>JAWNOC010000046.1:20653985-21307971 GCA_035046325.1 Drosophila niveifrons
ATTTTATAATCATTTAACAACCGGTGTGATATTTAGAATGCTACCAAAAGTTGCTTCATTGCTCGCTGCGAAACTTTGTGTTGGCATTTGGGCAACGCATATATTTTTCTCTCTCCCTCAATCTCTGGCTGTCTCTCTCTCTCTTTCTCTCTTGCTCTTAGCTTGATGTATTTCTGGCTGTTTTGTTGTTATTGTTATGGTTGTTCTAGTTTGCGCTGGCGGGGCAAAAAGTTGATGCCGCCACATGGCAGCTGTTTTGGCAGTTTTATAGTGTTGGCCATAAAGTACTTAAAAGTTTCATTTTACGCCTATTTTGTAGCCAGTGCCCCATTATCGAAGCCACCGTTGCCACCACCGAGAGACAGAGAGAGAGAGCGCGACAGGAAGAGGGTGAGTGAGAGAGTGACCTGTGGTGAGCTGGCGCATAACCTGTGCAGCTGCTTGCGTCATGTTGCAGAATCCAATTTGCTAACAATTTAACAATCATTGCTTTTGGTTTGCGAAAAGTCAAGTTTTGATACTTACGCCCACACAACATAACGTGCGGCGTTGTGGCAGCCATTTTAATTGCTTGCCTAAACAAATAATATTTTGTGTAGCACACTTTTGAGGGCATCAGCAGTAGCAGCCAACACTTGCGTGTGTCTGTGTCTTTAATGCCGATGATGATGCTTGTTTGGCCAGCTCCAGATGCCAATTAATGCCAAGAGTGCCAAGTGGATTTGCAACACCAGGCAAAAGGTCAACTTTGTGCACGAAAGTTTCTTCCTCTCCTTCCTTCCTTGCTTGCGAGGGCAAGTGTCTGGTAATTGCCTCAAGACGCGCTGGGCTTAAACTTCTGCCTATCAATATGCCCCAAAGCGATGCAAAGCATCACATCAACGTCATCGCTCAGCTGCCTTTCGATGCTTTGGCCACAAAAAAAAATTAATATTATTATGCTGCTGCTGCTGCAGCCTGACAGCGTGTTTATACTATTTTCTTTTATGATTCTTTACGTAAAGCATTTCCTGCAATTTTTATTCGTTTCGCCAGCAAGTTTATAATGCTACTCTGCCTGCTTGTTCAGCACACTTGGCACTTTTGTTCAGCGGTTTTTTTTTTCTCAGCTGCTTGTCCAAAAACTTGAGGCAATGCCAATGGAAAGGCTCAAATCGTTGGCACTTCAAGTAGGAAACGCAAATTTATCATGGTCAATCAGATTGTCTGAAGAGCTCAAGTGCTGCTTGGTAATTGGTGCAAGTTGAGTGAGTGCATGGGCCAACTTCAAAGCGGCAGTACAATTCTAAAGATTGGCAAGCGAAACGCTGCTTGAAATAAGTAGAAATTCAAGTGCAGATTGTTGTGTAAGAAAAGATAGTTCTAACAAAGTACGAAAGCTCAAAGAGTTTTCGTGTAAGTAATGGGAATTTATATAAAGTGTTCTTTGATTTTTAGTTTAAATAAAATTGAGGTATTAGAGCAATTTTTATATTGTATAACTTGTAGACCTTTTTTGAATAATCATGTTGAATTAAGGCAATCAATTGAAGTACAGATTTGTTGTCAAAGAAACGAGAGAAAAGCGAGCAATCAACTGGAGCTGAAACAGTTTATTTAAAGTAAATAAAACTAACCATTTTGTTGCACGGATTTTCAATTTTTCAAAGTTCATTATTTTGATCGAATCTATTTTACCAACTTTTAAATTTTCATTCTTTTATTCATGCAATTTAATTCTGCTACAAAAATCTGCGCTCTTTAATCTCCAATGTGCTGCATAATTTGTAGCCACTTTTAATGATCGTGTTGAGTTGTTTTCATGGCGTTTTATGGCTGCTAGCTAGGCCATAACGAAGATGTGACAGCATGCTTTGGAATTTGCAACATTTGTGGCAGCTACCTCTGACCTCCAATCTCCAAACTCCAATCCAGGAGTCTCTCTCTCGCTCCTTCTCTGGCTCTATCTTCAACTCGCGCTCGTTTCGCATTCAATTTTTATGCGCCAATAAAAATGCAAACTGCAAAATGCGAGCTATGCAAAACTCGTCGCACATAAATCGCATAAAATACAAATTAAATGCATGCCCAATGCCCCAATGCAAGACTGCATCTCCCCGCTCTCCTCTCTCTCTTCGCCAGTTTTGTCGTCATCCACTTGTCGTCTGATGTGTTTTGTGTGCCGGCCATTTGTGGTCCCCCAGCGGCTGTTCCAGTTCGTAATTGTGCGCGATTCGCGTTGATTTTCCCAACTCGCGCCACGTTTTGAGTAATGTGGGTGGTCAAGGGGGAAAAGGTGTATAGGAGGGGGACGAAATCAATGTGGTCGTGGTTGTAGTTTGGTATTCCCAGGATTGCTTTACTCTTGCCACTATTTCGCTTGCTTGCATTGCCACCTCAATGCTCCGCATTCCTTCTCATTTCTCAGTTCGTAGTTCGCATTCCGTAGTTTTCCACTCCTCTCCCCTCCACTCGTTGTCTCCTCTTCTTGGCCAGACTTTTGATGTCTGCTGGCTGCTTGCATGTCTATGCATGTAAATGTTTTCTTGCTCGAGCAGCAGCGCGTCTCGACTCGACTCGACTCGAAGTTTGGTTGCATTGTTGGATCGGTTTGCTTGCCGGATTCTCGTTTTCTTTTGTGTTTGCACAAGTGTCCGTTGTGGTTGAAAGGTGAACACGGCGCTGGCACATTGCATCCCACTTACCCATCACCTCTATCACCTCTATCGCCTCCTTCAGTCAATTCCCTGTGCTGGCAACGCTAGATGAAAAATAAACACTCCTCGCTCTCTCTCTTTGCTTACCATTCAAGATGATTTACAACGCTTTGTGGAACGGCTTGCAACAGCTTTGCTCATTTGCCTTCTGTTGCAGTTGTCGCATAATCGTTCCCCTATTTTAAGAACATGCGCCATCAGTTCAACATGCATCGGAGCACCTTGTGTTGTCCTGTGTCTCGTGTTGTTCACATTATTCAAGCTCGTCTCTTTGCGTTTTTGTGTGTTCTTCACTTTTTCATTTTCCATTTTCCAGTTTTGCCTTTTTCTATTTGCTGTCTGGGCCTTTGTGAACACACACACACACATACACACTTAAAAAAAAGAAGAAAAACAGCGAAAAAACTTTGCCATAAAAAGCAACGGCAGCAGGCACAATGAAAATAATAATAAAGCACTTGAAACAAACGTTTTCAGTAAATTTAACATTAGCTGCTTTGTGAAAATAATCAGCGAAAGGTTCGCCTCTAACGAAGAGACGGCGAGCCTTTCTCTTCCCTCTTTTCTCCGCCCATTTCTCCTCTCTTCTCCTCTACACATTAACGGGGCTGTGCGAAAAGTTTTGCTGTGCGCGTCGTGCGCCTGCAACATTCTTTGTTGTTTGCTATTATTATACTTACTTGCCATGCAAGCCTCCGCGCTCTGTGTGTGTGCATGTGTGTGTGTGTGTGTGTGTCTGGTATATTTACAAACTCTGTAGCATACTTTTCAGCTTGCGTGGCTGTTGTGTGTTAAGGTTAAGAGTTGGCAAGTCCTTTTGGGCTGCATAGAACTTCCACGTCGACTTCCTCGGCATCGGCATCGGCGCTGTCAACTTTGCAGTACATTTCTGATTTATGTGGCGGCACTGCGCTGCCAATGTACGAGCGAGTGAGAAAGAGATAGCCAGAGAGCGAGAGAGAGAGAGACTGCTTTTTGCATAGAAGACTTTTCAAGCATGCCTGAATTTTATACAATTTTTTTTTTTTTTCGTTGCCATTGCTCGCCAGCCGCCAAAGTGGGCAAATTATTTCAATTTCTATTATCGCATTTTATGATTGCCGAGTTGCTGTGGCTTTTTATTTAACAAAATTTTCCTGGAAAATTCACTGGCATTTCGGTTGTGGCTGTTGTTTGCTTTATTTTGCGTGGCATGCCGTGGCTTCGCTTCGTTGCAGAGAAAACGAATGAGAGAGAGAGAGAGAATCGAAGAGAGAGTTCATGGTGCTTTGTGGTTTATTAGCCCAGTTTCTTAATGCCCAGTTTCAATGCCTTATGCATATTTCAACTCATACTCTTACCTGTCCTATTATTATTATTATTACTTATTTTCTTCTTCTTTTCTTGTTGCGGTCTTTAGCTGCAAGCAGCATTTTGGTAATATTTCAAGCTTGCCAGTAAAAATCAATTTCAATGTAATTAAAGCGAATTGTAAGCTGCTGTCAATTTTGCTTGTGCTGCTGAAGGTTCAATCAAATTGACTTAAAACTTGAACCTCGTAACAAAAGTTGTTGCCTAGGGCAGGTTAAAGATCGAAACAAATTTGCGTAAGCTTGCCATAGTTCAAAATGCCGAAGAATTATGTCAAATGCAGTTGAGAAAGTACAGGCCAAAATTTCTATTCCAACTCGATGCGATGCAATGCAGATGAAATTTTACCATTTACACAGTTGGCATCAAAATTGTGATGATTGCTAATGTTGAGAGTGACAGTCAATTTGTGTTCAAGCAATGTCAATAATTTGATGTTTAGGTAAAGTGAGGGAGAAAGGTTTTCAAGGTAACAGAATGTTTTGATATCTTGTAGTGGAAATTTAGGATATTTTTGGGCCTTAGTTGCTGTGGTTGATAATCTGATATCTTTTGTTCTTTATGGTATATTTTGTACTTTATGGTATATTTACATATATGCTTTGTTTTTAATTTAATAGTATATCAATATACCGGTACAGTATCGAAGCAAATATTTGGTATATTGTGAATTTAATAGTATATCAAAATGCCAAATATGGTATATGTTGTTTTAGTATTTTAAAACTTCATTAATCAATTTTTGATTTCAAAATATACTAAATATATACTTTGGTATTTTATAGGTATGTTAATATACTATTACATTTATACTGTTGTATATTTTAATGGGGTGTCAAGATATTATTTTTGTACTGGAACGTATCTTTCTTACTTATCGTTCGTACTTTTGGTATATTTTCAATTTTAAAGTATATCAATATATTAAAAAGGCATTTAAGTGTTTTGTCGGTATATTATTTTTTTTCTCAACTGCAGATTTCTTACTTGCAATTGTTAATGTAATTGAAAAATCAGAATCTATTTACTGCAGTCATGATACAAGTATTTATTTACTCTACTCAGTCTCTCACTCTCTCTCTCTCTTTCTAAGCCAGACTCGATGTCGAACGATAGCCAGTTGCAGTTGCACACAGTTTGCCACTCGAGGCACACACAAAGTGTTTATATTGTAAGAACTCAGTTACAATTGAGTCACACTCACTTATGCTAGTCACCCGATGTACTTCTTGTGTGTAAGCATCCGGTTTGGCTTTAGAAATGAAAAGAGGACGGGGAACCATTTGCCATTTGCCATTTCCTGCCTTGACTTTTATGTCTGCGTTTCCGCACTCGGCGTTACGTTGAGTTTTATGTGTCGTGCTCTAATTTTTTAAGCCAATAGTTGTCCAATCAATTTCAAGTGTTGCGCTAGTAACTTAAATCTACATAAAATTCTACTACGAAGAAGATGCTCAAAACCTCATATACATTGAGACTCACGCACGGGCCATAAAGCTCGCTGTTGACGATGGGGCGATGGATGTTGCTGCTAGTAAATCGCAATGTGCCACATATATATTGTACACAGCCGCCACAAAAACAACAAGAACAACAAGAGCAAGAGCAACAACAGCGACAGCAGCAACCATAAATGGAATTGCAGCAAAAGGAAATGCAGTCGGCGGCAACATGAAGAATGCTTGCCAAAAACTGCAAAAAGGGAAACGAGCAAAAAACTGCAGACAAACTGGGCACAATGAACGCTCATATATGAGTAAATACTGTTGGTTTTAAATACCCTGGCAGCCAAGTGCAGTGGTCTATGAGTGATACAGAAAAAGTGCCACAATTAAGTTTACTCTTTTAAAAAAGAAATATTTCAAATTTGCTTAAAATAAAATTTATTTTAAAATAAATCAAACATGTTTCACATTTATCTCTTCAATTGTGTTTACTTTTCCCCTTATTTAAATAATTTTTTTTTAAGCAATCAAATTTGCATCTCTTTTACGAAAGAGTAAGTTTGAAATACTTTCAGAATTCATTCACTCAAAGAGCAATTAATAGTCGCTCCACTGCCCTGTGACCTGTGTGCATTGTGGCCACTGTGTTGATGGAATCGTGTAGCATATTAAACGTGTCTAAGTACATATATTTTTGGCAATGAAAAACCCCCTCTGACAGGCAATGTACGAGTCCGTGTTTGTGTTCTGATTCCGGCCAGAACAATTTGTTGTTCTCGTTGTTGTTTTGTTTTGTTTGCTGGGTTGGGAGCGGGGGGTTAAAATTGAAAAACAAAGTTGGTGAGATGGAAAACAATGCATCAAATATTGAAAAGGCATTGTCAGCATGCCTGCTGTCGACTGTCGACTGTCTGCTCGCTGTCGAGTGCCTATTTTACGATTAATGAAAAAGAAGAAAACAAAAAAAAAATGCTAGCCAAATTAATTTTTTAGGCCAAACCATGGCAACACCTACCCAAGGCAGTGAAGAGAAAGAGAGAGAAGCTGAAAGACAGTTGGCTACCCAAAAATATGGGTCATGTTTGCATTGGTGTAATGTGTAGAATGATTGCAACTTTAAAAAGCAAACAAACAGCGCAACGTCCACCCACCGACCGACCGACTGGGTGAGCAAACAATGCAAACAACAAACTGACAGCATGAGGCACATTCAGAGAGAGAGGCCCAAGTTGCTGTAGCTGTAGCACTGTAACTGCAGTTGATGCTCAGCCTGATGCTGCAGCGGCTGCTGTCGAGGCACATGGCCAGGCAAACAAACAAAAACGAAACGTCCATACAAATGCAGGAGTCGCAAAACTGGGCCTGTCGTCGTCGTCGTTGTCGTCTTTCTCTTCGTCCTTGCACATGCATCATGCATGCGATGTAGTCAGCAGTTGCCGCCTTGCGGCAGCCACCAGTCGGAGTTGCATTCAACTTGAGTAGAGGTATCGACAATAGCAACAACAACATCCACAACGTTGCATCCGCACTTGCTTTTCACTTGCAACGTGGCACTAACAGACGCTGCTGCATGCATCCAGCTCAGACTCAGCCCTTTTTATGTGCTTTAACTGTGTTGTTGCTGCAGTTACAATTGCCGCTGATTGCAAAAGTATCTGGTAGCAAATGGTTGCTGTCACGCCACAGGGCTGCAAAAGTGCGCGTTGTTTCATCTTTTTCCTTTCCTTTTTGCAACACCAACAGCAACAGCAGTTTGCTCTTTTCCGTAATGCCAAATTATGTATCGATAATTGTTTTGCAGCAAACAATAATAAATGGTATTCCCAGATAAATATTATTTTTCAATATTTATGGTTTCCTTGTGAACGCAAAAGCACAGAGCGAGATCATTTCACAAATAAATATAAATAGAAATCGAGAATTGAGAAATATTTCATATGTTGTTATTAATGTTTCGTTACAACATCTGAAATAAATTAATTTATTGTCAGAAAGTAAGTGAATTGAACTTTTATATAATACACTTTATGTTGAAGTTATTCATCCAGAATAAATTAATATAAGTTTGAATTTTAAACCATAAATTTAAATATGTTTTGTATAACTTAGTAAATTTTAATGTTCAACCTTTCTCAATAAGTGCAATACATTTTTTTGAATGTTCTTTTTTCTTCTTGAAGCCAATTTTATTGCGCTTCCAGCATAGAAAATGTGTTGAAAACTGCAGCCCTGGATTGCTAACAGCTTTTCTCGATTGCTGATTACAAAAGTATCTGTAGGACAAGGAGCAGCAGCAGATGATCATTGACATGCAACTGGGAAGTATCTACTACCTGGCTGGGCTGAGCTGCTTCGTTGTGTCTCCGTTTTGGGTTCCCACATCTTCCCACTATGCAAGCTATCCACTCAAGCAGTCAACACTCCGGGCCACGTCTGGAGGGGTGAAGAGGCCACCAAAGCGGCAATAAAAGCCGTAAGAGGTAACGGTAAGAGTAAGCCGCTTTCATGGCAACCAGGCAACCAAGCTTCAGGCAGGCAGCAGGGCAAAAGGCCAAAGGAGAATGGGAATGGGAATGGGAGTAACGACAGCCGCTTGAATACGGTTGATTTAGTTAATAGGAAACAAATACACATACAGTTGCAGTACCTATAACAGTTGCAGTCACAAGCACACAACTGCAAGTACTTTCATTTAAAAGTTACACAGACTCAACTCAACTTGATTCGAGTCATTGACTGCGCGAATTGAGTTTTAACATTTGGTCTTGGGGTGAGTTCAAAAAGGGGGTCGCGTAATTAAAAACTGGTATTTAAACGTTTCATAAGTGAATGGCAAATGATTTGTGAAGACGAAGTGAAGAAACTGTGACTGGGACGATACCTTGCAAATATATGGGCTAAATTGGCGTATACTTGATAAACCTTAAGCCATGCTTACAGGGTATTTGCAGCCAGCAAAAGCCACTCGTTGACTCACTGACTGACTGCTCATTTGCTGCCCCGACTGCTCTGTGCGCTGTGTAACTGCTCAAAGCGTTTGCCTGATTAAAATTGCCAAAGGCAGAAAACATCAGCAGTAACATCAGCAGCAACAGCAAAAGCAACAGCAGCCGCATCAGCAGTTATAGGAAAAAGTGCCCACACTAAGAGAAACATGAGGAAAAAACCCTTTTAACCCAGATTGAAAAACTCGAAATTAGTTTTCATTTATGTTGTACATCGAGTAAGCTGCTGCTGCTGCTGTTGCTGCTGTGCTGTTGTTGCTTTTGCCTGTTGCTGGTTGTGCTGTTTGCTGGTTGCTGTATCGTATGCTTGGCTGCTTGAATCTGTAGTTAATTTTTAATGCTTCGCATCTAAAACTGTTGCTTGCCATGTTATTATGCGTGTTATGTGCAAAGGCATTAACAACAACCAGAGTAATGGTCAAGGACTAGCCACTAACCGGAGCAAGTTGAGCTCTCTGCACTTTGTAGTCGGCGCTAAATGCTAATGCATAAAAATAACATCACTTGTGCACAAAGGATGCAGTTGCCTTAATGTGCGCACACGCACAATTCCACAAAACCAAATCAACTGCAAATCGTTAAAGTTTTCCTTTTCAAACTCGAAACTCATATAACTAAATATACTACTTGTTTTTTTCAAAAACATTTCATACTCAATTTCAACAACTTCTGCTTTTGCTGCTGTTTCTGCTAGCTTTTATTTGTTTTCGCCAAGTTCACGCTGCCGAAGAACTTTCTTACTATCTTACACCATCTGTCTGTCTAGCGTATGTATACTCGATATCATTCTCGTTTCTATTATGAAGAAAACTTGTTTCGAAAGAATAGCAAAACGTGAAGAGTTTCTAGTTCTTGGAACACAACAATCGCAGACAATCGCCATTCGAGTGCAAGTCCAGTTAGCTAGATTCAATCGATTTCCGTTTAGCAAAAGAAACGAACCACTAAAAAAGTTGCCTGTCGATTGCCAGTTGGCAGCTCTTTCTCTTCTTGTTGTTGTTGGTGTTTTTGTTGTTGCTGTTGGGCGCTTCCTTCCTCTCTTGTTGTTATTGCTTGTTTGTTTGCTGTGTGTTGTTCTTTGCACTTTCACTTTGCCGTTTGCACGTTCTGCCGTACTCCACGTTTGTTTCGTTGTTGTGCAAATTATTACATTGACCCAGTAAAGTCCATGTGTTCGACTCGAACACAAAAACAATGGCGCAACAACCTTGTAAACACTGGCAACAATAACACTCACACACACAAACGGGCAACAGGAACAAAAAACAGAAAAAACTAATGAAATTCCAAACTGTTGTTTTTTTTTTGGTTGCTGGTTGGAGGAGAAATCAAGTTAAATCATAACGACGTCGGAACCCTTCCTAATCGTGGCCTCAAAATGAAACGCAACGAACGAAAGCATCCAAAATTAATTGCCCATGGCGCAGGCAAGAGTAGAAATGGCAATTAACTTGCAAGTATATATTTTATACACCTGCTAATACCCTATGGCCATAAAATGTACCAAAGGGGTGTGAACGAGCAGAGAAATACCTAGAAATTATGTGAAGCAATAAAGGCTTTCATGCGTATACTTCATATTGCGTATACGCAATAGAGACTGCACAATTTTTATAGAATGAGAATTAGTAGGCTATTTTACACATGAATATTTATAAATATACTTTCCATTGATTGCTTCATATTACGTATACGTATGAGAAGTGTTAATAACACGAATTTATTTTAGAATGAGACTAAAAAGACAATTTTATACATTCCAATATCATTTAGAACTAATTCATTTTGGTTTATAAATAGCTTGCACATTTCTACGATGTAAATTAAAGTTTTTCTTCTCATAGTTTCTTCATATAACGTATACGTAATAATAAAGCGTGCTTATGACAGGTTTTATTATGGAATGAGATACCAAAGTCAACTACAGGGCATCGCTCAGTCGCTTGCAATTGCCAGCTAATATTCCATATTTTGTGTGTTTTTTGTTTTATAATTTCACGTGGCATTTCCATTTCGCTTTTTATGCACTGCCATAAATCAGAAGGCAGCGTTCTATATTCGTAAGTGAAATTCAAATTCAAATGTTGGCCATATGGCAACGCAAACTTGTCCTGAAACTTGCCTTGCGAATCTGGAACTCCTTCTAGACAAGGACGGAGACCAGACGCAGACGGACTGAAGGACAAAAAAGGACTCATATGCAGCTGTGGCACATGTGGCGGATGTGTGTTGCTGCGAGCATCCTACTTGTAAATAATTCATTTTTTATTTGCTGGCAAAATGAACTTCACCTGGTTTGGCTTGGTTTGCTTGATTGGAAGAAGCATTAAAAATGATTATTATTATTTTTTGATTTATGATTAAGTTTATATTGCCGCTGCTGGCTCTCGAATATTTTTATGGCCAAAAGTGTCGTTAAAAATTAATGGGTATGCTCAAGTAAATTTTTGGCAATTTGCAAAGTAAATGAAAAATATATTCTCTAGTGTTTTTTGTTTGCCTTACAAGTACATTCATCAAGCGATAAAACAATAAAATCCAATCAAACTCTTTGGCCATAAAAATATCAAAAATAAAGTGAATATACTATGTACGATAAACCGAGCTCAGCGTTTATTGTTTAAGATTAAAGTGAAGAGGCCAAAAACCTTTTTACAAACTTTGACTTCTTTTTGCGTATATTTAAATTGCGTTTCGTCTTCCTTTTTTCTTTTGTAGCCACAATTGTTCCTAATTCAATAATGTATGTGCTGCAAAGTCCCAAAAAGAAAAAAAACATGAAGTGAGTGAAAAAATTGGCAACAATTTAAAGGCTAACCGCAGGCGATGCCTTTTTTACAGTGGTCGGTGGTCAGCTCAAAAAAACACTTCTATGGAGCAAACACAACAAACACAAAACGAAAATGGCAAACAATTTTGGTTGAGGCGTTGCAATTAATAAAGGCCACACACGATGAGGCAGGCATAGGACATTGACACACGGCAACAACAACATGCAACAGCTCTCCCTTTCTCTCACTTTCTATGGGCGGTGAGCTCAGACAGCAACCACAATGGAAAAAAAAGAGGAAGGCGTAACCAAACGGCCGCTTGCAACTGAAGGCACATAAATTAGGGGCGTGTCGTACAGCACACACACACACACACACAAATACTTGACAGCGTTTTGTGGCATGTCTGCAAGAGTGAGTGTTTCAGTTTTTTTTTTCCTCTTTGTTGTGTGCTGGTGTCTCTGCGGTGGGCCAAGTAAATCTTCAATGTTGTTGCACAAGCGATAAGGCAAGATAAATGAGGCTTTAATGCAAAATAAATTAAGCACTTGTCGTGTGTATTATGTGACGCTACTACCACCATTGCTTGCTGGTTGTTGGTTGTTGGTTGCCACTCTGCTTGACTTCACTCTGTCGACTGGCATGCCAAGAATGACATTTGATTATCACGCGGTTTCGGCGCGTCTTTGGCAGCGTGCAAAACGCAAACGCGGATGAGGACATGGACGCTCGAGTTACATAAATCAACGACAGCAGCGCTGTTGACATCGCGCACTCCTCGTGTATGGCATAACAATGTCAGTTCAGGCTTTAATTAAACTACACTTAGAATAGTCTATTGCCAGAGTATCTGTTGGCCACAAAGCTCAGAGCATAGAGCCCACAGAGCACACAAAACACAAAGCGCAAAGCGTGCGCTAAAAAGTGGGCAATAAATTTCTTTAAATTCATGCGCTTCATGTGCAACGTGTCAGCTGAAGAAAACAGAGCTGGGAACGTTTCTTTGTGGATATGGCAAGCACTTAATTTATAATTCTTAAAATAGATTTCACCATTATTTCTCAATTTCACGCTTTCTTCACAAGCAGACCTGAATAAATTGAAAGTGCATTCAACTCATTTAAATTCGTGTTAAGTTAAAGTTTTGTGCTAGAGAAACCAGCGGAGATTTGCAGCTCGGTAACATTGATGTAGACGAGGTGTTTCACAGTTGTTTCATATCATGTATCACTCACACGCCATCGCTGTTATATACGATCCTATATATGACTTGAACACGCAACAATTAAATGGCCCTTGATGACCCCACATAAGGCAAGTCTTTATGAAGAGAGAGAAGGAGAGTTTTTAACTTAATTCTGTGCAGTGAAAATTTAGATAAAAATCCACAGCTTGAATTTAATTTCACAGTCATAAATGAATTATAAGTAATTAATAACGAAGTTTCACGGATTTATATTAATGAATTGGACACATCATATATATGATAATGCCTCGGCTGTCGTTTGCCAGTCAACTGTCAACTGTCGCCTCGATTTCCGTTTTGTTTACCGATGCCTACTCGAAAAAACGTTTTCTTTTCATTATAACAAATTAATTGTTTACATCAATTGTTGCTTTAATTGATTTTTCTTCATACATATTTAATGTCTGACATCGCCAATATGTTTGCTCAGCTTTTCCTGCGCCGTCGCCCCGCCATGGAGAGAGGAAATAGTTTTTCTTTTTGCTTGCTTGCGTGTTGCATGTGATTAACTATTGACGGTGACGGCGACGGCGACTGGCGTTGATGCAGCTTGTTGTTGTACAATTGCCAGGTGTGATAGCTATCAGTAGCTTCGGTCTCGATTGGGCCATAAAATGTTAGATAAGACGAGCGACAGTAACAGAGTTTATTTCTTGCGATAAACTAGAAATTAGACTTGAGGGAACACGTTGAGTTTGGTACTGGAGAAAAATGTAAGGGAATTAAATATATTCCCAACGGAACTGGGAAAATACGATTTATTTTGCTGTCAAGCAAATTTCTATACTATTTTGTAAATATAATATAAACACTCATTAAATTGATCTATTATTAAAATAAACACCTAACAACAATTAACTGTACATTTAATGAGCAACATTAAATTAACATAACGTTTGTTTAGATTAGTTTTCCAACATAATTATGCTAAGAATGCGCGCGTATGTTTGATTGTGGATAATGTTTCTCATATGCTGTAAATTAATTAAATTGTTCATTTCCGTTGTCTAATTAAATGGATGGCATAAAAAAACGCTACCAGCCGTGTAATTTTCAATTCAATATTCAATTAAAATGACAAACAGCAAAAATAAATTACATCAAATGCGACTCTATAAAACATGTGAAATATGTGCAGTAGAAGCCACATAAATTTGCCAATGATGGTAGAACTTTAGTTATAACTTCAATGCCAGTAAATTATAAATTTTATTTTTTAGTTTTTTAAACATTTTTTGAGTAGAAATTAATCAGTGGAGGTTCAATTACGTTTAAATATTTATTGATGTTTTGATATTCAAATTGTTGTTCTTTTATCCTAAATATAGAATTGTTTAATTCTAGAAATACTTTAGAAAGGTGATATTTGAATGCTTAAACAAAAACAAAAAAAAAAAAAAGACGTATAAAATATGAAGTATTTAAGCTGATAGGATATTAGATAGTTCATCAATTTGTCGAGCTCTGCGCCTAAAAACTTATGCCCATAACTTGTAACATTAGTAATTATATATTTTGTGGTTGCAATTCAATTAAAGTCCACGCTAAAAAAGCGTTTGACGATTGGGAAATGGGTGAACAACTCGTGTGACATGCATTTTGGCAAAATTAATTATGCTATTGAGTTTTGTCTGCTCAGACTGCATTTAGAGGAACATAAATGCGTAAAATGAATTGAATGTCAAAGTGTAATTAATTCGCACACATTTGTCATTCGCTTGGCCCTGACCCGGGCTTGCCAAAAGCACTGACAATGTCAGGTGAACTGCGGTTATTTATGATGATTTGTTGGTTCTGGGTCAACGGGCAGTTAACATTGCAGTTGTAAACCGATATCGAATGCCGTTCAAAACTGATTTGTGCCATCAACTTCTTCTTTGCGACATGTTGCCAGTTGAGTTGAGTTGAGTTCAGTTCGAATTCAGAATTACAGCGCAACGCACTTAGGAACATTTTGTGGTTGCAAAAGAGATAGAGATACTGGGAGACAGCGACAGAAGCTGGGCGATTTAACCACAGTCTCCAAACCATATCAATAGCCAGTGCCTCCTCGTGTTGTGCCAACTGTCTGTCCGTCTCTTTGTCCATCTGTCTGGCTGTTGCTTACGACCTCAATTACATGCGCAAATAAACTGCAACAAACATTTGCTGAGAACTCACCGCTTCCGCCCACAAAGCAAAAGCAGCAGCAGCAGCAACAGCAGTAGAAGCCTTTCACATATGTGGCCTCAGAGCTAGCTCTGCTTTTGTATTACAGTGCCAACAAAATGTTAGCACCCACACCCAAACACACAGACACACACAGAGTCTCTCTTGTATGTTTGCGTGTTTTGGTATTAGAATTTCAATGCAAATGTCCTTGTCACATTTGGGGAATTCATTTGAAAATTTGCCTAGGCACATTGCCCACACGGCAATGCGTTCAAGTGTGCTTAACGAATGTGTGTGTGTGTGTGTGTGTGTGTGTGCGAGTGTTGTAGTGTGTGTGATCCAACACAAATAATAAGCAGCCGAAAATATAGTTGAATCACATGCAGTGCGCTTCTGAAAATGTTTTCCTCACCCAAAAATGTATTTAAAGTTTTATAATGTGCAAAATTAAATCAAAATGTTGACAGCAAATTTGCCGATTCAATTGAGCAGCAGACAATTTACAATCAATAAATGCAAATATTTGTATTATCATTAAATTTAGCATACAAATTATTAGAATTAAAGTGAAAAATATTTCAAATCAAATTTATGCGATTTTGTGTGCGGGTTTTTAGGGTTAAAATTGTTTTTTGGAAACACCTTCAGCTATGATGTGAAAGCCATTCGTCCCAAGCAACGACCTTGCTGAGGGGCTTAAACAAAAATCAAGCATACGAGGCGTTTCTTATTATGACTCTTAATAAAGTAAACACACACACACACTGAGAGAGGGTGGTGAAATTTGAGCCAGCCTTGATGGCTCACACGGTTGTAATGTTTTGCGTAATTTCATGTTTTAGTTGCCGCCTAATTGCAGTCATGCAACTCGGCAACTGGGCATCGATTGCATGGCTCGTAAATCTTCATAAGTCTCTTGGCCGGCTGGTTGGTTGGTTCGTTGCTGGTAAAGTAACGTGGCATTAATTTCATATTATCAGCCCAGCCAGGCTGCCCGGGGGCCATAAAACCAAACGCGATGCGAAAGCTAAAGCGAACATACACATACATACATACAACTAACGAGTAACTTACGGCTTGTTGTGCAGCGGCTACAATGTGGCAAAAGCATAGCATACTTTTGGGGTTTCGAATTTAATGGCTCTGCGAAGGAGGAAACGAAGCTGCTGCTGCTGCAGCAGCGCCTTTTTGCAATACTTACAACTCTCGTCGTCTTCGTAGGCAATGAACTGCCTTGGCCTGCCGTTGGCCAAGCCAAGTTTTGAGTCAGTCGGCTTTTAGTCTGGCAAAAAACTTTTACTAGCGCGCATTTAAAATGAGCTCACGTGCTCAGCACCAACAGCAAGCAGGACTAACACTGCTCCGGCTCCTGATGCGGACACAATTTCACAGCGAAATGATTTTCTAAAGGGGTCCCAGGTTTACCCCGAAAAAGCTTTCCACTGACCTCCGCCAAAAAGGGGCAGCCCATCTGTGTATTTGAACGTTGAAAGATGCAAATTTACTACGCTCCAAAATGGTCCGACAGTTGAAATAAATATTAAAGTGAAAAACTTTGCCTCTCTCTCGCTCTCACTTTCTTTCTTTAGTCCAGCCCTTTGGCTAGATGGTGGGGAGTGTGGGGCGTGGTCAGCTGTTTGGTCATGCAATTTGACTCCTTTTCAGCTCTTCTTTGCTTGGCAAAAATTAACGTTTGCATAAGGTTTATAGAAACAGTTATGGCTATGGGTGCGAGGTAGGGATTGGGGTTGGGGTTGGGAGGGGGTACGGACCCATAAAACTTGTTCATTCATAAATCATGCACAAAATTATTATCATTATGAAAGTTGCCTTTCGCTATCATCAAAGCGGGTGGAGGTAGAGAAGTTGGAGGAGGAAGTGAAAACGCCGCCTTGGCTGAAGGGTTAAGCGCGTCAGAGTCAGAGAATTCCCTTACTTCGCAACACGACGTTGACTTTCATTTTTTCAATTTTTCATCATCAAATCCAGGCGAGGCAACACAGCGCACAGCGCACACAGGACACAAGCCACAAGCTAAGGCCTTTGACAAAAGAAAAATGAACGTTGCATAGATTTTAAACGCACAGATTTAGTTCGCTGCCTTCACTTCATCTACTTTAACATTTTGTTTTCTTACGTTTTTATTTCGTTTCGTTCGCTTGTGAGCTTTGATAATTTTACACTTAATTTCATTTAAGCTGTCAGTGCAACTGTGTGTGTCCTGTATGTCCTTGTCAGGCAGCAACTGAGAGCTGAGTTGAGAAAGAGAAGCAAGTGACAAACCCAATGAGACAACCAAACATTTGACTTATTGCACAAGTCAATTTGGTTTTTGCCAAGACACTGGCAGAGGACAACTAGGTTAGCTCTCGAGCATGCTGAGCGCATTTCTCACTCGTCTCGCTTCGTTTTATTTCACTTCTCGCTGCGATGAGTTTAACGAGTTTATTTCGTTATTGATATGCAGCCGGAAGTCAAAGTTATTTCCCCGTCTCCACAAACGCTTCGCGAAAATTGTCAGTTTACCCCTTGATGCTTGCATCGATTACCAAGTTATAATTGGTTTAGAGTTAAGCTCAAAGTTCTGTCATTAAATAACGAATACATTATTGTGTGAAGCAATAAAAGTAGTGATTTCATTTTTAACAGGAGTAAGGGATTAATACAATGTTGTTATTTTATTTCTGTTTATTTTAATGTAAAAATAAAAGAAAAACCTTAAGCTACCTAAGATAATACGAAAGATAATTTTATTTACTATTGTTTTGATTGGAATTATAATTAAGCAGCTCAATTGAAAGCTGTCTTCGTTAGGAAAAGAGTCTTTCAAGAAACCCCCTTATAATAAATCGCTGAAATCTCTTCCACGTTAGTAACTTCTTTGCTGTGTTGCGGCAAAAACTCACTTAATCCCTGCCATAGATCAACCGAGGGAACTGCCTTTCGCACAGCTATTGCACTTGCCCTTGCAGTTGCCGAAGAGTGCATAAATCGTATAATGCACGCGAATTACTTAAAGGCAAAAAACAGGCGAAAGGAAAGCACAACTTTGGGCGAACAAGTTGCAAAGTTACGCCTATGCCAGAGAGAAGAAAGAAGAGAGAAGAAGATGCCAATGTTGCCAATATGCTGGCCACGAAGCAACTCGCATCTAGAAAAACACAAACACAAACTCAACAACAACAACAACAACAACAAGAATTGTGGCAACATCGAGGCAACACCCGCACCCTTCGCTCGTGTGGCATCCAATCTGGCAACCACATTCTCCAACTCGGAGTCTCAAGCTATGCAAAATAGTATCAACAAGCAAATTGTGAACGCGGAAATTGAATCTAAAAGCTGTTTTTCCCCCTCTCGCAGTAGTATTTGCATGCTTTGCTGCTAACAAAAATACATATCCGTATACTACACCAATAAACTTGGGGAAAAACATCAGCCAGCCAGATGTAAAAACTCTGGAGCCAAAAGTGCCAGGGCCAAAAGTTTTCCGAACAAGACTTTTTTTTAGGGGCGTGTTTTTCAATGTCTTTTTTTTGCGTCGAGCGATTGATTTTTACTGCTGCCTGTCGAAGGCGATGATGGAGCGTTTCCTCCAGAAAAGTAAAAACGACCATCTATTCTTATCGCCTTATCAATTTGACTTGAAATCAATTATTAAAAGAGTACACATTTAGCATTGTCAGTTGTTATTTGCTCGAGTGACGGCTAAAAATATATTTTTACATCCAAAAAAAAAAGTGCTTTCACCCTTTCTGATAATCTTCGATAGCAATAATACTTTTGCAATATTCTCATTTATTTATTTTTGAAATTTTTCGAAGAATTTTCGCTTACAACTAACAATTTTTTCGCTCAAAGCATTCCTCGTTGTTCGCGTATTATTTTGCATTCCTTCAATTGCAATGTGGCTAAAAATTTTGCTGGCAGCTTCATCTTTTGGCCCTGTTGTAACAAATACAAAAACAAACGCAATCGAAATAATATAAAACGAAATGGAAAACGCCAAAAAAGTGTTTTTGTTTATTTTCGATTTATATTTTAAGAGTTGCATTTTCATTCGCTTGTGCGTCTGTGAACGATATCAAAACATTATACGGAAAACAGAGAAAAAAGGGCAAAGAGAAATGGTATGTTGAACATGCATGAGTTTTGCACATTTAAATTATGTTTTTGTGAGTACAAATAATACGCATTAAAGATGAATTGCTTGTTAAATAAATATAACAAATATTATGTAGGGTATTTTGTAGGTGAATACGATTTATGATCAGCAAGTGATGACCAAGCCAAGACAAATCAAATCAAATCTAAACACGAATATGAATGTATCAAATGAGCTGAAATCATGTTGCAATGGCTGCTTGTTCATAGGGGTCGCAGACGATTCGAAGAGGTCAACTTCAGTTGACCCCTCCACACTGGTCATTTATAATACTCAGTCATGGTAGCTCAAATTTATTTTGTGTAGAATATTATTGTTCCGATTGAATTATTCTGTGGTCGAGCAAATGTTTCTATTCCCATCCGAAATGGATAAGTTTTTAATTATACGCCTGCCAGCAGCGGGACATGGATAGACACATTTTGGACAGTCTTTGCCTTGTCTTGCCTAGAGAGTGGTGTCCTTGCCATGTGTTGACCTGACGGACGGCTCTAAAAGCATGCCACAATTTAATTTGAATGTCAGTTTTGAAACTATTTTGTGCTGTGTTGACCATTTCTTGACCTACGTTTAAAGTTTTCCAAGGCTCTCCGCACTCTGTGAATGGCATACGTATATAATTATGATTGGGGACTGGACCGCATTTTCTTTTTTCTTATTTTTTTTTTGTGTTGAGAAATATGATATGAAAATGTGCTCGTCTAATCTTTGGCAATGTCTCCGAGGTAACTGACTAAGTGAAAAGGGTATTTGCCATTGGGAATATGTGCGCATACTTATTCAAAAAACTTATTGTTGGTCACTTTCAAGGTTACATCCCCGTCTGAGCCTATTGACATTGCTTGTCGTTGCCCATGGACATTTGAAACGGACCGGACCGAGACCGGACTGGACCATCCGATATGAATGGGACCCGAAAGTGACATTGAATTTGGGCCATGTTGACAGATTGACGGGCGCCTAAATATTCTCACACTTCTAGATTTGCCCCTTACACAAAATGTCTCGAGTTGAGTTTAAATTTAAGCTGCGCGTTTTTAGTACTCAGCTGAGTATCTGTTAGTCGCAAATGCCGTTGGCTGTTTTTTTCAATTTCAATTTTGTGAAGCACTAATTGCATTGCAGTTTCATCTCAGTCAACGCAAAGCGAGCGAGGAAGCAAATGAGCCAAAACCGTGGCATACTTTTTGGCGCACTTCGTTCGCTTGTGCGCTTGTGTTGGCATAAGCCACTCTCTGCGCGCTCTTCTTCCCTTTCACTCTGTTTGTGTTTGCAAATACTTAAAGGCAAAGACAAACCATGTCAATGACATTTGACACGTGACCCTTTTCCACACACATACACACATACAGAGGGAAACGCATACACACAAGCATCATAACCATAAACATTTAGCCGAAGCATCGCCAGCTCAGTGGAGTTCCCCCCCCCCCCACTCCATACTGCGTGTTATTGTTGTTGTGAGTGCTGTGTTGTACTTGTTGTTTGTTGATATTGTTGTTATTGCCGCTTGCTAGTTGGGGTCGTTCCAACGTGATTAGATGCGATTGTGTGCGCAATTGAGCGAAATTGATGGCAATGCTATTAAAAGGTATGTCCTGGCCACGCACACTTCGCCTCCCCTCCCTCCACCCCCACGAAACTCATCCTTTTGCTCGCTGCATTGGTTTCAGTTACTGTTACATCGTCATCCCCATCCCCATCCCCAACGCCAGCGTCGTCGTCGTTCATAATTAATTTTCTAGTGAATTTACTTTCATGGCATTTCGGTTAGCTGAGTGCGACGGCCAAGTCAGCTAGTCGAAGGCAGTCAAGCCGCCTGCCCCGCCCCACCCCTTCGTCCCATAACTGGAGCCCTATATAACTGCTTTTACTCCCCGCACTTCGCTTTGTCGCCGCGCCATGGCCAAACGGTAGCTACTGTGGGCACATAAAAGTTGTTTCAGCTGCGGCATTTATTTTAATTTGAAAACTATTTCCACGCCCCGGCTGCCCGCCTGCCCGACTGCCCTCTGTTTTTTTTGGTATGCCCACGCTTATGCTCATTATTTTCGCTTGACTTTAGTTGGATTTTTATTACATAAGTCCGGGGCCCGCATTGCGTATACGCAACCTTATACAGCTGCCACAATTTTCATTATAATTTGTATATGGCGTGCTACATTACTTGCCGTGGATTCATCAGTCGGAGAGGGAATTGGGAGTTGGGCGCTGCAACAAATCTGTTATAAATATTAGCACAACGCTGTTTGGCTTAATGGCAACATAATTGTATGGCTGCCAAGTTTCCCACTCAGACTGAACGGCAAAAGAAAGCGCAAAACAAATCAAAGCCAAGCAGTCAAATGTTGTTTAGTGATACCCTGTACAGTTTTTTTGCGATTCGCTTTGGGAAACAAAAGAAATTATATTTAAGTTCGCTACAAAATAATTAAAGTCATTTTGTAATTTTGTTTGAAGGAGCAAACATTATTTTAAGCACTTAAACTTAACACGTGCAGGCCTCAGTTCAGGTATTAAAATTAACTTTTGATGGTAAAAGCAAAAAAATGTGTAAGATGTACTCGCTAAGATTGAAAAACTTAAGTTAAATGAAATGTAGTGCATGAAATTTATAACGTAAGTTTCTTTTTTTTATAATACTAAAATTGTAAAATATTTTCAGTACCTGCCGTGTGCACTTTAGCCAGCCTTTACTGTACTTACCGCGCTCAGCTTTAAAGCATCTCCGGGGACACAGTGCGCGTAATATACCCACGATATCCTGTATGCTAAAATGGGCTATAAAAATACATATCTAAATACTTAACGTAGTTAAGCTGGCAAATTATTTGCACGAAAATATTTTTGGCTTCAGGCTAGGCAACTTCCGGCCCAACTCTCCGACCTGCCAGAATGCGGCTCGCATAGTGGTAGTAGGCGATTTGCGATTGGCAGTTGCCAGTTGCCAGTTGAGAGTTGGGAGTTGGGAGTTGAATGTTGGCAATTGGCACTTGGCGTGTGTGGCGCACATTTCGCTTTAGCGATGGCAAGTCGAAAAGGGGCAGGTCGAAAAATATCTGAACACGCGGCGGGAGTTTCCCTCATTTTCGGTGGGTGGACAAAATTTGCGTTTTGTTTTTTGTTTTTTGTTTGGCTAAAACTCTCTGAAAACGCCGTTGGCGTTGGCGGCGCAGCAATTACATTTGATTGGACACTTAAGTTTGTTCGTTTTCTTACATTTCTTTGTTTTTTTTTTTTATTGAAACGTGATTTATGCGACTCGCCCTAATGCAAGGTCAGGTGATTTAAAAGCCGACAGTAAAAGAAATGAATTTTTGAGAAACTTTTGATATTTCAACCTCTTTTCTATATGGATGGTGGCGGCAACTTCTCTGCAATCTTGGCCTCGAAGAACATCTTTGCACCTTTTACGCCCACCTCAGAAACATCCACTGAATCCTTTGAAGTGCCAAGTTCCGGGTTCGCACGTTTCAGTGTGTTCACTTCTCTTTTACGATTCTCCATTGTCGCTGCATATGTGAGTAGGAATTGACAGAAATTCATCTTTGTTTCGTTTTCACCCACAACTTCCGCCATTATTTCCTTCGCAGCCAGATGAGTCTGGGGCACCGAGAGACGCTCTAGGGCCAGCTTCAGTTCGGGAAGCTCAATAAAACTATCGTTATTCTTATCGCATAGCTTGAAGATGGCAAAGGCTTGACGGATTTCTTCGGGGTCAAAATGACGCTGTGGAATTTGCATTGCTCTCTTCGGAATACTTTCCTCGCTGCTGTCGGTGAGTTGCAGTGATCGACCTTCCATCATGACGCACAAAGACACACATTTAGCTGGACTGCTGGTCACGGCATCAGCTTCGGGTGAAGCCACCAAATCATCTACTTTAGTGTCCACCGTCTCAGCCATGATCCTTTCTAGGCGCACACTCGATGGCGTCTTCGCACGCTTCTTCCATGCCTTGCTAATGGCCTTAAATGATAGGCACGAAGCATTGGATGATCCCTCGGACATGTCGAAGTAATGCTCCCTGGAGTGGCACGGACTGGGCAACTTCTCTGGGAAGCTATCTCCGATGCCATCACCGGTATCTAGAGATGGCAGCACGATGTTGGGCAGCGACGTCATTGTCTGTATTTTAAACTTTAAATTTGGTTAAAAATAGAATTGATCTAAAAGTAAATAAAACTAAATAAAATGTCCTTTCCCTGAAAGACTATAAAAATAATGAGAGTGAATAAAAAATATGTGAATATGCTGAGAGTAAAAAGGTTGACAATAAACTGACAAGCAACAAGATTTAATAAATTTATTTACCAGCTAAGCGAAGGGTATCTGTGAGTCGTAATTGGCATTCGTTTTTTCTGCAGTGTTGATTCAATTTAGTTGTTTGCAAAGTGTTTTTAGTTTATCTTTGCTTTGCCATATTGTTTGTGTCCCTTTGTGCCGCAACCTCAGCCTCAGACCGAGTCCCTTGGCATTTATCCCAATCAATCTGTGGGGGACAACATCACTCACTCCTCTGCTTCAGTTCTTTCGACTCCATCTCCAACTGCAAATTAATGACTGCGGCGTGTGGAGTGTGTGTATGTGTGTCGGCATGTTTGCGGTGCTGGTTGCCTCGTTTTTGGGGGACTGTTAACATGCCATGGCCATAAACAGTTAATTAAGCTTTTATTGGTCACTCTCTTTTTTGCGCCCTGACATTTCACGTTTTATTTGTCAAACAGGAGGCCAAAAAAGTGACGACCATAAACGGTCAGCCACCCAGGCGGCCAAGTCAAGCCGAGACTGCCTTCCGCCTTCCGCCTTCTGCCTGCCCCATGCGCCGCAAGGTAGGCAACATTATTTGCACACCGAAAGCACTTCACTTCACTTCACCTCACTTCATGTTCACTTTCACGTTCACCCTCAACTCCAACTGCTGAAACTCACCTCTGTCACCTGCCTCGTTTCGTTGCGTTACGTTTCGTTACATTGCGGAGCTTGGCCTACTGAGCTGAGCTCACATTTTGGTCCGCAGTTTATTTATTCGCTCATTTCGTGTGCAAAAATATTTGGTGATAACGAGCCGGCGGCCCACAGCGGCTTGTCATGTTTAAACCACATTTATTTGTTGTTGGCACCACGACAACAATAAAAGAAATTTCTATATACATACTTCGTTTTTATACCCGCTACCCATAGGGTAGAAGGGTATTATAACTTTGTGCCGGCAGGAAATGTATGTAACAGGTAGAAGGAGGCATCTCCGACCCTATAAAGTATATATATTCTTGATCAGCGTCAACAGCCGAGACGATATAGCCATGTCCGTCTGTCCGTCTGTCCGTCTGTCCGTCCGTCTGTATGAACACCTAGATCTCAGAGACTATAAGAGATAGAGCTATAATTTTTTTTCGACAGCATTTGTTATGATTGCACGCAGATCAAGTTTGTTTTAAATTTTTGCCACGCCCACTTCCGCCCCCGCAAATCAGAAAAAATCGAATAACAAGAGTAATAATAAAGCTGGAGTCCCGAATTTTGGGATATACATTAGAAACTATAGTCCTTGTGACTTCTGAAAATTTGGTTGCGATCGGATCAAAATTGTGGAAGTTATTAAAGAAATACTTTTGTATGGGCTAAAACGCCTACTTACTAGGGGTCTCATTTGCTTTGGCCGACAATCTGGTATATTATGCCGTCTATGGTATATTTTGAAAGTGGTACTATACTGAATACCAAAAATATACCAAATATATCATTTGGTATATTTTTAGTATTTTGTAGTATTTTTTGGTATATTTAGAAAATAATATCGCAATATTTTGCTTTTATTCAAAATGGGTAGCGGGTATCTCACAGTCGAGCACACTCGACTGTAGCTTTCTTACTTGTTTTTTCTCTCTTTGTTGTACATGTAATTTTTTGTAGCTTTTGGCCAACACGGACAACGAGAGAGAGAGCAAAAAAAGTTTTGCCGGCATCGACATTTAATTTACATTGCAAAGTTTCGTTTCATTTCGTCTCGTTGCGTTTCGTTTGGTTTGCTTGTGCCTTTAGCTTGGGTTCGTTTCGCATCCAGATAATAAAATGCAGAGCACTGAAACTGGAACTGAGAACTGGGAACTGGGTTAAGCAAAAGTGGATAGCAAAATAATAATAGCGAGGGCTGTGACAAACAAGAAGGCCAGGCCAAAGGACAACGCAAAACATCGATAAGATAAAAAGCCAAAGCCAAAGCAAAAGTAACGAAAAAAAGTGGCCAAAAAACGGATCAGCCTAAGAAAATATATGTGTATATAAATAAGTAGCCGAGAAAGTTGTGCAGGTCCTTAATCAGCGCACATTACACACACATATATTAAGGTTGCAAACAAAATGTGCTCTTAAAAGCGCTTTCCATGGAAAAACGTTGAAATTTCATTGAACTTTAGTTTAATACGACTTGAATTTCGTTGAAATTGCGAATGGGAATGCACCTATGAGCCTACTTTTCGGACCTACTGTAAGTTTTTGTTGTGCCGAAAGTGTCAAAACAACTTGCAGCCTCAGTTGCAGTGGGTGCCCAAGAAAGAAAGTGTAAGTTGTTGATTTCTTGCAATAATAGGAGGGTCGGAAGGCGTGAAAAGGTAGATGGGGGAGAAATTGGCTGGCAGCCAGAAGTTGGCAGCATTTGCGCAAATCTTGAATGCACTTCATAAAAAGAAAACAAGTCGGAAACTGCAACTGAAATTGAAAGGCAGGCTGACGCCTACAGAAAACTTTGCCGCATAAATTGCAGAAGGCGTATTGGAAAACAAATAAACTACGCCAAGTGTCCAGCAGCATGATCATAATTAATGATGCGACTCCGTGTGTGCGTGTGTGTGTGTGTGTGTTTGTGCTTAAGGCCAAGACAGGAAAACCTTTCTCAGCTCGTAACTTTCTTTTTTTTCATACGAAGCAGATTTGAAGCAACAATAAATCTCAATAGAACTCAAGTGGACGTTACAGTCTAAACTTTGACATTTGATGGAAGGATTTGCCTGTTGCCACACACACGCACACGCACACTCACTATATACGCATAAAACTCTCGCAGCGGGCATCGTTTGTCATGTTGCTGCACGTAAGCTCAATAATTTTTTTTCCTTTGCCTCAAAAGTGTAGCAAAAGTGCCCCGAGCAGCTTAAACTACGAGCCAAAGGCTTGACCGACGCCCTGCCTTGAGTTCTATATATATACATAGATGTTCTATATACATATATATTATTTCGCAAACCCAAATTGATTACTCAAAATATTTCTAACGACTGATGCTGCTGCTTTTTGCTTGCTGCCGCTGCTGTTGCTGTTTCCTTGCCTTCTTCTTTTCATCCGAGTTCTTTTTTGTTCCTTGTGTGTTTGGCAGCCTTTGGGTTCCTTTTTTTTCATTTTACGGACGTTTGGGATTTTGCTTAATTGAAACCTTAAATGTTTTTACATTGCGTTTGCCCTCAGCATAAAAGAAATCACAACACACACACACACAAACAAAACGTTTATACATATAGACAACGCAAGTGGAGGCTGGCAAAAAAAGTGTTGCATACTTTTTTGCGCCCCTTTAAACGGTTTGCCCATGCTCGTCTAGATTCTAGCCAGCCACTCTCACACATACTGTCAATCAATCAAATTGGCATTCAACTTGTGTGTTTGTTGTGCAGAATTTATGCAGCATTGTTTCTCTATTTTAAATACCACGAATCAAAGCAAAGAGAGCGCTGGCAAAAGGGGATTGTATTGCTAGTGTAAATAGAATAACAATCGATCGATGGCAAATGTAACACACACAGCGAGTGTGAGAGTAAGGGAATTTACCATTTAATATTAGTTTAATTTTATTGAAAATGCATAGAGTCTGTATGCTATTCAAATACATGCGTTCTGCATTAGATTTGCTTTAGTTTCTATGTTATTTGAAAATAAATCCATCCAGCCTTGATGCCGTGATACGCTTCTCTCTCTCTCTGTTTTGTTGTGCTGTCATTCGACTTTATGCAAATTGTGTTTGGCCTCTATATATTCCATGCTTTAGCTCAGGCTTTATGCACGGCCTTTTGCTGGTGTTGAGCCCAGCTTAAATCAGAGCATATCCCAAACATCTTGGCATTAAATTTTACTCACATGCTGAGTGAGGTAGGAAAAGTTATTTGATTTCAAAGAAACTCCAGTTGTGATTACATTTGGCTTACGACTGATTTGAGGCTATTAAACAGGAACTCATTAGAAGGCAAGGCTAACACGCAACATGCTCAGAGTCAATTGTCGACATCAGCCGCTAATTGAGTTATGCACAGAAGCGGGGATCCTAAAAAAGCGGAGCCACATTTAATATTGTTTTATGCAAAACATGCGCTGCTGCTTTGGGTTGCGGCGAGGTAATAACCTTTTTTTTTGGGGCCACTGGCAATGGCAATTAGAATGCGCGATGAACGAAGCGATTTGTATACATATATTATAAAAATGACGTTTGACATTTGGCAGCGCATTAAAGCCATAATTTCACATTAAACGCAGGCGTGACTCGCCCAAGTCAAAGATGGCAGCCATGTGCTTGGGGCGCCACTTGGACGCACGCGTTGCCAATCGAGATGCGAGACGAGACGCAACAAGAAGGAAGTGAAGTGAAGCTGATGCTGAAGTTGATGCTGGGGCAATGTTGTCTTTGGGAGCTGAGCAACGCTGCTTCGGCAGGCAGTGCAAACATTAATAAGCCAATTGATGTTTTGTTAACCCACCAAACGAAAGCGAAGGCGCAGGCAGTTCGTCATAGTAGAGTCTGAGTCTGAGACTGAGTGAAAGTCAGAGTCAGAGTATTGACCAGGCGCTTGCTGGCTCGGGCTCGGGCTCGGTCTCGGGCTCCCTTGGGCGCACACATGCGTGTCCCGGGGTGTCTTGGCGTCTGTGGGCTAACATTTATCCCGGCAGGCGCTCCAGCTAATTGCAATTTATGTACGCAATAAAACATTTGCCAAACTGGCTGCCCATTTCGACAAGGACGAAACGACAGCAACAGCGACAGCAACAGCGACAGCGACAACGGTGATGACGATGGGAATGGGGATGGCAACGGCTGCCATTCGTTACGGCTTTTGGTTATAAATTTATGAAAAAAGATTGCAAACCGACTGGGGAATTGGGGACTGTAACTCAGTATTGAATCTTGTGAAGGAGTCCTGTGGCTTTATTAATAAAACGCTATCACTAAAGCAAAAGTCGGGAGTCAATTGAAATCCATGTGCGTTGTGCAAATAATCACAAAAATTGCTCTTCACTTTGTTTGTTTGCCATTTCGCTGATTGAGTTAACTCGAGTTTAATTTGTTAGCCACCCAACGCCAACGCCATCGCCATCGCAATCTCGACGTTGCCATCTGCAGTGCAGCCATATTACACATTTACAACAATCAATTCAATGTGTGTGAGAATATATTTATTTTACAAGTAACTGGCATACATGCTTCATATGAAGCTGAAGCGCTGTGAAACACATTAAAGTAATGTAAAATTTAACTGCCGCAGTCGTTACGCCCGAAGCGCTAAAAGTAATCTGCTTAGCAATTCCGAAATTATTCAACCAGTCCAAACAGTCGAAACAGGTGAGCTAAATCGATATTTGCTATCGAACGAACTAGGAATACTCTTACTTAAAACTAGGTAAGGATGTGGCAAATTTTGGTGTGTATAATATTTGATTTAATTTGAGTTTTGACAAGTTTCTAATATTTTCAAATATTTAAATGAAATGTTGCATTTAATTTACAAACATTTTTTTATATTATTTAAAAATTAAGTAATCCATGAGCTACATTTGTGTGTATAAATTTATAGTTTTTATTTCTTGACAAAAATATAGTTGAAAATTATTAAAAATGTTGTTATTATGAAAGTTTCGATTAACATTCCCATTGTTGTTTATTTATTATACTTTATATTGCACAAATGTGGTTATTAAACGAGCATAATTGGAAGTACATAAAAATTGTTTATTATCATTTTAAACTAATTAATTGAAAATTCTGAATACATGTTGTTCATTTGATTCCGGCGAAATTCGTTTTAACATTAAAATTTCTATAAAACATAATCTGAATTAATCGGCTGAGTGTTAAATTTTATTAAACTATTTATCTCTGTTGCAAATGGGTTTTTTCAAATCATATTTGATTTAACACTTTAAGATGAGTTTAGTCGAAACTGTCATGGATATTGTTGATGGCAAAGCAGAAGTAGCCTTTGCTAAGCTGGGGAAATGCTAACAGATTTTAGCTGCAGCGGCTTAAGAGACAACGAAAATTTCGTGTTCGCGATTCGTTGCTGTTGCTGATGCTGTTGGTGATTCTCCTGCTGCATTTGAAGTGATTGCCGTGCACAATTCCGGCTAAAAGCTTTCACTAGTCAATTGCCGATGAAAACAAATGCGCAGTCGATGGCTTTGAGTTGCCTCGCAACACGTTCAGTCGCTGATGGTCGCTTGGTTGACCAGCCTCTGGTTGCTGCCACGCACAAAGATGACTCGCTGCCTCGCTCTCTCTCTCTGCAGCTCTTTCTGCAGTGCTTTCACTGTCGATTTGCGAATACGCTACATTTTGCGCTAAGTAAGTTGGCCAAAACAACAGCAGAATAAACGCAAATGTAGAAAGAGAGAAAGAGTGGACAAAGGAAAGTGTGAAAGAGAGCCCAAAGCACTTAGCGTGTCTGAGAGTTGAGCTAATTGAAAACTACTTGGCAGCTCTGGCAAACAAACTGGCAACAAAAGCGGGCAAGAAAGCCGCACATTACTCATACGCAGCATTGGCTAACTTACAATGGGATTTCTTTAGCTGTTGCTGCTGTTGTAGTTTCTGGCTTGTGATGCTACAATTGCGGCTTGCCGTCTGCTTGATCTTCTCGACTCTCTATTCTGTTGTCCTCCTCCATTCAGCCAGTCAGTCAGTCAGGCGTTCAGCCGCTCGGCTGTTATGTGGCCTAGGCACGTCTAACCATTTTGCTTTTTTCGCCATTAATGCCATCGCAGGGCTCAGTGTGTTTGTATGAATACATTTTGTTTTAAGCTGTCGTAACAGTCAATGTTCTTCTCGTTCTCGTTGTTGTTGCGCTGTGTACGTGATAGCGCAAAACTGTGCAGTGCACAAGCAAGCATTAGGTTATGCGGCTCATATTCAGTGGCTCAATGAACCTAACATATACGAGTATTGTTGCTCTGCCTGTCACACGTCTGCCAATCAACTTTAGTTGAGAGCGTATATACAATGCAAAAATATATTACGAGCTGTGCTCGGAGCCGTCAATAGCTGGCAAAGGGCAACACCTTTAAGTGGACACTTCATCTGCTTGAGTGGGCGGTGGCGGTGACGGTGGTTGGAGTAGTTGCAACACTTGGCTGCATTTGGATTGTTTCCGTTTTTTTCCGCTGAAGAAAAGGCAGAGAATTATATTTGCAACAGAGTTCAGCAAATGTATGCAACGCTCAGAGTTTTTTTTTGTTATGCGCTCAGCTTTTCGCTTTCCGGCTTGCAGCTGCCATCCATGATTTAGAATTAATAAAGGCAACGCTGCACTTTTCTTCCAACTTCTCTCTGTGTGTGTGTGAGTTTGTGTTGCTTTGGCCTGCAGTTGACTTCAGTTCTTCTGGCTGTTGTTGCTGGGGCTGCGCGGCTTCGCTCGATGGCATTGTTTCAATGCGCATATATAAATGTGTTGCATACATTTCAGCGCTAGATTTATGCCCCAGCCAACTCCTCCGACGGCATATGCGATGCGTTCACCTTTACTTTTATGCAAAGTGCAGCTAGCTGATGTTGCTGCTGTAGATTGTATGTGCATAAAGCTTGCAGTTGTTGTTGCTGTTCTTGTTGTTGTTTTTATGCGGCATTTGTGTCAAGTACACGACGCAGATTAAAGGGCATAAGGCTGCAAGATTGCATAAAACACAGGCACACACACCCAACACAACACAACACAGACCGAGGCAGAGACAACACAGATATAGAGACAGAGAGTGAGAGAGAGAGAGAGCTCTGAGATAAATGGGCAAGCAACGCAACGCAAATCGAAAGGAATTGCAATTTAATGGCATAACCTGTGTGTGCCAATCTTTGCATCTCCCTCGCTCCCAGTCACTGTATTTCATTCTGTTTCTCTGTTTTTATACCAGCTACCCTAAGGGTAGAAGGGTATTATAATTTTGTGGCACCAAGAAATGTATGTAACCGGCAGTAATTCAAGAAATATTTTTCTATTGGTGAAAATGGCTAGATATGTTACTATGTAACTACTATACAAATATACCAAAAATAGCATTTGGTATAATTTAAGCATTTGTACGGTATATTTTTTAAAATTAAAACTACACTCATTTTCATTCTTTAATATATGTATTTTGAGTGTAGTATTATACCAATAAACCAAAAATAGCTGTTGGTTCATTTCTAGTATTTTGCGGTATTTTAATTCGGTATATTTTAGAATTAAGTCTACATTGTTTTTCACTCCATAGTATATTTTCAATGAAGTACCATTCCTACCAAAATTTGCTTTTGATAGGTTTTTGTTTTATTTTTATAACGAATACTTCGCTGTTTTTCTCTCCATATTAAATTTTTAGTAAAGTATTATATCAATATACCACAACAGCTCTTAATACTATATTATTTTGCTTTCATTCAAAATAGGTAGCGGGTATTTCACAGTCGAGCACACTCTTTTGTAGCTTTCCTACTTGTTTCTGTTCTGTTTTGTGTGCGCACCTTAGCTGATTGGTGTACTATATGTAATACAGTTATGTGTGCACACGGATACGTTTGTTATTTGATAGCTTTTTATCACAGGCATGTCATTTGCTACCACTTAAATGCTGTGCTGAGTTGCTTTCTAGGCATATTATGTGATGAAATAATACTTGTTTTATTAGTAAATTTTTTATTATGTTAGCTGCGATATTTAATATTTTGCAGCAACAAAAAGTAACGATTTTAAATTTAATTCCATTTCAAATTTTGCAAATACTATTTATACAAATTTCTTTGTCATGCTTTTGCCATTTTAAAACAATATTAAATTTCACTAATAATTTCCTTTTTATCTGGCTCTCTTTTGTATAATTTCATCGCATAACTAACTACATAATATAAATTCAGCTGTCATTCGACTGCATAAATAAATTGCAATTTGAAACATTTTTGGACGTGGATAAATTTAAATAAATGCTGAATGAAAATCAGCTTAATTTCATTAGAAATGTATTCGGATAAATGCAATAATGCATATTTGCATTACATTACGCATTACGTGACGTGACATTTGCTTAACTGAGCTGCTAAGTAAAGTCGCCTATGCCAATCAAAAGCGCCAAATGCAGACTAGAAGATGGGGAGATGGGGACTGGGGGGACAGCTGTGTGAAAGCCGAAGAAAGCTGAGCGAAAATAAACGCCTGGCTGCAATTTTACAGTAAATTGCGTCAAGGTGTAAAGTCAAGCTGTTGGGCTGCCAGTTGCCAGTTGCTGTTGCTGTTGCCAGTTGCCAGTTGCTGCTGCTGTTCACAGTTGCATTTAGAGAGAAGAACTCAGAGAGAGAGAGAGAGGGAGAGATACAGTCAGCAGGGGGGCAAATGGGGAGCAATGCCGTTCAACTTGACTTGCACATTGTTGCATGCAGTGAGGCGTTTCCTTTGAGCGCAGCACGCGCACTCTTGCAACTCGCAGCTGGCAAACGGAAGTGGGACAAAAAGATGGGGGGAATATCAGCTTCACTCAGCTGTAACCCTTTTCACTGCAGATATGCGTTGAGTGTGTGTGAGTGTGTACGAGTGTGTGTGGGCTTGAGTAATGGCAAGCATTGCAAGTAAAAACCTTAATATAAAATATATATATAAGTGCCAGCTTGCATGTGTTTGCATGCGAGACAAAGAGAGAACGAGAGAGATAGTGGAGATTGTGATAGAGACAGCTAGATGTGAAAGTGAAGTTCAGCTCAAAGTATTTTCCATGTGACCTCACTAATGTTACCAACTCTACACCCCTCTCATTCTCTCTCTTTCGACTTTGCCACAAAATATGCCATTTATCACTGAGACTTTAGTGGCACAAGCGGCGAATCGTAGTCGCGTCATTGTCCTCGTAGCCAGGGACAGAGTTCATAATTAAATTCAAATACTTGTAACATTTTCGCACGCTTATGACACGAAATTTATGAATGAATTCGCTTCTGCTCAACCAAAGGGATCTATTCTCCATCCACTCTTGCACTCTCCCTTCTGTGGCTGCCACCTGCTGTCCGTGTGCCGCACACACAGCAGGCGTTTAAAATTAATAATGTTGAAGCGTGCCCCTTGCGTTATCACAAAGCTCAAAATTTCTATGCATGGGCTCTTCGGCTTTGCTCCTGCAGTTGTCAGCTTACTTCCCTCTCCACCCTCTCTCTCTATTCCACAACAGAATTCCACCTAGTCTGTGGATATTTGTTTGCTTGATTAGTTGCCTGTCAGCCAAGGTTGAGGCAGCTGCAGAACGGCAGACAGAAAGAGGCAGGCATATTGCTTCCATAAGCCGCTGACTGAATTTTATGCAACATTTTTCACTTTCAGCAACTCGTGAATTGAGCGCGTTATACAGCTCAAGTTTTTATATAAATATTACATTTGTTATTTTAAAACAGACGATTTTAAATGGCGTCCGAGTTCGAGGCAAACTGTGTTTATGTTGCGCTTCTCACGATCTGCAGTTTCTGCCTTTTTCACTTTTCTGCAGATTTTCATGTCCTATATAGAGAAAGAGAGAGAGAAAGAGAGTGTGTATTTATTTTTTATTTCCACCTTTCACGCACATTTGACACAAGTCACGCGTAGTTTTTAATTAAAAAACTTTACGTGCAATTATTTTTGCACACACACACACACACAGAGAAGCAACGACGCCTTTCATTGAATTGCAATAAAATATTTTTTATTTTGATTTCTTTTGCTGTGCATTGGACATTTGCACCAACCTGAGTGGAGCTTTTATACTTTTGCAATATGGTTTTTTTTTTTAATTTTTTTTAAAAATATGTTTTTAATTTAATTTTTAAAACGAACAAGTTACTACAGTGCGTATACGCAATGGTGTCTTGAATGTCAATACAATGTCAGCTGTTGTTGTTGTTATCGCTGTTGTCATCGTTGTCTTCTTATTGATGTTGTCGCTAGCGAAAATTGGCTGTAAGTGAAAAATGCGCAAGCAAATTTTTTGCAGAAAAACAAAACACTCGAAGCACAGCAACTCGAAAGGCGTGGAAAGAAAACCCGAGCAAAGGAATGGGCCAAAAGGCAAATTCTTGTTCATTGCAATTGTTGAGATACTTATACCCTTTAAAGAAGTGGCAGCAGAGGAAGTGATGGATTTAAAATACTGCTTGTACCATTAAATTTCCAACTCTAAATTTCGATTATATTTTGTTTTCCATAACTACTTTGATTAGCTTTAACCAGTTTCTTTACTTCTTCTCTTATTACAGGGTATCTAGCAGCCTTCTACTTCCCACCCTTACACCCCTTTGCTAGCTGCTCGTTTTGCATGTCGATTGCGGAATGACAAACGAACGTAGTGAATCGACTGAAACTGAATCATCTGATTCACTGATTAAACACGGCTATGGACCGGGGATCAGCTTTAACCCTTTGGTGCCGTCATCACAGCGTCAAGCTGTTGAAGCATGAAATTTTCCATGCCTAATGAAGTGTAAAGGTTTATCGTTTGAGGAAAACGCAGGCCACGCTGCCATTTGCTGCTGCTTTTCTTCCTCTTGTTATTGTTGTTGTTGTCCTTCTTCTTGTTGTTATCGGCAGCCAACTCCCGTAGCACGATATGTATTTTTTTCTCTCCTGTTTTTGCTTTTGCTCTTGTTTTATTATTATTGTTTTGAGCTACGTATTATTTAGCTTTTGCTTTCATTTCATGCCATATTTAGTGGCCTACAAGCATATACACTCGCATGATGTTGGGGCTTTGTTACGGTTGCACAGTTTATTATTATTTGTTTCCACTTCCACTTCCCTATTTGCTTCTTCGGTTGCTAATTTTAGACATCATTGATTTTCATGATTTATTGAAATTGTGCTGTGTGCTTGGAGTGCAGGTCGCCACACACACACATTTATTAGCCAAGGCCAAAAGAAAGTGTTATTTAAAGTTTGCATATTTATAAATATTTCAGCTAAAGGATAACTTATTTAAATAATGCATTGCTTTATGCAACTAAATGTGATCTAAGAGATGCGCACTCAATTTAACAGAAATAATAACTACAATTTCTGAAAATTCGTGATTAATTTATGAATAGAAATATACGAGCTTAATTATTTCATTGATTGTATCTCACAAAAACTCAATGCTGATAAATATTTAATTATAAATATGCATATTGACAATTTTTGAACTGTGTATTGTGTTTATTACATATAAATTAATTGATTTTTGCCATGTGCTCAGCGTGTGTCAAGGTAATAGCTTGTTTATTTCAATGCATCAATTTAAGGCAAGCGATAAAACATAAACAATGCGCTTATTCGATGCTCATAAAATTGTATAATAATAATGTTAACATTCGTGTTCATTGTATGCGCACTTTATTTGCGTTGCGTTGCGTTCCATTGCGTCGCAACGGAACAACAAAAGTCCGAAAACAGTTTGGCAAACAATTGACTGTGCGGCTATGTTTATAACCATGTTTTATTGCAATTGCCTGTCTGGCAAAATATGTTTCAATAATAAAGTGCAACGTGCTTCATTTGATTTATATTAATTTCAAATAAATTTATTTTTAAACAGCATTTTATTTTATTTCATTTTTCAACTTATTTGCCAGCAGCTAGCACTCGTAGTTGTAGTTTTATGGCTTTAAGTTGAGTTTCCTGTACGAATCATAACTTGACTTCTGGTCGAGTTTAGCTCTCTCACAGCTCTCAGCTCTCAGTTCACAATACTTGATTGAATTCCGAACGATTTCACCTGCAGTTGTTCTTCCTGTGCGCCGGTTTCTCGTGTGCTCGTTGAGCTTATGCCCCATGGGGCAATTGAAGAGGATTGAAGGGGATGAAGAGAATGGAGAATGCAATAAAAAAGAGGCTGCAGCTAGGAAATCAAAATGTGCATATGAAAGTAATTTCCACACTTAATAGGATACGGAAACTCTGACGATACGTTTTACGATATCCTTTTGCCGCCTCCGCTGACTCTGATGCCCGGCAACCATTTTGCATTATGCAGCAGCACAGAAAGAGATGCCTAGATAGAGAAAAAGAGAGCGAGAGTGAGAGAGAGAGAGCACGAACTGTTCGTCATTGAATGTATGGGGAATGCTTGACAGGTTACCTCAAAAACGCCCAGCCACGTTGACTGTTTCCGTCGAAGCTTCCGTTCGGCATACGTTACCAGTAGTTACTGTTTCTGACTCACCTGAAAATCGGGGGAAGGGAGCAGGAAGGGGAAGGCGTGGCATTGGCTAGCAACGAGCTTCATATGTCCGCTGTCAAATTTGGAAATTATTCAAGTTGCTGCAGTTGGAAGTAGAGCATGAAACCACCACAGAGCGAAGAACGAGCACGAGCTTGAGACGCATCGCATATTTCAGATGTAAGACACAGATAGAGAGATACAGATGCAACTAAAGATGAAGATGAAGATGGAGATACAGATACAGTTACAGATGGTCTCACCTGCTAGCGAAACGTTGCACAAAACTTATTGTGGCAATGCAGACAATTTGAGTTTCGCAAAAGTGAAACAAGCCAAATGCGGTGCTGCTTCATCTCGATCCCAGTCAATCGAGTGCAGCGGATTCCTCGCTTCGCTGCCAGCGCTCCACGCGCGTCATTGATTTGCACTCCGCCCTCGATGTCTGTCTGCCTGCCTGCCACTGACATAACTCCCACCCCCCTATCCACCATCATCAAAGAAGCGAAGCTAACCCATAAAAGTCGGGTGTGCGAGCGATGCTGGCAATTTTATTTGAGCTCATGCAATTTTACTTGGCATTGTCATGTAGCTGACTAAAAAAACATTGTGCTGCTTGCTTGCGAACGAACGCTTTGATTGACCATTGAAATTGCACGTCAGCGTTGCAGTAGCTGGCTGCTATCGCCATGGCCACGTGACGTATGAGTAATGTGCGAGACGTGCACAGTTGACAACCGAACATGTGATGTATGTGTGTGGGTGTGTGTGTGTGCTGCGAGGTCAGTACGATGATTATAATAATGTTAGCTACTGGTCGTAACTGAAATGCTTCCCATTTTTAGTGTAGTACTTTCGCCAGAAATGCATTAAACCGAGCGCAGTATGAAAATGGGAACTCGTATAACAAACACTCGAGATTTTGTGATGTGAAGAGTGCTTTCCGCAGTCGTTTGCCGTTGCATAAATCTAAATATTGGCAGGCAACAAAAGACAATCAACGAGCGCACATATTAGAGAGAGAAAGAGAGAGAGAGAGAGGGCGGGGCGTCGAAGATCAGATTCAAATTGATGAAGCCAAGCCAAGCGAAATAGTCGAGCAGGGAACCCTTCTTACTTATTGCAGCAGGCACATGAAAAATTAAGCTGGCTTTAAACGTGCCCCAGAGAGAGGGAGAGCAAACACACTATATATCTACTTACACTTCTTACACTTCAACTTGTACTTGTTTCACACACACACACACACACACACACACAGTTTTTGGTTGCAGACAATAGTGTGTGCAGATTTACATACGGAGGGAGAAAGGCTCCCTCTGGCGAATGCACGTGAGCCTTGCTTGATGTAATAAGCAGGAGACTTTGGGACTTGTTTTACCCACAACAGCAGCAACAACTCACGAGTGGCAAGCAAACAATCAGGCAAGGCGCTGAAAAGTATGCTATAGCAAATCAGACCCCAGAGTGAAAGACGTAAGCAAATTACATTCGAAGCGGGACTTCCCCACTGCTTACTGAATATGAGCCCTACTTATAACTGACAACCAAGCATATAATAGATGTTCCATAAACTTCTGCACAAGACTGCACTCTTGCTATGTAGCTAGCTAGCTTGAGGGGGAACTCTTCGCTCCGTGTGCGTAACTATGACTCACCGAATAAATGTTTATACAACGCACTTGGACTAACAGCAGCAGCAGCAGCGCGGAATGGCAAACAAACAAACAAGAAGACAGACAGACAGTCAGACAGAGAGACAGACCAAACAGAAACTGCGATAGATGTAGTTAAATAGCTCAAGTTTTTGTGTAGCGCACTTGACAGCGCACTGAGCGTTTCCCCACCGAGTGTTGATGTTGCAAAGTTAATGAGCAGAGCATAGCAAGCTCATGAACGCAGGAGATGATGCACAAAGCGCGCGACCAACGGCAACAGCATCAGCATCAGCGTTCAACGGAAGCTGAAGGCCAAACCGAGACGCTATTTCGAGTATTGGCAAAGTGGTTCTGCCAGTTGACATCGGCTTAAAAGCGAGTTGCAAATGTTTGTATTAAAATTGTTAAATGCCAACGCCAAGTTTAGCCAATTAGCAACTTGGGAAATGCAAGCAAAGACGTTGCCTAGGTCAATTAGATAATGCATTAGGGATGCACACACACACATATGTACATATATCATTGATTTTCTCCGCCATTATTCCCCTGTAGGTAATTAAAGTTGCTGCTCGTAATGCATTATAAATCATGTGCGATTTTAGTAAATTGCGCATTGCAACTCGAATAATTTCTGCACTTTTAAACTTTGGCAAAATCCGCATTATATTTCGGATTTTCTAATAATTGTATTTCATCAATGCGTATACGTAATTTTTAGCATGCGTTTATCTCTTGGATTTTGTGCAATTGTGCAGCTTCAGTCTAGTTGAAATTGTTATTTGTTTTTGTTGTTGAGCCAAACGAAGCGTGTGCTTTACCTTTGCCCAGATAAGAGCGGAGTAAATGATCAACATTGTGTATACGCACTGTGGTCTACCATTGTTCATATGCTAACAAGCATCTTAAAGCTGCTGAGCTGTCTGCCTGTCTGCCTGCTAGCTCATTGTTTTGTTTATTTAAAGTCAATTGCAAAGCATCAATTAAATACACTTGAAATAATCGTAAATAGTCTGACGTCGCATACAGCATCCAGCATCCAGAATCCAGATGTGATTGTTGCCATCAATTCAAGCTTAGCTAACCAAAAGACAATAACATATGGATGTGCAAATGCCTGTGAATGTGGCAAACTGTTTCTAATTTAATCATCTGTTTGTTTTCGCCTCCATTTCAGAGAGATCTCCTTACCAGTTTTGGCGCAGTTATCCCAGCGGCAAGCTAACGCTGCTTTCCATTTTAATTAGTTTCATTTGCACACATCACATTTTAAGAAGCTGCCGCTTCTTGTAATTCTTTCGGCTTATGCAAATTGTATTAGTTATTGATTGCATGACGGCTAAAAATATATAACGTATATGTGACTTTGCCCAGGTCATAAGACAAAGCCAAAGCCAAAGCGAGGCGTGCGAAACGAAGTGAAAACAAATTTATGAAGAGCGCTTTAAGGCATCAACATCAACAGCATCTCTTATCTCAACTTCATGACTGTCTGCGTGCGAATCCCGATTTGCCGCCTTGAGCTCCCAAAAATATCGCTGACAATCTTAAAATAAACATTTGCGGCATTTGCGTCAGCTACCCTGAACTCTGAGCGAGTCTCCGGCTCGTAAATACATTTATTATAAGTGAGGCGAACGTTGAAACGTACAAGAAATATCGCAGTGTTCAGTGTTCGTGTCAATTGCAGTGCAAAATCAATTAGTTTCCGCTTATTAATTGCAGCTGCCGAGGCTAACTAACTAAACGAATACACATACACACAAACAACCAGCAGCCACAAGCCAAACCAATAATCAACGCCCATTTCACATTACGTATACGCCACCGATGGGAATGAGTACAAATTGCGACGGAATTGAATTGAAGCCCAAGTAAACGCCGCATACTCTATTCTCAGTATTTCTATTTTGTTTTGGAAAAACTATTGGCGAATATTTAATTACAAAATTTCGAGGAAAACTCATTAGGAAAGCATGAACTTTGAAAAGGTTTTCTTTCCCCCCCCTCAGAAACTTTTAAGTTTTTCTGCGTATTCGACAGTTAAGTGTTTCGCTATTTGAGTTGATTTCGGTTCGTAAATAATTAAATTCAATATTTTCGTTCATAGTTGATGTAGCCTCAATTTGAAAGGGTAAAAGTGTACAACAAAGCATTTATGCGCTGCATTGAACACAATTTGTAGTGAACTTATGTGTAGGCATGTCTTCGACATTGGCTCGTCTCTTGTTGCATATGTTTTATGTGTCTGCAAATTCGCATCACGTTCGTGTAAAAATGGGAAAACGTGTAGCTCGGTAAAAGGAAATTCGAATTCGAAGATGTCTTTAAAAAGAGCTTTATAAATAGCAGCGTCAAGCAGTCGCCGCAGAGCTGCCCGCCAAAATGTGTAGAGAAACCTTTAGCTCTTAAGCTGCAGCTGGAACAATTGTTCGCAGGTAGCAAAACCAGCGACATCAGCTAGTCCCAGTGCAGGGAGAGAAAGAGAGGCAAAGTGCGAGAGAAGAAGTAGCTTAGAGTAATGAATATTTAATACGCATTGTTAGCCGAGTTCTGCTCCACTCATTTGGCGTAACCACAAGGACTTGGCTGCTGCTGCTGCGTTGCTCTTCACTTCTTGCCACTTCTTGTGCTACTTTTAAAAGTACAGTGAACGAAAATTGGTTTTAAATTGATTTACCATAAGCGCTTTTTTTTTTGCCCCCAACAAAAGCCAACGACAAAGAAAGAGAACGCAACAAGAACAAAGATAAAGAGGAGACAACCAGACTCTGTCAGACTGCGAGACTGTGAGACCGCAGTGCAAAGTAACCTCTTCCTTTCAGTTTCCATTTAACTCTTAGTGCTTCCTTTTCCTTTACTTATCCTATCTGCCATAGTCGTCTGGCTGCCTGCCTGCCTGCCCTTATCTAGTCGGTTTCCTAGTCTAATCTGTATGCACATCAGCAAATTAGAACAAATCGTTTTAGCATTGCAGTTGATTTCATGCTTAAACATTTAGCTGCCACTTGAAGAAGGGACACAAGGGACTGAAGGACTAACTGACTGACGCTCGAAAGTATGCAACAATTTATATGCAGGATACTACATGTTTATTACAACTGCGTGTGCGATGCACCTGCAAAACGTGTCACGGCTTAATTGCAGACACTACGACAATGGGTCGCTAGCAATTAGACGACAATAACAACGACAACGACAACGACAGCAACAGCAACAACGACGACGACACTGACAACTACTGCAAACGTTGACAAAGACAGCACTGGGTACAATAAATGGGAAAAAATATCAGTCAACCACACGACATTTACCAGTTGAAAGCACACACACACACATACTTGCACTCAGCTGTCTGTCTATCTCACTCTTTCACTATCTCTGTCTCTGTTTCTTTTTCTATCGTTTGTACCTTTATTTCATTGCTCAAAATTGCTTTTACCGCATTGCCAACTATTGTTAATGTCATTCTAACTGCTGCTGTCTCTGTCGCTGTCTCAGTCGTTGTCGCTGCCACTGCCTCTGCTGCCCTTTAGCCACGCCCTCGCTGTCACTTGAGGGGCTGCAGTTCGTTTCGTTCTTAGTCCTTCTTCTGACGAGCGCTCGTCATTAAAACTTTAACTGTTTTATGTTGGCAATTGCATCCTGACACTTTAGCTTTCGCTTTTCCTCTAACTGCTCACGCTTTCCACTTCTGTGTGTATGTGTGTAGATGTATGTATGTGCGTGGTGACTAGTACACACATACACACACACGCAAAAGAGAACAACACAAAAAAAATACAACAATAAATTACCATAGAAAACACGACAAACAACTCAAAATGAATTTTTAGTCACTCAGCTTTCACATGTTTCGAGTATTTTCACTTTTCACTTCTCACCGAATGCAACAAATTAAAATGCTAACAATATATATATATAGTATGTACACACATATATATCCTAGAAAAAAACAATGGACACAAAAAATTCCAAATAAATATGAGTCTACAAAGCGTTTTAGCTTCACTATAAAATGTTTTTTTATTTTTGTATTTGCTTTATGTTAGAAATAATCTTTTTTTTTTTTTTAAACAAATTTGTTATACAATATTTTGTCACTGATAATTTTGTATAAATCAATGCCATAAAAAGTGGAAATATTTCTTAAATTACATATTATGAATATACAAAACTTAAAATTCGTATATTCAATTATAGTAATAAAGTGTGTGAAGAATTCTTTAATATAAAAATATTAAATTTTTAAATATTTTTAGTTGCTGTGAACAATTTGTTCTTGTACATTTCCTCGATAATTTGAATTTTGAATTGTATGTATGTGAAGAACTCATTAAAACAAAAGTAATATACACAAAATTCTTCGACATATCCCTTGGCAGCTAAAACTCACACAGATTCTGCAAATCCTTTTTTGCGCTGCGTCTTTTTTCTAAGAAAGTCAGCTAATTTTAAAGCCCATTTATTTAATTTAGAAAGCCATTAGGAAAATTTTGCAACTAATTAATAATAAATGAACGGTTTGCGTGCGCTTTTCCCCGTTCTTTGTCGGTTGGGGTCTTCATTTCATTGTTGTTCTTGCGAGTGTTTTGTTAAATTTCTTATAATCGAATTACTTTTCTAACCACAGCAATGGCAACAGCAGCGCAAGACAAGTGCCAGCAACGTTACCACCGACACCACTAAGCCGCTTACACTTAACCAACGAAAAGAAATTCTACTTCATTCAGTGTTTGCTCTCTGTGTGTGTGTGGGTGACATTTGCCCTTGGTCGACAAGGCGTATACGTAACATTTTGTTACTTTTATACATTTTTTATATGTGCTCTTGCTCTCTGTGCTGTGCTGAGTGTGTGTGACGTCGGGAGCTATTGGTAAAAGTCGCGAGGCGAAGAGTCAAGCGGGGCTTTGCATGCTGTAAAAAACGTGGGTGGGTGAGTGATGGGTGAGGGCGGAGAGGGAAGAGGGGGTGGTTGGTTGGGCATATGAAGTGGCAGGGCTTTAGACCGAAATCCGCTTAATGCGCGCATAAAAAATGGCAACGGCGACGAATGTTGGGTGCGAGCCAAAGTCCCAAACTTGATAAAATGTAAAATTATCGCACATTCATTGTTATTGTTTTCTTTTTGCTCTCCTCCTCTTTTTGTTGCTGCTGTTGTTGTGTGTGCTTTTGCTCTTTTCGTATTTGTTTTGTTTTTGCCTGTCGTTGTTTTTGTTGCTGTTGTATTTTTTTTTATTAGAAGCGAGTAGATGCTTGCGACGAGTGGCATCAACGACGGCTTTAGGTTAAGTAAGCCAACTCACACACGCAGCTAAACACACGAAATCAAACTTGAAGAATTACGTTGATTTCCCCTTAAAGTGTGCGACACTCACACACACACATAAAAACACGAACACGTACAGACAGAGAAGAGCCGCGCTAAAACACCTTAAGGCGAAGGAAGTGCGTCAACGGAAATTTTGCAGCACACGCAATGCATGGCAAATCGAAAAAAAAGAAAAGAAACAGAAATAAGAATGGCAAGGAAACGGGCTCCTCTTTAATGCCTGCCAGTTACATTTTATTTTATTTTATATTTTATTTTATTTCATTTTCGTTTTATTTTTATGTGCTGCGACAAGCAACACCAACAACAACAACAACAACAGCAACTCCAAAAGTCAAGCGCGGATTTTTTTTCTTCGCATTTCTTTTTCGAGTTCGTCTGTGCATTGCGATTTGCTTTTGGCTGTTTTGCTTTATTTTGACTTTGGTTTTGTATTGGCTACACTAAATCACTTTAAAAATTAGCATAATCCGGTGAGTAAATAAAAATAAGTGAACGTCTCTCGAGGAGTGCCAAGAGCCTGGCTGACTGGCTGCTTGGCATTCCTTTCTCCGACTCGGTCAATCGGCATCGCATCGCAACGGCATCGTAATCGTAATAGCAATCGCGTAAGAGCTGAGCAAATTGCAATGTCCCCAGGAGATGGAGAGAATTGGAGAGTGAGCTGGAGGAGTTGGAGTCGTGTTTGGGTGTGGAACCAGGGCTGGCATGAGACTTTTTAGACAGCAAGTCTGTGTGTGTGTGTGTTTATTAGCTAATAACTGTGTCTGGCTAGACTTTAATTAAAAACAGTTTTTCTCTATTTCAAGTTTTTAATTAATAAAATTCGCATTTCTCGCTGAGATTTTTCCGCAACAGCTGCCATCCTTTGACTTTTTGCTTTACTTATTTTTGTTTGTTTTGTCAATTGCTCTTTGCCACTCGTATCCAACCCTGCGTATACTTGATTTTTTTCCTTCTGTTGTGTTGTGTTGTATTGTGTGCTCGTTTTTTATTGCTTTTATGATGCGGAAAACCCTTTTGTTTGAATTCGTTATGCAAATCGCGCACTGAAGCGACAGTTGAAAGCGTATTGATCAATTAGGCAGAAGTTGTTTATGTATTCGCAAGATTTCCTCTGTCACAGCGAGATAATTTATGGCTGTTATTCGGGATTTTTGCGAGTCAACAACAAGCTCAAACTATACACTTTTTAATTTATTTACTCTTTTCACTCTTTCTGTGAAAATCAGCTAATGAAACAAGCAGTGCCAAATAACAAGCTTGTCTGCTGATTGATGATGTGTTCTGCAGAGAAGCTTCTGTAAATAGTTCCACAACACAAACTCATATGGGATGATTGCCTTTATGAAAATCGTAAATTAGAAGGACAACTGATATTGTAGACCATCGTTAACGAGAGCTTATGTGACTAGGAACAATTGTAGACATTTAAGATGAGGATTTAATGAATGCAACAATTTGTAACGTTTTGTTTCAACATTTTCTGCCCGAATGCTTGCAAAATCACAAAACTTTTCAACTACAAAATGTAGTTTAACTGCAGCTGATGGGTTTTTCGGAAATGCCACAAGACAGACAAACAGACAAAAGTAAATTTTAATTCACATTTCGGACTCTTTGTTAAATGGTAACTAACTGAGACTGAGATGGGCTTAAGATCCGTTTCGTTGTTGTTGTGTTGTTGCTGCGGAAATATTCGCATAGTTTCCATATTTTACTTTTCCTTTTTAAGTTTATTTAATTATAATGCAGATTTCATTTCAATTTCTTGTTCTTTTCTTCTGCTGTTGCTGTTGCTGGCCCACATTTACATTTACATTTGCTTGAACCCGAAAATACACACAGACAGACAAAAGAAAACTCAATTAAAATTGAATAAATTTCCATGCTGTTGGGAATAATTACGAATTTCAATTTATTTGCCGCAGGATGCAAAAAAGCAAAGGCAACTGCCAACAACAAAAGACAACGAAGACAACAGTCAAGCAGCCAGTCACAAAAGCCAAACCAAGGCAGCCAAGCCAAGTCGGCAATCGTTGTCAGCTTTTACAGTAAAAGAAACTTTTTACCTAACCAAAAAACTGGCCCAGGTTGTCGGAGACAGAAACCAGAGAAGATGTCGAGCCTTGAAGGCACAGACTCGACCCGTCGACTGGATACTGTTTATATGCAAAACTTATCGACTGTTTGTTTTATGAACTTCAGTGTAGATTTATAAGAACAACAAAGAATTGCGCAATGATTGAATAAATGTCCAGAAATGTTCGACCTTCATTAACATTATGATTTCCCAGTGCAACGACAAAGGAAATATGTTTAATCCGATGGCCATGATAAATGCACAAACAAAGAGAGAAAAGAAAAGAAAACAAAACAAAACTTCAAATTGCGCCCGCAAGTAAAAGTCACAAAATTGTTGCTAAAATATAAACAAAATCCAAAGCAGTTGCGCCGAGGCCACCACAAAAAGGAATGCGCCAAGCCAAAGTGACAAATTGGAAAACATGCGAGTTTAGTATAGAAAAACTATACAACTCCCACAGCGCCGTAGCTGAACGTAGCGAACAAACTTCAAGTTGCAAGCGGAGGTAGATTGGAGTTGGCACTGGGCTCCGAAACTGTGAAGGAGACTGAAACTAAGACTAGGACTGGGCTGGGACTGGGACTGGGATTGGGAAGCGCGCATAAAAGTTTATCAACTAAGTAAAATAATGTTGGGCGTAAAGTTTGCAACCGCAGTGCCCGCAGACGCAGACGCTGTAGAGGAACGTTAAGGGACTGACTTCCCCTCGCTTGCACAACAACAATAAAAAGCAAATGTTGCGACAATTCAGGACGAGCACACACAAACGATAAGCGCCAAGCGAAGATGGCGCAGGCAGATGAGCCAAAAGCTAAAAGCATGCCAGCCAGGGAGCACGTTTTGCATAATGATGAATGACGACGACGCGACTGCGACCCGTCTACGATGTGTGTTGGAGTTGCGTTGCCTTTGCTGTTGTTGTTGTTATACCAGCTACTCATAGGGTAGAAGGGTATTATAACTTTGTGTATCCAGGAAATGAACGTAACAGGCAGAAGAAGTCACCTCCGACCCCATAAAGTTGAACTATTCTTGATCTACGCCAAGATGAGAAACGATATAGTTATGTCTGTTTGATCATCTGTCTGCCTAAATGTCTATATGAACACCTAGATGTCAGACACTATAGGAGTTAGAGGTAATACTTGCAGTGTCAAGATCAAGTTTGTCTCAAATTTTTGCAACGCCAACTTCCAACACTTCTAATCAATACAAATTTTACAACATTTTCAGGTACATACTAAAATTAATATATTATATATGATTACTGAAATTTTGGTTGTAATCAGGTAAAAAATGTAAAAGGTTTTAAGGAAATACTTTGGCTGGCAATCTGATATATTTACCACTCTATGGTATATTTTGAATAGAGTACTGCATCAATATATCGTATGGTATATTTTTTATTATTATCGTGTTATATCAATGTAGTATATTTTAATTTTAATATTTGAATACCGCAAGCTTAAGCTCTTAAGCTTCTATTCACAATAGGTAGCGGGTATCTCACAGTTGAGCAGTTGAGCACACTCGTAGCTCTCTTACGTGTTTCCCTTTTGCCACCCCCCCCCATCACTTACTTCTCCTTCCATTTACGCTGTGCTGTTGATTTGTTTATGCGCTTGCAGTTGGCGCAACGGTGGCAGCACAAAAAATGATAGCACACTTTTGTGCAGTGCAACTTGACAAGGCTAACGGCGCGCGCGTCGCAATTGGAAACAAATTATGCTCAAAGCGGCAACGCAAATGTCAAAGTGGCAGTTCGGGGTATTTGTGTGTGTGTGTGCAAAGTGTTCACCTTTGGAGAGTATCGTTTGTTTTATGGCATGTCTCCATTACGTATGCGCCGTGTGAGTTGCACTTGACGAGCAACGAGCGACGGGCGACGACGAGTGTGCAACAGCAATTGCAAATGCAGAGAGTGTCAAGTTCAAGTTGCAATGGACACTTGGGAATTATGACAAGGCTTAAAGTTGACTCTCGAACAGTTGTGGAGATTATATTACTATTAGATTGCTTGCTGCATCAACTTTAAACTCTTTAATGCAAACTATTTCGCAACTCACTAACTATGTGTACATATATATTGCTCATTTTTAGGTGTATTTTGTGTGTTGCTTAAAGCTGGTTTTTTGTGGCATAAAGAGGAAATTGCCATATATTTGCATCTAATTGGCAGTCAGCTGGCGGGATAAACTTCAGTTCCTCCTTTTGCCATGCAAAACGCTGCCGGGCAGGAAACAGACCAAGAGAGCTGCAGCTGGAGCTGAAGCTGAAGCTAGAGCAGCCCATCAATGGGCATCGAAACGTTCGTTTCACCGACAACTTGACCTCCTTTTGCACTCCTCTCTACATCTCTCTCTCTCTCTCCCACCTCTTTAACTGGCAGCAGCATAATCGCAACTATCCCTACCATATTTCTAGTTACTGTGGTGGGTTTTCGTGCAAGCTAATATGCAAATTCCCTGCAGCTTTTACTTTGGCTGCAGTTTTCTTTTCTTTTGCACACATTTCGTTCTCTTTTCTATCGTTCATCGTTCGTCGCTCGTCGTCCATCGACGAGGAGCATTGCATCCTTTTGGTTGTGCTTTTGTTTTGCTTCCGCTGTGCCATGTTTTCAACCCATGTCGTTTCTCTTTTTATTTCTGCAGCAACGTCGACGTCGTCGACGACGTCGAGCTTATTATGCATTGCACATTTTACATTTTTACTTAAAGGCGCAAAAGGGGAAGGCAAGGCGACCAACAAAATACACACAAAAAAGAAGAGGGGGTGATAAAAAATAAACAAGAATGAAACGAGGAAGGGAAAAGAAAAACTCCAGTCGCCGCGCACCGCAAAAATCGTAATGAAATTTTTATTATACGACAAAGTAAAATATTTTTATCAGCATTTCTCGCTTGTTGCTTTTGAGTCGCGCACAAATTCCTCAACGTTCCTGGGGTTGCCGTTGAGAATCTCGGCTGGAAAGCGACCAAGAGCAGCGAAGAGAAGCAAGGACTACGATTGAAAGTTGAGTTGGGTGCATTGACTGCTCGGCTGGCGCAAAATGCTGTTGAAAAATTGGTGTCAAGTCAATCAAAATATGCCAAAAACTTTACAATTTCGACTTTGAGTTTTCTTAGCTCAGCCCAGCTCAGCTCGTAGAATTCTGCCATATGGCCAACAGTTTTATATTTATTTAAGCAAATTTTTTGGCCCAAAACTAAACAGCACACTTACGAGTTGAACCCGTGGCGATAATGCTTTCACTTCTCTGCTCTTGCGAAAATGCGCCACAAATTGCAATGAAAAGTTTTCTCCACTGCACTTTGACTTTGGCTTTAGCCTTTGGCCCTGGGTGTCAACTTGCTTTGCCTGCGTTCGTTGCGTTGGCTGTGGTCAGAAAAGTTTTCTCGTGCCTTAAGCAAATATTTGGACTACGTAATTTGCTGACAATGTCTGAGGCGATTTGTTTAACGAGTGCCCAGCACTCAGTATTCATATTGCAGCTGCTGCCTCCATCGCTTCCACTCGATGGCATCACCCAAAAAACTAATGACTAGCTGCAAGCTGTCAAAGCTTGAATTTCATTTGTGTGCACTTTGTCAAAAATATACAAGCCAAGTCTTTATTGAATTGAATTCATTTCGGCATTACTTTTGTCTAGTTTTAATTAATGCATTTAGCAGATAAGCTAAATATATATTCGGCGGCAGCATCGAATTAAAGTTGCTCAAACAAAGTTATTCCAATTGCTGAAATTATAATTCAGCTTACTTTATCCAACTCTCGTTCTGGAGTGTATAATTATAAAATTCTCATAGTGCATAATATTTATTATTTTTTATTTACTCTTTCAACATGCAGTTGGTGTTAAAGCTTTGGTAAAAGTTCAACAAATTGTTGGCTTTAAAAGGGCTTTAAGTTCACTTCACAAGCGTTGATAACTTGTTGACTTGCCAGCACGTAAAAAATGCACAGGGCAAAATAACAAAAGCGAAAATCTGAAAGCATGCGTAAAGGGTAAAGAAAAACAACTATGAGATACTCTGTAACTTAATGAGGAAGTAAAAACTAGAACGAAATATGGAATTGTTATGAAATTCGAGTCAAGCATGCACATCTTGTAGTTTGATTTATCACAGGGTACAACAACAACTGCGTATGCAACACATTGTTTTTTATGCAGCATTTTGCGAAAATAGCAAAAAACAATATTTTATGCGATTTGTTTTTTGGATTTTCTTCGGTGACAGCTGCGCGTAAGTTTCAAAAGGGTTGCAAAAAAATGCTCCCGATTCAGGCCGAATGGGAATTTGCATGCTGCTGTGCCTATGTATGTAAATGTATATAGAGCCTGATGTCAGAGTTGACTCGATTGCAAGGCTTTTTGCCAAACAATTGCAGTTTTGCAATTTTACAGAGTGTACGCAACGAATCAGCCAGACAAGGTAGACAGCATATCAAGTATACGCACGATAATCGAGTACCTCCCTCTGCTAAAGAGCCTTAAATCAATGGACTTGCTTCCCACAGCATTTTCTGCGAAAACAAAACGTTCACTTAACAAATTGTTCGTTGTCTCTAAATCGGAACAGCAGCTCTCTTTCTCTCTCTCTCTTAGCAGAGTGCGTAAATTATGCGCAGCCAAGATGCAGCTGTCAAATGCGACCAGTAAGAAGGGGACAAAACTCGAGTCACGCACCGAACTGTGGGTTCAGTTGCACGGCAAGGCATGTGGCATGAATGCCAAGTGCAACAAGCTACGTGATAATAATGGCACAAAGCATTCAACGCTTGGCCAATAGTTAACCCTCTCGATGCGAAAGATTTGCAAAGAAGTCGAGTTTTGTTTAATTGAATTATTGGTAAGCAGAAAGTTCCACCCTTGCGTATACTTAATATAAGTGAAAACTATTTGCTGATTGGTTAATTTACGGAATTTTCAATTCGTGATTGAATTTCGCAGTACTCAGTTGCTATCACATTGAATTGACACAATTTTGCAAATGCCTGAAAGTTGGGGAGAGGGAAACAGATTCAGGAATTGAGACTAAATCAGAGACTCAGTTGATGAAGTGCACGCCCAATGTCGCACATACATATATCTCACAGAGACTGAGCCTCTGTTTCTGTTGTAGCCACGTCACAACAAATCAGTTTAACATTTGCATGCATTGCATTTTGTTCTGTCCCAAAAACCAGAGAGTGAGAGAGACAGAGTCGAGTGTCGAATCTGCAGCCTACGCAGGCATTGCTATCTAAGCCCCAGTCGACGGCATGTTAACTAACTTGGCCAGCATAGACAGACAGACTGAGAGTCGGAGAGTGCTATATGATTTATGTGGAAGCCAGGCCCGAAGCAACCGCTGGCAGCATAAACTTTTGCTGACTGTTGTCAGCTGGCAAACAATGGCAAAGCCACAACACGGCCAGACGAGGCGGCTGCGGCTCAGGCGGCGTGTACTTATGCCACCACAACACCAGCAGCAGCAGCAGCTACAGCCGCCTCTGCTATGAATCTCCTTGCCAATGGGTGCTGAGTGGCTGCTGCTGTAGCTGTGTTGTTGAATCGGCCAAACGCTGGCAACCTTCGCTTGGCTGCACAGCCGCCAAACCAGCCAGCAAAAAATGAGCACGGAGCCAACTTTATGCATAAATATTTGCATGCTGCATGGAGCGCAAACAGCGCATGGCCAGCGCATTCTGGATAGAGCACCTCATGCCTCACTGACTGTCGACTGCCGACTGCAGACTGTAAACTGTAAACTGGCAACCTGCTAACAGGGAGCGAGCTGCTCGTTTGGCTTCCACCTTGCCGCAGGTAGAGGAGTTGAAATATTCAGCGAGTTGCGGCTTGGCCACAATTTTTTTTTGGAGCAACCAAACAACAGATGTGCTCAGATTTTCTATTCAAAATTGCAAATGACCCAAACTTGAGCTCAAGATTTCCAAATGACGACGCTGCAGTTGCCTGCGCCTTGGCTTTAATAATACTCTCACATTTGTCAGTCAATCGTGGAGTGGAAACTTTATGCAGCAATTTACACAGATATATCAAGTCGAGCAAAAACAATTTATTTCACTTTTAAATTGCGCAAAATGTCTAAGCAGCTTTGTGTTGCAAGCTGCAAGCTGCAAGTTCTCAGTTGCCACACATAGTCGTGAGTATTTATGCATGTGATTTACGACTCGCACTCGTACCGAATCGTATTTATTATGCATCTCACTCTTTCTTTGCTTTTTGGCGATTTAGTGGCCAAGCAAATCGATGTTAGCATTTTGGCATTGCATACGAAATTAATTTGCAACACAGAAACTTGGCAGTGCCTACGAATCAAGATCAACAACTTGGCACAGCATTAAAACAATTGAATACGAAATGCTAATAAAATGTTTGCTTCATTTAAGTATTAAACATGCAAGGCTTGGACAGGAAAATAAAAGAGGCAATCAAGTAGATGTTGAATTATTTAATAAAGGGAAATAATTTGTTAGATGTAAAATAGAGTGTGTTTGATTTATGTAAGATTATGAATATCAGAAGAGTGTAAGGTAAATCTGATTACTAAACTATTTCATTAGCATAAAACCAGTCAATAAAAGAGTTAAGACACAACATGGAAATAAAAACTATAGCTTATCTAATAGTTGCTCAAGTTAAGCATTAATTATAAATGGAGACAAGGATATAAGACGAAAACAATCTAACTTTAAATGTATTATCTGAGTATGTACTTAAAAAATAAATTTAATGCTCAGAAATATCACATAGAAATAAAAACTGAAGCTTATCGAATGTTGGTCAAGCTAAGCATAAAATATGAACAGAGATTAGGACATAAGAGAAGAATATTCTGACTTTTAAAACTAATAAATTGAATGCTAAAAATACCGCTTTAATATTAAATATTTAAAAGCAAAATTGCTCTGGTTAACATAGTAGTAAATATATTTGTTAAACACGCACTACATAATTCAAAGCTAATACTTTGGCCACATACAAATCACTCTAGATAGACACACATGCGGCTAATGCGGACAACAACAGACTGGTAAAATATACAGCTCATGGAAACTTAAGACAATAAATATGAAATGCTGCCATAACATGCGTGCTAACTGAGCTAAAAAAAAATATATGTGTACATATATAGAGAAGATGCTTATGACGTCAGCTAAGTAGAAGTAGTTAGCACCTCGCAGTGACAAGCATCCATTAGTCGAGCTGACAGCGCTACAAACTATTTGAGAGCCATTTTGAAGTTAATGTTTTTTGGTATTTTACATGCAGCTGCTCGTTGTTCGTTGCTCGCTGCTCACTGATGGCTGCTGGCTGATTTAATGAGTTTTTAACAAAAATTATGTTGACATACTCAACAATAAACTCGGTTTATTGACTTTTTATGAACCACAAACCGTTGGACGACCAAAACAAAAGCTCAGCTCCACACCGACGCTGACAGACCACAAATACATTCATACGAGCAAGCAAAAATAACTCTCACTGAGAGTGCGAGAGAGAGAAAGAGAGCACAACTTTCAACATAATTTTTACATCCGCTTGGCGCCATTGTCGCGTTTAATACGCTTCTTTTTTTTTGAAGTGCTGCCTGGTCAGTCAGTTCTCATTGTCCTCATCGGCTAAAGGAGGAGGAGGAGGAGGAGGAGAAGCGACATCAGACACAGCTGCTTGCGGATGTTGTTGCTGTTGTTATTGCTGCAGTTGTTGTTGTTGTTATGCTTACTTCGTTAATGACCACTCAAAACGGGCAGCAATTAAGCTAAACAGCTCCAAAAATAACACAGAAGCATTAATATACGAATTATGCAAGCCGCTTAAAATACTAAATTAACTTGCAAACAAAAAAACATTTTTAAAAATTGCAAAATAAAATTAATAAAAAGAAAAAATTACGGAATAGATTTAAGTATACGTTTCAAAAATTATTTAACTTGCAAAAACAACAAAAAAACATTTTAGGAATTTTTAAACGTAATATAAAAAAATTTAAAATAAAATAAAATGAACCAAAACATTGCGATAAAATAATTTCTTTCTTATCAAAATATTTTCATGTTGTCATTTGTTTGCAAAAAGTATAAAATTTAATATGTAGAAAATGAAATCAATTAAACTACAGCAAAATAATTTAACTAGTCAATCAAGATTTCAAATAACAAATTAGTTTTAAAAAAAAAGAATTATTTTCAGAAATTGAAAGACAAATTTTTAAACAAAATCTTAAAGTAAATAAAATTATCTAGAATAAGGCTAATATTTAATTTCGTGGCCTGAAAATATTTTCATCTTGTGATTTGGAATAGCAAAAAAGTTAAAAATTCAACGGGAAACAAAGTCAAGAAAAATACAGCAAATAATATAATAAGTTTAGCGTAAAAACATTTTCGATTTGTGCTATTTGTTATTGTTATACATTCATGTAATTTGTCGTGTATTGGCTTAGCACAAAGTCTTCTAAATGAGCCAAGCCCAAGGCACAAGACTGCGAAAAAGGAACAAATAAATAAAGAACAAGCGACAGTGTTTAGGCCGGAGGTTGGTGATTGGAAAATACCCTGCAGAAAATACAGAAATGCATCAATCTTAAAAGTGCCTTCACAATAAAAAAGATCAAAAGTTTAAAGAACACTCAAGGTCACAAAACATTTAATTAAGTGTGCTACATTTTTACCTATCACTTAGAACTTCCGCTTCACATTTCAACAGGGCATACAAAAAAAGGCAAAAGCGAACAGTTTCAGTATTGACAACTGCGATACAATTTGTTATTGTAGAGATATGTATGGTTGAATGGGCTGGCCTCGCTTTTAAAGCTCAGAAGAGCGAAAGAAAAATAAGAAAAGCAAGAGAAAGTGAAAGTGAGAGTGAAAGTAGAGCAGAGCTGCAAGGCAACGACGACAGTCCAGGAATTGCTTGAAACGACAAATTTTTAATTTGTTAGCAAGGCGTTCTCTGAACCCACACACATAACACATATCTACGAAGATGGCATACGCTGCTAGAGTAAAGATTGAGGGGGCGAGACGAAAGGAGAGAAAATTGCTCAAAAGAAATAAATAAAATTTCGAGCGTTTGTTGCGTTTTATTCGCCATGTTCTTTTGTACATTTTATAGCGCTTATCTTGACGTCGTCGTCGTCGTCGTCGTCGTTGCTCGACTTTCGACAATAAATTCAATGAGTAGAGCGGGGTTCACTTCGTTGGCTTGGGAACTTTAAACTTAAGACTTTAATTGGCTTTCATGATTCATAAAAACAGTCCAATTGAGCCGACGCATCAGTTAATGGAGCCAATCAAAGGAATTCATTGTACAGCGTCCAGCGTCCACTTAAGTGTGCTTGAAATGGAAAATATTAATTAAAATCGAGCAGCGAACATCGAGAACATCGAGAGCATCGAGCATCGATGCCAGGTTGAATGAATAACATTTTCATATCATTCGTGTAATTTTTCATTTTTGTGTGTTATTGCGGCTTATTTCATTTATATTGTAATTAAAAGCAATGGCAGCATAAAAAATCATTTTGCGTATTGTTGATTTTCCTTCCTTCTGTTTTCTCGTTTTGCCGTCTAAAAATGCAAATGCAAAATTCCGACATTTATCATTTTGACATTTGACGACCCTCACTATATTGCATAGGTCACAGTTTAATTTTGCGGTTAATATAAATGCAATGTACTCTGTGTGTGCTGACCTACATACAAAATATGGTAGTAATATCAGAGTGCATTGAAGTTTACACAATGTGTCACAGCGCAAACCAAATGTGTGGTTTATTGTTTGTCATTTTTGGTTTTTGTTCCCAAAAAAATGTTCGTACAATCTGCATGAAACAGCGAGAGATTTGATTATGTGAAATCAATTGAAAGAGCAAACTTTGAAATACACACACACACACACACACAGAAATAATCCTCGATTAGTAGTTGATATGTAAATATAGTTGAGCACTTTTTACCTAACATAGAAAAAGAGAGAGCAAGTGCTCAAACTAATTCGTATAACATCTGCAAACAGTAATCAAGCCAATCAGTTGTCCAACATTCAATATTTACTTGAGGCACCTTACGAATTTCAATTGCAATTGTGCCCAATTTCAACATGAAATCGAAATGGAAATGGCACTGGAAAACCAAAACGAAAAGTAAATGTAAATAAAAATGTAAATGGAAACAATCTGTTCTTTTTTTTATTTGTGTACATATACATTCTCGTACAGTGTAATCGGTCTGTCTCTTCTGTCTGTCCGCCTGTTGAGCAAAGGAAAGTGTTGCTCAGAAATCGCATTGTGTGTTCGTGTGGGAGTTCGATTTGATTGTCTGGCGCACATAAAACTGTAAAATGATAATCAAAACTGCACATTTTAATATTTTTTATTGTAAATTAAAACAATAAACATTTAAAACTTGCCCCAGACAAAAGCGAGAGCGAGAGCAACAGAGAGCCAAACACCATTCTTCCTGCCACTCTTTCCTGTCTCTTTCTCTTGCTCTTGCTCTTGGTCTGTATCAATGGGCCATCTATTTTCATTGTTATTGGGCGGACACACGCACCGAGTTTTCCCCACACGCCAGTCAATAACTGTGTGTTGTTGAAGCCCTTGGCTGGCTGCCCCGGATCTGAGTGGGGAAAACTCAGGGCCAGGACCACACACACAAAAGGGTGCAGAAGAGCAAGAGCGAAAGCGAGAGATAGACAAACATATCAAGTTGTTTTACGTTTGACAAATTTAATTTGATTTTGTGTGAAGTTTATTGGCAAAACGTTTTGCGAACGCTGCGGGGCGATAACTGCACAGAAGGGGCAGGGAAGAAGGAGAAGGGGGACAGAGACTGGAGACTGGAGAAAAGGCGCTTAAACGTGCGTATAACTGAGCTACGTGGACCTTCAGTTCACTTGGCTATGTATGTAATTCAATATTTGCACACATGAAGCAAGAGCACTCACTCTCACACTCACTCAAACATTCGTTCACATGGCAAGCGCCTTTCGTTGAATGTAATTTGAGTTTTACATTTCACATTTTGCATTTTATCAAAATTAAATTAATTTGAATTCAAAATGCTGCAGATGTGGTAGCAAATGCGAGAATCTTGACTGCTGTGTCTAAGCTAATGTGACTGAAATATTTTCGAGCATAACCAAATTTTTATATAAATTGTTAAGACCTTTTAAGCCATTAACTTGACGCCGAGTGAGAGCTATCAAATTCGTAGAAATAACACATAAATGTACTTTGACCTTAGAAAGCTGCATAATTTTCGGCAAGCACTTCAATTAGACTTTATGATTAAGAACAATGCAAATTTTGCAGTAATCCAAAATATTCGCTTTGAGTTTCGAATTTATTGTCTTGCAAAATGAGACGAATTATTGGTATGCGTGTTTGATGTTGCTAGACTAAATAAATAACTAGAAATAGCATTTTATTTTCTGCTGCATTAAAGGGAAAATTTATAGTGAAAGCTTTAAAAGTGGGGCAAAATTAAGCTGGGCTTAGATTTAATAAAGTGTCGCATTTTCATTTTTAATCTAACTGTTACATCGATCAAAATGAAACACATTTTTGCTTTATTCAAACTAAATAAGACAACAGTAGCATATTAAAGTTTAATACTTCACTTACTTCACTTTAAGTTCGAGGTTTATTTATGAGTCTTTAAATACCACTTTATTTCTACCATCTTCCAGTTTTATCATTAATTATAACAATTTAAATGTAGTCTGCTTTGCAGAGCACAACCTAGTTTGCCACTTTTGCTTTATTCGTTTCTACTTCAATCTGCTACATCGAACAAATCTGGTTACCATTAAAAACTCCATTGGCATGCCAATTCTCACTGACTGAGCAAATTGTATGTGCTGAATGTGTTGTGTGTTGTGTATCAGTGTGTGTGTGTGAAAGTATTTCAATAGCAGTCGTAACAGTTCGCTGCAGCTGCAGCTGGCAAAAGGCATTTTGTGGTTATTGCGGCACAGCCACAGGAAATGCTTTTACTATCCACTCGCTCTTTCAGAGCTTTGGCAAAGAGAACGCGTTTCCAGCAGCTGACCGCAGCATTGAGTGTCTTAAAGATGAAAATTAACCGACACATGATGCAGCAACAACAACAACAGCAAGTCATACATAGTATGTGGCATCATGACCTGTAGGCGTGGCGTGGCACATTAACTACGCATAATTTGCATGCCACTGAAGCATTTGCGGTTGAAACTTCATTTTTCTGCTGCTGCTGCCGTTGTTGCTGCTGCTGGCATATGTGAAAGTGAACCACTATATAGAGAGTCTCAGTGCCTGCTGTTGAAATATGTCGAGAATTTTGTTACTCAACGTTCTCCCTAATGAGTTTTACGCAACTGAACAGTGGAACACTGTGAACTGTGTGAGCTGTGGTTGCGGGTGGTTTGCCTGGTTAGATTGAGTTGGGTTTGGGGTTGAGGTTAGGGTTGGGGTTGGGGTTGGTGTTTGGGTTGCTAAATTTCGTCACTAAAAACATAAAAGTTTTCAACTTTCACTTGAGAGTTTTAGTGGCATCTTGCATATCGTATATATGTGTACTTCTGTTGGCAGTGCGTTGATTAGTTTTCATATGCGTAGGAGTGTTGTTGTGTTCTGTGGCTGGCTTATTATGGCCTGACATATTGGCCAGGGAATACGAATTCTCGTTTAACCATGCATGATTAAAGATGTGCGCGCTGCCTCATCTTCTCACTCATCCTTCAAACTTTAATGAGAATAGCTTAAAAAGTTTTGATTAGGGGTAGCTATAGAGAACGATAGTAAACAAAGAGACATGGCCACACATTCATCTATATAAACTGGACTCGCTGTGACCATAAAATACCGCATTACTCAGCTAAATTAGACAAGTCACTGGGGCATCAACTTTGCCCACAAAGCTCAGCTCAAGTCAGTTGCTTCATTATCAGCAACTTTTTGTTGAGGGAAGTGAAAGTGTTGCGTAGGATTTTTATGATATTCTATTTATAATAAGTAACTTTATATAATCAAAATGAATTTCCGCATTTGCCATACAAATAAATTCACATTAAATTGCAAAAGGCGTATTGTTATTTCAGGCAGCAAGCAGTTCATTTGATCAATTATGATTCACGGGATCGCACTCTCTCCCCAAAGAGTCGCATACTTGGCAAATAGTTTCAGTTCGTTAGCTGAGCTGAGCTTTGTGTGTGCCACAAGAAACCCATTGAGACATCAAAGCCAAAAATTGTGATAAGTACTTGCGCAGGCAGCAGGTTCACTGGCCTTCTTTTTATCATCATCATGGCTGTTGAAGTAAGTATTTATATAGACATTTAGCCAAACAACACGTGAAAATGACATGGAAAGTGTTTACCTGCTGCTGCCTGCCTGCCTGCTCTCCGCTCTATGCTCTCCAGAGTATTGACACGCCTGACGTGCCTGCCAAGTGGATGAGGCGATGAGGAAGTGGATGTAGAAGTAGAGGGTTGAGTGCTGCCTTTGCTAGCCAAAAATAACTCTGGCCTAAACATGCTGACTGGCAGCTGTCTGTTTCGAGTCCAGTGTTCACGCGCCAAGGGGACAAGGACAGCAACGTGAGCAGCAGCAGCTTAAAGATTCAAAAAGCATTTAAAGCCACAAGGCTGCACAACAGCATCAACATCAACAACAACAACAACGAAAGTCAACAACTTTGCCACAGATTCTTCTTGTGTTTTTCGGCGAGAAAGGTCAAATGGTAAAATATGCAGGCAGTCGTCGATGTTGTTGTTGTCGTTGTGGTAGTCAAGTGCAATCGAACAATGTCGAATGAATAAAATCAATGCAGTAACAACAATTGCAATGCAAGCCAACGAAAGGAATAGAATCGCAATAGATGGGGAATTTAAAATTCAATCCGATTCAAGTGCGTGGCCATAGCTCACCTCAAAACTCACCTGACTACGAATATATCTACAATGTATATGCATGTAGTTCTTAGTTTGGTATAGGTGTAGGTCATGTACATATCAAGTATACGCACTTGTGCTTGTTCGCTTTGAATAATATGCGGCAATTATAATTTCTAATTCTGACGTTTGCAAAGAGAGCACACAGCAGCAGGAGCAGCAGCAAGCTCTCTTAACTCTCTCTCTCTCTCGCTCTCTTCTTCTCGGCTTTTTCGAACTTCCAGCGAACTGTGCTTGCCGAAAAGAGCTTTTCGATGGGTTTCGCTCGTTTGCTCTCTCATGCAATTTGGTTCACAGTCTCTCTCTCGTGAACTATGGCAACTATACGAGAATGATGTTTGGCATTTTAACCTTTTGCCAGGCGCCAAAAAGTATGCTAGGAATTAGTGAAGGTCACTAATTGATTAATTCACCTGCCTCGCCATACAAATACAAACGATACGCTTCTGCTCAGTGTCAATAAAATAAAATAAATTTGATTCATTTTGCCAAAATGCTGTCATTCCCATGCCCCACAATTTTCTTACAATTGATAATGACTTAATTAGGTTTTCCCATAAACGAGCTCACATCCAACCCTTTTCTCACACACACACACACACACACACACAGATAGAGATAGACACGCATACTTATACACATAAACACGTAGCTGGCCTCTGCTTGGGCAAAACCCACAAATGGCAAACTTTTCATAAAGGATTTAGCCAAAAAACTTTTTCGGTGCATGCATATGCGAACTGTGTGTGTGAGTGTGTGCGTGTGCCTGCTGTTTAATTTATACATTCACAACAAAAAGTACATACACAAACACACACACAAACACACAGATACGGACTTGCACAGACACTACTGGCAAATATATTATTGCGCCAGCAAAAGGATTAAAAATTTTCGTGCCTTTCTGCCACGGTTTATAGAAAGGCAATAGCGCTTGTGGGCGTACAGAGTGGAGTGGGCGTGGCAGTTATATGGTAGTTTTCACGCATTGCCGAGTTTTACAGTTACGTAGCTTATGTCCAACAACAATAAAAACAAGAATAACAACAGCAACAGCAACAACAGCAGCGGCAACGTTGGCCACCACAAAAAGTAGCCAAGCCCGAAAGTTTCACGAAATCAACTAAAGGATGCTGTAACTGTAGCTGGGAATGTGCCACGTTTCTCTCTCTATGTGTGTGTATGTGAGTGTGTGTGTGTGGAGGACACATGCAAATAATATCTGGGGTTTATTTTACCACAATTACAATATTCCTACGACTAATTACATTTTTGTTTCATAATTTTTGAAAATGCTGTTGACATTTTAAAACTAGTTAAATAAATAAATCCTCATGTTGTGCTTTTAAATGTGTTGTAACTTGTGCTTTAGGAAATGAATGTAACAGGCAGAAGAAGACATCAGAAGAAGAGCTCAGAGATTATCAAAGATAGGGAAAAAATTTGTCTGATTCTTGAAAATTTGGTTGCGATCAGAAGTCTTAAGTATCTTAATTTTTAGTCTTAGTTGATTTGACTAAAAATATGGAATATTTGGCACTCTTTGGTATCAATATACATAATATAACCTTTTGTATATTTTTGCTATATATTAATTTGATATATTTTAAGAATAATAAGGCATTGCTTCGCTTTTATTCACAATCTTGTTTATTCATTTACCTGTTTTACTTTGCAACATTTAAATTTGTGTTTTATGATTTTGATTACATTTGCCATAAATAATTGCATTTGTGTTGCCATTAATTGTTTATTGCCATCCAAAGTAATTGTTTACACTCATTTTAAGGCAGTTTATTTATTATGTTTTTTTGTTTTGTTTTGCCTTGTAATGGCCTTTGCCTTTGGCTTTGTGAAGTGAACATGTCTTATCGTAATTAATTATTTATTTTAGTTGCTTGCCCCAAAAATCGTGTCTCATTTTTATGGTGCCTCATGCCAAGTTTGATGCATGCCCGTCATTAGGCCGAGCCAAAATGAAGTCTGCTCGACAAATGGGGCGATTACTTGGGAAGTCGTCGACATGGAAATGGAGATGGAGATGGAGCTGGGAGCTGGAAGATGAAGCTGAGAGATGGTGGAAAATGTGACTACAGCCTGCACGAAATATTTACGGAAGTTAAAAATTAATTTCAAGTGCAATTGAGGCGGCTGCAGATGTGACTGGCTGGCCAAGTGGCAAAATCTCAAACAATAAACATAAAAAATGCTGGCAGCCACTGCTGCTGGTCGATGGGCGCAGCTCGTAGCCATGAATAAAACGAAAGTTAAGTAGGCATACAAAAGTGTGGACGGAGCGAAGCAAGCGATAAGGATATACAATATATATATTCAAGGATATATAGGTAAACAGGACACAGCTGTGACAGTTGGCTGGCTACGAAAATGTCGAAGAGCGAGAGAGTGAGACTGCAAAATGTAATAATTACAATAAATACTTATTTATAATTTTGTTTATACAGGATATTGAATTTTTTAATTTCGTTATACTGTTCCGTTTTCCTGCTCTCATTCCGATTTTATATTTTATATATATGTATGTTCAATTGAAGTGAGGCGTTGAATGGTCAGCACCCCACAACTTCATGCTCACGAGGCTCAAGTGACTGAAGAGTTTGTATTGTGCACACTATAAAACACCCGCACTATAAATGTTTTAATAGCAATACAAATTAAATTATACACAGAGATAATAAAAATTGGCAAGTTGACTGCAAAACTTTCAGATGATTGAAGAACCAAATTTTGCTTTAAGATGTTTTCAATCTAAAAATCTTATTTCATGATTTAATTATTGATTTTATTAAGTTTTTTCTTTCTGTGCATTTGTACATTTGATTGTTAATTTCTGCCTGTATCATTAATATGTTGCTTCTATTTTTTTCCAATACTTTGTTATAATTTCTTGTATTTTTTCTACAATGTTTATTGATTTTGCGTTGATCTCTTTAATTCCTTTGCTCTGCCTAAGAGACCTTTTTCTCTGCTCTTGGTTCAGGACTTGAAAGCCTTTTGACATTTGCTTTTTGCCTACAATGAGTATGTATGAGCATGTGTGTATGTGTGTGTGTGTGTGTGGATATGTATTTCTTTTTCATGGAATATCTGCCCATCGAAGTGTGCGTGCGTGGGCTGCACCAATTTTAATTTCAAGTAGTAATTACGTACTCAAAATGGCCATGGATTCATCGATGAGCTTTTTATATGCTTCCCATTTTCATTTTTCATTTCTGTTTACTTCTCACATCTTTTTTTTACCCACCAGGTGACTTTCTCTTCCTTTTCACTGCGAGCAACTTCGAGGTTAATGCTTCCATACCACTGATATGTGTATAATTAATTTCTGACATTGATTTTATTTGTGGTTTCCACGGCAAAATTATCGAAGCACACTCAATTATTCATTATTAAATCATTAAGTGTCGTAAAGTTTGTCGCAACTTGAAACCAAATTCAATCAAAACAATACTATAAAATTCCAAGTTTTATTCATATCAGAAATGCAGCTGCAATTGGAATGCTGTCTAAATGTGAAGTCTGAGACAAAGTGTCAATCAAATGAGAGTTGCATGCACCTTCGGTGGCATCTTCAGCATCTTCAAACATGGTTGCACAACTGTGACATGTGGCAAACCCAGCGAGTGTGTGCAATGGATTCGTTGCGTTTGGTATTTGTGCAAATATTTTCACTTCAATTTAAAACAAAGAGAAACACCGGTTCATCCGCTGGGTTTACTCTGCGGATACGCAATATACACACAAGCAACGTACATATGTGGCATACATTTTGCGTTGATTCTGGCAGCCTTTATTCTTATTATGTATTACTCTTTATGAATCAGCTTCAATTAATGTCAGTGTGCTCGCGTAACGATTTTCTTGTCATTCATGCCAGTCAAATGCGATGGGCTACGGCACGACAGTTAGGCAAACAGACAGGCAGACAGCCAGACACACACACATACATACATTGGGAAAGGCATCCGGATAGAAATGAAGCAGAACGGCGTCGCAGACCATGGAGAGGGAGGGGGGCAAGGGCACAGAATGGCAGTGTGTCAGGCCTGTCATGCGTTTATTCATTCGTCATTCATTTTCTCTTTTTGGCGCAACATTTTCCTTTCCTGCCCTTTCCTCCCCATCTTCGCTCTTTTTTACCATTTTTTGCGCTTTGTTTTGCTTCTTTTTTTTTTTTTGGTTTTATTCGTCATGCCACGAATGCGTATTGAAGTGTGTGGCAAAGAAATCAAAAGAATCCTGATGAGATGTGCATGAATGTTTCTCTCTTTCCTTGCAGCACTCGTTGCTGTTGCCTTTATAATTTTATAACAGCGCCCATGCAAAAGTAAAAAGAAAATAATGCGATATTTTTTGAAGTAAATTGTGTTATACATGCGCGAAACATTCCAAACATTATTTCAATAAATACCAAAATTATATTGCTACCAAATACTGTCGCTGACGCTTTGACGTTGATCAATGACTGTGGATTGAGGTGAGTCCAAAACTTGATGGCAAGGTTAAGCACACACAAAAAAAACAAGAAGAGAAGAGAAACTGTTTTCAAAACCGCTTTCGCCTTAATTACACAGCAAACGCATCTAGCATAATTCCTGGGAAAATCTCATCCGTATACAAGCAAAAGGTACTTTAGTGTCGAGATTAAGGTATTGTGTTGAATGGTCAAGTGATTTTCACTGCAGGCCTATTGCCGTATTTTTTGTGTGTTGGGTGGCAGCTCAACGAAATGACAAATTTAATTAATGAACTTTGTTGTTATTTTTGTTTTTGTTTTTTTTTTGTTGTGCGTTGTATCTAAAATCTTGTCAGGAATTTGCTCGCACGTGTGAGCTACCTTTCGTGGTTGCTGGCAGCTTTGTTTATTTGCAAGAAAAACAACAAATTTTAATTAAAAAATGCGAGAATAACAAACGAACGAGCAAAACAAAAGCAAAGCCTGGCAAATGTTTGTCATGACTGCGGGCGAACCAAGAACACAGCACACAGAAAATTGGACTAAAATGTTTAAATGCTGGTTGTGTCGTACACACGTAACAACAGGAACAGGAACTGCCTAAATCGACTTGCTTTTGAAATGAGCAGCCAGCCCACAAAACACTCGGAACACTCAAAGCAAGTCAATAAAAATCAATCCGAGCAGGCAAATTAACAAGTCATTGCGGTCACATTTGGCCTGTCACAAATTGTATAAATAAAGCAAGCACAAAAAAAAAAGCCAAATACTCCGAGATTTATTGACACTTCTAATTGTCAATAATATAAATTCCATGGACTCTATTATGCTAAGAGCACGAGCAGCCAATAAAAACACTTAACATCCGTGGGTGGTCCCAAGCCTCCTGCGGTCGTATAAATTAATTTATATTGTAGAACGAACGCAAAGTCAAAAAAAAAAAAAGAAAAAAAAAAAACAACCGACAAGAAGAAATACAGCTGAAGACGAGCCCACAAAGACTTATGGCTAACAGAACTTGGCGGCAACGAACAGACCGGCAATTAAAATTATTGAGTTAACAGCGCGTGGCTCCAAGGCGAAGCAGCCACAGAACAAGTTCGTCGTTGCTTCAAAAAGATTTCACGCTGCGTATGAGTAATGTCGGGAAATTGGTTTCCTCTCGAACCTCCGACTCGCTCTCTGTCGCTCTCTCTCTTCGTCTCAATCGCTGTGTCTGGGCCACTTTTATTGTTTCGCTGGTGTGTGAAGGCACTTAAAACTTAATGAAATATTTACAATAATGGTGTGTTGCTTTAGCAACATTTTCCAGCCGCATTCTCTTTATTGGCATATATACTTATGAATGGCACTCGCCATTTTCTTCTTCCTCTTTCTCTCTCTCGCTGGCATATATAGGAAAAGTATAGAATTATGAGTAAATTGCTACAAATCACGCCAATATTCCATATTGCACTCATAAATGTTGTGCGTCATTTCAAGTGTGCAAATCAAAAGAGAAAGAGACACAGAGTCAGAGGTCCCTTATATTTTTTTTGTTATTGAAATGTTTGCTACCCTTAAGTGCTTTCTGTGAGTGTGGCTAAGTCCTGAATTTATGGTCGCTTCGATTGTAAATCGAGCTGACCTAAGCCAAGATTTGTTCGAAAGTTTTAAGAGCTCTGTGTTTACTTTTTTATTTATCACTGAACTTGACTAAAACATATGCATTTGGGTTTGAGTATTTTTCTTGGAATTGCGGCAACAAAAAATTGACAAGATTATGTGCGATTGTTTATTTAACATAAGCGAAAGTCAAGTAGTTAAATAAGACAAGTAAGTAAGCTACAGTTCAGTGTCCACGGCTGTGATATAACCGTGACCTATTTTCAGTGAAAGACAATATGGTATTATTGTGTTAAACCAATTACTCTATTGCGTTTTTTAATACACTTGAATACCGAATATACTCAATGATTACTATATTTGCTATACTAATATATAATACTAATACCAAAAAAAAAAAATGCTAGAATATACCAAACACTATATTTTATATATAAATATACTAGTATACCAAAAATACTAAATACTATATAATTACTATATACAAAGTATTTATTTAGTATATTAATATAATATTACACTTAAAATATACCAAAGACTACAAAATATACCAGATTGCCCAAATCAGCCATTTTTGCTCCTTCCCTACGGGTAGCGGGTATAAATTGAGGTAAAGTATGTAACTTAATGCGAGTTGAGAACAACATAATTTTGCCAAAATTTAGATTCCATTCATGCGGCCAATGCACTTCAACGCTTGTTGCTATTATAATTTCTGCAATTGGCCCCAATTTGCCAATAAACAAAACAAAAACAAACAATGTAGTGTGCATTGAATTTTCAATGTTTGGGCTTTCGAAAATTTGTAACTGTAGCAAAAACAACATTTTAATTAAACCGCACAAAATGGCCGAGTACTCGAAATCAGCGAAAAATTAATTATGCTTATGTCGCAGCGACAACAATAATAAACAGCGTAACTATAAAGGGAATTATAAAATAGGTTTTTTGTTTTGTTATTGTTGTTGTTGTTTTGGCTGATTTCTAAATGAAGCCAAAACAATTTGTGGATTTGTATTTTTGCAAGTCATGTTGCATGTTGATTAACAATTAAATTGAATCAAGCAAACGTGCCAGGCGGCAGCAAGGCAGCAACTAATACAACTTCATGCAGAACTGCGAATACTTACAACCATTTGCAACATTTTGTGTACCTTTTTAATGAATTTATCGTGTAAATTGTGCCAAGTTTGCACGTCTATGTGTGAGTGTGCGAATGTGTGTGTTTGTGTGTGTATTTGAGTGTGTGTAAAGTGAAGTACGTGTTGACGCCCAAACAATGTTTTGCTAAATAAACGCAACACCCACAAATGCACTTTAATTTTATAATTAAATTCTTAATTGTTTTAGCTGTGGAATTGCAAATGTGTTAGAGTGTGTATCTGTGTGTGTGTGTGTGTGTGTGTCTGTGTGTTTGTGTGCAACGAGGCAAAAAAGCCAAGAAGGAAATGTTTAACTGGTTTAACTGTCACAACTGTCCCTAACAGTTTTAATGGCAACAAAGGCGACAGTAATAACAACAGATGTCGCCTGATATTTTTCGTAATACCGATTAAAACTGTTGCAAATTTGAAATCAACAATAACAAGTCGAATTTATTAATACACTTAAAAAAAAAAAAAAGAAAATGTAATGAAATTCAATAATTTCGTTTATTGTTGAAAGAATTCTCGTGAAATTAACTTATTTCATTATATTACCCTCAATTGTGTTGAGCACATACTCTACGCAATTACTGCGAATGGATTAAATGTCTGTTTGGAGTCTCTTTGGAGCTGTTTGCTGCTCCGGCTGATTGCAATGTTTTGCTGTAATTTAATGTAAACGTATGTCACATACTTACAAACGTGCGTCTCTCACTTATATTTTATCCTATTAAATTGATAAAAGCAGCGTGTATTGAATATATGTATGTACATACACACATTGCGTATACGCAATGTCTCTCACTTTTTGCAGCTGATTGCATAAAGTGGCATTAATTTTAATATATGTGGAACAAGGCGAGCCACGATACGAACGTCCAATGTGTTGAGCAGCACAATAAATAATTATTTGGAGTTGCCCGGCTGCTCGCGTATTGAATTATTTAAATGCATGCAGGGCGTGAAATGCTGTTTCACTTGCCTGGTTTACTTTCCTGTATGAGTGTGTGTGTGTGTGTGTGCAGGACATCTGTGTATTGGTCGAGTGGCTGAATTGTCGAGCATTTAAGGCTTTAAAGAAATGCCGCAGTATGCATTTAATAACCTGCAAAAAAATTTGAGAATAAAAAAAAAGAAAACGCTGCGCGTCTAAAATTGCGAACCTGTCCTCGTCGTATGCTTGCCGTTGGCAGTAATTTCAGATTTTAATTAAATTCTTTTCTTCTTTCGCTGATCATGATGATGTTGAAGCTGAAGCTGATGATGATGAGAATGATGATGTGAAGCATGTACTGCTCGAAGCAAACCTGTCCACATAACACATAACTACGACTGTACAGAACGTAGCATCTACGCTCCCCACCGAGCTAACTGCCAACCTATATAAAAATATTTGTAATGCCGCAACGAAAAAATAACACAAGAGAAATGTAAACAACTGCAAGGCTCGCGTGTCTTTGTGTCCTTCTTTCGTGTGGCATCTCTGAGGGATTCCGAGAAAGCGAGAGAGATGTGTAACAAGTTGATTCCGTATTCAATATGGGTTTGCTTTCAGTTTGCTTTGGGTAAAAACGAAGCGAACTAAACAAATGACAAAACTTAGGTTCTCATCTCTTGTTGCATTTATATAAATTCAAATTTTCAGCTGAGTTTGTTACAGCCGAATGTCGTGTAGATTATCGAAAAGTAAAGCAGAGATTGTATTTGGTAGACAGGTAAAATGCGCTATCACTTTGCGAAATAAGCTCAAAGTTGGCGTAATTCATTGTGAGCTTAGTGAGCACACTTTCAACTGGGGCATAACTCACGACAAGCTGGCGCAATTGAATGGCAAAGTGAAAGGTAGCCGTGCCTCTAATGCCACTTTGTAAAGCACTTAAACGCGGGTGCCGAGTGCACAGATTTTGCACAGATTGCGTCCAGATTGTGCGGATGGCCAACTGACGAATTGGCAGCCAGTCAGTCGCTCAGTCGCGTTGGACAGTCGAAACAAATAAATAAACGCTGGCAATGGCAATGGCTTAGACATGGACAACATTGCATATCAATGCAATCGCAATCCGCTTTGGCTTTAGATTTATACAGCAGTAGCAGCAGCAGCAGCGAGAGAGAAAAAAAACTCTCCCTATATATATGTATATATAAAATAGTTGTCTGAGACTTACAGCGACTCGACTCGAAAATCAGCAATTTAAAGGGATTTGCCTGCTAGTTGGCGACAGTCTCGATCTCCGTCTCCGCACTGACAAAGTAACTGCCAACTGGTTGCTGATGAGAAGGGGAAGGGAAAGTGAGCTGCCTCAAGCTGTGCCATTGCAGTGTCAATACAATCTCGCAATGGTTCAATAGTTGAGAAAATGTTTGCCTAACCGCGTGTGCACAATGCACATTGGACATTGGACATCAGACATTGTATATTATGTGTGTGTGTGTGTGTGTGTGTGTGCTTATGTGTGCGTGTGTGTGTGGATTTGTGCCACATGCACGCGCCACTCTGAGTACATAAAGGCGTGGCTTGTGACTCCCACCGGAACCACAACAAATGGCCCCGCCAGCCTTGAGCTGCAAATGGCCAATCCCAGCTGCCACTCTGACAATCTGCTCTGATTTTGCCTTCCCCTCCTCCACTCACAACTCAAATGGATTGCATGCAGTAGACTGCAGTTGGATTTATTAATTTCAATATTAAAGATATACAGCTTGAAATACTTGAGGCAAAATGGGCTTAGTTTTTCAATTGGCCAAAAAAACAAGGGGCAAAGGACAAAGAATTTATAAGAAAACGTTGACTATTGGCAAACTATAAAATAGGAATTGTGTCTAAATTAAATATGTAGAATTAAATATACAAAAATATGCTCTGAATAATTGTATTTAAGAAAAAAATGACACCTTGTTTGAATGAAGTTAAAGAAACAATTGTTCACAAAGAGAATTCTTTAGTTATTGATTACTTAGCTAAAATTTATTAATTTCAATATTGAAGCTACACAATTTGAAATATTTTTTTATTTTTTCAATTACCCGAAAATGTGCAAAGTATTAAAAGGCATCTTTAAGTATCGGAAAGCTATAAAATTTAATTGGCTTCTAAATCATAGATGTGGAAATCGACATAAATAAATGTTTACTAAATAATTTAGCTAACGAAAAAGTTATTTTAAAATTACTAAAAATATTGTGTCACATCCTTTGAGTAAAGTTAAATGCACAAAAGCTCAGCTAGTGTTGTCACAATCTTCTTGATTACTTAATTGGAACTTACAATCTCTATATTGAAGTTGATGGAGAAGAATTGGAACGCCATTATTTAAATACCCCATCATTTAAACTATTCTGGCACGTAATTATCAAAATTTTAATAGAACAAAGATACACAAAAAACATGCGCTCATGACAAAAAGTCACTACATAATTTTGCATTTCGCTGTCTACGCTTTAATGACTTGCTCACTTAGTTTGCCAGCAACTTGCTTCCAATAGCTGTTCGTATTATTAAAAATTAATCTAGGTGTGTGTATTTTCAAGCATGTTATCATCATTCCAATCATGTGCACATTTTGTAATTGAAAATTCTGGCTTTTGGGAATTAAAAGCGAACAGTTTGTTGCTCGCTTGGCATTAGTTACAGCCCCAAAAGTTGGAGCAGTAACACCGAAGGGAAAGGGAAACAAAGTGAGTAGAGCTGGACAAAGTCGTCCATGTAGAGCTGCAGAGTATACAACATGATAAATTGATACATAAATTATAATAAACGCACACATGTGTACGATTATAGGCCACATACAAGTGCACATGCATATGTATGCGAGAGAGTCGCAGAGAGAGAGAGAGAGAGACTGGAGGGAGGAGGAAGGCTGGCTGGACCGCATGTCATTGGCTAAAAATTTACATGAAAAACTAATTTTGCTTTAGAAACGCCCGGAGGCTGGCAACTCTCTCATTGACCGAATGACCAGGGGACGAAATGACTAAATGACCGACTGATGCAGCTAATGTTGGTTGTTGGTTGTTGGCTGCTGCTGCTGCTGATGATGATGATGATGGAATAGCAAACGTTCAGGCCTCGCACAAATTGAGTTCACACGCTGCACACTGCATAATCCAAGCGATCAGCATAATCATCAAAATTCATGAATCGCATCAGTGTCCAGTTGAGAAGTTCAGCCAGCTGCTGGCAGCTCTATGCTATAACTTGTCGGCGGCGGGACGTGAGCGGCGTGCAGTCAGTCAGTCAGTCAGTCAGTCAGTCGACTGACCATGATTGTGGCGATTAGTTACATATGTTGTCAGAAGTGGAAGTGGAAGTGGAAGTCAAGTCGCTGATGCCACCGGCGACTGTCTGCTCAAAATGCAAATGCATAATTAAAATAATTCTGCTAGCGGAAGCAATGAACATGGCTGAGTCTCTCTCTCATTCTGACGGCCCGGGAAATACCCATAAAGCCCATCTATGGCCAGAAATATGCTCTGCTTGTATAAAGCCAACTTCAGTTCGTTGGCAAGTCGTGACTTGGCCATGCTCAAGGCGTTAAGCAGAAGTGCAATGACTGAAATATATGTCACTGCATGGCCAGCGGTCGTCTGGCTTTTGCATTCTCTCCCTACCTCCCTCCCTTCCGCTCTTTCTCTCATTCTCAGTCTCAGTCTCATTCGTTCTCTGTCGCCTGCTGGGAAAACGGGGCCACGTAATTAAATGCACGATAAGCTCCGACCCGTGCCCAAGCCGTAGCCCAGAGACTTGAGAAATGGCATGCCGAAAATGCAAGAGCCTACAAATTATATTACGTATACGTATTTTGCCCCATTCTCAATTCCCCAATTCAAACTCATATTGCCTCCGTGCCCCCCGGGCCTCTATTCACCTACATAAAAGTCTCTCCTATTGCTTGATTGCGTGCAAAGTATGCTACGATTTTTAGGAGTAGAGAACACAAGCATTCTCTTTTACCCTTTCAGCAGCCGACATTTGTGTGATTTACGCGTAAAAATGCACAAACAAAAAAAAAGAAAAAGAAAAACGAAGAAATGAAAGCAATCCAGCAAGTGGTGTTAGCTAACAAGCTGAAAAGCTACACGACTCAATGCTACCCTAACCACAAGCCACATTTAGACAAAAGCCAAAAATACAATATTTAAATTGCAATTGCTTAGTGCGTAAGCAGCGACTAGGAAATACCCTAACAAAAGTTCATAGGTGTATACAAAAAAATGATTTAAAAGTACTTTAACGTTTTTCCAAATAATAATTTAAAAACAAGCAATTTCTTTATTATTGCTATTAGTTATAAATTGTCATCAAATGTGCTAAAACTTTAAAATAATTGTGTTCCACTTTAAGTAATTTAAAGAAATCAAAAATATGTATTTCGTTGATCCAAAATGTGTTGCAAGCTGTTGAGATCAGTTTGCATTCGCATTGCCGCAAATTGAATTACAATTGTTTAATTTATATGCAAATACTCTTCCTGTGAAGTCAGCATGCCCCTTCTGCAATCATCATTTGGCTGGAGGCAATGGCAAAAAAATCAGCCACAAACATGAGTATAAGCATGTGCGTATGTGTGTGTATGTGTGTTTGAGTGTGTGATTGTGTGTGTGTGGAACCAACTTCACACCTCGCAGTTCAAATGAGGCTTGGGGTAAAAGGGGTGCTGGGGTGCTGGTTGCAAGGGTTTTGGGAAACTGGAAAAACAAACGCTGCCAGCAATGAAATGCAATGCGCAAAATGCATTTCCCGCGACTACACAATTGAAGTAATAAATCACGCCGGGTGGAAAATGCGCTGGATATGCAACGGCAATGGGGGAGGGGTAAAGAGAAAGCAGGGTAGGCACATGGCCAGCAATGCAGCCAAAAAGGCGAGCAACATTTTTTTCTTGTGTCTGTGTGTAAAAAAATTGTGCTGCCAGCCCCCCGAAAAAAAATTGTTGTTCGGAGCTGCACATATAAGTATTAAGTGCAATCATGTGGAAATGCACGGGAAATGCAGCCCGGAGTGATGGAAAAACGGGGGAAGTGGGTAGTGAAAATGGGAGGGGTAGATGGTGAAGACGGAGCGGAAGAGGAACGGAGACTACCTATTAAAATGTGCACTCATTAATCATCGGCACAGCACAACATCGTCGTCGGCTTCGGCTTCTTTTTGTTGTTCTTGTTGTTTCAGACTATTTTTTTATATAAATATTTCACTGCAGTCAACAAAATAAAAATGTGTGCCAAAAATATAAGAAATAAAATTGCAAATTTATGCACTTTTCATGGGCAGCAATGGGTTAAAAAATTGTTCAACTACCGCATAAATTTTGCCGCGCAATAATTTAATACATTTCATAAACTGCATTGTCGATTTTTATTTCTCGTTTGTTGCAACTTGTTTTTTGCCACCGTCGACAATTGTAAATAACTGTAACTGCTACAAATTGTGTCTATTGCACATATTGCGCATACGCCGCATTGCACTCCCATTTGATGTCAGTTAATATATGTGCGAGTAATTGGGAAATCTCGCACAAGTACACGAAATAAAAAAATTGATATAGATGCAGCATAAATCACAAAGAGACCCGTCTGGAGTACTTGATAGAAGCACTCTATGAAATTTTCAAAATTAATTTAAATGATTTACTTAATAAAATGGCCATTCAAGTGTATAATTGATGTGGCTAACTGAATGCAGCCGTTTGTTTGATTAAACATAAATATGAATTGACCGAAAGCTAATAAATAACGTGTGAAACAATTAATGAAAGCATATTGGCAAATAGAATGACTATTTAGATAACTGTTGAAATTTTAATTTCAAAGAATTTGTGTGAAAATAAATAAATGCTTTGCTTGAAATGCAATAAATATGTGCATGTATCACTTGGTGCAATCTGTTGAAATTCGCAGGCCATTTAACGCTTAGAGCAGCAGCCACTGCAATTATTATTACCCGCTTTTCGCCCTGGCTTAACAACCTTTTGCAGAACAACAGCAGCAAATGTAACAACAAAACAATTACGAGCCCAGTCGAGAAGAGATGAGAAGAGAGAAGAGCAAAGAAGCATGGAACCAGCGACGCTTAATTAAAACTATTACAACGCTTGACCTTGTCCACAGAATAGCAAGGAATATAACTAGAAAATAAAAGGAAGGAAAATACAAAATGGGTAAATGCGAATAGCTATGCAGGCTCAATGCGGGGCCCATTAACAGAGCAAAGCGAGCAACAAGTACAACAACTTGTGCCATTGCAGGTCACAGTCCAAGTGCAATGTGGCATCTCTCTCTCTCTCACACTCACTCACTCTCTCTCTCTCTTCCTCTTTCCCTATATTTTATGTTTTCGTTTGCCGGGAGGCAGAAACAACAACGTGAACAACGCGAACAACTGAACTGCACTGTTGTTTCGCTCTTTTCTTCCCCTCTTGCTCATTTTTTATTTATATATTTTACATGCAGCGTCGCAGTAATCAGACGTGGTTAGAAAAACAACAACAAAAAGGGCGTTTGTTGGGAGTGGCAACAGAAAAAGAGAGACAACAACATCATAAGAAGAATGTTATGTCGAGTCACTGCTTGATATTTCGCCACGACTTTCTACTATGGCGCCCTCATTTGCAAACTGTCACAAAGCTCAAGGCATTGTGTGTTCCCTTACCTTCCCCATTCCCCCTTCTCCCCACCGATATTCTCTCATTTCGACTTGCTGCGCTGACCCTGCGCATTCTAATTAATAATTTAAAACACACGAACAGGCGCCATTCAGCATTTCCAGTTGCATTTTAATTATTTAACTTCTGACGGGGTCAGAGCAACTCCGCTTAACTGTCTCGTCGTCGCGTCTCTAACCCGTCTCGACCCCCCCTGAACCCCTTGAGCTGTCGTGTCGCCAAGTTTTCTCTTAAAGTCAATTAAAAATGGCGTATTGTCTGACTTTTGGTCTGTTTGCCAAAAAAATACGTTTAACTCATTTGCAAGCATCCCTTTCAAAGGCCAACCGCAGGTTCATTTACATTTCTTACCGGACTTAATGAAAACTAGAAATTGTCAAAGGACAGTGCTCAGAAATCAAAGGTTTACTTTAAATACAGTACACAATAGAAATAAATAAATTTAATTACTAACAAATAAGAAAGCTACAGTAGAGTTTGCTCGCTACCCATTCTAAATAAAAGCATATACCGAAAGTTATATTTAGTATATCGTTGAGGTACTGCATACAAAATATACTACACAGTGAAAAACAGTACAGTATTCATTTTTAATCATACCGAATTAATGCACCGCAAAATACTAAAGTTATACCCAAGGTATATTCAACTCGTATTGAAATAAAAGATTTTCTTAATGGGCAACAGTAAATAATTGTTATAGTTTATTAAACCACAGAAGAAATCACTTTTATTTCTGATCACATTAAACCTTTTGTTATTACTTTAACTTCAACTGCAAGGACAAGTTCTGCCTGTGCGATTATTTTCAACACAAATCTATAGTAGCCTCTGGGCGTTACTTCTGGCCAAGAATTTCCCTCAGGTTTACATTTATTGAATATATAAATAGTCTTGTTCCATGGTGGCACAAATTTATCGAATGCCGGTAGGTTCGAGCAATTGAAGTAATCGGCATAAAAGAGTTCCATATAATATTTGTCTAGAAATTCGAAGAACGATATGTCTGGTATATTATATGGCAACTCACGAAAGGCGTCTTGTCGCCCGTTTTGACTCCAATAAACTTTCATTCCAATCTGCAATATGGTAAAATGAAAATATTTTATTTTTGTTATTTTAGTTTAATCATATTACCAACTCACCATTGTTTTCTCGTCAGTATCGCATTTCCAATCTAAGTTTAACGAAAATGATTGCTTACCAAGTTCACCGTATTCAACTCTTGCGGTGACATTAAATAAATAATCATCTGAGGATGTAGCTTCAAAGTTAAGTATTTCATAGTCGTACTTGATCTATGATAAGTAAAGATATAGTTTTGAATCTATGTACAAATGATTTTTATATACCTTTGCCTTGCTTTTAACACACAAGTACAAGGAACACAAAAGTATTCCAAATGAAATTTCAACGAAATTCATTACACAGTAGAATAGCAGGAAGACAGTTTCTGCTGGATTGACATAAATGTCGGGTTTATATATAGCTGAAATCCCAATTCTACAATCGCATTGTAAAATCGAATTGCGTCAATGTCATTGTCAAATTTATCTGACTTTCTGTTAGTTTTTTGATTACACGGCATTGATAATTTTAATCACTATTCATATTATAAAATAAAACAAACAATCAATATAGTATATACATATATATTTATTTTTGTCATTATATTTTTGTTTTCTTTAATTTATATCTTAGACATTTGATCTGTCGAAACATTTTAAATAGCATTCAAACAAAAAGTCATTTTATTTAAGATGAAAAATATTAAGCAAAATTACAATTTTAGGTACATTTACATTACTTACCGAATTAAAAAAAATGGTACTCTAATAGCTATAGACCCAAACTCATAGGGTCTTTGCAATTAACTTGAAAATATAAATTAACTAATTCGTTATTTCGTTGATCAATCCTTAATTAATAAAATAATCAATTTTCTGCTTCTCACATGCGAAAAGTTTATTAATTTTTAATTTCTTCAATTAATTGATCAAACCGTTTGGTGTTACTTTATAATCAAGTGTATAGACAAGCACAAGTCCTGGTCCACTTATTGTCACCACTATTCTATAATAGCCCCTGGGCACCATTTCTGGCATAGTTCTCCCCTCGGGTCTACACTTAGTAAATATATACAAGCGCTTGATCCATGGTGGCACAAATTTTTCGTAAGCCGGTAGGTTTGTGCAATTGGCTAACTCAGGATATATGAATTTCATGTAGCACTCGTCCATAAATTCGTATAACGAAATATTTGGTATAGAATGTGGTAGAACACGATAGTCGCTTTCTCGTCCGCTCCGGCTCGAATAGATTTTCATTCCGATCTGCAATTAATGAAAAATGGATTATTTGTTTCACATGGATCATTACCACGCACCATGGTATTTTCATCAGTATCGTATTTCCAATCAATAAGTGCCGAAAATGATTGTTTGCCAAGTTCACCGTATTCAATTTTTGACGTGGCATTAACAAGATTATCATCTGAAGACTCAACTTGAAAGTTAAGCATTTCGTGTTCCCAATTGCGCTGTAGAAAAAAAAGAATGAGGAACTTCAAATGAGAAAAATCAATTTTCAGATTTCTTTCACCATACCTCTGCATTGCTTTTAAAACACAAGTAGAAGAAACACAAAAGTATTACAGAGGAAATTAGTGCGATATTCATTGCACCGACAGAATGGAAGTAAGAGAACTTTTTGGTGGATCATATTTATACATAGCTCAAACAACAATTCTAATATCACATGCAACAATCTAATTGCATATATGTTGATGTTAAATTTATCTGTTCATCAATTATTTTATAATCTTATTATACGATTTTTGTTTTTATATAATATGAATAATTTCAGCTAGATTAAAATCGTGAACAAGTAAAAAAGCTTTAGTTGAGCTAATAGTCATTATTTTTATAATTATTACAAAAAATAATACATACAATTTTGGCATTCAATTGAAAGGCCATTAAGCACAATACAATCATAACATAGTATTAGATTAGCTGTAATTGCACTATTTGGTTTACAGGGTATCTGCTTGCCTAGCATACCCTGCAGCATGTAACCAGTTTTTAAATGTATTTGTAACATTTTATTATGGTCTTTTGGTTGATGAGATGCTGTTTACGAGCGGAAACTTCAAGCGTGCCAGTCAGTTGGAAGCGAACCCACTTTTTCACCCAAAAACTTTTACATACATTATGCATATCAGTTTCACAAGCTCACACACACACACACACACACGCACACACAGTCGAGTACACAAACAAAGCACGTATGTGTTTGCACTATATATATTTTGTAAGCACATAGAACAATTCCAGAACAGTGCGCAGTTTGTAGTAGCTAGAGTAATTTTCAACCACATTCTCGTTTATAATTGCTTTTGTTTTTTAATAATCAGGCCAGGCTTGACCCATTGCCACATACAACACACAAGTACAATACCCATACGCATATATAATAAGTGTATGTGTGTGTGTGTGTGTGTGTATAGTCGCAGCTGGCTAATGGCCCCAACGCACCACATTGCGTATGCTTAATATTTTGTGTTGGCGGCGGTCGGTTGCTATGCAAGATAAACTCGCAGCTGCAAAAACTTTTTATTATTAATTTAGCGCTCAAAACTAATAAAGTATGCAAGCGGGGTTAGGCCAGAGGGCGTAACGCGTGGCAGCGGGGGCGTGGCATCGGGGCGGTAGGCGGTGGGCGTAGTTTTTGCTAAATTTCGAGCTTTTGCCATTAGACTCGTTCATAGCATAGCAGGAGACGAGGCGAGCTTTGAGGCTCACTAAGCCTGTTTATGAAATAATTTTTGATTATACAACTTTTACCATTTAATCAACAGCAATGTGTGTGCATGCATATGGGTGTGTGTGTGTGTGTGTGTGTGTGTGTGTCTGTGTGTTTTTTGGGCCAACAATTTTCAGTGTTTGCTCTAATAATGATATTTAATATGCTCTGAATGCTAAGCCTTGACTTAATGAGGCTTTTTGATAGTGCGTAATTAAAGTGAAGCTCAACATAAAGACAACCGAAATGTGCGTAAACGAGTGCGGTCAGCACTCATTGTATTCATGGTCTAAGCCCCCTTAGACTCAAAGCCAATTCCACGTATGCCAGCTACAATTTGCTTCGAGTTCAAATTTGCGGCCAGTCAAGCAGCTCCCTTTCTTCTTCTCATTCAACTGACTGTTTAGAAAAACATCAGACTGTGTTAGTTTGTGTTTACGTAAATTGTGTGTGTGTGTGTGTGTGTGTGAGTGTGAGTATGCAAATCTGGGTCATGCTGTTATTTCCGGCTCTTGTGGCCAGCTCACAACCAACGACGAGCACAATTCTGGTTCCAACGATCACCTTGTGGTGCTTTGGCCAATTTGTATTAGTGGATGTCTACTGTGCCCCACTCCGCCCCGCATCACCGCTGCAGCCACCCATTAGTTTTGGGTTCCTAAAACCGCAATGAGCGGCTACACACATTTGCGAGTTGTTATTATCTTGTTGTTGCTGTTGTTGTTGTTCCCTTTTACATACATCTACATATATGTAGTATACTAACTTACATGCACACACAATGAGCATCCATTCTATATACACTCACACACACACAAACACACCCGTATGTATGTGTTCGTGTTCAGGTTTGGACTTGTGGCTGTCGTTTGAAGTTCGAAAATTGTTTTGCAATGAAATTAGATTCTAATTCTAATTGCTGTACTTCAGTGTTGGGGAAGGCCACAATTTCAATTGTTTCACATTCACTATCACATTCGCATTCGCCATCACCATCGTCTTGTGTCTTCTCGACTGCACAGACATTTCATTTTGGTCGTGTTTGCCACCTGAGTTAATCTACAATACTATACTATACTACGATGTAGCTTTGCTTTTGCTAGCTTCAAATTTAGATTTCATTTAATTTCATTTAAACATTGCACAATTTGCAGACCAATGGACTTTCATGCACTTTGTGCACATTTCAAATGCAACAACTCACAGTATTCATTTCGTTTAATTACTTTCGTCTTTTTCTTCTTTTTGCTTTTAATATCTCATCGTCGACTTTGTTTGGTTGCTTAAATGGAAATTAATTAGAAATGTTCTGACATTCACTGAGTGCTTTGCTCGATTTCTAAGAAATAAACGAGTTGAAGCCAAGCATAGCAATTTAATGCTCGCTTTTCTTTTGCGGGCTCTGCCCGCAAGTGTCTCTCGAGTTTCTCGCTCTCAGTTTTCAGGTCTTAGGACTCAGTGCTTGGGTTTCAGTAAACAAATCTCAGCTTCTTTCAACTTTCAGGCAACCTATTGCCTTGGGGTGTAAACTGTAAAACTTTCGTCTAATTGTTGCAACAAAAAGCGAGGCATGAAATTATTGCGCGCCCTAAAGTATGCTACAAATGTGTAAGCAGAGCTATTGCTAAAAGGTGTTACACAAACACACACACACGCACACCCACACACACATACTGGACAGACACATGGTTTACTTTCTAGTCGCAGTTTTCTGTTTTTGACCTTAGAGCAAAGTTTCGAGCTTACCATCCTTTGCCACAGAGGCCATGCCACATACACAAACACAGATACACACATAGTCAGAGCGCAAATGCAAATTACTTACAAGCTGTTGGGGTTTTTGGTGCGACTATTGCCGAGTTTTTTACGTGCTTATACCCGGTAGCCACAGGGTAGAAGGGTATTATAGCTTTGGACCGGCAGATGGGGGAACTCCAACCCTATAAAATATATATTCTTGATCGCCTGAGACGATATAGCCATGTTCGTCCGCCCATCTGTCTGTCTTTCCGACCGTATGAACACATTGATCTCACAGGCTATAAGAGTAAGAGGTCTAATCTTATTCGACAGCACGTATTGTCTATGAACGCAAATCAAGTTTTCTTCAAATTTTTGCAGTATGTTACATACAATAATAACCACAGTATTTAAAATGCTTGAAATTTGACTGCGATCAGTTAAAAAATGCAGAAGTATGGGCAAAAACGCCTACTTACTACAGGCATTACAATATTAAGTATATTTTAAATGTAGTACTATACTAACATACCAAATACATCATTTTGGTATATTTAAATATGAGTTTCGTAAGTCTTTTGGAATATTCTAGTATTTTTGCGCTATATTACTTTAGTCTATTTATCTCTTTATATTAGATTTTTGTGGTATATTTCACCCTTAATATAAAACTTGTATTCACAATGAACAGCAGGTATATTATAGTCGAGCACTCGCGCCTGTAGCTTTCTTAGTGCTTTGTTTTTTTTTTTTTATTTGGTTGGTTGCGACGGGGCACGAAAAAAATGTAATAATAAAGCAGGCATTCGGTTTAGCTTCACACGTGGTTGGTTGTGAGGCATCCTGGGCAGCTTTTGTTACCTGCGGCCAAAAAGCAGCAGCAGCAACAGCAGCAGCAGCAACAGCAACAGTGTGGAGGTTGTGCAAGGCTTTAACAGCATCGCTGTGTGTCACAGCGTGCGCTGTTCTATTTAATTAAAAATGCACATTTTTACATTTTTGCTAAGTTTTTAATTTCCATAATTAGCGTTTGCATCGCAGTCGTTGCCAGCGTTGGCGATGGCTCTGGCGATGGTGACAACAACAACAACAACAACAACGGCAGCAGCTTTGCCCAAATGACATTTTTCGAGTATGTGTACACACACAAACATAGCCAAAACAAACACACTCACACACACGCACACATGTGGACGTGTTTAGCGAGCACAGTTTTCGTTGCCTACTTATCTGGGGCGCAGTGTCATATGTACGACGAGTACAACTAAGCAGCTGTAAAGTGTGCTACTTGGGTGTGCTCTCTATGCATGTGTGTGTGTTTTAGTGTATATGAATATCGGTGAGCGTGTTGTGCAACATTTTGAAGTGCGCTTGTCGCTTTTGTTGCCCCTCTTGCTGTTGCTGTCGTTGTCGCTTGCTGTCGTTGTTGTCTAGTGTTTTGGCGTTGATTTTGTTGTCGGGTTTGATGAAACTCATGTAAATTCTGTAACAAGATTTCGCCCAGGGCTGGCGGACAGACAACGAATTTAATTTTCATCGGAGACCAAGCACACGCTAGCATCCAATCTCTATATATTCAAAAGGCCAACAACAACAATATAAAAATAGCTGTCATTTTCACTCGCAACTCTTGTGCACGCTCCCATAGAAAACTGAGCATATTAACTCTTTTTTTTTTGGCTAAGCAACTTAAGTTCTGCAAGCATTTTAATACAGTTTACTTGCATAATCTTTCTTGACTGCATATTTTTATTTTAGACTGTCAACCATTAAATATGGTTAGAAAAAAACTGAAAATCAAGCATAAATGTCTTGCTGTTGTATTTAACTTTAACATTCGTCATTACAAAGCCAACTTCATAAGCTTATTTTAAAAGCTAAAACATTATTATAATTCCACATTTCCAATACTCCGCTTCGATTATATAACAAAGATTTCAAGTACGTATACGTAATAATTTATTTGCAAAACTTTACCATCTGCTAGCTCGCAATTTCAAAACTAATTTTCTGTAATTTCTCTGACATGCAAATGTGATCATCTTTAGTTTTTTTTTTAAGGGTTTTACTTCCCTCGAAGTTGAGAGTTGAAAATTGTTAACCAAACACTTTTACCAGGCAACACGATGTCAAAGAAAAAGTTGTTGCAGCTAATCGCTTCTTACCTTCATGGTTGCCCCATATCAACCGCATGCATACGAGAATAGCTGCGATGTGTGTTCGTAGCACAACACAAAGCGTCATATTAGTTATGCTATTCCAAACCCCCACACACATAAAAGAGAGAAAGAGGGAGAGAGCGAGAGATAGAGTCAGGTATGCAGATGTAGGTGTACAGTTAAAATGCAGCTTCCGCAACATCACAGAGCTTGTGGTCAGCTTATAACGCTATTTGCACACTTGCGCGCATTTATCACATTTATCTTTAGCATTTGTTGGCATTGTCCAGGCAGGAGACAGGCTGAGAGAGAGAGAGAGACTGAGAGAGAGAGAAAAAGTGTGTAGCAAAATACCTTGAACCAAGCCGTAGATAAAGCGTCCCCATAAAGCTTAAATGCAAACAGCCAGCTGTGCAATGGCGTTCACTTTATTTGCGTATTTCGTATTTCGCATTCACGACGATTGAGGTGGCCGCCAACGCTGAACGCTGAACAGCGAACGGTGAACAGTGAACGGCTAACGGTACATGAATTTATGGCTCGCGAAACGAACGGAGAACGGAAACGGAAGCTGCCATCCAACCTATATATACAACAAAAAACACTAAAAAATGGAACGAAGAACTAAATAAGTTTTAATCCCATATTGTCGGATTTGTAGCGTGTTGCTTTAGCGTGTTTATTGTTCTGCTTTCACTTGCTGTTATTCTTTTTGTTGTTGTTGTTGTCTCCATTGTATTCTGATAGTTATACTCACACAAACACACATGTGTAAGTCTTTATTAACAGCTGCAATGTGCATACTTAGAAACTATATTTTTAAACAAAAATTTACTTAAAACTTAGCACTGAACTAAAATGATTAACTTACTTTCTTTAATTTCACAAAACACCTTTGTAAAGTTTATTCTTTAAATGAAAATAGGAAAAAAAATGATTGCTAAATATCTAAAATTGAATCAAGTTCTTAGTTTAAGAAATGTGTTTACTCGCCACTAATTTCCTTATATTAGTTTATAAAATATTTTTGAGAGAGCAAATTTTATAACGAAAACTCCATAATAGAATTTAGTAAAGTTTTTAATAGGCTTTAATTTGTACTATTTTATAAACGAAATGGCTTACTAACTTTATTTTATTTTACGAAGTTTATTCTTTACATGGAAATTTTTGAAACTAAAAATCTACAATAAAATTGAGGAAAATTGTAATTGCCACAAATTTCTATAATTTTATATACTTTTTGTTTAACTACTCCATTTCATGAATTCCGCGTAAATTTGTTTAAATTTATGTTTTCGCTGTTAACATAAGTGACTTATCGATAAAATAAATAGTCTGCAGCATATGTGCTATAATTTCCATTAAACGTGCTCTATGCCAACGTAAAAGAGGCAAATTATATACAATTCCCATTGCAACATTTGGGCAACCATTTTGGCTGCATTCTCTTTGGCCAACAGCGGGCATAATTAAGCGGGTGTTCTGCGTGTGTGTGTGGGGGGCTGATCCCAAAATTGGTAATAGCAAAACCCCGACGTCAATCAACCTCATGCATTGGCGGTTTTAACACTGTGAACCTTGTGCCATTTTTGGCCCAACCGAAACCGGAGCCGGGGCTCAACTACAATTTTGCCAATGTGGCCCCAAAAAAGCAAAAATTCGAAAGCAGCCAAAAAGAAAAATAGACAAAAAAAAACGTTGCTCTAATGCGTTAGTAAAACGTGTGCGGCGGTGGGCGGGGGGCAAGGGGCAGGGGGCGTGGCATTAGGTGGGTATCTATTTAATTTGCATTTTACACGCGAAAATAGTTTGCATATCGAAGGCCAGCCAAGGGGCGCCATTGTTGTTGTGGCCGCATTACTCATACGCAGCGTGCGCCAAATTGCTTGCATACCACACACACATACACACACAGCCGCAGGTCAGCTTCTATGTGTGTGTGTGTGTGTGTGTAGCCACCTGCTGTGTGTGCGTAATAATTAGAAGTTTAATTGGCCGACCATAAATGATTTAATGGAACTTTGCAGAAGCATCCAAAGATGTGCGCTACCCATGGCGTTGAAATAAAAATGAAGATTTCCCCTGGGGCAACAAATAATTTCAATTAATGTGCATCACGTAAATGCGCTTAAGCGGCACTTTAAAAGCTGTTTCCACGCGCCAAGTGCAGCGCGAGCAAGACAAAAATCAAAGCAAATTACACATAATTAGTAACGCAATCTGGACACAAGTTTCGGCTGTAGGCGTGCCCTCCAGCGGAGTTGGTGGGGCAAAGGGGCAGCGGGGGACCAGCAGTAGCTCATTAAAAGAAATCAGCAAGCGTTCGCTTGAAGTGGCAGCCAGTGAACTGTAATTATGGCGTTTGCTTTCGTTCCCTTTTTTTTGTTGCTTCTTCCCTTACCTAGAGACTTCACACAAAAAAAAATATCAGTCAATTATGCTGCTGCATTTTCTCTTCGTTCGTCTTTTCTTTTCTTTTTTTTTCGTTTTTTGGTGCGCTCGCGAGATTTATGATGAGAGAACAAGTCAAAGTTTGATGAGAGTAATACTTTTTTGCTGCAGTAGTTTCGCAATGTGCTAATGAGAAGAGGTCGAAGAGTGAAACGCAACTAAACTGCAAAACTCAGCAGACTTTGAAGCAGGCAGCGAAACTATCGGCCAACAAAACTTACTTTGTTACAGCGGACTTTCTGCATAAGAATTGCAACTTTTTTTTTTGCAAGTGCAAAATATTATTGCATATTTCAGTTGCATAATATTAAAGATGTTACTGTACTTTAACGCATTTATATAAGACTCTTTAAGGCGTTGTCAGTGCTTGTCGTGTAATCAACACTCCCATTGACCCGACCCAACACAATGGCATTTGTTTGTCTGAGCTGCTAAACTCATTCGCTGTCTGAATGCAATGCTCGAGGCATTCACGAGTTGCCCACATTTTAAATGCGCAAGTAAATGTTGCAGTTTGCATTACAGGAAGGGATAAGCGGATGATGGGATGATGGGATGAAGGGATGAAGGGTTGGCAGCCACTTGGAGCTAAGCGATGCAGCAGCGCTTTGCCTTTAAATAAACAGCTCTTTTCTTCACAATTCTCTCTCTCTCTCTCTTCGCTCTTCGCCAAATGTCTGACAGCATACAGACAGAGTAGCAGACAACCCCAGCAACGCCCCAGCACTTCACTGCATTCAAGCTCCTGCTGCTGCTGCTCCTAAATTAGCTGTGCTCCAACTCCAGCTACAACTCCAGTTTTAGCACTGCTTCTGGCTATCCTTCGCAAGGTGCAGCATAAAATCAGCTACTGCATTATTAAGTGCTCCTAATGCATTTGATGCGTTCGTTCTTAAGCAAAATTCCACACCTCAACTTTACGTTGATGCATGGCATCAGCCATCAGCCATCAGCTGAAAGAAGCGCACACAAGTTGTGGCTGCTTTTAGACCAAAGTCAGCTGCAGCAGCAGCAGCAACATCTCTATAATGAGAGCTTCGTCAGTGTCTGGCCATTGCACTGAACCTCTTAGCAAAGTCCTGATTGTGAACGGCAGCTCAGAGTAGCATAAAAATGATTTCAGGTCAATTCTAAATTATACAAAAAACTATCAGCTAATGCAACTATCAACAGTCGATGGAAAAAGCTTTCTATGAAGAGGAAGTTTCCACACACGGAAAGTTAAATTGAACAACGATTTATTTAATCCGTCTCTAAAATACTTCAAATCGTTAGAAAATTTCTTTAACTTTTATTGCACATTTCAAAATTACCCTTTATTGTAAATACTTTGTGCAAAATTATATCTAAACGTTGGATATATCATCATGAAACGAGTTTTGTGTGCTCAGAATTTGAGCTGAAAGCGATTACCAAGTCATTTGAAGAGCTGCCCGCTTTCCAGTCTTTCTGTCCGTCTGTCGGTCTGTGCTTTGTCTGTGCTTGGTCTGAAAGGGGAACCCCAATGAATGCCCACACACACACTCACACACATGTGTCAGATTGATGTTTCAAGTATTTTGTTTGTCTTTATATCGTTCTTAAGCTCGTAACCTCGTATGCGAGCTGCAGCCCAAGCACTCAAGTAATAAATTATTCACGAATTCATTACATGCGCACAGGCAATTTAAATTTTATCCCCTCAGCTTGTCGGATGTCGAAGGGATGTGGGATGGGAGATGGTTTTTGGTTTATGGAGCTGCTTTTTGAGTGATTTTAATTGCATGTGGAGATAGTCAACAGCTATGGCTACTCTGTTGCGGCTTTGCTACTGCTGCATCAATAGCAAAAAACAACAACAACAACAAAGTAATGTCGCTGAGCAATCGACGCTGATTTCAATGTGACCACAGGAAATATAGCATGAAATTATGGAAAATTAATTTGGACACAAATTGATAGCAATACACGAACTAAGTGCGCGACCGCAATTGGCAAATAATTGTGTTTAGATTTGGACTGTATACAAATGCCAGCTATACAGCTATACACAACTGTTTGCCAGTTGTAATTAAAATAATGAATATATGCGAACAAACACGCTTGCGGTTGCGACCAGAAAAACTTCGCCCCGAAAAATTCCAACAAACATTTTTAAATATTTCTATTAGAATAATGCCTGCGGGCAAACGGCAACCGATGTGAACGTGAACGTGAACGAGGACAATTGAGTTGAGAGTGGACAATGCATGGCCACATCGCATTTTGTAAATTGATTGTGAATAAATGCCCGCGGGGGTGTTAAATACGAGTGTTTCGAATATACCGGACGCTTGCACAAAAGCTGTCATTGAATATGGATTTAGATTGTACAAAAAAGGTTGACAGAACTTATAACAACAAAACACACAAAACTACAAAACGAAACTATTTATCGTGCATATCAAATTATCTAAATATTCTATGCAAAACATATGCGCATAGTTTGTACTTGCAAATACAATGGCAAATTTGCCGATAGTAATCCCTTTTGTAGTTGCAATTTTTGATATATACAATAATAACTATAGTCTTTATGATACCTGAAAATTTGGTTGTGATCAGATAAACATTGTAGAAGATATTAAAGAAATAATAATTGTTGACAATCTGGTATATTTTGCAATCTATTGTTTATTTAGAATATAGTATCTATATACAAAGAATACTATAAATACTTTTAAACGACAATGTTCTGCACTCAATGTTATATTTAAATATTATTATATATCTATATGTATTTGCTATATTTCAGTATTCTTTCAGTATACATATTAGGTATATTTTAAGAATATTGATATATTAAATGTAAAATTAGGCATATATTAGTACATACATACATATTAGGTATATTTTAAGAATATTGATATATTAAATGTAAATTTAGGCATATATTAGTATTTCTAAGTATATAGATTTGATTTATTTGTATAATACGTATATACCAAATTCATATTTCTATATATTTTTGTATTTTAGTGATATATTTTAAGAATAACACCGCACTGTTTTTATTTCATTCGAAATGGCTATCAGGTTTTTAACTGTTGAGCACAATCCACTGTATCTTTCATACTTCTTTGAGCTGATTTCATAAAATGAAATGTGTATTTCCTTAGCCTTGCAATAAGGCTCAGTTGGATTACGTGAACTGGAACTGTTCCATAAAGCTTTATACATTTTGGTTATCACAATTTCGCTTTATGCATTTTAAAGTCGCCGCCGCATTTTGTGGCGCAAAACTAATTTATTAAGCCTTCATATTTAGGTGTTTGTATTGGTCAAACGTTATTCGCTTTCCATTTTTATTTGTTGTTTTCAACTGCACACAAACAGTAACAACAACTAAAACTAATAGCAAACAGCAAACAACAAACAGCGGGGCAAACTGCAACAATGGCCACAATGGCAAACATGGCGAATGGGTGATATTTTCATACGACAGGGTGGCTGTAAAACCAAACAAAGCGCAGCCATATAAAGCATGCTCTAATAGCCGAGCAACAAAAATAACAACAACAACAACAGCAACAACAGTAACAACAGCGAGAACCGTCAAACTCAATTATCATTCATGGCGAAAGTTGACGATGACTGAAATTGAATAGTAGTCGGCGGAAAGGCGACGAAATGTGGACAAGGGCGACTGTCAGCGATGTGGCATGCAAATTTCGAACATTGCGTATTGTGGAAATACCCTGTAAGTGGCATGCCTAAGGGGAAGATATGTGCAGAAAGTTATAGACTATATTTAAATGAAAAATAAATGCTTTGCTTTACTTTTTGCATATTTATACAAGTATTTTTCAGTACATTTTGAACTTTTATTTTATTCATTTGATGCTAGTTTTAAGTTAAAACTCCTCGTTTTACTCTTAAACTAAGTTTATTAAAAGAAAATTGCAAGTTGTGCACCCTGTATAATTCAACAAATTGAATATAAATTCATGTTTAAAAGCAAAAGTAAAGTAAAATAACACAAAGCAACGCCAAAGGCAACAGTAGCAGGCAACAGCAACAACAGCAGCTGCCTGGCTCTGGCAGAAGTGCATTTAAGACGTGTTCGCTCGCTTGTGAATTGCGGCAGTTGGATGCTGGGGGATGGTAGAAAATGATTTCAATTTTTGCTTAAAATTACAACACAAGACGCATTTAAATTGTGCCAAATAAGCGAGCGAGCAGGACACTCAAGAGCTGCCCATTGCCGTTGTTGAGCTAGCGGCTCCTTCGGGCGTCGCCTATAACTAGACAGAAAGAAGCAAGAAGCTTCTCTGGCTGCTTGTGTTGCTGCCTCACCGCTGTTGCCTCACCGCATATACAAAAAGGAAAATTTTTCAATTCAACAACAAATTTTGTGCCGTTGTAGCCCGTGGATGTTTTTATTTAATTTTGTTTTGCATGCAGCCCCGGCAATGGCCATAAACAGCAACAACAGCAACAATAACAAGAACAACAAAGACAACAACGAGGCAGATGAACGAGACGAAATCACGCACTGACTGTAGAAATGATGGTGGAGAGGAGAGGGAGGTGCAGGGAGATGCGTGGGCGGATATTGGGTGTGCGAAAATGCGACTACTACTAAGAGCTGAAAGCTCCAATTGGGCAATGGCAACAGCAGCAACAGCAGCAGGAGCATCTTCATTGTTGCCACTCATAAAACAAGCAGCAGCACACAGCAGCAGCAGTGTGTTCAACATTTCCCACATGCCACACTCGCACACAAGGACATTCGAATTGTGTTATTCAGCAGCTGCTTGCCTCTGCTGTTGCATCTGCTCTTGTTATTTATTTGTGTGTTCTTTTGCTTTCTTTTTTCTTTTATTTTTGTTGTTGTTTGTGGCAAATGTCTTTACACATTGATGTGGGACTGCATCGACACAGAGCTGGACATCAGTCAGCCACTCAGGCATTTAACAATGCCGCACAACTCTCGAAGAATGCAAAACATCGAACTGCCAAATGCAACTCTATTATCTTCGATTCTCTGCTTCGAGTATCGACCAAAACCCAACTAGGCTGAAATTGTTCCCTTTGATCAGGTTTCGATCTTTGGCATTTGAAAATTAGCTCAATAAGAGTTTTCAACAGCATTCGTTGTCATTATTCTCGGTCTTGAATATAGCAAATATTTTTGAGTTAACTTTTGAATGCGTACTTTATCTTACTCTAACAATTTTGAATTTCTTTACTAAATAACATTCATAAATTTGACTTATTTTTGGCATTTGATATTTGCAAGACTATCAAAGATTATTTCGACTGATTTTCAGCTGCTTGTTTAATTTGCTTTAAGCCAAATATTTACATCGAAGCGCGTTAAAATGTATGCAATTGCAATCAGCTTTGTGACAGCAGCTGCTGCTCTCGAAGTTGGGCTGCAGTTGTCTTCAAGCAGCAAATAGAAGCTGAGGTCGCGGCAGATGCAACATAATAAGTATGCAACAATGTTGTAAGTACGAGAGAGAGAGAGAGAGAGAGAGCGAGATGGAGTGTGTGTTGCATAGCGAAGTGGGCGACACTTGCACTTACAAATCATTGAAAATTCAACACATTGCTAATACGACATGTTGTCGCAATATTGTTGTTGCTGTTGTCGTTACAACTGTGTTTGTGACTCGGTGCGGTTCTAGCTGTTGCTGTGGCACTGTGTGCCACATTGTGTTGCACTTGTTATTAAGTACTTCAGCGCACAATTTTGTCGTAATGACAACCTGCAAGGCAAATGCCTAAGGCGCCACATCGCGTGCCAGGGCCGCCGCGACAACAGCTTGAACTGAAGTGCCAACCAGGCAGCCTATCGAGGGAGAATGGAGTGCACGGAGCATGGAGCATGAAGCATGGGGGCGTGGCACGGCCTCAACGCGTGTGTTGTGCTGCTCGCTGTACATGTGATTTGCATGTTTAGCGAAATTAGCGCACTAACAACAGCTGCACATAAACAGAGAGAGACTCTCTCTCTCTCTCTCCCTCTCTTTCTCTCTCTCTCACTCTCCGTCTCTCCTGTTGTCGTATTGTGTGCATTTTAATAACCGAACTGCAAGCAGACAAATACTGCGCATACGCCATGTGTGCCCCACACATAAAGCATTATTTATTTAGCCACAGTTACAGTGAGAGTCACAGTCACAGTGCTGTGAGCACTTTTCGGACGGTCGGGCCACTTTAAATTAACTTGAATGGCTGGCAACGTTGCCAGAGAGAGCTAAGCCAATTCATTTGTCGAGTTGCGTTTGCTAAACTCATTTGCCTTAATAAGTCAATTATGGTGGTCGCCCTTTTTTTGTTGTTGTTGCTGTTGTTTGTTATTTTTTATTCCATTCTCAATGTCGTTATTGTTGCCTGTTGGTGTTTTGGCATTTGTTTTGTGGCAAAAGTTTCGGGCTACAGTTTGGGTGCGTAAATCTCGTTTTCAAGTTGGCTTTTTTCGTTTATGTTGTTTGCCAAAAATAAAAGTAGCAAGCACTAAATTTTACGAGCAATTCAGGCTTATAGCTCTTGCAGAAAAAAGTACGCACAAGTCAGGTGAATTAGAATCTAAGTATAAAGTCATATTCATACTTAAAATAGAAACCAAATCAATATTTATGCATATAAATTAATAAAGCAAAAAAAAGCTACACTTTATTGAGATTTGCAGTTTAAGCTACAAAGCATATTTCTATTTTCGAGAATAAAAAACTTAAACTAGTCGACAGTCGAGTTGTCGGCGAACATATTTCAGAGACAGCTATTGTTGCATATCGCCTTGACTTTTCCGACTGCAGCAGCAAGAAAATCATTTTCCTTTGTCCTGAAGCAAGCGTGGCGCAAAGCGTAAGTCAGAAAAAATATATACGAAAAACTTTCGCAACAAGCAGCAATAAAAAATTATGAAGATTAATGACCAAAGGACGTTTGCCTTTGTTTTCCACTCGCATTCCATTCGCATAAAAATAAAACTCGCTCTAAATAATGTAAATTATATTGGTTGTGGCGAGCTTAAAGTCTGCTGAAATTGGCTTACAGTATGCCCAAAGAAAGCATTTGTTTATTAAGTAAATAATCTAGATCTAGGCGCCTGGTCAGTAAGCTGCTTAAAAGTTGCCAAAGTCTCTAAGACTACACTAAATTACGAGACCAAACAGCAGTCAAAACATCAAACGATAAAACGAGATGCAAGTAACTCTGACTGAAGTTTGCACAGCAATAACTTTAATGAGCTGAACAGCATCATATTATCATCGTTTAGTTGAGAATATCCCGCCAGCAAAGTAAACAAATTCTTTTAACTTTTAGCTGGTAAATTAGTTTAGTTAAGCCACGCCCACCTCCCGCCGCCAGCCGCCAGCCGCCCACATATAAGTACACATAAGATTTGGTGAAATTTGCAGAGAGCATTTGCCATGCAAATCAGATAAAAGCCAAATGAATGGAACGACAGCATTGCTTATTATATATGTTCATAATTTATTCATAGTTACATTACGAGTACTCACTCGCACTCATACTGGCACACACTCACTTGCAACAAGTTGCCACATTTGACTAAGCAAACAGACGGCAGACAGCAGCTCAACAGTTCTTATCAATTACCAAAACTTTATGGGCCTTGCACACAACATTTTCGCCTCAAACTAGGAAATTAATTAAGCTGCTGCAAACTACACTAGACTACACAATAAAGGTTGTAAACTGAGTCAACAAAAGATGCTCAGAAAGGCGAGCTTTAAAACCATGTTGCGTAGTGCATAATTATAAACATACAAAAGTAATCAATGTACTTACTCTTTCAATTGCCAGGCAAATATATCACTTGTAAAGTCAACAAAACTTTAATTGACAATTTTCAGCTTATTTAATATTTATCTGCTTATTGTGTGCAAGTGTGTGTGTGTGTGTGTGTGATGTGTAATTAAGGTATATATTTTCATAAATAGTTATTCGCCTGGGGGAAATTAATTTAACTGAAATTGTAATGCGAAATGTACTCTCGCAGTTATCGTTAATTAATTGATGAGTTTCAATCGTTTCTGTTTGCCCAAAATTCAACTCAACTCAACTCATAAATTGAGATTGTTTGCTGCGAGACAACTGTAAAAATATTTCAAAAACTTTGCACAAATTCCACGCGTGCCACAAAACTTTTAGTGCTTGCAATTAAATTAGCTGCCTCAAACACACACACAGTGAGAGTGTGTGTTGTCCTTGGTGTGTGTGTGTGCAATAACTTTCCTCTTTGCGTGTCATGTTGGCATAGTTGCATTTTTTCCCATTTCTATTTTTTTTTTGTCGAGTTTTTATTTTATCATTTCTCTAGTTGATTTTTTTGAGAGTGGAACAAACGTTTTATGCTTGTTTTTTTTGCATTCATTCATAGCATAACGCGTCAAGCTTAAAGTATTTTCTGTCATATTTTTGTGTGTGCTTTACATTTGTGTCTTCCTCCGCTCTTTATCCCCCATCGCTGTGTGTGTCGTCTGTTTGCTTCGCCATCTCTCAGAGATTCGCACAAATTGATTAAAAATGTTGCCAAAGTTTTACGACTGAAGCTGGCCAACAACAACAATAACAGGAGTAACAACAATAACAAATATTTGTAGTTAGTTAAATGGCAACTGGCAGTGGCAGTCGCACAGTGGCATTGCTGCCGGCCACGCCCCACAATGGCTGCCTGGCCGCCCCATTTGTGTTGTCGTTTGCCATATGCATTTTAATTTGTGGCACACAGGCACACACAAGAATATATTCGTACTACACACACACACAGACACACACACACATAACATAACATACATAGTATATGTATGCACTCGTATTTCCATTTTAATAATTGATTTTTCGCGTGCGTATAAAGCGAAACTCTTGCCGCCGTTGCCCACGGCGTATGAGCAATGCCTAGCGATGCCACCGTGTACCTCGTTTCAGCTCTCAACAGCTAACGTATCCGCACGGCTGCGAGTATCTCTAACTACCACTTGGTGGCACTGCATGTCGACACGTGCGCATTTTAATAAGTAATCCAGCAGCAGCAGCAGCCACAGAAGCAGCAGCAGGCAAAGGCAAAGTCACTCGCATATTTACTTATGAGCCCAACGCGTACTTACGCCACACCTCGCTGAAATCTGGGCATAAGTTCTCCAAGCTTCAACCTTCATTCGCTTAAATTCAGAGCTCAGCTCATACAGATTCAATCTGAGGCTAAACCTACAGCCTAATGGGCAACTGGGCGTATGTGTAATATGAACAGTAGCAGCAGCAGCAGCAACTTCTTAAGCTTAATGCGTAATTTGAGCGCACGCAAATTTGACAAAAGTTATTAATTAATAGCCAAGGATTGAGCTTAATTCGAAATGCATTAAAACTCAAGCGAAACTATCTCTGTGTGATGCAAGCACTTAAATCCCTCGCTAGACTAAAACTATTTCCGCAAAGCTTTCATTATTTTGTTGTAATATGACAAGTTGCGCATACTTTTGGACAGAGGTGGAGGAAAAAACAAAAGACTGCAAATGTAAATGAAGCTAACAGGCTGGTAGATGCCTTCCATCCGTTTTAAATTGGATGCGAAAGTTAGTGAACCTCTCGAAAACTTTTCCTAACAATGCACATTCTTGGCATATGAGCCAGATGAACTGCTGCCCGAAGTGGAGGAGCACATGCATCATGCTGGACAAACTGAACAACTGAATTAAATTGCTCAACTTGGCCCAAACTAATGATGTATGTCGCCTGAGGCGCTTGGTCTGGTCAGTTGCAAGCGTTACTTACGTACATATGGACACGCTTCATAATCAGCCTTGGCCACATTTTTACTGAACTTGACTGTAGCCAAGGCATATGCACGTATGTGTGTGTTCCTTCCTCCTCACTCTCTCTCTCTCTCTATACTTATGTATAGTATAGGTTTACGTGCTCACATGTGTTTGCCAGAAGCATTGAACTTTTGCAATTACAAGCATTACCTACAGAGCGGAAAGCAAAGACATCAACTCGATGCCATAGCCACAGACCCTCAGTCACAGTTGATGATGAAAATGGCCACTTTTTGAGCGGATGCCTGGCTGGCTGGCTGGCTGTCTATCCGACTGTCTCTCTGTCTGACTGTCTACTCGACTGGCCAGGCGAGGCCTTAAATCTGTGTGAAATAGGTCAACTGCACTCAATGGAAACCGACATGTGGCAAGGCTGACTTGCCAGCTGCATGACTATCCATTCCCCTTCTCAATCCACAATGCTTCAGCCTGTTCTGCTTGCTACCTCTTATCATGCTGTCTGCTGGCACTTTACAGCGACTCGTTTGCGTTTTTTTTTTTTTGCTTCGCTTGCGCTTCGCTTTTCTTTTCTCCATTTCACCATTTCTTCCACCCCGTTATATTTCCTTAGCGGCGCGCCATTTTTGATCAAGTGCATTTCAGCTAGAGAACTAACGAAGTAGAAACTTAAGCTGCCGACAATTTTGACTAGCAAAAAGAAAACAGAACATACAAAAAAAAAGAAGAACTGGCAACATCTGCAGTCTCTTCTTCTCAGCTTGGCAAATGAGTGTGAAGTGTATGTAAACTTCGACTATTTTGGAGTACTGTCTTGGCATTTTATCCATATATAGTTTTATTCCTGCCCGGGAGTCGCTAGTCAAGCAAGACGAGAGTCAACAAACAGTAGGCGTTCCTTAAGTGGGTCATTGAGCACACATACGAAACATAAAGTTGTCTTAGGGACCAAAAATTCCATGTGCCACATTCATTTCTCTGTCCGTTGACAAGCAACATATTCATTTGTATTCGTTTGCTCAATCAATAACCGGAGCTAAGCATATAAGCTACAGTCGCAACACTAATTAATGAAAACAATTAGTAAATTAAGTTAGATACTTCCGCTCGATGACAGGCATAACAACAACAAAGAGAATAATAATAATAATAATAATTTGAGCAGACAATTGGCCAAACATAAGCGGCAAAATATCATAAACATAAAAACGCAAACGTTGGCAATAAACGGGCCATAGAAATGCCCAAAATTTATGCTAATTGGACTTGTTTACCAGTGCGTGTGGTTTAACATGCATAAATCTAAATCCATACATCCAATCTCAACACATGTGTGTGTGTAATACATATATATATATATATAGTATATATAGATATTGCCAGCGTTTAGCTGACGTCTTCAATTTTGTTTATTTGTGTCTGCAACGCCAACAGGCAGGTTGTGTTCCTCGTTGTTGTTGTCCTGTTCAAGATCCTGCTATCTGTGTTCTGTGTTCTCTGTGGTGTGCTGTGATTTCTTGTGTCAACCCGACAACAAGAACAATAATAATAACAACAACAACAAAAACAACAACAACAACAGCGGCAGCAGTAACAATAACAAAAAGCGAAAAGAAAAATACAGCAGCAGACGTATAAGCAAATATTTTATATTTGTTTCGCAGCCAAAGCGAAAGCCAAAGCCGAATCTAAAAACAAAAGCATTGCAAAATATTTGATTTGGCATTTTGTTGTGCGGGCAAAAAGCGAACAAAGGAAGGAGGAAGCTGCTGCTGCTGCGCTTTGGCGCCGGATTTCATTCCATTTGCAGATCTCAGAACTCAGAACTCTGAACCGTCGTCGACAACAACCTTTTGCCTATGCGAAGTAACAAAATTGTATTTGCATGTCAATTGCGCTTGTTTATCTCGCGTTATTATTTCTGACATTGCCACAAAACACACACGAGCTAAGTGGACCGACAGACAGGCAGACAGCCAGCCAGACAGATAGAAAGAGAATCATGCAGACAATCTGAAAGCTGAAGCTGAATCTTATTATGAATCTGTGTCTGAGTCTTGCGGATCAAATATAATGGAAATCCTAAGTCAAGTCATGTAGTCCATTTCGAAATCATAATTTGCATATTAAACTAGCAGCAAATAAAAGAAAAGTGTAAGTGAGTGAAGAGCTTCAAGCTATGAATTTCCTAAGCATGGTCATTTCCAGCTGAGGAAATTGAAATACTGCTCGTAAGATCAAGCTGATTGCCACCCGCTTTGAACTGCTTTCATTGAAAAAGAATGTCATCATAAAATACACAATTTAGGTATCAAACTAATTGCAAAACATAATTTTGGGTAAAGTTAATAGCACAATTTATTTATGCTGACTTCGTTGAATTCATTCAAAAGTCCATCAAATTTGGAGCAGCTCTTTTAGTGTGGTCCATAAAACCAAACCGAGCTGATGCTTGAGTGCAATTAAATCGCATTTCACAGCATACTAAAATCACATGAATTATGGCAAACTACAAAATGCGATTATAATACACTTTTCATAGTTCCATATACAAACTTTAATGTTGACGTTTTTCTGACTTGACCACAAAAATGGACAGCATTCGAAATGAAACGAAACGATTCGAAATGAAATGAAATGAAATGAAATGAAATGAAAATGGTCTCTTGTGCTGACGGCATGTTAATGATTGGAAAAACTTCAACTCAAACCGCAAAGCGATCAAAAAGACTTTTTAATTGAAAAAACTGTAAAAATGCTTGGCAAATGACAAACAGCAATTAATCGAAGAAACCTCGTTGAAACACACACAAGATATATACGCTATATAGTATATTCGCTTTTGGCGGTTGAAAGTTGCATCTTTCAAGGTTGCTCCGAAGCACGTACGCTCCATAGATTTTTATATGCCTCATGTTGCGGCAGGCAGAACACCTAGCATACTCGTATAGCTTAGCATTATAATAACGGCGAAGGTGAAAGCGAGAAGCTCATAAATCGTTGCGTGGCAAATCCACTGAAATTTGTACACCTGTTCGCTCCTAAGTATTATTGATAAGCATTAAAATCACGCGCGTGTCCAAAATGTGCACTCTATAGAACATTACGTGTATTACATACGCATAGGTGCCATTACACGATGGCTACGCTTGCTAATCAGCCTTAGATACAGCAAACCTGATACAGATAGAGTAAGTAAGAATCCCGCAGTCGAGTGTGCTCGACGGTGAGATACCCGCTAATCATATTCAATGGGCAAAACGGTTCTATTCTTAAAATAAGCCAAATGAATATATCATCAAATTTAAAAACATACCGAATTATATATTTAGTATATTAATATACTTTAAATATATCAAATCAATATATAAAAAGAAAACTAAAATATACCGAAATACATATTTAGTATATCAATAATCTTACAACAGCCATATACCGAAAATACTTAAATATACCAAAATGTAAACTTGATGATTCTAAAATATACCATTAAAAATGATAAAATATACCGTAAACTATATTTGGTATACCAACATTGTTAAATTGTTCCAAATCAATATAACGGGAAAATAGAAAAAATATACTGACATCTATATGTTAAAATATTCCATAATCTATAATCAGTATATTAATATTCTTAACGTATGCCGAATCAATATACTGAAAGGTCACTAAACTATATATATCAATAAACTACTTAGGTTTTCTGCTTGTCACACTTATTTCCTCTAGCCGCGAGGTTATAATACCCTTCTTCTTTATGGCTGACGGGTATAAATACAGTAAGAGATACACACGCATACAGGGACAGTTACATTGTTTTGCTTTGCTAGTCATAAGCTCGTTAGCTCACCCACACACACACACACGAGGACGTAAAGCTTTAAGCTAAGCTTTGTCAAAATGCTGCAGTTAAACTCTAACAACTGCAACTACACATAAGAATTGAGGTAGAAGGAATTGAATAAGAGAGAGGAAAAACTACTAAACTACACATTCAACTTTGTAATAACAATTTTCTTTCGCACACAGTTTGCTACCTATACATTAGCAGTAATTGTGCAGTTATTTTGCCAAAGCTTTACAAGTTTCTGACTTGGCCAAAAATTGTGATATTTAAATAGATTTTCATGCTCTATTCAGCTTAAAGTAAAAACTTTTCGGCTTTAGTTAGATTTAATATTATATGAGCACTTTTGCAGTAATATAATGTCAATAGTCTTTGCTTTCTCGTTTATATATTTTACATTTCACATTTAGTATTTCAAACATTCTATTTGGAGACACTATTCGATTTTTATTGCATTCCTGCCTACAAATCTTTGCCATGGCAATCGGCACATGTATTTTCTTGCTAATACAAATTGCTGACAACTGCAATGACTAAAGCAATATTTTATTTAATTAATTTTAATTGTACATTTTACTCTGGAGTAAGTTATTTATATTCCAACCAAACTGTTGCAACATTTCGTTTGTCAATAAATTGGAAAAAAAGAAGAAGAGAAGGAGAAGGAGGAGAAGGAGAAAGCTCTCCAAATAGTTTTATTGTTGTGCTGTAAGCGAAATGTTGTCTAACAAGCTGTTGACCTCGTTTTTTTTTGGGGTAAGTCGTCGATTCCAGCTGCTGTTGTTGGCTGCCCACAATATCAATTTGCAAGACAATGCAACCATTGGGTACCCAAAGAGCACACACAGGACATAGGACACAGGGCACAGGACATATAGTATATGGGGGACCCAGGACACAGGACACTCGTTAGTAGCGGCGTCAATGCATTTGATTGCACAATCCTTCATTGGCAGGACCTTTGGCCAGCTCGTTGGCAACTTGTGTACATGCTCTTACAATTTCTTATACACTTTATCTGCTGACCACAATATTTTTTACTTTATTCTCCTGCTTTCTTTCGTGGCCACTTCTTCTCCTCCTCCCCACTCGCATTAGCATGGAGGTTTTTTATTCGATAGTTGTGTGTGTGTGTGTGTCTGGCCCACTTTTCATTGGCCTTTGTGGCATTTGTGTCATAAACTGCTTTGGCTATTGCCCACTTTTGAATTTAACTCAATTGCCAACTTTTTCTCCTTTGCTCTATTAACTTGCCTCCTCCATTTTTTTGTGTAACTTTGCTTTATTGACTTTGCGGCAAAAATTCAAATTTAAATTGGCATAAAATGCGCACGAAATGACAAATTGCAAACTAAATCACAAAAAAAGCGAACACTCAATGCAATTGTATCAATTTGTCAGTCAATACATATCCTACATATATATACATATATATGGGTTGTGTGTGTGGCATCCAATTTAGCACATTTAATGGCACTCATTATGCTGCAGGTTTTTGAGTTTTTTTTTGACACACGTGCGGTATTTGAAAAATCGTTTTAAATTGGTTTAGTTTGTGAATGTGAATGAGAAAGCGAATGCGAATGCGACTGCGGCGTTTGGCAATTTCATCAAACATTGAAATTGGTTTGATGCTCACTTTTTCGGAAGGCAAAACCCATCAAATATTTGCACTGCATTTCGTGCTGTTTAACCGCAAAATCTAATTAAATAATTAAAAGCGTATTAGCACTAAGCACGAAGTCTGTAAATAGAGTGGTCACTGCAATTGCAGTGAATAACAATTACATTGACGGACATTGCATCAAATAAATTATGAAGCCATAAATCATATATCATAATTCGCTCAACTTTTTTATTGCTATCTAATTAATTGTGATGCATTCTATCAAATAATCTGAAATTAATCTCACAAATAATAAAGTAGCATTAAAGAAACCTCGCAGGTTAAATTTGCTACGCTTGCGGACGCAAGTTAATAAAATAAATTATCAGATATATCGGCAAGCCTCATTAAATTTGCATAGATTAGCCCGTGAATGGGCTAGAGTCAAGTACTTTCACTGCCATTAAGTGCAAATATCTGCAGTTAACAAGCAGCAAATTTGCATGCGGTGACTTTTAAAGGAGCTGCCGAGCAGCAGATTCAATGGCAATTATGGGGTTGTTTAGGTTATTGCGTATACGCAGCGTGCTACAGCTACTGCTACTGCTTGCCCAGCAGTAATCTTATATTCAATAAGCTCTAGCTGTGGTTTATAGTCCAGCCAGCTTGCTATGCGGCCAATCGATTAAATGTACGCTCTCCGCTCATCCGGAGCAGCCCCCTTTCACCCGGAATGGAACTGAACGGAACGGAAAATAATTAGACACTCAGCATTATTTGTAGGCCATCAAATTGAATTTAGTGTTGGCAAAAGGCCAGGCGTTGCCATGGCCACGCCTCCCATACACACGTACACACACGCGTGTCTTTTGTGTACCATCTATGTGTCTGTGTGTGTGAAAGAGTCCTACGGACACTTTCGTTAGCCTGACAAGCTGTTAATTCTCATCACGTTTAATGTAATGGCAGCACGTTAACTTTGAAGCGCAAAATTGGAATTCAATATGTTCGCTAGCATATAAAATGTGCGACTTTCTCGCGACCTCACTTTTCCCTACTGTTTTGTATGTGTATCTCTCTCTTTTACTGCCAAGGCAAACTTTTGCTTCCACTTGTTTCGCAAATGTGCTTTGAATTATGCCTTCGATATGGCCAAATAGCAAACACAAACTTCAAAACTCTGCCAACTGTGCGCGCCAGAAGTCAATGCTCTCTGCTCCCTCCTTGCACTCCCGCACTCAGCTCAACTTCTCGCCATCTCGATTATTAAATGTAATGAATATTTAATACAACATTCCATGCTTCACGATTTCTATATAATACACATTTATTTGTATGTTATTTTTTCCGTATTTTTTTCGCTTCGGGAAAAAATCTCATAATTGAAATAAAATGATCTTTTTTTATTTTTTTTTTTTCGTACACATTATTTTGTTTCGCAACTGACAAAGAAAATACTGCTACAAAAATGAAAATTTAATCAATTTTCACCTCGCAAAGGCCGTGCAGCAAAAAAGAACAAAAAAATTGTGTTTGCTGTACATTCTCCGAAATCGCTTTTTTGTTGTTCTTGCTCTTGTTGCGCGCCTTGTTATTAATTGAGTTATTCAAATTGGTCCGCTGTAAATGTTGTTGTTGTTGTTGTTGTTGTTGCTGTTGCTCTGTTGATGTTGCTGCTGCTGCCTGTTGGCAAGACAGTTGACTCACGCTTTCTCTGGGCGCTCTGGTTCAACCTCTGACAGTTCCGTGCCTCATTACGCATTTTAATTGTTTCATTTCAAGTGCTTTCACGTCAAGGTTTTCAAATTGCAACAGCATTACATGGAAGTCTGCTCTCATAAAAGGTCTCTTCGCTTAGTAAGTAAACTCATAAGTGATTTTATAATCTAGTGAAATAAAATGGAAAAATATTTCATTGTTTATCTTTTGAATAACGTATCCTTTTTTACACTTCAATGTTTATATTACTCTTAAACGTAAATCAGTTAGTGTATACAACAGTTGAAATAGTTTGTTTATGCTCTCGTTTTATTTCTGACCACTCTATTTATTTTGCACTTTCTTTTTTTCTTTTTCGCCGTTTTTTTTGTAGGGATTCGAAGAAATTGCTGTTAAGTGCGTCGCGCTGAGCATGTGGACATTTGTATCGTAAATTGCTTTACAAGTCGATCGCACACGAACCGAAGTATAAATTATTTAGAGTCGAGTCGAGTCGAGTCGCTGTGAGTTGCATGACTTTTGACTTGTTTCATCTTTGCTTTATGGCAGCCATTAACTCCAGCTCCAGAGGCAGCTCTAGAGCCTTGGCAAACTGCTCATCTGCACTTAACCCACTCAAAGAGTCGACACTTGGATATGGTTGAAATAGTTGGACACTTGGACACTTGGACAGTTGAACAGTTGGACAGTTTTGATACTTGACCAGTGTCCAAAACCTTTAAGTGCGCCACTGCATATGACAGACAGATAGAGGGGTAGAAGATGGGCAAGAGTTGGCCTCTCCATCTGCCAAGTATATGAGTACTATATTCGTAGCGTGTACTCATAGTATGTAACTCACTTTGTATCATTTGCGGTAGCTCTCTCATCGCGTGCCATGCCGTGCTCAGCTCAGCTCTGCTCTGCTCTGCTGTAAGCTCTGCTCTACTGTGGCACATTAATAAGTTCACTTACACTTCCAGTCCAGACAACATTATTCATGCCTTCACGACATAATTACAATTTGAATTGCTTTTACGGCCAGCAAAAGTACGACTTACATTCCCCACGCTCTGCTGCCTGCGCTCGTTTCGTTTGTCGACAAATGAAAACATTTTGCTGACATTTACGTGGGCAACAACAGCAACAACAACAACAAGGATAACAACTACAACACCAGTATACAATTTAACGGTGTGAATATACTATAGCTGTCCGGCTCATTGCTTTATTGTACTCACTGTACTCTCTGCCGTACTTCACTTTAATTGTGTTTAATTAACTTTTTGCAATATGCCAACAGCTAAGAGTGCGCTCTTCCGCCATCTGCCGCTCTCTCTCTCTCTCTTTCTCTCACTCTATCTCTGCGTTAAATCCGCATTTTTCATACTATTTTAAGGGTCTGGTAATTTCACAAAAATTACCTTGGGGCTCTTACTCTCGGCATTGCTTTCATCTTCAGTTTGTCATACCCTTGAAGTTGTGAAAAAAGGTATAAGCAAATTGTTTATTATTCCATAATGTTTATACATAAAATGTTTGCTTAAATCTATATTTTATAATTAAATAAAATACATAATTACATAAAGAATTTAATTTCAACATCTTTTACTAAGTATTTAAAAGTCGCGCCTGCAACTTTTCTTTCTTTGGTCTCATTGTGTTTTCATAGTATTTCCAAAGAAATTACATTTTATACTTGCTATTAAAATAACATAAATTATACAATTTTTATCAAATTGGCCATAAGCCGAGACAAATGTAGCTTTAAATGCCGTTTTTACAATTTTATTGCGAGCAACATTTCAAGGCCCCAAAAAGTATGCTACAATTTTTGGGATCAAAGTGAATGAGGAAAATCTTGTGATGAAAACTTGATTTAAAATATTTTTATAAAATTAGTAAAATATAAAAATAAAAATTATAATTATATATACATTTAAGTTGAAAGTGCTCTAAATATTTATCCATTGTCAAGCGAGCACATTAATTATGTAGAAATGGAATTACTTAATGGTAAAGCAAAGTGACGTCCATACATTGTGCACTTAGCTGGAAAATATGTCATAATATTTACCAATCGTTTTCGCTTTTCACTCACCATTGGAATCGCTTTCAATCAATCTAGGGGCTAATGGCATCGCGCTCCACTTCAAGGTCATTGGCAATAAGTTAAGCTAAGTGGCCGAAAATCTTGGACAGCAGCACATTGCTAGCAATCTAAAAAGATTGCCGCACAGCAATACACAACAACAAGAGCAACATCAAATAACATTAGCCGAGAGGAATTGTGTGGAGAGCATATTCAGAATGCGAGTAATATAAATAAATAAACTTTAAGCTAAGCCCACTTGGCTCTTTTGAAGCTGTAAGTGTGTAAGCTCATGCTCCCCAAAGCATCTACAGACATACATACATATAGCAAATGCCCACTTGCAATGCCACGCCCCATCCTCTGGGGGGGAAGCCGCACTTTGAATTCCCGAACCGCTGCTGTCATTCGGCGCAATTCGAAGCCATAGATTACAGCGCATTGTGTCTGTCTTTCTGTTTGTGTGTTTGTGTTGTTATGTTCCTGGTTTGTGTTTCTGTTTCTGTTTCGCTTCGCTTTTTTGCGCTACATTCTTTTTTTCAATTTCTTTAAAATGTTTATTATCGCCATTGCCGTATCTGCCACACAATCAAGATAAATCGCCGGCAATTGCGGCTATTTTGCATTTATTTTATGGACAAGTCGCCGCTGCGGCGCATTTATTGATTTTGTTATTATTATCATTTTTTTTTTTTTTGTATTTTTGTACACTTTTTATCAAACGACAAAAAAAAAATACATTTTTATATTAAAATGTGTATAGCATAAAAATATAAATACTCAAGCATTTTGTATATGTTTTCATGATGTTGTTGCAGCTGCTTATCAATATGAATATTAACAAAACACACGCTTTCCTCTTCTCTCCCTTTTCGATGTCTGTCTCTTTTGCTTGGCCTACACAAAATTGCAAAATATTTTACTTGACCCAAGGTAATGGGGAGAAGGGAGCAGTGCGCGTGTATTTTTTAGATTTAAATATTTAATTTGCCCCGAGGACAACGAGAAAATGCCGATAAGGCACAGGGGTGAAAATGTCCCCTTAGTTACTTATTCAAGCAAAAACCAATTAATTAATAATGTCAATATTTGCGACGGGCTTGTTGAGTCAGAATAATAATAATATGGAAAGCAGAGAGAAAAAAAAAATAACTGCACGCACCAAATGTAAATTTAATGAAATAATCAAAAGAAGAAAAATGCAAATGAAAATCGAACAGAAGAACTCTGCAAATAATTAACAACGATTTCCAACTCTTGACTTCAAATTAAGCTTAACACAAACAATTTGCATAGCACAGTTCAAAAAAAAAGTGTAGAAAATTAAATGTAGACTAGCATTTGTATCTAGTATATACACAAAACTCTTGCCAGTTAAGTTAGCAGGCAATTTCATTGCAGTAATAACAGAGGTAGCTATAACACGAAATTATACAACTACTAATTAGAGCTGAATCCCAAAGCATTTGTAATTAGGTTTGGTAATTGTTAAATAAGCGAGGCATAATCAACTGTTAATAACATGAAGACAGCTTGAATTAGATTCCAAAGAATGCAAATTTTGCGAATGCGAAATTAACAAACAATTTCTAAGCAAGTTTCCCATTTTGCCAAATGGAAACCATGTGAAAGGGCAATTGCAGAGCTGGAATAGCGACCCACAGACCATGCACTCATTCCATTCCATGCAATTTTCGCAATTACGCATACGCAGCGTTGGCCCGCGCAAAAAGGTCATTACTTTAGCTTGTTCGAGGAGAAGCTGCAAAGGTACGAATAATTTCCATAAGCTGCAAAATTTATGCTAAAATAAGCGTCACATAAAATGCAAATAGTTATTATTACACTTTTCTCTCCTTGCGTATTCTTTTACTCGGTCCACTGCGGTCGCTATGCTAGAGAGATGAAGTAGAGGAAGCTTTAGCCGCATTGCATGCAGGATGCGAAGGCTGCGACCTAGCTTACACATACATATATTTAGTTTCAACGTTCATCATAATTATGTTTGGGGCCGCAACATCGTCTCTTTGGGCATAGAAGCTGTTGGCAAGAACTCGAATTGAAACTGACACGAGCATAGTTCATTGCATGCGCCACACATTTCATATTTCATACGCCAGCCAGCCAGCCAACCCCCCAGACAACATGAGAGACTAATGTTAATGATGCTCCAGCAGACAGAAGTTGTGTTGTGTTGAGTGTTGTGTGTTGTGTGTGTGTGTGTTTGGATTTCAAAAGCCGTGCCAGCTGCAGCTTCTACCTTAATGCTAAATGATAATAATACATCGTCTTTGCTTTATGACTGCCTGTAATTATACATTGTACACGCACATGTGTGTGTCTGTGTGTTGTCCTTCTTCTTTTTTTCCCCCTTTTTTTTTTGAAAATAATGAACATAGCTGTGCGTATTAATTACTGCAATAATTTACAAGCAACAACGATGACAAGAACAACAACAACATGAACAACTCGCGCCTCTCTGCGAATGTGGTACAATAATTTTGCCTTGTTCGTTTCGTCAGACAATTTATTATTTGTCATCTGTTATTATATCATTAAGGGCCTTTTTTATTGCTCTCCATTTTTAATTATCATTTGATCAATTTTTGTCCCTTTTTTTTGCGCAAAACTGAAGCTCGTTTTAATGCTGTTTTACATGGCAATTAAGTTGTACACGAGTCGAGGCAGCTGTTGCCAATGATATCGAACTGCCTGCCGAGCTGGCCTATTAATTTGAATTCGAAATCGAGTAGTAATTGAGATTACCTCATCGATAGAGGGGGGAAAGGGAAAGCTTATTTGTGTATTGTATGCACTACGTGTATTATTAACTAGTTCGCTTCACTTGCATTCAAATTGCATTACTCTAGAGCATGCAGTGAACAATTTGATTAAGACTCTTAATTGTATGCAATTCACGCAAAATAAATACCATGCTGAATACTATACACAACAACTTTATTGCCTTTACGTGTATTAAATTCCATTTTCCACTGCATACATATCGTGCCATTAAACTAATCAAACAAAGGAAGTTATAAATCGCAAAAAAAAAAAAAACTACACTTTGCATGCAATTGTGCAGGGAATTTGTTAACAATTTTGTGATTTTGTCAACCAAATTCCATTTTACAAATTCAAGTATTTAATGCGATATTTAAATTACTCAAATTCTTCATTAAATAATCAATTAATGCAGCTCAAAGTCAATGCTCGCTTTGATGTCCACTCCACACTTCACAACTCGTTCCCTCTAAAGTCCATTTATAATTTGCACAATTGATTTTTCGGTTCATTAATATTTAATTACGCAACCCGGTCAACAAACAGTCAACAAAGTGCCACAGCCACAACAACAATAAAATGCGAGTCAACTTGAAAATGTCAAGCTGGGCAAAAGCAAGGACAACAAAAGCTTTTAGTCTGGAATTTCCATAGAACCATAAAAAAAAAAAAAGAGATGTGAGTTATATAAATAATGTATGCGATTAGACAAAGTAACTGCGTATAGATTTTGGCATTTTCTTTTCTTATGCTGCAACAATTAGCACATTAAAATCAAATTTACTCCCCTTTTGCGCCTAGTTTGATTCTTATTACAACTTTTGCACAATTTAACTTTCGGTCTACACCCAACTACTTATGGTGCACAGAATAGGAACGAAAAAACCTACAAAAACAAAAAAAAAATAAACATGTCATCACGCAAAAGAAGTTTATTTTAATTTTAACATTGCATGTCAAAGTTCTTGCCTTGGCTTTGGGCTTTGCCAATTTTGTTTCTCCTACTTTTTAGCTGCCCCGGTTTTTTTTTTGTGTTGGCTTGGCAAATAAATCAAAGGCAGTTTACTCTTTCGGCTTCGTTCTTTTTTTTTTTAATGGCCACAAATCACGTGTTTGGGGCTCTTTCATAATGGCGCGTGTGCCATGCTCGATAAGGAAATATAACATTTGCTTGCTGCCCCATTTTGGGAGCAGTTTTTTTTACCACTTTTCCGTTTTTTGCTTAACTTGGGGGCATTTTTGGCAAATGTTTGGCAAGTATGATAAGTGACCGCCTAATGGCATATTTGATTGTTTATGAAATGCATTTGGTTTACCCCAAAACGAAATGATAAGATTCCAGGCTCGAGCTCATTAACGCCAGCCAAGCTTTTGGGCATGTAATAAAGCCATTATTATTTTGCACAAATATTTCATGGGGGAAGCACAATTTGTTTCAATTTGTTTGACTGCTCAGCATGGGGGGAATATGAACGTCACATTCACGACGAATCCATCAAAAATGTCAGACACAAAACTGAGAAGACAAAATCAATAACAAACTTTAAGGTGTAAAAATATAGTATTTAGTTAGTATTTAGTATTTAGTATTTAGTATTTAGTATTTAGTATTTAGTATTTAGTATTTAGTATTTAGTATTTAGTATTTAGTATTTAGTATTTAGTATTTAGTATTTAGTATTTAGTATTTAGTATTTAGTATTTAGTATTTAGTATTTAGTATTTAGTATTTAGTATTTAGTATTTAGTATTTAGTATTTAGTATTTAGTATTTAGTATTTAGTATTTAGTATTTAGTATTTAGTATTTAGTATTTAGTATTTAGTATTTAGTATTTAGTATTTAGTATTTAGTATTTAGTATTTAGTATTTAGTATTTAGTATTTAGTATTTAGTATTTAGTATTTAGTATTTAGTATTTAGTATTTAGTATTTAGTATTTAGTATTTAGTATTTAGTATTTAGTATTTAGTATTTAGTATTTAGTATTTAGTATTTAGTATTTAGTATTTAGTATTTAGTATTTAGTATTTAGTATTTAGTATTTAGTATTTAGTATTTAGTATTTAGTATTTAGTATTTAGTATTTAGTATTTAGTATTTAGTATTTAGTATTTAGTATTTAGTATTTAGTATTTAGTATTTAGTATTTAGTATTTAGTATTTAGTATTTAGTATTTAGTATTTAGTATTTAGTATTTAGTATTTAGTATTTAGTATTTAGTATTTAGTATTTAGTATTTAGTATTTAGTATTTAGTATTTAGTATTTAGTATTTAGTATTTAGTATTTAGTATTTAGTATTTAGTATTTAGTATTTAGTATTTAGTATTTAGTATTTAGTATTTAGTATTTAGTATTTTGTTATTAGTAACATATATATATTCTATTTTTGGCATCTTTAAATATTGCTGCACAAATTACAAAACTCTCTGAGCTATATCATGTTGCAGTTGAAAAATGATCAGTTGTTCTCGCAGTACTCGTCTCCAGTTTGCGTGGATTGTATCAAATGGCAGCTTACAGATGTCAGAGAGAGCATTCCCAGGCGAGACAAAGAAATGTGTTCGCATGTAACAATATATACAATCTCGCAGCTGGTTTCGAATGACGCTCGAGATGAAGATGAAGATAGAGATGGAGATGGAGATGAAGCTGGAGACGATGCTCTGGCGCTGGCTAAGTCAACTGGTTGTCAAATTTTGTTTGTGCCCTTGTGCAATTACCGTAATGATGTCAGGCAGCGCACAAATCAAGCGACGTCGTTTATTACAAGTGCGAGAACTTAATTAAAATGGCGAAACAAAGGCAGCTCAAATGGCTCGGGAAAGCGGGGTGTCGGGTGTGCAAGTGTGCGGGGGAAATGCGCACATAAACTATGCACAATACCAAGTGAAAGTGCCGCTTGTGAGCTCAAGGACTTCCGTTGCCGTCGTCGTCGTTGTTGTTGTTGTTGTTGCTCCTGCTGCCACATCAAAAACAAGAGGCGACGACTGAAGCCCGAGTGTGTAGGAGGTAACTTTGTTGTTGACTTTTATGATTGCTTCGCTGGCATTGGCTGCCAGTTCTATGCCAAATGGAAATGGAAATGGAAAGTTGAGAGACGCAGCTTCTACTGCTGCTGCGTTTAACACCAATGCGTCTTTTCACGCAATTTCGAATCCCAACTCAATTTGAGTAATTTTGCAGTGAATCCTTTTGACTGCGGTTAGTGTGTGTGCGACAACGGAGCAGAACTACCATTTTTCGACCACCGCCATTCCATCATCATTATCCACCAACACCATCATTTCGGAGCTGGGGCAAAGTCATTGTCCAAACTTTTGCAACGCAACGGCGAACGCAGAGCGCAAGTTACTGGCTTCTGGTTATTGGTCGTCTGCGTTGGTCTGGCTTTGTTAATTTAGTTCACAAACCGCACACACTCACTCACACACACACACGCAGACCATCACACATCGCAACACACTATTACTATTATTTCCTCCCTTACACGCACACTTTTGCATTTGGCAAACGCATTTGGAGCATTTGCTTCATTTACTGCGTCGTTTGCCGCATTTTAATTGCTTCTGCTCACTCACACACACACACACGCTGACACTTAAACCCATATCCATTGGCAGAAGGACACACACACACACACACACAGAGACTCGCACACTCAGTCTTACAAAAGTTTGTCAATCTGCAATTTGAATGCGCGGCATCATCGACGTCCGTTTCCTGCCCATTCGCTCTGCGTCTGTTTGACTCATAAACCTGAGCGCGCGTTCCCATTAAATGAAATGAGTTTCTGACGAAATTATCCTCCACGCTCGTCTTCCTTTTTCTTCATCTTGCTTTCCTGCCTCGCGAGGAAGTAAAGAAATCCGCTTTCGCCATGCCGATGTTCGATTTTAATGTTTAATGATCAATTTCGGTCACATACTATATACCCATATAGACTATGGATAGCATCACATATCCACACGTAACATTTGCGTAGCCCGCAAATTGTTTCATAACTCAGTTAACTAAGCAGCTGCTCCAGAGAGCGAGCAGGAGAGCCTTGTTAGGGGCTTGCTTGCCTGCAGCGCGAGCTAAAAGTTTAATTAAGTTGCTTACTAAATCAAATCAAATGAGCAGCTTGCGACAAGGATTAGGCGAACCTTCGGAGTACCTGGGAGCAGCTACAACAAGCTCGCTGGCTGGCTGGCTGACTGACTGGCTGGCCGCTCCCTCGACGGCAGCTGCTTAATCCGCTCGACAGCCAGCGTTTTCATGGCTCTCAAGTGGCATTAAAACAAATTACAAGTAATTAAAGACTCACTTCCCATTGACGACGACGACGACGACGAAGTCGACGGTTACAATTGTAGTTGTAATTTGTTCTAGTTTCACATTTTTTTCCATTTTTCTGTTCGCGATTTTGTTTCAAGGATTTTGCTGAGCAGCTTTTTTTTACATAAAACGCAGCTTTAATGACAAATTATTTAATTTCGCATTTATGAAACTTGTTTCAGTTCTCTCAATAAAATACAAATTAATAATAAATGACAGTAAAACAAAAAAAAAGCGAACTTCGTTGCCAGGTAAACTGCAAAATTAATGAAGTTTTTGAGTGCGTACAAAAGCAGCCAAGTGTTGAGACTCTTAAAGCCTCAACTCATCCTCATTATTCGCCAATATTATTATCGATAAGCTCAACTCATCGTCATTGGCCCTGTCAATTTCCCATTCCGTTGCCCCATACTCATTCTTAACATTATCTCTTGATTGTTTACCCGCCATGTTTGCGCTTACTTTGATTTATTGCATTTATCGCTGTGAGCGCGCTCCGCAAAAACAAAAACAAAAAAAACTGGCTTGATAAATGATTAAAGTTCTTTTTGTTTATGGTAATTAAAATAAAAAGAAAAGAACTCATTTTATTTGCTGACAGTTGAGCCTTCAGCTTACAAAAGCCAATGCGGCACGTGTCGCTTTATTGGTTTTGAGTTTTTATACAAAAAATATTATGGAATTTAATTCAACAATTACTTCAACATAAATATGAAACTACAGTGGGGAGTAAAAGTGAATATACATATGTTTTCATAATTTTACTTATTCTACATATTCAACAGTCAGAATAGCAGAAAAAAAGAAAAATGTAAGAACAAAAAAAGTCGCATCACTTATGCACTTTTGGCACTTCAATTTTCTTATATTTTTGTCGCAATGTACTTAGATAAGAAATATATAAAATAAATTATAATTGTTGCGTTGATCGTGTTCAGTCATTATATTATTGTTTCATAATTATACCGTCCAAGTTCGTAATATTTATTTATCATGTTTTTTCTCCAAAGGTAAATAACCAAATCGTAAACGTGCCTGCTCATACAGCATAAAAGTAATTATAGTGTTGGGACTGACTCGCATTAAAGCAGGAACAAAGCCTTTATAAAAAGCCAATGGACCTTGTTTTGCAACGTGAATTGTCACGCCTCCTAGTCCTTTAAATTCGCCAGGTCTTGCATTCATATATGTTGTTTTGATCACATCTAAAGGCTGAGTCAGTAGTGTACCAATAAATCCCGCTATCGATGATGTAAGAAAGTGAAGTTTGAGGCCCTCGTTAATATTGACTGAGTTTTTAAGAATTTGTTTAACTTGATCGTAGGCTGCATTCGTGCCAATTGTTATGAGCACAGCACGTGATACGGCTGGTACGGCTCCGCGAAAAAGATTATTAACACCTTCCTCCTTAGCAATACGATATAAACCATCGAAAACGTGCTTGTAACTGTAAATCAATAATTCAGTGTTATATGTCTGCAGATTTCTACAATACTGACTTTCGTCGCTTCTCCGGTGGAAGCTTAATATCATTTTGTAACCGGACTGTCACAACGTCACCAGGAACACCAATTAGGCCCCCAATTACTCCAGCTATTGTTGCTAGCTGTATTTTTGCTCCAAGATTGTTGGCATCCACGAAATTCTTACCAAACTCGTAAACAGCAAAGCGTGTAGTTGTATAAGTAAGCTGGCGGAACCACGAAGCTGATATGCCGCTGTAGAACCCAATTATGCCTACGTAATCCATTCAGAGCATGTATTTATTTTGCACTTACATATATTCTCACCTGCTTCTTTATATATTTTCGAAATAATATGATTTACACCACCTTTTTCTGATTGTGTTTGCAATTGAACTTTCACAAGATCAAGAGGATGTGTTGTAGTGACCGCCAAGGCAGAGCAAACACCTCCAGACCACCATCTCGGTAAACGCTCATTTCTCCGATCACCCATTTTTACTTTGCAAAATTTTAGAAATCTATTGATCGTTGAACATTTTTAATAAATTTTTGGATATAATAAATAAAGTTGCAACGCTTGCTGATATATGCTCAAAAAAAAAATATAAATTAGCGAATAGAATGCGACATAGTTAAATAACCTCTTGACAAGAATTTGTATATTCAATTGAATTTAATATTTAAAATCGATAGCTGTATGGCAAAGTTTATACTCGATTGTTTTTTCATTTAATTGAACTTAAATATATATATTTATTTGCCAACGATGAGTGAATGACTTTTCACCTGGCAAATAAAGCGATTCGCTGTTTACACAACCTGAACCACATTCATGTGACATTATCACTTAATTCTCGCCTGGCTTGCATTGCAATGGTTAAAACCAATGACCCGAATATGCAATGTTCATATTCAGAGCAGCAGAAAGGACAATAAAACTACGAAGCTATTATGGTTACGCAACTCTGAATCGCTTTCCTCAGCTTTTTCTTTTTTGGAGCATATCCAAATCAAATTCGACATTTTAAATGCTGAACCCAAAGCACCAAAATCAATTTGAATGCGAAGTCTTCTTCTGCTGGTTGAGCTAAGCCTACTTAAGCGATTTGCTAATAATAGCCCAAAAGCCTTAAGCTCTTGCCCACAAATTTGTAGCCAATATATATATATATAGCGGGGGTCCAAGTTCAAGTGGGAGTATGTGGCATGCTCATTAAATATGCACAAATGTGTGTCCGTGTGTGTGTGTGAGTGTGTGGGAGGTAGAGTGGGAGGGGTCAAAGTGCCGCCCATTTCCGCACGTTAACAGCAGGCAATTACAAATGTTGTGCGTAACTGTAACTGTGTCTTCCTTTCGTTGCGTGCTGTCTTTGTCTGTCTACAATATATACATTCGTATGTATATTTGTTACGTATGCGTAATCTATTATGCCGCTGAAAGTGGTAATTCCGGTCAGTAAATAACATGCACGCCCAATGCCAAAAGAGTCGCTTTTGCCGCTCAAAGGCGTCGATTAGATTTTAAGCCACGTCGACGGCGCGCCAGAAAGTCAGAATAACGTTGGCCAATTGCGAATTTTTAAGCCTCGACAAGCGAAAGCCAAAAGCGCCAGACAGACAGCAATATAGCGATAGAGAGTGTGAGAGGGAAAGTGAGAGAGGGAGGTGTGAGCAACGCTTTAGCCAGCGAAGGACAGACAACAATAACGGAGCGAGCCCAACCGTCTATAATTCCTGTGTTAAAACCCATAAATCCATTGGGCCCTGCTTACATATGCGCCATTTCACACCGTTACCGTTAGACGAACACACACATACACATACAGTTACCTACACTAAGTGCCAGACTCGTGTTTGACTTCGATCCCCGCATCGTGGGCGAAGCCAACTACGTACAGTCTGTTATCGATAAAAATGGCGTACACCTTTCAACAAAATTGCTTTCCGTTCGATTTCCTACACACACACACATGTGTATAAAATATATTTACAGTTTTTGTTGAAGCAACATTTTATCAGTATTAAATTCAGCATTGGATAATTTTTGTGCGCTGGCAATGAAACAAAATTAAACAACATTTAATAGCCTGATTAATTTATTCAATAACCTTCCACAATGTCCGCTGCCCGAATAAAATTCCATTAAATTGCAATTTAATTATAAAAATGCATGAATACAAGAAAGCTGCTTAACAACGAACAAAACGAGATGTACACAGAATTCAGCTGAAAAGATTTGACATTGAATTGAACCATAATAAACCAAAACTCATTCTTTGTTTTTTAAAGATTTACCTTGAACATTTACCTGTTATTGTTTTGGGCCGCAAATATTATTTTGAATATTAATATTAATTTGTTTTGGGGGCCATAAATCACACATAGATTTATCAGACAACGTAATAACAGCGACTCGACAGAACTATTTATGCTTGTGGCCAAAAGCAGACAAAAGGCCACGTTAACAATTTTGACAGTTTTCAATTTCGAGCTGAACACAAATTAAAAACGTTTCGAGTATGGTGAAGACCAAACGACGCCAGCTGAGACTTCAAAAGCCTTTGCAAACGACTGAAAGAGACAGAGAGAGAGAGAGGTAAAGAGTGAGAAAGACAAATAAGAAGACAACACAGGCAAAAGGCACGTGAGTTGCTGCTCATGTGAAAATCGTACAACGAATATTTGTCAATTTGGTCGAAAAAATAAAAATGGCAAGAATTTGCTGGAGTCTCGCTGTCTCCGTTTTGAGGCTGCTTTTGCCAATTCGTGCGTTTTGTTTGCCTGCTTGTCTGCCATTGAAGTAGTTTTTCGGCTGCTGATTAGAATCGCACACGCACACACAAACACATATGTCACATATACACACACACACACACACATGGAAGAGGCGACAGAGCGACAACACAGGAATACGGTGAATGTTGCTGGGTGCACATCATAAACATAAAAGTGAAATGGTGAAAGTAGTGACAGCGACACATACTCGTAAATACGTTTACGTATATGTGATACAAATCCTCTTTTTATTCTTATTTAATATTTCTGGCGTTTTATGAAATTTTAGTTACACACGCACACACAAAGAACAAACTCGGCAATTCGAATATTTTTTTACGTACAGCTGCGTTTCCATGTGTCTCCCTCTTTATCTCTCCCTCTCTCCCTCTCTCCCTCTCTCTCTCTCTCTTGACATTATCGGGCACGCATGTGTCAACTACCGACGCCGCTGACGACGTCAGAGATGGAGAAAGAGACAGAGACAGAGACAGCGACAGAGAAAGCGACAGCAACACACAAAAAGGTACAATAATAAAAACCAATAAAAATGACAAATAAAAAGATTTATGCGATTTGTATGTATTTGTGTGTTTTTTTGTATTTCTGTCTGTAGGTAAAGCAACTTGTTTTTCTCTATTCGAACATGACTTTTCGTACACTTAACGAAAATGTCCATAACGAGCTTTCCATTATGTAAATATTGATAAAGGACTATGGATATTTCCGTCATTCATAAAAGCATATCTAATCCCAATATTGGTAATTAGCTTTCAATTTGAAGAAGTTCACCTCATTATGGATATATAATGATATTGACTTGCAACACTTCTTATAAAGTGATCAAAAGTACATCTAAGGTAATGCTCATTATAGACATTGAATGTAAATTTGATTTGAATCAGTATTGAATATTTAGGCGCTAAATATTGACTTAAAGAACATCTAAGTTAATGCTCATTATAGATATTGAGTTGAACATGAAATATAAATTAGATTTGAAGTGCAACTCATTAAATCAGTATTGAATATTCAGGCGCTAAATATTGACTTAAAGAACATGTAAAGCACAAGCTCATTGTAGATATTGAGTTTAGCATCAACTAAAGTGCAACTCATTAAATAAGTATTGAATATTAAGGTACTAAGATAACTTTATCTTAATGACTCTACTAACAGCTTGGTAGTGATTGATTAAATGAATGTATGCATATGTATTTTCAATAAAACCCAATTAAATAAATAGCAGTTACTCACTGAATTTGTATTAATTTCACATTGAATTGAATGTGAGTATTCAATTTCATGCAAAAAGAATCGAAGCGAGTGAACATATGAGTGAGTAAGGCATAATTTCTTACAGGCAATTTATTTCTCATCAATTTACATACAAAGTGTATATACAATATAGAGAGCGAGAGAAGACAAAACAAGGCATTTAATCGCCTATGTGATTTATACATAATGTACCTACAACGCACACGCAAAAAAGCACACACAAGCATACAGAATATAGAAAACGGAATTCAGAGAAGAGGGCAAAAGCGAGTCGTACATTTGTTTTTACGCATTTCATTTAAAGAGTTGCTTTGTGATCTGTGGCTGAGATAAGAAACAAACAACAAGCAAATTAAAATGAAATAAAGCAAATGTGCCGCACATGTGTGTAGATGTGTGTGTGTGTGTATGAGAAGTGAAGAAACACACACACATGCACACACAGACATAGTGGCAAACAGAGAAAAACAAAAAAACAATATGCAAATGCGATTGTGTAGCATACTTTTTGGGGCCAGAGGTGAATGTGAATTCAAATGCGAAGGCGAATGTGAATGTGAATGCGAATACGAATACGAAAGCAAGTGCGTAGGAGCATGTGGTAATGAGCTGGCAGCACCTGAAACTGAAATTGTAATTGAAACTGATAATTATGTATGCAACTGAACAAAAGAGTTGTTTACAACCAAACCGGAAAAAGGGGAAAACCAAGCGCCGCAACAGGAAAATCAAGCCACACACACACACATCTTAAAATTAGTTAAATACATTTCCTGTTTTATTGTTTGCACTACTGGAAATTCCCCGTAATGTGAGCTTATCTAACTGCAGGCTGCAGGGCAACATTATCAAGTGAGAAACTCTTAACTGCAACTTAGCACAATTTTCAGTTTTCTAATGGTTACTTTTGCTTAAAGTGCAAGCACAATTTAAACCCCAAACAATTGGCTATTTCAAGCGTTGAGAGCAAAGTCCATTGTGTACAAGGACTTAAGAATGCAATGCACAGCTGCAGCTGGAGTTCATTGAGCTGGCCACCAACCCAGCTCATGGCAGCTCATGACATTGTACCTAAAATGTGCTCCAATGAGCATCAATATCAATTTACTCTTTCTCAGTACGGGGATACATTAAGAAATTTGTTTATTTTTCATTTGTACAGCGAATGAGCACTGAAAGTGAAGTAAAATAAATACAAACAGAACAGAGCACAGACAGATGCCAACATCGATTTTTATCTTGCTTATTGGCAGTCCCCTTTCTCCCCTTACTCTCTTTCTATATGTTTGCCCCAAGTCGAGCTCTCGTTGTTGTTCTGGTTAACCAGCAACTCGTGACAGTTGACATATATTTCTCTCTAATAATTCTCCACCCACTTTATGTCACTTGTCTCTCTCGCTTTCATTGTTTTTGTTTTTTGTGCACTTAATGAAAATGTTTTCCTTTTGCCAAACACGACATACATATATCGTACATATATCGCAAAAAGAAAAGTATATTTACCAGTTGTGGATAATGAAAAATAAAACTCTATCAACTCTTGGCTAATAAAGTCATGGAATTTGCATGTGTTAAGCCAAACAAGCCATAAGCTTTTGCCTCTCACTGAATAATTATTTAGGCAAAATAACAACAACAATGATGGCTATAAAATAACGAATGACGGAGTCCGTTCAACACTTCAACAAATGCGAAACAAATAATAAAATGGCTATAAATACACTTTGAGTAAATATTTTGCATGCCAACAGCAAACCAAACCAAACCAAACCAAAACCAAAAACCATCTCCCATAACCGTAGCCCAGACGAGGGAAAAAACCAATGCCGAAGCCAAAACCAGACCATAGCAAACCCAATCAACCTGCCATTCCAGACTTTCTACCTTCTATGCCTTGGCTGCAGGTTTTGCAGGCTGTGAAACAAAAACACAACACAGCAGCAGCAACAGCAGCAGCATAATAAAACCAACAACAGCGAGTATCAACAGAACAGCTGAGAATACGAATGAAAGGCATAAAGATACCGTGTAATTAACAGAATTTTAATGTCAATTAAATTTAAATAAAAATGAAAAAGTGCATGAAGTGTCATTTATTAAGAAATAAATCCTTGAACATTAAACACTAAATACAAAAATAAAGTAATTCAGTTAAGTATCTACAACTCAATCTCAAACAATTCTTAAAGCTGTTCAATACTTCTTTAAAAAGAAAAAAGTAACTTAAGCTGCCGTCTGCTGGTCATGTTCACACAAGTTTATGATAGCCCCCGCCTTAGCTTTTATGTGTACAGGATATAAAAAATAAACAAATAAAATATAAAAATCATGCAGCGCGCAAACAAAAGAACAACAACAGCAACATGAATAAAAATTTATGAAAATGTGTAAAGCGAGCGGGTTTACGGATCGTGAGGACAAAAACAGGAATCGCACACACGGAACTGTTGTTGTTGCCATTGTTGTTGCCAAAGCAACGCCAAATGGATACATTGAGATACACATTCTCCTTGCCTTGCTTCGCCCTCCTTTCGTGCCATGTGGTCGACTAACATGCTATAGTCGACGTAGTATGTGCATGTGCCACATGTGGCACAGTTGCAGCAAACGAGTAACGGAGCTCGACAAGTGAACAGCATCCTGCATAACTGAAGCCCCATGACTGACTCGTGAGGTAAGTGATTGTGACAGGTTGCAAATTTGAGTAGCTAAAACCGCAGTTCGTGAGCGCAACTGAAGGATTTGTGTTGAGTTGAGTCGAGGCGAGTCGAGTTGAGAGCTCAGTGCAGTTCAGTTGAGCTGAGCTGAGTTGCAAGTTGCAAGAGTTGCCAAAGATTACAGTCATACTCAGGGGACCGCTTGACAACCTATCAGATACAAATGGCGCTCTTAAGATGATGCTGATGCATTGTCAAGAAAGTTTTGCTTTCGAAATGCGAAATGTGAAATGCATTAATAACTACTTTAAAATCAGTCCAAATACTTTTGGCCTACTTTCCGGCCTGCTGACGTAACGAGTGTGTGTGTGTGTGTGTGTTGTATACGCTATAAACGGAATACATTAAAGTTTCAATTAAAACATTTTCGAAGTTAAACCCTCGCTGATTTTCATAAACCTCGCGTTTTTTCCATTGGCCTCAAACAACAACGAGCGAGGAGAGAGAGAGAGAGAGAAAGAGTAAGGATAAGAGAGAGAACAGAGAGCATCGTTTAACCTGCCAGTATCACACACACACACACTCATACCAATCCCTCTCTCAACTCCTTTCCGCCTCATGTGCATTCTGTTTTTCAGTTTTCCGCGCCCACAGACACAATTCCTATGTTACTTGTTTCCTTTCCTGGCACTGTGCCCTTTTTAATAATATTTTCTGTGTGTGTCGTGTTGTTTGTTTTGTATTGTTTGCATTTTGTTCTTTTCGCGAGGCGCAAAAGTAAAACTCGCAAAAAAGTTTCAGTTGCATTTTGGCATTGTTTGTCTGTGCTGAGCTCTCGTTCTGTCTTTTTCTCTCTTTGCCTAGGCAAAAGAAATTTATTTTAAATTGTTCTCGCAATGTTGCAAAGACAACAAAAACGTCAGAGAAGAAAGAAATAAGAAGAGGAGAAAGAAGGACCCTACGCTGACTTTTAATTCATTCAAAACGCTGCGAGTGAGACATTTCTCGGTTAAATTAGCGCAAAGTTATTTGACTTGAGTGCGATTGAAGTACTTTGATGATACAACAAACCATGTCAATGGCATTTTGGTGCGTGAGCTGAATCACAGCGCCATCCGCTGAGGGTGTAATAAACGAATACACTCGACGAGTGACGAGTCCACTTAGGGGCGGGCATCCCTTTGAAACACCATCACACCCTGACACACACACATAAACATCCACATGCAATGTCAACGTTAAAGAGAGGAAAGCAAAAAAGCATTGCATACTTTTTGGAGTAGTTCTCAAAAGAGCAATTTAAAAGAATAGAATACGTTGACGTAACTTTTTTTTTAACGAAATTGTGTGTGTTTATCAAACTCTTGAAAATAATTATAAATAATAAAATATTAATATTCGTGGCAAGGGCATAGAAGCTTCGTTGTTGGTGTATGTGGCACTCGTCTATTGTTTGAAAATTCACTTGAAGTTCGCAACAACTTTGTCGCAGCAAAACTTGGCAAGTCAACTTGAATTCAGTTGGCACATACACACACACACTCACACACACACAAAGGGCATACTTATTTGTTGTCGTCATTAGCCGCGTTTGTCTGAAATTAAGTTAAGTTTATGACACAGCCAACAGCCCATTCCACAATGCTACGACACAGACCTCCAACAGACTGCGACTGACAAGAGAGACAGAGATTGGAGACGATGTCGCCGATGTTTTGTGTGTGTGAGTGTGTGGATGTGCTTTTTGGAATGTGTTCATTTGTGGGATTGCCATTATGGTTTTATTATCATCAATATCACATGTTAGCTTCTATATCTATATTGTATGCCATGTGGAACAATTAATTCGGTTTGGCTTTTATTTGCTCTCTTTTAAGTGTTTTCTCTCGTCATCTCTTTCTCTGTCTTTCTCTAATATAAACATAACTGTCTTTGTCTTTCTCCATCGCTTTCGCTTTCGCTGTGTGTGTCAACTCTGTTTTGCAGTTGATGCCGTGTCGTTTTTCATGCTTTTGATTTTATGACAGCGACAGCTTGAACCAAATAAAAGATATACGAGTATGTGCAAGTATCTGTATCTGAATCTGTATCTCAAACTGTATCGGGATCTGTTACTGTCTCTGTTTCTGTAACTGACATAAAGTTCATTAAGTCCAACCAACACTGAGGCGCTCAAAGCTTTTGTATTAACGGCAAAAGCCAAAACTCTAAGTGCGCTTTGCGTTCGCCAACTTTTTTGGCCATTTGTCGGTTTTGCGGTCGCTTGAACTTTATGGCCAACTGACACGACGCGACGCGACACTAAAAGTGGTTAACTACAACAACTACAAAGGACATTCAAATGTGCTTAGATTTGCGAAAAAGACAACCACGCCACATTTAAAGGTAACAATTTCTTTTATTACTTGTCATTAAAGCGAAAGTTTTTGACAACAGTTTAGTCGCTGATTGCTTCACAGTTTATCGAGCAATTTCCCGAACAACGCGAAGCATGCTCATTAGTTCAGCCAACAAGCTGTCAAATATGCTTTGCCCGGTGTGTCGCTCTCTCACTTCCAAATAACTATGCCACATTTAGTGGCAAGAAGCAGCAAGCAGCAAGCAGCAAGTAGCGAGCCAGCGACAACTTAAAGCCTAAGCCGCCCACAAATGACTTCAAATGACAGCAATTGCAGGAGAAACACGCGCGTTTTAAAATCATCAACATTATCATCAGCATTATGGCAGTTATGCGGCGACTGTTGGATGCTCCATGTTCCCAGCTCCTGCTCCTGCTCATCTTTTGGCCTGACGCCGTCGGCTGTTGCTGTCATTCATTAGGCGACGCACAATGTGCCAGAAATGTGCCAAGAGAGCGAGCAGGAATAGACCAAATAAAAAAAAAAAAAGAAACGAGGAAAAATAATAACGCCATAGAACATGAAATCAAATTACACGGCGAACGTTGGCGTTGGCGACAACGACGTCGACGATGATGGCAACACGGCTACACGGCAACTGCGTGCCACAAACCTTTCTCGCTACACAAAAAGTTTTTGCATGTTGCTCTTCGGCTCTTTGGCGACACGGCGACACGGCGACACAGCGACTGACTGCCAGACTCAATGACTATCCATCTATCTGTCTCTCAGTCTGCCTTACTTTCTATCTGTCTGTCTCTCTGTCTGTCTGTCTGTCTGTCTTGTTGTCTGTCCATCTGTGTCTGTGTCTGCTGCGGAATTTCAACATGTAGCTGCAGCTGCTTCATTTATTTAATTATTTCCGAGCAGGCAACTGTCTCTTCACCCCCTCTCTCTCCACTCTCTCTCTCTCTCTCTTACGCTCTTCAGCTCTTTTACTGCCTGCTGCGCGTGCTACTTTTTCCCTCTGCAGTAATTTAGTTTATTGTTATTTTTGCTTACACACTCGGCAAATTGCATTGTTTACAGGAAATTGCAGAAATTAGTTTTCGACGACTAACGGCGCATAATTGTATGAAATCTCAGAGTGTGTCTCTTCTCAGCACTGATTAAAGTGCCACGCCTTCTTCTACACTTCTCTCTCAAGGCACACATTTCTATGTGCTTCATTTGCCAACTGTAAACAGCCATCAAGACTCACATGCGCAGCCATTGAAAAGGCATAAAAAACAAGTAAGAAAGCGACAGACGAGTGATCTCGACTGTGAGATACCCGCAATGTTTTTGAATATACGCCAATCAGTGTGGTATTTATTTCAAAATATACCGAATTAATATACCAAAAATAATATAAATATACTAAAAGATACATTTGGTATATTGATAAAATGTTACATTCAAATATACCGCATATGTTTTAAATATACCAAATTAATATACCAAAAAACAAGAATATAGCAAAGGCAATGTGTTGTATATTAATACTGCTTTACAAATATACCAGATTGTCAACCCGAAGTAAATAATTCCTCTTTCTGTTACATACAATTCCTACAGTCACAAAGTTATAATACCCTTCTAACATACGATTTGTGGGTGTAAATATAGAAAACAGAAAATACGCAACTCAAACAATTTCCTTGTAGAGCCGTTTGCTGCTCCTTTTCTTTCATTTTTATGACGCATTGATTTTATGATTTTTAGCACCCAACGGTGTAAAAGTTGACATCCGTGTCCTATGAGAGCACCGTCTGCACTTAAAAGATGCCTCCAAACCGAGTTCGCTACACTTCAGCCTTAGAGCTTGTGAGGCAAACCCAGAAAATAAGATCTGCAGCTGTCTGCTGAGCTGATAAGCGCTGAAAGCGACATCAATTTTAATGCTGATCTCGTTGAATCTATTTGCACGGAAAATAAATTGAAAAAGTTGCCAATAAATATTGACTTTTCGCATTATCTCTGATTAAATTTTACTACAATGTTGTATTGATTTAATTGAATTCATCCCTTACAATCTCAGTCTACATTTGCTTCACTTGTCAACTAATTATGTAGCTCTTCAGGCCTTAAACAATCTATCCATCTTTTTTACTATCCGGTATGTTTGATCAACAACTTTCATTTATGTTACTTTCTGCATCTGTAGCTCAGTTCCAGCTCATTTAACCACGCGTCTGCGTCTCTAATCTCAGCGCATCCAGGCAGTCATCTCAGCTCAACTGAACTCAACTCAAAGTCGTCTGAACTCTACTCAACTCATCTGCCGCCAAACGTCACTCATCCAGAATTCTGGGCATTCACACACACTGCCATCTAACATTTGCCCAAGCCGGAGCCCAAGCCCAATGGTGTAAATCTCAAAACACATGCTCCCAAGTTGCGCAACATCATCCATCAAAATCATTTTATATGGAAACGAGATGGGCAACAATTTTATGGGCGCACTTAAATTATTTTTTTTTTTTTTTGTTTTGCTCTCCCCTGTTGTTGTCGCATGCTGGCTTAACCCTTTGGCAAGCTATTGGAGCAAATAGAACCAATACTCGTATCCTTTCGGGTTTTTAATGCCTCAACTTTAACACGAAAATGGTTTGGCCTCAAACTCCAGGCGTTTGGTTTTCGGGGAACAGAGAAAAACAATTTTTTATACCGAAGAGAGAGAGCAAGTTTATTTTATGCTTTGTTTTGTTTCTTGTTCGACTATTTTGTCCATGTTCTCCCAGTTGTCCAGCATTTTTTACGAGCAGTTTCCAATTCGCCCGAGGTGGTTATACCTGTCACAAAACAAACTCGGCATAAAAACTTTCCCATAAACTTTGTCGAAATCGAAACGAAAAATAACAATCAGTCAATTAGTTTATGCAATTTGCCATTTTATTATCTATATATGGTTTTTATAGTATTTCAATTTAATTTTTAAATATTTCAATTGCTTTAAATTAAAGTTATAGAGTATCGTAGCTGCGGTGCATTAATGCGCTACACTTTTTGCTTTATTTTTACGCCATTGAAGCGTGTTATTGGGATGAAGTAGTTGGAGGGTCGTAGACATAAAAATAGGAGCATGCCTCATTCCATTCACATGTGAACACTACGCACGCACGAAAGACTTTTGAATTGCCACGAAAAACATTGCCACAGCAATGGCTGCGACTGCGACTGCGACACGGCGATTCATCATGGCGGCAGCTTCCGGTTTGCCAATTGCGCAGCGCAAATATTTTCATAATTCGACCAAACGAAGTCAAAAGCCGCAAAACTGCATGGCATAGCCAAAAAAAATCAATAAGTTTGGCGTACGTGTTATGCTCAATGACTCCACAGGAGTTGCCCAGATCTATCCCACAATATATATCCAGATACGAGTGCGATACCCACTATGAATGAGTACCCGAGATGCGAGAGCGTGAGTGCTCGCTCGTTCATTTCTGCCTAGGGCCTCTTTTTTTATACCCGCCACCCATAAGGTGGAAGGGTATTATAACTTTGTGCTTTCCTGAAATTTACCCTATAGAATATACATATTTTTAATAAGCCTCAGCAGCCGAGACGAGATGAGCACCAAAATCTCAAAGACTATAAGAGATTGAGATATCTGACTATCTGTACTCATGGTATATTTTTAATGTAGTACTAACTCAAAATACCAAATATAACATTTAATATACTTTAAGTATTTATGCCATATATTAATTTAGTATATCTAAAAACTAATACCGTACTATTTAGCTTTTATTCTCAAAAAACAGCAGGTATCTCACAGTCGAGTGCGCTCGACTTTCTAATCTTCTTTTTTTTTTTTTTTGGTTGGCTCGTGATTTTTGCCAAAACTTTTGCTGAAGTAGATTTGAGCTAACGCTGTCGATAACTTCATCAACGTGAAGGATTTTTGTACTTCTTTTTTTTTGTACCCTTACCTAGAAGGTAACATAATTTAGTTTGTGTAGTCAATAGAGCGTATGCCACAATTTATTTTTGGTGTGTAAAAACATCAATTTGACTTACACAAATTGGATTTAGTCAGTGAAAATGTAACAAACTTTACAATTTATTTTAGATTTAAAAGTAAGGCTTGTACAGTTAGTAAATTCACTAATAAATGGCAACAGAAAATCAATTTAAAATGTTGTTTTTATTTTTAATGAATTGCACAAAAGCGATATGAAAATATACTCAAATAGCAGCCACGATCGTTGAGGGTATAGAAAAGTTGGCCATTTGCAAAATTCGCTGCCCCTTCTATAACTTTTTTTTTAGGTATTTGCAGTGGCAAAACTTTTTGGCAAGGGTCGCATGGTGGCACGTGTTGGTCGTTGTAGCGCACGCTGGAGAGTTATTACAACAACCTCATGCTCAACCTCAATCACAACAACAACAACAATGGCAACTATATCAATAGCTAAGAGAAGAAGAACAACAAGTGTACTGGCAACATGCATACTTATATTTATTAATGGCCACTTCGATAAATCTCAAAACGAGAGACGCCTCTGCGACCATCGTCATCTTCATCTCCATCTCCAGCATCATCATCATCATCATCAGCATCACGAGTGGCATCCTCAGCTTCATCATCGTCGTCGTCATAACAAAAGCTTAGCGAAGTTGCCGCAACTTTTCCAATAATAAGCTCAAATGAATATGAGTGCCGAGAGGCGACAGCGTCACCCAACAAAAGATATTGCCAACTTTTTCGTTTCGTTTTTTTTTATTCTTCTTCACTTTTTTTTTGACATGTGGCTCAGATAATTTTTGTGTGGTGGCAATTTGATTAAAGGCCCAATCATTCGATTGGCACAAGCAGCGCCCTAGGCTCAAGGCAATTATGTACCAACAAGGATTTAGTTCAACAAAAAATGACAAGCACAATCCATAATAATCTGCAAATATATATTATGCAAAATCAGACAAAGTACGTGAGCATACCAACTGCAAAATACAAAATACGAAAAATACAAAATACAAAGTTCAACGTAAAGTCCAAAGTATGCGGGATTTATTTCGTTTTTAACAATTTCAAAAGTGTCGCAATTTTACAGAGCATGATAATCTGCAGATTGGTTGACTGATTGCAGCATGAAGTGTGCGGCGGATTAATTATAATAATTAAACACGTTAATGTTGCATATCAAATATTATAATGTAAAACATTTTAGCTGAATGTCAAGTTTAATAAGAGAAATATTTCTTGCTTAATTTATGCATTTATTATACCAAAAGGTATTTAACTTAGTTAACTTAGTTAACTTAGTTTAACTTACAAACAATCTTGTTGCATCATTAGACCTAATTATTAACTATGACAAACTATTTCATATTTTCCACTTAAATATTTATTAATATCGAAATTGCCATGATGTATTTTATGTTTTCTTCTTATTCATTACTAAAAATTAAATTAAATTTCAATCAACTCACTGAACAAATTCTCAATCAAATTCAAGTTCCATTTTATATTTCTTCTTAATCACTCATTAATTAAATCGAAATTTAGTCAGTTCAGTCATGGACTTTCCAACTTTTTCTAGAGTAGAATACTTCATGACACAATACATATTTCGCTACTACACATTTAAGTACTCCAATTTAAAATGAATATTTGAAGTGAGCAACTTGTAACTAGCTTTCAACACCGCCATTTGCATAACAATCTCAAATTACACACACAGATTGCTCAGCGCCGAGAGCTGAGTGCGATTTCTTGGGTGCAGCCAAGTTATCTTTAATATTTTTGGGGACTCGAGTGTTGACAGCGCGCGTGGCTCAACTTGCTTCGTGGCCCCAAAAGTTGTTTGCTGCCAACGCCGTTAACAAGCCAAGTCCATAGCAGAGACAAGAGCCGGGTTAACCGTTAGCCCAGCAGTCTCATTAGGTGCCGTGCGTCCTGTATATACATCCGACTGTTGTCCTATTGTCCTGCTGTCCTGTTGTCCACACAAAACGCTAAGCCCAAAACGGTTTTGGAGTTGCTGCTGCCCCCCGCCCCCGCCCATATCTGCATTTAGGCATTGTCAACATTTCGTGTAACAGTCAAAATCGTCTGGCAGGAAATGAGTTTACTTTGGAGGCCACCCACGAGACACAGTGAGACTCAGTGAGCAGTCAAGGCAGACACAGTAGCAAAGAAACAGAGAGTCAGAGTCAGAGTTGGGGGATAGGGAGTAAGAAGTGGCGTGTGCTGTCCAGGAACAGGAAGTTCGCTGTCATAGTTGCTGCCATAATTATCTTGTTTACAAGGTGAAGGTAGCCAGCACACAGGCTCAGGCCCAGGCTCAGGCTTAGGGCAGGCAACAAACCCAGAACACAACAACAGCTACTGTGCCTGACTTGAAAATTTATGAGTGTACAACACATTGGGTATATTAATTTGAATATGATTGCCCTTGGGTGCCCGGTTTGCCAGTTCATAATATCAAGTCAAAACACACACACAAACACACACACACACTCACAATCTGACAACGATTTAGTATGCTCATGAAATATTTGTGTTGCAGATTAGTAAAATGGACAATTTTGTTGCTTTTGCCCCTGCCATTAATTACAGTTTTCACTCTCGCTTACAGATTTACACCCATACACACACACACACATACACAGACTGTGTACAATATTTTGTGACAATTATTAATCGTGTCGCCTGTCGTCAGAGCCATCGCACAGCTTGGCTTTCCTTTTGCATATCAAAAATTTCTCAACTCTCAACTTGTGCCAAATTTGCTGTTCATTAGCATTTTGGAAAGACGATTGCATGCAATGTCCCTAATTGAGTTGAGTTCACTGGCATTTTGGGGTCAGACCAGTCACAAAGAAGCCAGAGCTAACGTTAAGCTCTCTCTCTTTCTCTCTCTCTCTTTCTCCCTGGTCAACGTTGCAAATAAGTCTCAAGATATAGCTACATATAATTAATGGCTTACCTTGATTACACACTAATGCTGGACTATTAGTAGCAATCATAAATTCAACATTCTATATATTCTAATGCAGCATAACTCTGTCTAGACTAGAGATTTAATATACTGAAAGTTCCCCAATTGCTTTGATCAATAATCTGGCAAGATTACAAGTTCTGCGAAGCAAACTAATGATGGAAAAGATAAATAAACAGACAAGAAATGATAGACAACTCTATCATAGAGAAAGAGAGTTCACTAATGATGCCAAATGAAATAAATGTCCAACTTTAATATCGACTTCTAAGCACACAAAAATTTAAGACACATTTGTTGCCTAATTGATGGCGCATTCACCCTGTAAGCACTTGATGTGAACTACTATGTAAACGCGAGCTAGCAAATTAATTTATCATTACCTCTCAAAGCAATCTGAAAAGCGCTACTCAAAAACTAAGCCAGCCGAATTTACAAACGTCTGGCACAAGTCAAGTAAGCATAGACGAATAACAAGAAGCCCAAGGAGGAAAAACAACACGATGATGATGATGGAGATGATGAGTAAACCCTTCAGTAAGTTCATTAGCCCACAAATGGGTTGAAATAATGCGGCAGTTTTTGCTTGCTAGCTGAAAGCAAAATCAACACGACCAAAGCGACTGCAAAGAAAATACAAATTAATGGCAAATTAATGAAATCTATGGCGGCAGGCGGCGCAAAACTGAAATAGAAATGAAAATGTAGCCGGAGTTGGAGTTGGAGCTGGAGAAATTGCAAAAGTGAAAGAGAAAAGCGGACACAATTCGAAGCGACTTGAAAGGCAAAGTGGAACACAGAGAGAAAGCAATAGAGAAAAAGAGTGAGAGGGAGAGAATCAACGAACCCGAAAATGCCGCCAAAAGCAACACAACTGGAAATGTGTCAAACCGCCAGCCATGCCACTGCATCCTCCCTTCTTCTCCGCTCCCTTCCCTTCCCGCATCATCGTGCCGTGATGGAAACCCACAGCAAAGCGTGCAAAAGCGCCGAGTGAAGGAATTTGCAGTAATTAAACAATTTTGCACTGACGCAACCCTCCGGGGTCCGGATGCTGGCAACTCGCGTTCATTACGGCAATTTTTCAGCTCAAGTGTTGCATTTTGTTTGCGCTAATATCCGGGACTCAGAACAAACCCAAACCCCTCCGCCCCTCTAAGTCCTTGTTCGTATCCTACCTCACAACGTTGCAACAACTGGAAATTTTTATGAGTGGCTGCAAATTAGCTCAAATTAGAGGCGAGGGCCCAGAAAAACGACAAAGCAGCGCAGCAGCTAACTAGCAGCAGCTAATTATTAAAGCGACTGCAATTTTGCACTTAAAGTTCAACTTAAAGTTATCCACAAATCAGTTACAAGTGCTCACCTTGAGGCGCCTCAAACGAAGAATGTGTGTGATGAGCAGCGGCGGCAGCGGCAGCGGCTCAAGGCGAAACAAATTGTTCGACTGACTTTTGTTGACAGATATCCGACAAAACTAATTTCTCTTCTCTGCCCCGCAAAATGTGCGCTTGCCAAATACTCGTATATATGTATATACGTATATAGGCCAAGACAACGACATGACGATGATAACGGCAAGAGACAAAGACAATTGAATTAGAAAAGCGAAGCGTAGACAGCAGATGACAAAACAAAGAGGCATCCCATATACTCGTCGGCATGTATGTAGTTGACCATGTGGACATCTTATTTCAAGGATAATAGATATCAAACAAGCAAACAAAATGGGGATATAGTCAACACACACTCACACACACACACAAACGTGTGTCTTGAGAGGGGTCAACAGAAACCGAAATTGATGACAACGAGTAGTTGACCTCGCTCGAATTCATTTCGTGATGTTCTCCACTTTAGACTAGAGGTCACATTAGCTGCAAATAATTTAGCGTATAAATTAACCAAAGCGCACGTATTAAAGTGCAATATAATAGTATTGAATTTAGCATAAAACACAACAATAAAAAAATATGCAAATTTGGCAGAGTAATTTATATATAAACAAGTTGAGCACACTCCACTTCACCTTTCCTTCGCTACCCATTATGAATATTTCTTAAAATATACCAAATAATATACGGAAAATATACTAAAGTATATGAAACCTCATATTTGAAATAACGATGAAGCGCTGCATTAAAAAAATACCGAATAATACGATAAAATACTAAAAAAATGCCGAGCAGCATATTTGGTATATCAATAAAGCACTACATTAGAAATATACCAAATAATATACCTTAAACAAATTTGATACAGATAATAAAGTCCAAAAATTTACTTAAGCGCAGATATTAAAGTGCAAAATAATATAAATGAAATTAGTATAAAACACAGCTATAAAAACAATGAAAAATTTGTGAAAAAAACAACATTCAAAGAAAAGCAAATTTCAGTAATTTCGGTTCTAAATAGTCTCACTCATTTTTTAGCAATTATTTTTATGCGGAGCAATAAAAACAATTGCTAGTTTGCAAAATTGAATTGCATTTAATTGAATAAAAATAAAAATAATTAACTTTTCACACATGACTTCGGTATTAAATGCCTAAATTTATTGACACAATTGTAATTAACATTCTGGCCAAAAGTGCATTTAATTAAATTGCAATTTAAAATAAAATTTAAAAAACTAAATCGATTAAAGCTTGGCAAAACAGAGAACTTGAAAATCGCAAAGCATAAAATATGAATACATAATAGAGTCGAGTGTGCTTGTGTGTGTGTGTGTGTGGAAACTCAGTTGAGCATGAGTTAAACTTCTGAAGGAAAATAAATAAATAAACTTAAAGCAAGCAAAAGAGCTGGAGCTGCTTAGTTATTCACTCACCCATTCACTTTGAGTCGGTCGTGAAACTCATACGGATCGGCAACAATACAATTACATAAATGTGGTTTAGGCCGTGGGGCATAATAAGGCAAACTGTAAACCAGCGTCAATGAAGCGTTATATATAAGAATGTATTAGTCTTCTGCGCAAAAAAAAACCAAACGAAAGCATAAAGAAAAGCGAAACGAAAAGCAAACAAAAGAAGCATATAAATGTGCTGGCCATCAATCAAAAGAGCATTCCAATGCCAACAACAAAACGACAACGGCAGCGACAAACGGCAAATGGCCGTGAGAGAAAGCGGAAGTATAACGAGCAGCTTCCATACTTCGCACCGGAAGCACAGCCGGCAAAGGTGGGTCCCATTCCCCAAAAAGGAAATGCCAACTCTAAGAGTAACTAAATGCCTTGGAAAAACGCAACTGCTTGAAGGTAAGAGCTAAGGCAAAGAAAGTCCAAGTCGCAGTCGTGTGACAATAAACACCAGAACACAAAACTGGTGAGCTGGCGAGCAAACGACAAACAAATAGACGGCCTACAACTTTGTTTAGACAAACACAAACACAAACACACTCACACATATGTAGCCATAGCCACATTGCGTATACGCCACCAGCGCCGCAAAAGCAAGCAAATGCGCCCTTTGACACACTCGTGCACACATTGTGGTGTAGCCTGAGGTAGCCAGAGCTAAGCATAGCCACAGCCACACACACACACACACACACACACTTACACACCAGCCAAAACAGACGCAGCACTCATTCTCACTCTCGTTTTTGTTGCTATTGTTGTTGTTGTTGTTGTTGCTTAAGTATTTACGGCCTCGGTGGCGAAATGAAACAAGCGCGAACAAAGTGTATGCCATCTACATAGGTGTGAGGCAACAAGGGACAGCGGAGAGCGGAGTAAGGGGTAGTGTGTAGTGGCTGTGCCACAGACAGCGGCACAAATAAGCAAACAAACAGCTCAACATCCTTGCACAGTGGTTGGCACATATGACGCCTGTTAATACCGCGAGAGTTGCCAGCAAAAAAGTGACAGTAAAAAAATTAAAGAGTCACTTTTAGAGACTATGACAAAAGTGAATTATAGAAATGTTAAAGCCTTGTTTATTTTGTCACAAAATAATGAATAAATAAACATATTGTTTTGATAACTTTATCAATTTGCAATTCAATTTCACATTGTAACCTCAAAAATAAATAAAAAGGTTGCTAAATTTGTATAAATATAAACATTTTCTATTTAATTTAAATTTTAAAATAATTTTAACAAACATTCAACTTTAATAATTTCACATACTCATACAAAAACATAAATTGAAAATGTCGCTGACATTTATAACTCCAAAAAATAAATGACAATCTACTTCATCTAAACGCAATTACGTTTCATAAACTCAGCTAGAATACTCGCTGGACATTTTATGAACTACTGCAGACATTTTACGACACAAAAGCAGTTAAATTTGTGAAGCTGCCCTCGCGTATGTAAATTGTGGAATAATCAGACGACCACAGATATCACGGACAATTGCTGGCAGGACACACAGGACACACACGTAGTTCCCTGTGCCGCACGTATGTGTTGCGAGTGGCAAACTCAGCTCAAAGGAATTTATAATATGAAGTTAATTTATCATTCCGTTTGGCAATGCAAAGTGGAGACTACATCTAAATATCCTTGGCAATTCAGTGCAAAAAAAAAACAGAAAACAGAAAACAGATGAAATAACAAGAAAGTTGAACTGTAAACTGAAATAGAGACTGTGATTCACAGGAATGAGAGAGAATCCGTATAACTGCGACAGTAAAGTGCTCATAATTTGTGGTAAGGAAAGACAATTTGAGTGTTCTAGCTCTTCTCATTGTTTTTGGTCAGCTAAAAGTTGATCTATGCTGAAGGTCATTCATTCATTTCATTTCATTTCGTTTTCTTTTGTTTATTTGTATGTGTCTTACGTATTTTGTTTTGTGGCTTTTTTATGGTTCGCCAGTTGCAAACTATAACTTTCTACGTTTATTGCTAACTGGCTTTGAAGCATAAAAGAACCAAAACTAACATAAGAAGTTTATGTTTGCCTTGGAAAAAGTTTTGCCGCTCAAAATACAGCTAAAAACTCATTAAAATTTAATGGCAAAAATATAAGAAGAAAATCCTTCTGTTTTTATTTTAATGCAAGTGCAAGTGCGAGTGCGAGTATTTGCTCAAACGAAAGAAAAATGCAATCACATGTCTCATAAGGCAGCTTATGCTTTTTATTCATAACAAAGCTTGCCCCATCAATAGATAGAAGAGAGAGAGAGAGAGAGAGAGAGAGAGAGAGAGAGAGAGAGAGAGATAGAGAGAGCAGAGGGAAAGCTACAAAAATGCAACATACCGCAAAATACAATAACTCATTCAAAACCCAATTTGTTTCCGGCCTGTTTCCCCAACGAATTAATTATGATATCAGCATAACAATTTGCATAACCTCAAAATGAAAGCCAGACATGCACATATACTTTGCCATTCACACACACAAACACACACACTCACACATAGTGAAGGGAGAGAGAAAAGGAGAGAAAGGGAGAGCTGACAGCATATCAGCCATGGTACAAATGAAATAAAGCTCGTTTTCCCCAAATGCCATATCAGCTCAGCAGATGTATAGCCAAAGATACAATATAACAGCCGAACATCCAAACATTCAGTCGCTCCCTTTCCTCCCCTTCCATCTCCCACTACCATTTTCATGCCCTTAACTACAAACAGCATCAATATTACAATATAAAAACTCATACGAGGCCACATACGTGTTATTTATACTCTGTTGCCGCAAGTTCTTCTACAATATGATTAAACATGACAATCTAGGAAGGTTTAAACAGCAAATAATTAAAATATCTATATGCTAAACTTTATTTTTAAAAGTAATGAATACTTTCTTTAATCTTAGTAATTTCAAAAAATTAGTTATTCTTATTAAAATCCAACAAAATTAAAAAATGCAAGGAAAACAGAAAATTAACATGTCAGTTTGGGGAACTCAATTTCGAAAAATTAAAAATATTTATCTTACAATACATCCCCAAAAATACTGTATTAATTGTGCAGCATTTAATGTGTTAAATGTCTTCTAATATATTGTGAATAAATAAAAATCCTAGAACACACTAAATTATCTAATATTTTATTCATATCAAAGAAAGCAGTTAACATCTTTTCTCATTTAAAATGAAGTATTGAATGCTTAATTTGCAAATTAGTCTAAAAATATTATGTCTATTTGCTTCATTATCATTTAGGAGCATAATTTTATAGCTACATAATACCATGCAAAACTAAGATTACTAAAAACCAAGTTTTTGTTTAACTCTCAGTCTTACTTCTTTTATAATTATGCGTACATTTTATATTATTTTTGTTGAATTAATTTAAAAGAGATGGCAGCGAGTGCATTGCGCATTCGGATTGACTTGTCAGTTCTCTAGCCGCTTTTTTAGCCATATCTCGATGTGGCAGTGTGTCTTTTGGTCTGATGAAATTGCATAATCGCTTCCAGTTGTTGCACAATTATTGAAATGTGTCTGTGTTGACCGCCCACATCAGGCGGCTGCGATGGGTTGGCTTGAGTTTTTGGGGGGCCTGAGTAGAAAGAAGACACAGCCAGAAGCAGTATGACGAGGAGGAGTAGGAGGAGGAGGCAAAGAAGGGAAATGAGGGAGGGGAACAGGAAGCAACCGCAGTGCCACGCCAAGCAACGAGCCGTAAAATTCACTCGGAGCTGGCGCTGGAAGCGCGTGCTGCAAAAACGCAAACGCAAAACGCAAATGAAATGCCATTTTTCAGTACAATGCCAACAACAAAGGCAATCAAAAATTTATAGGCGACGACAGGCAGACACATTGGGAGCACCGACATTCATTCTGTGGATGCATCGATGTGGACGCGAATGCGAATGTGGATGTGAATGTGAATACGAGTATGGATGTGAGTGTGGATGTGAACGCGGACATGTTTCGTGGATTGTGGCTGGGAATGTGAATGTGCGGTTGTTGTCTCTTAAACATGAAACATTTAATTGCCAAGTTGCTGCAAATTGCTAGCAACATTATTTGACCAGCAAAATGGACAATTGTCGGACTCGCAACTGACAACCGACAACTGGCCAACTGGCCAACTGGCAGAGGACAATTGACAGCTTGTGGCCTACGTCTTGGCCACAAGCTAATTTACGAAATGCATTGCAGGCAATCAACGACAATTAGATGACCAGCACTTGGGGCGTATGCGTAATATGCTAGTGGGAAGAAATATGGGGGAAAAAAAATCTATGCGAGCTTGTCATACAATAGCATATCTCATTTGTGGCCCCGGCCACATCGATAACATTGACAGTCGGAACTACTGCAGGCTGTGGCTAGGTTCTTGGCACAACAAGGCAAAGGCTGTCAATTTCAGTTAACTGCTTCGCATGAAAGCAAAACCCAAACCAAGCCAAGCCAAGGCGAGTCAAGCCAAAGTCAGTGGCACAGGAAAATTGAAGCGAACTCAACAATGCAACCGCACAGAGGAGGCGACACTGACACTGACAACGACAACGACGACAACAACAGAGCGGACATTTTCACATGCAACTTCCGTTTCCGATTCGCTTTTGTCTGCCTTCAATTCTATTCCTTTTTTTTTTGCTCTCAATTTTTTTTTCTCTTATCCATTCAACGTTTAGCCTTTGGGCCTGAAACAACAAAAACAGAGGAGTAACAACAATTGGCCTGCCAGTGACATGGCTGTAGATTGCTACCAATAGGGACACCCTTTGCCAGCTGGAGCCCAACGCGATTGCCCCTTTGCTTGTTGAGGTGTGTTTGAGCTGCTGTAGAACATGTGTTTCGACATTCAGCAGCAGCTGCTGCCTCTGCGTTCTCTTGATTGAATTTGCCAACAGCCAACTGCGAACTGAGAACTGAGAACTGGCTGTTAACTAACAGTCGACTGTTAGCACCAAATTCGTAGCGAGCTGATTGAAATTTTCAACTGCAGTCGATGAGTCAGCACATTTTTAATGACTTTCATTACTCATACGCCGTGTAAGCATTTCAGACCAATCACAATTTCCTTTGTTTTGTCAATTCTATTGCTTATGATATCCATCTTCAGTCCACATGCCATTTCAACCCCCTTTTGATTACTATCAACTTTTAGCATAGCCAAACACATTTCGCGTCTATAATACCAATTAGAGAGCTGCGCACACAAAACAACCCCAACAACAAGCGACCCCGAAAACAATTCAATTATCTCAACACAACGCGCGTCCAGTGAAATGTCTGAGTTGCAACAGTTCTCGGTGTCGCATCAAATGAAAGTCACTTGCACTTTCAAACAAATTACTTTTAGCCACAACACTGCTAAGTCGCCAGACCAAAGCCAGCGAGCGCGCTGAAAAACTTAATAAATCCCAACTTGGCTCGCTGGCTGATTATAAAACTAGACTGCAGGACAGCATAAGGCATAATAAAACAAAGGCCAGTCTAACATTTGACAATGTCGACTATTTGATGCTCTGCTTAAAGAAGTTCTAATTGAAGTGAAGCTCCAAAGATTTAAACATTAAAATTCAAATTGCTTAAAAATAAATAAAAATTACAAAAGTGAGCATAAGTTTATATTACAAAGATAACGCATAGGCAAATTAGTTTTTTTAATATACACTGCATAAAAAATATTACATTAGTGAGAAGAGAAAAGAATTTACGAAAATCTTTCCTAAAATTATATCAACGAAAAGAATAGACTAAACTTTAAATATAAATTTAAATAAGAAGAATATAACTTACATATAAACTTTCGTCTAAAGTAATACCAATAAAAGCAAACATCCAAAACAGTAAAGTATCTAACTTTGCAGTAATTCAGGTGAATATTTTGCAAAAATTGTTCACATAATAAACTAAACCTAAATGCAAAACTCCCTCGACAACTTTAATAAAAAACTTTCGGCTGTTAACCAAGTGAAACGACCGGGGCAAAAGAAAGAGTATTTGGATTTACAAATGTAATCGAGAGAGTGGCAGCGACAGATAATAATCAGCACTGTTTGCCTGTTATAAAGAGGGGTCGACGCGAAAAAAGGGAGCGGATAGCATATAACAGTTACATATAAATGTGTATATACGTATACGTAATTTTTTCTGTTTCCAGTTATTTGCAGTTTTTATAGCAGTTTCCCTTGACGCAAGTTCCTGTTCGTGCTGTGTTTTGTTTCTGGCACGAAGTGAGGAGCTTCATTATGCTCAAATGTCGCATAATAAAAATGTCAAACGGCGACAAATATGACAGGATATACGATACTAATGAACTGTCAGTCCAGGGTCCAGGATGTGGACGCCGTGTGGCCGCCAGAAGGGAAAAGAAAAAGAAAAAGCAAAAGCGAAAAAAAAAAGTTATCGCGAATTGGCAATTCGATTGTTGCGGATTGAGTAGAAGGGACTTTGCTCCCTTCCCCCCTTCCCTCTTCACCATCCCGTTGCTGACTATGCGAAAGCCAGACACAGACACAGTTACTTAACAAGCGGTGAGCGTACAATGGCCAAATGGAAATTGGATTTCTTGTGCGAAGTTTGGACAATAGATGGCGCCACGGGCAGCACAGCATCCTTGATTGCTCCAACGGCGCGAGTATAGAAGCTTTACATTACTTTATTCTTCGTTCGCTTCTGCGATGAGTGCATGCAAAAAATTTTTTAATTAAAATTATGGCAAGCCAAATGACTAGCAAACTGAGTACAGCGATCAGCGGGAGTGGTTTTTTCTGTATTCTATACTATACTATATAGATATAGGTTAAACCATTTGCTTGGGCAAGTTACTCGAAGAGATTCTTGGACACAAAGTTCCTGACGAGTTGGCACAAGTCGCACAGTCGGCATTTGGGAAGCGGAATGCAAAAACTTTTTTGGGTTGCAGATGAAGTAGAAGTTGAAGCTGAAGCTGAGGCAGAAGCTGTTGCTGTAGCTGTAACTGCAGCTGAAGTTGCAGTGGCAAAAAGGCCACAGAGCGCACACAGGATGTCGACGGGAGATTGCCACACAAATGAGCAGCGGCAATCGGCAGCGGCAGCGGCAACGGCAACGGAAAATGCACAAAACTTAACCTAATGAACATTAAGATAATGCAACAACAAGACAGAAAGAGAAAGAGAGAGAGAGAGAGGGAAGGAGGCGACCCTGGCGGACTGCTTTGGCTGTCCCATGGCTACATAATTCTGCATTCGACCTCAGAGCACAGCCACAAAAGTTTTGCTTACTACAACAGAACCCTCGCACCGTCAGTGGATGCCCCTTCACTCCTCACTCCTCTCTCCACTCCCTCACTCTGCCGCCTTGATGTCCGTCTTCAAATGCAGTCGGAAACTTGCGTTTGCCATTTGCCAGTTGCCAGTTTGCATTCTGGAAGCAACATAAAGTTTTTAGCTTATGTTGTGATTTTTATGGCTAAAGAGAATGCGACAGACAAACAGAGTGAGAAAGAGAGAGAGAGAGAGAGACAGACTCTGACTGGCACACCAAAATGAAGATAAGTTTTATGTGGCGCGGAAATTAAGAAGTTTGTTTATAGTACTACACGACACTACAGCACATAGCTTAAGCAATGCATGTCCCTTGTCCTTTTTTAGTGTCACACTGATGGCACATGCATATCTTCCTCCTCTTCAATGTTAACGACTCTGTCATTAGCTGGTCGTATTTCGAAAATGTGCAAAATGTTATTAAATGTATTAAGAATTCATTAGTTTTCCTTATGGCCAACTTGAAGTCAAAGCAAAGCAGAGATACGCAAAGCTTTGGGCCATCATTAAATATGCATTTATTTTATTATCAAAACTTCAATTGTGTTCGGACTCAATAAGCTCACCTGCGAAGCCCCATTAATGCGCTGTCAATGCTTTTGTTTCGACTTTGTTTAGCATAACAAAAGCCTGCGACCGAGCGGCAGTTGAGCAAAAGTATGAGTTTTATTAAATAATAAATCTAATTAGAAAATTGTTAAATCACGCAATATTGTCGATGATAAAGACAGCACAACCCAAAATGACATTTTAATTAAAATAATTGCGTAGATATCTAAATTATTGATACGAATTATGCAACAAGATAATATAGTTGGTTTAATTATTATTATGAAACATTTATTTGAAATATGAATCAAACTTTAAACTCACTCTAATAGAAAGTAAGCATATATTAACCAAACTCAGGAAGCAGCTGCTCAAGCATGTTGTGGCAAGTCAACATGCAACGTGTGGCAAATGTCGCTAAGTAAAAATTCAAACACGTGCCGCACCAACTTCAATTTCAACTACAACTCCAACAAGTCGCTTTGCACTTTGCTGACTATCTCTTAATTAACTTGCTTGCAACGTGGGGCAAACAAAAAATATATATATGTATGTGTGTGTGTGTGTACTATATGAGGCAAATAATCATGGCTAGTTGAAGTAACGAGTACTCGTTCTTGTTCTCATTCTCAATCGCTTTCTCATGGTCGGAGTTTGGCAAACCTCAGCTAAAGCCATAAAACGTTGTGAGACAACTTTCAGCAATTAATTATCCGCAAAGTTTTCAATTACAAGCCAATTACGCCCGAGCATCAACCCATTGCCGCACATGAGTCTGAGTCTGAGTCTGAGTCTGGGAGTGTGTGGCATATCACGTACCTGCAGCTGAGGCAAATAACATTTTATTGAGCACCAAGCAGCAGCAAGCAGCGAGAGCAACATCATCATCATCATCGTCAACTGTCGATATGCATCTTCCCCTCTTCAGCATTGGCTGTCGGAGTCGCTGACACGTTTTGCCAACACATCATACAACGTTGATGATGGCCAAATGAATGCGTCCTGCTGCCATAACGGAAATGCACTGAAGCGTCGCCGTGCGAGCGAGATAGCATGCACTTTTGCAAATGGCTGACAAATATGGCGACGCAACACAATGGCCGACTTCAGCCGTTGCTGCCGCTGTAGCTGCTGCTCTACTGTGTTTTTGTGTGCGCAAATTTACACGGAATTGCAATCGAATCGTGTCGGGAATATAGGCAACAACAGCAGACAAATTGCAGAAATTCGCATTTGGACAGAGTCATTGTGGTCGGAGTAACGCAAGTTGGTGCCCGAGGATATTGGTTTTTCGGCAGCGTTCTGTTGACGTTTCCAATGCGCACTTAATTAAGCTATAATTTTCAATATTGTGCGAGCTGGTCGCAAAGCAAAGCTGCCTAGCCCCAGCTATTGACATGTAATACAAATTGTTTAGCCAAGATACGCAAGGGGCGTGATGTAAAGTTGATGAACACTGCAATGGAAATCGAGGTAGAATAAGGTGCTAAATGCAATTAATTACAATAAAATTAAGTGCAATTTAGTCATTTGAGTTACTCAACATGCGATAACACAAATCAATAGCGAGCTCATTAAAAAGAGGTCAGCTTATTATACAACATTTATTATTTATCTATCACAGTCACTTAATAGTCGTTCTCGTTCTCGTTCTCGTTTTTTTTTTTTTGTGTGGGTAAACAATTGACCTTAACTATGACCCGTAAACGACCTCTTATAAGCAGTTAATCGTCCGATATTACTAACTATAGTACAAATTACCACCCACATGTAATGTGCTCTAACTGCACCTCAAATGAGTGATTGACAATAATGTCAATATATCAACTGGCATGTTTGTCCAAAAACGAACGAATGGCCTACAACAAAAGAGAGACAGAGAGTATGAGCTTGCGAGAGTGTAAAGCCCAAACAAATTGAATTTAATTACACCACATACTTGGGTATAAAATGTGTATGGTGGTGGGGAGTCTCATTCAATCAATTCTTGCTAAATAAATTATTCAAATGTCAAGATTTGAAAGACAAACATGAAAAGTGTTTTGCCACAGTTTGGCATCTATTTCCAGCACTATTAATATGAAAAAAAGAAGAAAAATACACATACACACACAATATAAAAATAGGAAAAAATAAACGGATATCTACCATCTAAATTGTCATGTTTAACTTAAAGTGGAACTTTGGAGCTACTACTATTGGACAATTGCCAACACACTTGAATTATTTATGAAAGTGGTAGCAACAAGAGCAAGCAACATGCCGTGTCAACATCAAAGCCAACGTCACCTGCTTTCGGGCCAAAAAGACAGAAAAAGATAGAGAGAGAGAGAGAGAGTGTGTATTCCAAATGGAAAGCTCATTGCGAGCACTCGTACTCGTAAAATGCGCAAAAGTTCTCTGGCTAAGGATGAAGAGAAAATGTGCACCCGGTTCGGAGTCTCTTGGTTATTGCACGTGAATACTTGAGTGGTTACTTCGTCTGCTCGTATCAGCACAATTTGATTTAACTCAAATTAAAATCAGCTGAGCGAGTCCGAGTGTGTACTAACTGACCCTCTTTATACACATTATCCGGATACATTTATCTAAACATTGCCAATTGGATTCGTAATGTGAATGTCGGCCAGACAAAACGACTGGATAACAGTGTAATGAGTTGGCCACTCGAATGGGCAAATTCCAAACTCTTACCTGCATATGTGCTTCGCATACAAGAAACTCGGCGAGAGTGAGGTTATGGCGAAAAAGTGAGGTTAGAACTGCAGCAAGCAAATTGCATTTGCACAAAAAATACCAAACTAAAACACGTCTTGGATTTTATTGAGAAAGTTTGCATTAGTGCAAATAAAAACTAAAAATGTTAGTCTTTCAAATTTGAGTTTGCAAGAAATTGAATAGTTATATTTTTTGTCAACATCATAAAAATCTTTGAAAATAATTTAAAAATGTAATACGGCAAGGCTACAAATATATTTTACAATTTAAAGTTTAGGGAAATAAGTAAACATTTCAAGTTTAACACCTTAATATATGTATATAATGTTAATCACAAACAGAAGCATCTCAATGCAACTTATGGTGAACATTTGATTAACGTTTAGCACTTAAATAATTTTAAATAAAGAGAAATAAGACGAAAACAAAAAAAAACAAAATAAAATACTTATTTTTGAATTTTAATATTAAACTTCGAAAAAAGAATCTGATAAAAATATTTAGGTTAACATAACCCAAAATTATGCCACTTGAGGCAAAAGTTTCAAGCAAATGAGTTATCAGTGATTTTATGACAATAATTTATTTTTAGCTCTAAATTTAAATTAACCCCTTGGCTGCAATTCTAAGCTGTATCTAAACTTGAGTGTTACTTTCACAGCAAACTGAAATGTGGAAGGATTGCATAAATTACTCGACAGATCATTACCGTCCAGGTTATCTCACGTTGCACAAAAAGTGTGTGCGAGCGAGTGAAAGAGTGAGAGAGTCAGATAGATAGTGTGTCCATATATCAATAGCCATATGCCAACTACAAGTAGAACTGCCATTAGAAGCAGGACAGCCCAAAGGGCGCTGCTTTACCTTTACCTGGCAGTTAAAAACGAAATCCGGTGCGAGTCCATGACTAAAGGTAAACTGAAAGGCGTCGATGTCGATGCTGCCTTCTGAGTGTGTGTGAGTATGCGTGTTGCAAGGACAATAAAAGCGAGCACAGCGAACTCACGGCGAACTGCATTGGGAAGCACTCAGTTAAATTGTTCAAACTGTCTGACGAGTGAGTCCTTACAGCCATGCAAACAGCAGCAAGAGGGGGGAAGTCGGTGTATGTGGAGCAAAGTGCTTGCCATATAGCAGTGCATAGATAACAAACGAGTGCAAGGATAACGAGGACAGGGCTATGGGTCTCAAACCGTGCCGTGCCGCGCCGGAAATGTGTGCGAAAAATGGCGCAACAGTAAAAGTGCCGAAGACATTGAAATATTGAAATACAATTGGTTTAGGATTTTGCCAGATACCCGAGACCGAGACGCAAACCGAGATCGCGTCAAAGGCAGTTTTTGGCGGATGGCACTTTAAAAACCGCATCAGGACGCCAGCTTAGCCTGAGTGCTGTTGCGCAAACTGTCGAACTGTGAACTGCGAGCTGGAAACTGGAAACTGAGCACCCCAAAAGACATTGTGGTCTCGCTGTCAGCGACAGGCAACTACACACACACACACACACACACACCCATACACACTTACATAGAGAAAGTGCAAATCCTTTTTCGTACAAACAACGTTGTCCTTGCCACGCCGTGTCGCTGCGTTGCGTTGCGTTGCGTTGGGTTGCGGCTCCTTCGTCAATCAACAGCGGCTTCGCCATTGAGTGGGACACGTTTCGGCAAAAGTTTCCTGCTGAGCCAAAGTTCACCACAAACAAGGCGACACATGACACGTACTCAACTCGACTTCTTCTTCTTCCATCCACCCATCCTCATCCTCATCCTCATCTCATCACCATCATCATCTTCTACGAGGTTCGTCTTCGTCTCTGTCTTGGGCTTGGGATTATTTTTAGTTTGCTTCGACTATTCTTCTTCAGCGTTCTCTCTCACTTTCTGCATTTCGGCACTGTTTTAAAGTTTAAAGCTCTTTTGTGGCATATTTGCATATTAAGTGGCATGCGTTGAACGTTTTCAACAGCCAACACAGAGCTCAAGTGTGTGCTGTGTAGTGTAGTGTTTTAGGTGCTCTACACTCTCTTTTGGCTTTTTGTGTGTTAAAGTCCCAAAGTCCCACCCCGTCCCAGGTGTTGCTGTTGTTAGTTTACGTAGGCTTATTGTTGAGCCTGAAACCGTTGTGCCAACTTGCAAAATGTCAAAAATCAGTGCCTGCCACATTCACTGGCTCCGGATTAAAGCTCTGTCTTCTGCAGCCGTAAGTGAGTGTGTGTGTGTGTAATAGTGTGTGTTAGAGATTTTGCGGGTACGCCCACGTCTAAATGTCTGGTTAAGACTTTAAAAGCCTCACTGTAATGCCAACAAGCTAAAAACTCAAATTACCATAGATAAAAGGATTTTCAAATTTCATTTATACTCTTTCTCATTCTCTTCGAATAAAACTTTCGCAAAATACAATGTACACATTATAATACTCGGTTAACATACATTTACATACACGTAACACATATATCACTTTATAAAATCCAATTTTTTTTTTTTGCAATAGTTCTCATTTCGTCTCTCTCTCTCTCTTAAAATCACTAAGACCCTGAGTATTTCAATAGATCTCTCTAAAAGTCTATAGAAAAAAAAAAAATAAAAACAATAAAAAGGAAAACGATTATTTTGAGTAACAATATCAGTAAATGGGGAGATAAAATAAATAGTATCGCTTTCCCTTTGAGGATAGTTCGTCAGAGTAAATTGTTGCATTTCAATGGCGACGTGTGTGGCCTGCCATAATATTTTCTACCTCAACGCTGATGGTCTTCACCGTCAATATCGCCGGACTCGAGCAACCGTTGACAACGCCATCGACACAGGCTCGCACATAGATGCGATAGTATTGATCTTGCAGCAAGTTTGTCATATTGTAATATTGCTGATTGCCCGGCACCACGAAACCTTTGATTTCCTCCTCCACAACACACTTTTGTTCGAGTTGATTGGCAATCGAAAGATCGGAGCTGTGGCACTTGGGCGGATCGTGGAGAATGCGAAACTTCTCTTGATCCACATCCTGAATATTGCGTATCTTCTCCTCCACTTGCAAACGGAATAACTCATACATATCCGCTGTTACTTCCCTTGGTTTGGTCACATTCGCTGATGATGGGGCTTCTGTTGTTGTAGTTGTTGTTGTTGTCGTTGTGGTTGTTGTCGTTGTTTGAACAACTTGACTCATGGGACGACCTGCTATTAGATCCGTATAGTCCACAACCTTTTCAAACTTTTCTTGTTTAATTGGCGGTCGGCGACGTCTACAAACAAAATACTTTATAAGAACTGCTATAAAATCAAGTTCTTGTTTTTGCTTACGACACGTAGATGAGATTGGGCAGCGCTTCCTCGTAGCTTGTCTGCGTCTTATTGTAATACTTCTCCACCTCCGGCTGTGGACCCGAATAATATGGCACCTTATCATTGCACTCACAATTGGGGGGATCATTGATAAAGAGTGGCCTCTCCATGCCATAGTTTTTGGTCTTGTTCTCCGCTTTGGTTAGATTATGCAGCTCATAATCGATAATGTATTTGGTGATGTTGCCATTGGGACGTTGCGGTGGCCACCAATGCACCATCTAAAAAGATTTAGATTTAAATTATTTCATTTATAAAATTCGCTGTTATACACACAATTTGTGTGTGAGTCTCCGAGATGCCGTAAAGACGTCGCGGTGGACTTGGTTTGCTTGGCAGCGTGCGGAAATATTGTATCTTTGAATAGGCCTCCATTTGCCGGTGATAATCCCACGGTGACATGGACTTTACAAAGTAAGCGTATTGTGTATAAGGCTTTAGATTGCTGATCATATACCGACGATTCTTGCCGATCGACACATCCATTAGCCAGCTGCAAGGAGTCATATCATTCAACTGGGCTTCTTTTTATCATACTCAACTTACTTGTCGTGCCCACAGCCATGGCGACCATCGTACATGGTAATATTGCGCTTGGGTGCTTCCATGAAATGATACGAATAACCAATTAGATTACTAACATATTCATACTTCATAAAATCAAGCACAATGCTGACGGCCGTAGCGTTAATATCCTGAATTTGTGGATCCAATGTGGACACATCTTCGCCACAAATCATGCGTTCGCCATTCGAATTCGGCGACACATCCGCAACGGAAATTTCCGACTTTAAGTTTTTCAACGATGGCTGCAGATTCACGATTTTCTCATAGCACAAACGAGGATTCAAATGGAAGAAAATGGAACCATGCAGTATGGCCACCTCACGATTTGTGTGCCAAATGTGCTCCAAGTGATAATTATTGACCACATACAAAGCGTATCTAAAAAGGGATGTTTAAAACAACATATTTTAAGAGTATTAAATACTTTACTCACTTATCCTCAATCAGCTGATCGCCGCGTATGGTGTCGAGATTCATGAGAAAAGTCAGCGACATCAACGGTGTGGAGTGTATCACCTTTAGATACCCTGTAATCTCCTTGATGTTGCCCAAAGCCAGCTCCAATGCTTTCACAATTTGCTCTAGAATTTAAAACTTTAAATTTATTTGCTATTTTTCATTCTCCCAAACTTACCTTTAACATCCACCAGTTCGATAATCAGCGAACCTTGGATGCTCGAACAATCCCGCAGCGGCTCCAAGTCCGCAACACGTTTCACATGGTAAAGTCCCCTGCACTCCTGCTCGCATTGCTTTCCCCCATTGGCATCCACAATGGGCTTGTGATTCTTAGGACACTGATCGACACAGCGATAGCCTTGAGCCAATGGAATGAGATTCAGCTGCTGACACTCCTTGACTCCAATGCACAAGCGTTTGTTTAGCTCATAGCTGGCAATGCATTGATTCACACAGCGACCATTGCGCTGATAATTGGCACACAACGTACAATTCTGACTGGAGCAGCCGGTGAGGCAATTGTGATCACAGCAAGTGCCGTTTGCATCGCAGCCAAAGCGACCACAACTCGCCGGGCAACCCTCGCCCTTGGGCGGAATCAACTTTAGCTGAGGCGCATTTATTCTCCAGCAGTTGGCGATGTTCTTGTGAAGAAAATCGTAGTCTGCAGATCGACCATTGCACAAAGGACAATGATTTGGCGATCTGTTGCCCTGCAAAGCGAAAATAAAGTGACGTGTGGTAAGAATCCATTTGGAGAAAGAGTATTTACGAATTTTGTAATAGGCAAAGTAGTAATTGGACAAAATATAATATAATAAAATGTGATAAGTGAAATATAACCGGTAACCATATAGAGAAAGGTGAAAGTGAAGTGTGAAAAGTGAAATACACTTGGTATTCATTTAGATAAAGGATGTATATGTAATAAGCAAAAAAGTGTTTAGACAAAATATACAAAATAAAATATAGCTTATTATCAAATCTACAACATAGAATATAATCAGACTATACTTGATTTTAGTTTAAAAATCTTGGTCTACAATTTAAGATCTATTTTTGACTAATTTACTTAACAAATTGATGAGTATTCCAAAAGTTGAGTACACCCGTTCACTTATTATACTTCTATCAACAAAATATTCTTCACTTTCGCTTACCTTTATGGAGAAATGCTGCCTGGTGCTGTTGCCCAACAAATACACCCAGTCGATGGTATCCACATAGCAGAGTGTAGGATTATTCTCGATGCGAATTTGGCCATTCTGTATGCGCATAAGTTTCAGTAGTCCAAGCTCCCGCAGATTGCGATTCTCGTAGACAACGAATGAATACTGATCGAAGAGCAGCTCCCGACCACGAATTAAACGCAGCTTGGGGAAAATATACTCGGCGGTGAGCAGACCCGTTGAATGATAGATCAGCAGATAGTCGGTGATTTCGGTGACATTCGTTTGCAGCTGGGTGAGATTGACATTGCCCGGCAGCTGGAGATTTGCGATGCGCACATGACCCACAACAAGGTTGCAGTTGCGCAGTTGTTCAAAGTCCGAGAGTTTGCGCACTTCGATCGAACCGCAAATGTTCTCAGCTCGAATGATGGCGGCCAGGGGGCAGAGCAGAAGTAACCCGAATAGAGAGCGCCACATTTTGATGCTGACACATTCAATTGAGAGCACTTGACCCGATTGACATGCAGTAGCAGCAGAAAAATGCACAATTAGCGTCTCTTCTCTATAAATTACCCAATTGAATGCCAATGTCGTTCGTTCTCCCCGAAAGAGGCAGCATAGAGTTGTTTATGATGGTTCTATTTTTCTAGTTTTTTTTGTAGCGGCTTCCGAGTGGCAAACGCGCTCCGTTAGCGACGACGTTTCGGTTTCAACTGATTTGCCCAGGCGAACAAAACGAAACCAAAATGAAACGAATCGTCCCCATGGCGATTGCGTTCGATCTTTTCAATTAGCTAAAGCCCTGCTCTGCTCTGCTCTGCTTTGCTCTCCATCTTTCGTTCGTTCTTCTTTTATTTTTTGCTGATTATTGTTTTTGTTTCGCATTTCGAGACTTGCCGGCAATTTTTCGCTTTCAAAATTCTGGCTCACACACACCAGCTGCAAAACTGTATGTACACTTTGCTAATTATTTGCCAGGCAGTGAAGTTTATGATATTTTGTAACTGGTGTGAGGGTGAAGCAAGAAGTGAAAAACTACAGAGGCTTGAGCTTAGGGGGAGTTCAAGAAAAGCAAGATTGCATTCATTGATTATCCAAATGCAAAATTATCATTCACTTTTTTAATAAGACTGAATACTTTGAGGAAGTTTCTTTTTAAATTACAGTTTAATAGATTTCTAAATAAACTTTAAATAAAAATTGGGATTATTGTATAAAACAATATTAAGATATAACAACAAAGCATGATTTTATAGAACAACTTTTTATATTTTTTCATTGCCTCTTTATTTGGCTAATATTACAAAATATAATTTATTTAATTATACTTCCTTTATTTGTAAGCCCCCTCTCAAATAATCTAAGCGCCGCCTCTGCCTCGTTCTGTCGCCGTGATGCTAATCGTCTGATGCGTTGCTTGCAATTCTTTCGGGCAACTGTTGCCTTGCAGCTTTATTCTCTTCCACTTCCTTTGCGCCGGCAGTCAAAACACTTGTTGCCCTTGCCCATCTCCCCCCTCTGCCCCTTCAAGGCTGCAGAACCGGTTCGCACAGACCCTTCGTTCACCCTTTTGCGCATCTCGTCGACTACTTTGCACTTTTATCGTTTTGTTTGTGTGTTCATTCCTTTGTTTTCTTAGATGCTGCGTTAACTGATAAGAAAAATGCGCCGCTGTGCAGAGAAACAAAAAAACAACAACAAAAACTAAGTTGCAACGGTGAACATTTCAATTGAGCAAAGCAGAGAGTAGAAAACAGTCTCTAAGAGAGAGAGAGAGAGAGAGAGAGAGAGAGAGAGAGAGAGAGAGAGAGAGTGAGAAAGGAAAGTAAAGGATAGAAAAGAAAAGGAATCGAGGCAAAAGTAAGCGAAGCGAAGTGGCGCAAAGCGAGCAATTGTCGGTTTCAGTTGAGTCAATTCAAGTACAAATAATGTTAACAATGTGTTCTGATGAAGGCTAATAAAATGCAATTGAAATTAATTGAGGTGAAAACAAGAAATGCGCAGTGAAAGCAGCAAATACAACGCAGCCAATAAACCACTCTAACTGGACACACTACAGAATACCCTAGGAAATTGATTGAATGGTATATTTGTTAGACAATTTTCCCATCAACACAATGCATAGATTGTTTTTTGAATGATTCACAAAGTAAGTTAAGTTAGATAACGAGGTTGTGCTCTCTCTATCTCTCGTCTAGAAGACAACAGATTGAATTTCGAATTCCGTGAATTCAATAAATTAGTATTTCCATGTAGGTCAAGCTATATTCAACATATGGTGCATAATTGACTCTCTTTGATGCATTTCATTTGCAGCATGTACAAATAAATGAAAAGCAATTAATTAATTAAGATTGAAAATCAATTTAAATCGAAATCAAATGACTGCTGTAAATAAGAGCGCACACCAGCATAAATCACACAAAGACAAGCATAGCGTATAAAATTTGTATATAAATTGTATGTCAGTTGCGTTTTGTAAAATTATAATAATAAGATAAATCAGTTGCAGCATATGCTCATGATAAGCACAAAATATTGCTGCAATCTTTATAATATTATTATATAATATTACACATAAAAACGGTTTCACTTGATCGGTAATAACAAACTTAAAACCAAACTCAGTTTAGCGCTTTCAAATGAAATAAAAATACGCGACTGATTACCACAAAAGCGCAATGCGACAAATACATACGTGTGAAAAAGCCAAAAGTGATATGACAAAATCGCGGCGTGCAAAACTCACACCTCACACCCACACACACACTCACACACATTCACTCAATGAGAAAGCGCGCAAGGCAACGGCAGCTGATGCCGCTGAATCAATTTTCATGAACATTTTGTGGGCTGCGCTGATGAGGATCGTAAATTGAATGCAGCATACTTTCGGGCGGCATGTCAAACTATGTAGTTGTCGTTGTAGTACTTCCCTGTGCGCGCCAATTATTGAATATGCCAGCAATAACGACACGGATGGACGCAGCCAGCCACACGACCATCGCAGCACACACCATGAGCAAGAGCAGAGCACAGCAGTCACCACACACACACACACACACAGAGAGACTGCCATGGGCTATATAATCCAGTGGCATGCCAACTGGGAGACACCTACAGCATCATCGTCGATGGAGGCGGCAAACACGTAACGGCATTTTGTGGCGCGTGATAGGAATCCATAGCAGTCTTTGCTGCCAGCAACGCTCTGAATACGTGTGCATATGCCTACTACATACATATACTTATAACCATCTCTCTCTCCTTCACCTCTATACTACTGTTCACGCATCTCCCCAAGGCGCTTCATAAGTCAGTCAGTCCCACGCACGTCGCTGCATTTAAGTGCCAAATTAGAGCCGTGGTAGAGACCGCTTCGTGTGTGTGTGTGTGTGTGTGTGTGTGTGCACTGCACATGGCAGCCGCCATCAACTATAAATCAAGAGTGAAGCGCATCTTATGCAATTTATGGCATGCCAATTCAAAAGAATCTGCCGCCTCATCATCTCTATTATTAAGTAGTTGGCAGCGCTTAAAATTAATTGACTTTCCACATCAAATTCAACTAGCAGCAAGTGCTGGCAACAGCAGCCAACTCACACACACACACACACACATGATTTCAAGGCCTGACACTTGCTAATGCCGTTTGACATCTAAATAAATATAGAAAAAATACATGTGTGTGTGAGCACATATTAAATTCTATGACGCACCTAAAAGTATGCAGCACATTTTTGCAGCCCCATTGATTTTATATGAGATGTCAAAGCATTATGACTTTGCCATAACTTTCGACGAGTTTAGTTGGATTTTAAATCACTTTTTTAACTGGAAATTGTGCAGCACACACTTTGCTTTCCATTTTTCAGCATTATGGCAACTTAATCTAGATTTACACCCACACCTATTTTTACTCAATATATATGCGTAAGAAGAAAATGAATTGCAGTTTCTCAGGCAGTTTCTATTATAGTCACATTTTAAAATATAACTATAAATTATTTGATATAAATACGCATACGCAATGTGAACGAAATTAAACTGAATTTCAATTACAGAACGCACGAAAGGCCACTTGACTAACATTTGCGTGTCGATTGCAGTCGCCTTTGACTGTGGCAGGTGTGTGGTTTGCTTTTGTGTGCGGTGTCCTTACACACACACACACACACACACGTACACACACACACACACTTATGCAAGCTTGAAGGAATCTGTAAAACAAAGGCGAAAGCATTTAAAAATAGCTCAATTTATTCAACTTGCGTGTGCTTGCCGAAGCGTTGGAAATCTAAATTTATATCCACTTAGCATTTTACGCAAATCAAATTGAAAATTTATTTATAATCTATAAAGTGGCAATTACGTGTAATTGGATAACTAGAATATAAATTACACAAATATGTTAAATAACATTTTCATTAACACGCACTGCGTAGGCGTCTGTAAGTACAAATTAATATCCAAGGAAACTCAGCATGAGAAGGGCTAAGACTTGTGCCTATCAATTAGTTGTGTGTAGGGAAAATAGAGGAGCGAAAAATAAAGAAATTGAATTGAAATCTTGGAAATGAGAATAAGGAAAATAAGGGTAGTAATAGAGGAAGTAAATAAAGAAATAATTAATAAAACTAAACAGAATCTTATCAACATTCACAAATGCAAAATACGAATAAACTTGATTGTCTAGAAGCGCTGCAAAATTGAACTTAGAAGCAGCGCACTGATTAGCTTAAGCTTGATATCATCAGACATCTGTCAATGCATGCTTTTGAAGTGCTTGCACTTCAAACTTTATCTTTTATGGCCAATTAAAGCAAACAAAGTTTTGTGTGCATTTTATGTGAACTTTTCCCTTCAGCATCTCTTCTATTTGCTGTCTCTCTTTTCTTTTCCCATTCACTGCGTCTCTCTACGCGCTGTCAACGCATCTGAGAAAAAGCGTTGCATATTTTACGGCTGTGCACATTATGCCAAAGCCAACATAGAGACAGCTGCCCTCAGCCATAATGGCAAACCCGCAACCCCGTTTTGGTATTACGCTTACGCCACATACACATGCATACACATAAAGATAGAGGAGAGAAGAGACTGTGAAATCTTGAAGTTTATGCAAAAGGTGCGCAATGCTGCCATTTGCTTATATTCCATTCTCTATTTTTATTTCAATATAAATTGTGCCCGACGCTAGCCGGGCAACCAGCTAGCTAGCTATATCTAGCTTTGCCTTTGCCCTCCACTTCCCCTTGCCATGCATATTTTTGCCTTTCCCCTCCCCTGCTATCATGCAATGCAAATCGCTTGGCGTTGGGTTAAACATTTTTTCTGCATTTTTCTGCCACTCGCCTTTTGTTGCCTAAGCGTGTAATTTATGTCTGTGTGTGAGAGCGCGCTCATGTGTGTGTGTGTGTGTGTGTGTGATAGCATGTGTATATTTCCATTTATATGGAATGTGTGAGGGGAGCTGCGGCAACACTTTGCATGTCCTGGCACAACAATTTGCATATGCTGCCCATATAAAAGGCAGGTAAAAATTTTCTATTAGCCGCACATAAAGCTTAATTTATTGGCTCAGAACTTGGACTTTGGCGCACTGCTTTTGCTGTTGGCCCAGGAAGTTGCAATCAGCCCAAAAGCTGCCCAACACTTTATACACACGACCAACAAACACATCCCCCCCACCGCCCCCCGTCCCCTGCTCTCCTCAACCTCTTGCAAAGTTGACCCAAACGGCCTGAAAATGAAATTTGATATCAAAGCAAATTAATAATGCAAAAAGGTTTTGTGAGTCGCCGGAATTTTCACTTTGCGTGCAATGCTGGAATTCGATGCCACACCTCCCAATGCTCACGCCCATGTTCTCGCCTCCTTGATCCATTGTGTTAAATAATGAGTGAAAATATTTCAAAAGGCTTAACCAGCCATATACACAGCCATAGCCAAGAGAGTCAAGCGAGAAGTCGAGAGACGAGAGTCGAGAGTCGAGAGTCGAGAAGTGCCATTCTGCCAGACATTTGTTAGTTAGTCGGCCTTTTCAGCCAGCACATTCTCTTCGTAGCAAAAGTTTTTGCGACGAAATTGAAAATGCTGCGGGAACATCAACAGCAGCCAAAGAACAGCAACAGCAACAACGACAGCAACAACAGCACAATATTAAAATCAAATTAAAGTCATTATTAAATTTGGTCGCTGAGTGAAAACAATGCGTGGCAAAAGCGTAGTCTTCAGCCGCTTTGTGGTGTGTTGATGGCCAAATTAATTGCATATCTGATGGTGCTAAGATTCTGCATACAAAACCAAAAACCACCAAGTTGAGTCTCGTTCCCCGTTCCCCGTTCACCCATTTCCCATTCCTCGATGCCCCATCAGAGCAACCACTACGCTCATTTGTTGTGCCTTTGTTATGGTGAATTGTTGCGTTAGAGGGGAGTGGGAGTGACTTTTGGTGCACTTGACTGAGCAGACGAAATGGGGATGACGCGACTACCGACCCGACTCGAGGAGGAGGAGAAGGAGAAGGAGCATAGAGAATCCGACATCTCTAATCTGGCGTAGAAAGGGTTGCGATATAAAATGCTGCTGTTGATTATTTGGCATGCAACGCGTGCTTAGCCAAATGCTGGTCATGAAATTGCTTTAAAATCCATCTCAATGAACAATTTGCATTCATTTAACGCAATTATCGCTGCTGATATATAATTGAAGCGTTGAAAGAAATAGAAAAGCTGAGCAATTATAACAAGGAGATTAGATAAGCTAAATTAAATTAACATTCGTTTTATTTTAATTTTAGTTTTCAAATAGATTCTTTGATCGGGGTATTAAATTCTTCTTATAATATATGTAACTATCATAATATTAAATACATAACTTCCAAGTACAATTTTCTGATTTGTTATCAATTCACAATAAAAAGCTCATTTTTTTTTTTTTAAGTACTCTTGTATGTCTATCACTACCTTTTTAAAATGCTTCACTAATATTACAATTCTAAAAGCACTGCCAACTAAATAGCCACAACTGTAAATATGCAACTCAATCTGACGAAACTTTAATTAAAATTGCAAGACTTCTAAAAAAGGAACTTCAAAATAGAAAGCTGCCTCCATGGAGACAGCAGAATTTAAAGTACACAAAACTTAAATTTGGCTTTTTGTGCCGTCGACTGACAAAAGTCAAATACTTCGTAGAATTGAGGAACTGAAAGCCAACCGCAAGGGAAACCTTTATTCCTAGAAAGTACTCGAAATGTCAGATAGTAGATATACAAATAGGAAAGTAGCGGAAGCAAATGAGAGGAGAAGCGAGCCCGTAAACAAAAGGACACCTCGAAATTTGTTAAGATTAGCACACAATTCGCACACAGTCAACGCCATCTACATCACCATCACTATCGCCATCTCTTCCATCTTTCATCTCTCAGCTCCATTTTGCGTTTGTGTTTCCATCCGTGGAGCGATGCGATGCTGTGGCCAAGACGCAGGCGTCTGTTTAATCTAATGGCTGCCGGCTGCTATGGCAGCCTGACAAACATTGACATTTTCTGTTATGTAATCAGACGCCCCAAGGTATGCAGCCAAAAAACAAAACGAAAAAGCAACAACAAAAAACGTGAGCGCCACACAGAAAACACAACAACAACAAAAAGAAACGAACGCAATAAATTGTCGCATAAAAATTGATGTTTTATTTTCAGGTGCGTTGTGTGATGCTTTTTTTTTTTGTTGTTCTTTCTGCTTTTTGTTGTTGTAGCTGTTTCACTAATACTTAGGTGCGCAAAACGTGCACAGAAAACGCAAATTCTTGTGGTTGCCAAAAACCAGCAGGCTAACAAACAAAAGCCAGCGAACCAGTCGAAATTATGCGACACGAAAAATTGGAACTATGGATACTCTTTCGAAAGACTTGAAGAAAGTTAACAGCATATCAAATTGTAAATGATTTATTAATATTAATACATATTTGTTAACTCACATTCTCTGTTCAAAATTATAAAACTAACTTTGTATTTATTGCACAACTCGACATACCCCATAAAGAAATTGTCTAATGATGTGAGACCGCCCTATGGCAAATGCCATTCTCAGGATAAGACAAATCAAATTACCCATTGTGTCGCTGGCAAAAAAGATTGGACTTAAGCAAAATCTAGTCAATGCTGCGTATGATTATTATGTGTTCGAATAAGCAGAGTTATATTTAGTACTCATATGCCAACGTTTATATGACTGTATGAGTGTGATCCTGTCATTTGTTTGAAGTGCAAACAAACACACATAAGCAACACACATGCTTATGATGATGATTTGACTGGGCATTTAGCTGGGCCATTTGTATTGAGAAGTTTCACGCCACAGCTGCTAAATTAATACTTGGCACGTGTAACGCGGCGTATGCGTAACCTTAACCCAAGCCAAAGCACTGATGAAAAATGCCAAATAATCCATTACACGGTGCGCAAGAACCTGGCACAGCAAGTGTTATGTTACAGCCTCATTCTCTCTCCCTCTCTGCCTTAGCCTTTTCCCCATCTCTTTGCCTGTTAGCTGACAAGTGGCTATTAGCATTGGAATTTGAGCCAACAACGAACGAATGAATTCAAACTTGGGTTAACAAACCTGTTGGCCAATTGTTCTCCACAAAAGCCGTTGACAGCTGTGCTGCGGGTTATGACTGAAAACGAGAAAAAGAAGAGAATATAATGAAATAAGCTAGTTGGCTGAGGCCGAAATTTCATTTACTTCCTTTGGCAATTCTATGAAAACTTTTAGTGGTTTCTCTGCCTATCGCTAGAATTGATTTCAAAGTAAGATATGAAGCATCAAACGGTTTATTGCGAAGTCTTACATGTGATTTAAAAATTATGTATTACAACATTTTAATTAATGTTTAACTACGTTTCACCGCTTCACTAAATGTGAGTAAGTTTTCACTTAATTCCTTAGAGTATATCAGCTGCGGCATGTTGAATGAAGCAAATTCCAGCAGCACAGCGGTTAAAATCAATTTACACCAGCTCTATCTCTGGCTCTGTTAAAATATGGTGTTAGCAAGTCCTGCAGGAAAAGCAACAGCTCAGCTAGAGCAATCAGGATACACTTCACTTGGCACTCGCTATATATAGTATATACACACACATTTATACACATATATAGTAGTAAGGAATCATCAAGTTTAGCCCGGAGGTGATGGCGGCATCATCTTTGTAGAGGCAAGTAACGAGATAGCATGCCGGAAATTTGAGCAATGCAGCTAAATTGCGTTTAACCAAGCAAACCCCTCAGCTGTAGCTGTAGCTGAAGCTGTGCCCGAAAATCCAGATAACTTGAAGACCACCTCGACTACACGTAAAGACAAACTGCGCGATGAAAACATAAATTCTTGATTGCAATAGACGTCGATGTTGACGTTGACGTTGACGTCGACGCTGACGTCGTTGTCCTCATCGTTGTCACTGCCAGCATCGTCGTTGTCATCATTTTGATGTCTTCTCATGAACTTGTGCCATATTTCACTTAAGGGTAGCATTTCAAAGGGACAGCAAAAGGCATGAGAGGGGGGAAAACTGAGGTGAGGAGTGGGTAAGGGCAGGCAAAGCAGTTAAATTGCGTCCAAACGTAACAAAAGGAACACGTGACATCTGCGGCACATAAATAAAGCGCCATTGTGAATTATTACGCGTCATCGTCAGCGACATGTTTCGGCAGCAGCATCTGAAGAGGTCAGCGACTGTACCCCACCTCCTCCTCCTCCTCCTCCAGCACTCGACTTCTCAATCACTGTTTTATTTATACAACTCAAATCAATGGAGAGCCAAAAGTCCTTGTAAAGCTCCCTTAACAACTTTGCCTAATGGCGAACAGCGTCTACTTTTGCCCAAATTAAGTGCTTAAATTTCAATTAAAACTTGTCTCTCTCTCTCTCTCTTCTATCTCTCTTCCATCTCTTTACCGATTTCAATTGCAAAATTTCACTACGCCATTAAGGTTAAATATCAGCAATATTTTACACTAATTAGATACAGTTAAATATAGTAGGCTGAACGGTGTTTGGTTACGATTATTACCGAACACAGTTCTTGGCTTTTGACCGCGGCTTAAATAATATTTATACAAATTAGTTTAATTAATAAGGCGTATAAACTGCAGCTTTGCTTCATTTAGCTGGCAAAACTTTCGCATTTAAAGATATTGATTTAAGGCTTTTTTAATTGTAATCCACAGCGGAAAATGTACTTTGAATTACATTATTAGGGAATGACTTAGAAGCTTCAAAGTGATTTATAGCTAATCAAATTTGTATAACTTCTAAATATAGTAATGCATACAATAAGCAATTAAGATGATATCCTAAACACATAAAGATATTAGAAAACTACAGTTATTGTTATGGAAATATTGCTGGGAATTTTCAAATTCATTGTTCTAAGTACTGCTTCGAAATTCATTTAACATGTCTTAAAATTATATAAACGAAACCTATGCACAATTGTTTGTTAAATTTGCTCTAACCCAATATTGCAAATTCTCTTAAGTATAATTCAAATGCTATTTTCCAAAGTATTATATACATATTATAGTGCACACATGTAGTATACGGAATATTTTTGAAATTATAGCAAGAGTCAGACAGCAGCATTAGTTGGAGCAGAGAGCAGAGATGCCAGAAATTTGTATACCTTGAGCTTACAATACATTTGGCTGCCATTTCTCTCGATTGCCGTCTTTGATTGCAGTTGACCTAGTTGCTGCCTGATTACCCAACCGCACATTCAAACACACACACACGTAGATAGACTCCATCCACACACACACACACACACATATATATATTGTACACACAGAGGGTGCTCTCCATAGCATACTTTGCATAACTTAAGGCACATTCCGCATTCTTCGCTTGGCAAATAACTTTGCATATTTGGTGGCGCCTTTTGCCGCATGCCTTGATTTATGCAAAATTTTCATTGCTGCCGCTGCTGCTGTTGTTACTTCGATTAATTACTATGGAAAACTCAGAAAGTTTAATATGTTCCCATTGCAAAAAGTCTCGCACATATGCCATCAACATCAACAACAACGACAACGACGACAACGACAGAGGCAACGACTGACACAATTCTCAGAATTCTCGAGGGCTCCTCCTGCTGCAGCATCCGCGTGTAGAACTCGGAAAGTATCACATTAATTTGCAGCTCTTTGCCGATCCGCAAGTCTTTAAAAGTTTTGTTTGCCTTCGAGTTTAGTTTTAATCGCATTTGCTTGTCTCGTCACTGAGACTTTGACTTGCTGCTGACTTATTGTTGCCTGTTGTTGTCACGGCTTTAAATGCAAATTTATATGAGCACGACATAATACATTTGTGCATACATCACTGTTGTTGAATATATCATCGGCGGTTCAGCTGACAATTATATTACAGAAATTATATCTTGACTTGACAATAATAAGTTTTTAAATAATTATCAAAGCTAACATTTATTTTGATTTTACAATAATTTAGAGTATTTAAAAGGTTTCAGTTTCTTTTTAGTGACGTAAGTGAATCGTTCAGGGATTTTCGATTTTCGTTGCCAAATTCGTGCCACGACGATTTAATAAAAAGTAACATACACTACAAGTTATTAGACATTAATAAATAAAATAAACATTATCACATAATCTTCGAAATAATATTTTAGACTCACATGAAAATCAGCACAGTGGGTACATAGAAAAAATTACTCAGAACAAAGACGCCTCCCGGAAATGATTTTGAAGTGGCAGCGTAAACTGCATTGTAGATATATGGAAATGTGTGATTCTCAACTAGTTGCAATATACTAAAAATAGCAAACAGCTTGCCTAGAGATATAAATGAATTTATGCAATCCGTTATGTTTTGTGTGTGTTTTAAATGAACTTACCCTCATCATGGGTAATAATAGATGCAGTTGATTTAATGGAGACAATACTTAGATATCTAAACAAATCCAGCAATTTGACCATATACAATTTTGCCGGATCCGTAGCGAAAGCCTAATTAAAATAGTTTCATCAATTGAGTTTAATTAACTTATCAATCAACTCACATATATAAAGAAGAACACGACAGTGAAGACCGAAGACGATATACCAATCATTAAGTCGGAAAATTTCAAAATTATTTTAAAGACAACTAGACCCAGAATAGTTCCGATAATACTTGATATATAACGCATCGTATTGAGTGTCTCTTCGCCTTTGAAATTCCAGCCCTGATTATTTTCTTCGTGTACTTTCAGGTATTCAGACTCCATCTCGCTGGGGCCAAGAGTTAGTAAATAACACAAAATAAGTAACAACAATATTGAACGGCGATTATTCGATCGCCTTTCAAAAGGGAATTTAACAAGCTCCATCAGCAGCGTCGGATCAAAGAATTCTCTTAATACATTACGTCGCGCCGGTTCAACTTTTGATGGCTCAACCTCATTTGTTAACTGAATACTTCCATTATTTTCAACTGCAAATACATCCATGTTGCTTGTCTCTTTCCTTTTATTTTCATGTGACTTGGGCTCCTTTATAACCATTGCAATGTATAGTAAGGTAACCAATTGCAAGATCACACCTGTTGTAATCCCATCTGAAATTAGGCATGTGATTGTAATACACCTAATATGCCAATTCAATTATTTATTTAGCTTTAACTTACAATTATAACTGAAGATATACGATTCTTCGTCACTAGGGTTAGATACAAATTTTGTCAATAACACAGAGATGATAAAGATGCCAAAGCGTAAGGTTCGATCCTCCTTAGAAGTTGTCGAGGTCATAAAACAAAATACAGACATCATAAAGCAAGCACGACCTCCAAAAAGCGAACGCAGGACTGCACATGAATATATACTAAGCTCAGAAGGAAGATCCGAAAGAAATATCACTGAAAGAAGTTGAACTGGAAAAAACAAATTGCTTTAAATGAAGCAATAGTTGATTTAATACTCATACTCATTTGATAGATACTCACCAACAAAGAATATGCATTCACCTACTATAGGCAGCATCATGATGGTTCTATGTTTATGGTAACGATCCGTCCATCCTCCAGCAAAAAATAACAAAATTAATGGAAGTACAAAATCTGCGAGTGATGAAAAAAAAAATATCAAGTTCATAAAAAGCGACTGCCAACAGTCCTAGAAATCGCCAAACTTTAAATTCTAGCCATATATTCGAGACTTCTCTGTTTTCAAAGTGATTTGCATACTAATAATAATTATCATACAATATTAAGCTTAACTATATAAGTAAAACTAGTTATTGTAATTACCTATATAGTAAATATTTCCATAATAATGATCCAATAAAGAGTGTACTTTATATCTTATACTACAACAACTAGCGTCATCGTCACATACAGTTAAATTTCCAATTTCGAATTTTAATGACTGACAATCTGCCTTCGCACTATCTTCACAACTGTAAATACCGATGCCAAGCTTTGCGATACAAACTTGGCGATACTGCGAATGGTATAATATTTTATTGTTTAAAGATATTGATGTCCAATGTAAAAACAATAACGGTTCTATAATGAAAAAACGACGCCACAAGCTTTGCAGATATTTTAACTTGAACTTTTGCTTTGCTTCGACCGTATTCACAGATCCGGCTTCGTTGGGTGTAGTTGCATCGGTCATTTTAGTAAAATTTTTTTCAAAAATTATTCTATACGATTCCACTCAACACGTATGATGAAGTGCTAAAATTATACTGATGTCTTTTTGAGCATGCTTATATGTTATATAACAAATTTCTCACAGGTAGCCAAGCCTTATTATGATATATCCTCAAAGAATGACGTAAACTATGTGAAGATCCAGCGATTGTAAAATGCCAGTGGGAATTTTGTCCTTGGGCAACAAAATTCCCAAGTTTACACAAAAAAAATATTGCTTTTTTATTGCCTTTGCATTTGTTGACCCAAAGGGTCAAAAGCATTGGATGGCAATATGGTATGTTTTAAACATATACATATATACATTAAACATACATTTTAATATAATACAATATTATAATATTATATTATATAAATAAATATTCTATAGAGTTTGATATAATAATATTATATAATATAATATAAAGATTAACGTTTTATATTGTGCACATACATACGTGAATATATATATAAATAATGCGATTATAGATTTTCAGAATCTTGCTGTTCATTTGCTCCGTCTTTCTGAGCTAACTTTTGTGTTGTGTTGACAACGTATTAGAAAGTAGCATGCCCTACAAAATAATGATTAAAAATAATGATAAAACCTTGCATTCGTTTAAAGTCAAATGATTCCAACTTACATAAATATTAGTCCGATGGATAAGTGTAATAGTACCTCAACGAAGGTTGTAGTATTATAGCGAACTCTTTCAAAATATGCCTCTCCAAAATATTTCAAGATGGCAAAAAGTGAGTACAATTTTCCTATAATTGTAAACAAATTTTTTTAAGTACTCTGCAAAATAATTAGTTTTTATATTAAATCACCATAGTCATTACTAATAGTGGATGCAATTGATTGGATGGGGATATACCGAATTATTGCAGCAAATTTGAATGCTTCAGACACGTACACGATTAAAAACTTGCCTGAGATGAACTGGAAGAAATAAAAAAAAATAGTAAGCTCATTTTATATGTGGAATTCCCAATTGTAAACTTACAGGATTCAGGCGCAACATGACAGTAATTAAAGAAATTAACATGCCCATTACAGAATCAGATAATTTCATTAGTTCGCTTAAAAACAGGTAGCAACCAAATATTCCCATAATAGTTGATGCAATTCTTACAATGAAGTATGTATTAGTACTCTCATAAAAATTATCAAATGCACTACTAAAACGCAATTCCTTATCACTTATTCGTTCCACGTTTTGAGAGGTGAGGAAGTAAGCCAAAATCAATAGCAGTAATATAGAGCGACCGTTATTCTCTCGCCTTATAAATGGGACTTTCATAAGATCTTTCAGTAGCTTCAGATCAAAGAATTGCGTGCACATATTATTTCCAGTAGTTATGGACTCTGAAGGTTCGTTGATGTCGATCATTTGGCTTGGCTTGGGCTCCTTTAAAAACATGACAATGTAGATTAAGGCAGCAATTTGGCAACACGCACCTATTGCAAAGGATGCTGAAAAAATACATATGAAAATAAAATGATTTATTTATCTTTATAGAATAAACAAACAATATGTGTTATTAAACCCACTTGTGTAGCCAAAAAGTTTATAGCTAGATCCGCTGAAGTAAATTACTAAAGTTGCAAGTTGCTCAACTATGGCACAGTATATAAGACGTAAGGTTCTATCTTTTGCAGCAGTTGATATGGCTATGTAGCTGTACACTGACATCATAAAGCTTGTTTTGCCGCCACAAAGATTAGTGAGCATTGAACTATAAACAGCAAACTTCCACGATATATCCTTTACAAATAACGACGCTAAGAGCTGACCTGTTAATCACTAGAAATCACATTTCTCTACTTGCTGACTGACTTTATGATACTCACACACATAGAAGAGGCAATTTCCTAAAATGGGCAACATCATGAAGGTTTTATGCTTATTGTAACGGTCTATCCAGCCTCCAGCGAAGCACAATATAATCAACGGAAATATTGCATCTGTAATATAAAATTTTCTTAAATTTACTGTGCTATGTAATTTAGTTGATTATTTTTACCGATTTCCACACCATAGAGTTTTCTAAAATATATATCTTTGGCAAGTCCGTCTGTACAATTATTTTCATTATCAAATTGATCTATACTTCCATTTATATAAGCATCGTGCATGGCTGGACATATTGATGGGCATGGCAAACAATACCAAAAAAATGCTATTGCTTTGTAATTAAGAAAACTTGGAACCAAATATAAAAACAATATCGGCTCGACAAATAGATAACGTTGGCACACTTTTCGTAAATAATTCATTTTCGACTTTTCACTTGTGGCCTCATTTGCAACAGCGGCATCTTCGAAAGAGTTTCCATTATCCATTTGAATCGTATATTTTAAATTTTTTTTTTTTTCAAATTCCACACTACACTTCGCCTCAAGTTCTAAAATCAAACTGTCGGTTTTTGAGCATTGTCGGGTCTTTAGTTTATGTCTTAACATAGACCTGCCCATATTATGCCACCACATTGACGCAAGTCAAAAAAGTATCCACCAAAATTTACATCGTCCTTGCTTCTACACGAAAGTATCTTTTGGCTAACATTACCATTGAGAGAAGGTTTATGGACTCCCTTATAGGTCATAAAACATGTGTTATCTTCACCTTTTTAATGCCTCTGCTAATTTGAGGGCGAATAGAAATTATTTGATAGTTCACATGTAACTGTAGAACATACACCTAAACTCATTAGGTTAAATTAAAACAAATTCAATTCTAAATTTAGCCCTTTCTTTTTGTATATGTAAATGTCAGTATCCAATTTATAATATAACACTTAATCTACAGACTTAATTCATAAAAATTTGGTAGCATTAAGAACAATTTTTTTAAATTTATTTAAGATAGAATTTTAAATAACAAAAAACGGCTGATGCTCGGATCTTAGTTGTCTTAGCTGACAGTCTGGTATTTTTTTGGGTTTATACTTTATGCTTTAGTATTTGTTTGGTATATAAATTATAGTAAAAATAATACCAAACTTATTTGATTTTGTTGTAATGGGTTGTTAGGTATTTCACAGTTGAGCAGACTAAACTTACTTTTTTTTTGTACAATTTTGAGTTTATGCCTCATTGTCGATTTTGTTTGGAAATGCATTTTCGTCAACTTATTGTCGACCGCATGATCTGTTAATTTAAAATCATTTTATGTGGTTTTGTATCTTTAAAAATAAATCATTTTATGATCTTATCATTATTATTTTATTTTTGTTTTTGTTGGCACAAAAATATAATATCTATACACCCTATCAGCAAGAATACTTATGCTCAAGAATTGTACAAGTCAATTGAAATGATAACATCAAAAACAAAAAAATTATAGATTTTCGGTGTTGTTATGCTGAGGCAAGTTTGAATTGCGACGGCGCATTAGAAAATAGCAAGCACTGAAAGATGATAATTATGTTCAATTAGTTAAATTAATATTGAAATGAAATGTGTTCAACTTACATGAAAATCAGCACATTTGATACGTAGAAGAGTTCAATGGAGGGGAGAAGTAAATACGGAAATGATTCGATACAGATAGAAACGACTGCATCATATATGGGTTGATATATGAAGACAGCAATTGGTTGCAAGATGCCAAGAAAAGAAAATAATTTTCCTAGAATGATAAATCGATTGAAATATTATGCAATAACTTTCGATTATCTTTTATCTTACCATCACCCTTAACAATAGTTAATGCTTTGGATTGAATAGGTACTAAACGAAGAACTGCAAACAAGTCGAGCACTCCACCAATATAATGGGTTGTAGTAATTTCATTTGTAGGTGCAAAATTCTATATATAAGAAATGAAGATACGTTAATAAATGAAATTCAAGAGCTTTATCATTAAACTTACAAGTACTAAACGAGACACAGCAGTGAAGACAGCAATCCAGATTCCAATCATGGAATTGGAGAATTTCCACGTTTTACTAAAAATTAAACCGCAAATAAGGGCTCCAATGATAGAGGACTCAATTCTCATCAATCTAAATGTAATGTCGTGATGATCATTAAAATATTTAGTTTCAATGTCTATCTGCCCCACACTCAGACAATAACACAAAATTAATAGCAGCAATATAAGTCTACCAGTAAAGTCGCGTCTCTTATAAGGTAATTCAACTAATTCCAACACCAGCATCATATCGAAGAATTCTCTGAAGATATTTCGACGAGGAGGTTCAGATGTCAATGCAATGTTTGTCACGTTTCCTTCGATCTGGAAGTCATCCAGATTTGTTAAATGAATGTCATTCAATTGAGAATCGCTTTTAGTTGACTTGGGCTCCTTTATCAGAAAGATAACATAGAGTATGGCAGCGAGTTCAAGGGCCAAACATATTGCACAAGTTGCTGAAATTGGCATTCATACAAGTACATACAAATTTAAAATACTTCGCCACAGACTGAGTAATAAACTTACTTGTATATTCAAAGTAAACACTTGGCTCAATGAAAAGACTTAGATAGTTTGTGAGTAGAACAAACACTGCAAGGATACTGAGGCGTAAGAATCGATCGCTCTCTGGAGTTGTTGTGGTTATATAACTGAACACAGACATCATGAAGCATGGACTATCGCCAAAGAGAGCTGGTAGCATTGAGCTATAGCAACTCAAATTAAACGGCAGACGCACAACTAATAACGAAAATATAAACTGATCTGAAAGAGAAATAGGTTTGTTTTTAGACGTTGATGTGATAAATAAATGGAAAATACGCACATTTATAGTGTAGAAATCTGCCCAAAATAGGAATAAACATAAACGCCTTGCGCTTATTATATCGATCTGCCCAGCCACCAGCAAACATTAAAATAATATATGGAATGGCGAAGGCTGGAAGAAGAAAGCAAAACTATCTATTAGAAGATGAATGGAATTCCTTAGTACGCTATCATTTTTACCTATTTTTGAGCTATATATGTACAAAAAGTTATCCTTATAAACGGTATTGCAAACATCATAATGATAAACAGGCCAAGATGTTTTGCTTGCCATATCAGTGCACGAGTATTCGTCGTAGCCCATTTTCCACTGACAAACATTTTGTGTCGCCGAATAGTCTAATCTCAATACATTGGGTGCCGAAAATAAAATCAATACCGGCTCAACAAGCAGATAATGGCGCCACAATTCTTTAATACAGTTTAATTTGCTCGTTACGCCTGCAACAGGAACATTCACAGGAGCGACCACACCTTGAGTTTCCATTTTAGCACAAGATTTTAGCACATAACTTTAACTAATATTATATTCAGCGAATTCCACCCGACAGCTCAAGCTGCAAAAACACACTGTTGTTGTGCGTGTTCCGTTTGTTTAGACAACCACATTTTTGTTTTCATTGCGAGCCAAGATGACGTAATTCAAAGGAGGATTCAACTCAGCTGAGCGAACACTGTCTGCCATTGACAAGCCTACAGAAATTGAGTGTACTGCGTGGACTTGTTATACACACTATCCGTAGAAGAAACTTTTAACAGTCATCTCCGATCCGATAAAGATCATTTATCTTTTTTTATGAGTGGCAACAACTAGGATGATATAGCCATGTCCTTCTGTCTGTCTTCGTTTTTTTATTAGAAGAAGTTATTTATGATGTATTGGCCAGAGGAATATTTCAGTATTTTGTACTATATTAATTTGGTATATTATAGGAATAATACCATACTGTTTTGCTCTTATTCAAAATGGATATCGCGTATCTCACAGTTCACTCGACTGTAGTCCTCTTACTTGTTAACAAACAATAATAAAGAAAATCAAACAAGCAAATAAGAAATGTAATAACAAGTATACGCAATGTGATACACTTCCTCTCTGAAGGTTTGTTATCAGCTGAGTTAAATTGCGTCATCTCGGTTGTTTAGGAAGACAAAAATGTAGGTATTTTAATGCTGTGCAACAGTGTGATTCTTTCAATCTATAATTAATATACAAAAAATATGCTTACCGATTGGCATATTTGGTATATCGATATACCAATACATTAAAAATAGACAATACAACACAAAATATGCCAAATAGTCAGCATCATTAGCAACCGTTTCTTGTCAAATAAAACAATTTTTTAAATAACCTCTGCAATTTTTATTTGATCTCAACAAAAAACTGAAAAATATTTAAATTATTTATTTTAGAACACTGCTCTAGCAACTTAAGTAAATTATAAAAAAGATGAGTTATTCTAGTTTTATGATTGTTGTTCATTTTGTTCGCTTGTTTGTGGCGTCTTCGCGTTACGTCGTCGCAGTAAAAAGTAGCAGGCACTGCATTGGAATAAATATAATCAATACAAAATTATTTCAATTTAGTTTAAGACTATATTATTTAAGCTTACATGAATATCATCACATTGGGTATGTAAAAAAGTTCGCTGAGGAAGAAAACCGCGCCCGGAAATGATTTAGAAGTAAGAGCATTGACCTTTTTGTAGATGGCGGAAAAGACTTGCGCTTCGATTGGTTCCAAGATGCCGAGAAGAGAAAACAGTTTGGCTGGAAAGATGCATCACTTAAAATGCTAAGCTATAGGTTGAGTTTTTTTTATGTACACTCACCTTCGCCGTCAATAACAGTGGATGCAATTGTTTTGATGGGAATATAACGAAATAGTGAAAACAAATCGAGCACTCCAGCTGCATAAAATGATGGAGTATCTGATACAAAGACCTAAAGTATAAAAAAGAGATAAAATGAATAACTTTAGTATTATTCCATTATGTTCTAACATACTAATATTATAAATTTTATAAATTTATTTTATAACAAGTAAGAAAGCTACAGTCGAGTGTGCTCGACTGTGAGATACCCGCTACCCATTTTTAATAAAAGCCAAATATTGCGGCATTTGCGGGATGGAAGCTGGTGTGTCAATAATTTGAAACAGACAATTCAAATGTTGTCGAAAAATAGTATATAAATATCTCTTATAGTCTCTGAGATCTAAGTTTTTATACGGACAGACGGACATGACTATATCGTCTCGGCTGTTGACGCTGATCAAGAATATATATACTTTATGGGGTCGGAGATGCCTCCTTCTGTCTGTTACATACATTTCCTGCCGGCACAAAGTTATAATACCCTTCTACCCTATGGGTAGCGGGTATTATTAATAATTTTGCCATCCACTTACATATAAAAGACGCGACACAACAGTGAATATAGCACACCATATACCCAGCATGGAATCGGAGAATCTCAACAATTTACTAAGGATTAATATTCCAAAGAAAGACCCAATAATAGCCGATGAACGTTTCACCACACTATATGTGCGAAAATCAAAGTTCTTATTCCTGACTGCTTTTTCATCAAAGTATTTGAATTCGCTTGCCTCAGGTCCAGAAGTCAAGATATAACACAACATTAATAGCAACAATATAAGGCGTTCATTATTCTCTCGTCTCTTAAAAGGCATTTTAACGAGTTCAACTACTAAAGTTGGATCAAAAAATTCTCTAAGCACATTGCGACGTAGTTCGATTTTAGGGGACTCCATTTCCGATGCCTTTAAATCATCCTGCTCAGGTAATTCAGAAGCCTTTTCATGTGGCTTAGGCTCTTTTATAAACATTATAACGTAGATTATTGCAGCGACTTGAAAGAGTGCACCCGTGGCAAAGGAGACTGCAAGAAATAAAAGTCAAAATATGTAATTACAATTGAATATTAAAGTTTTTAACTTACTTTCATAGCCCAAGAAATTCAGAGGACTTTTAAAAGTAACAAATACGAATTCGTAAATTTGGTAGACTATTGTAAAGATACCGAAACGCAAGACTCGATCTTTATTTGAAGTGGATATCGACATATAAGTAAATATGGCCATAAGCAAGCAAGCTTGACCGCCAAAAATGGCGGGCACAATTGTCTCCAGATAGCCACCAAATTGGAAAGGTAGACTGTCAAACCATATTGCTGCTATAAGCATAGCTGTAAAGCAACTAGCATTGTATTTAATATATTTAACAACAGCCTTTTTCGATACTCACTCACATAGTAGAGACATTCTCCCATTAAAGGCAGAATCATAACGGCTTTACACTTTTGGTATCGATCCACCCAGCCTCCAGCAAACAGCAATATAATCAACGGGAACATAAAGACTGCAAGATGTGAAAATTAATTTGCGTTTACTTAATATTTAATTTCAAATGTTTACCCATTGCGTCACAGTTTTTATAGACTTTTTTAACTATTTTCTGTGTCTCCGCTGCTGCTTTGCAAGCTGTTAAATTAAAATTTGGCGAAAAGACATCCACAGTTAACTCTTCCCTTGTTGGACCGTATTCGGTTAAATTTTGAAGTGCGTCTATCAATTGCTCACATTCGATGCCTTTCGCTAAGCATGTGGCTGCATTGTAACCAAGATTAGTTCGACACGTCTGTTCAAGCGGAAAATTTTCCAATGCGATTGCATACAAATAAGATGGACACACGTATAAAAAGAACAATATTTCCATATCCAGAAAACGACGCCACACACTATGCAAATGTTTCAATTTGAACTTCGATTCTGTGGAATCTTTAGTTACAATCTTTCTTAGTTTTAAACGCATTTTCTTTTTTTTCAACGACTTCCACACTAATCTAATTTTGACTTCCTCGCTAATCAACACGTCGCTTCAAGCTCCAACTCATCATTGTGTCGATTAGCAGGACAACGAAAAGTGCGTTTGTTCAACGATGTTATCCCATTTTCACCAGGATGACGCAATTGAATAAATGACTTACTGGATAAAGAGGAGTGCCTATGGAGTAAATCCGTCACGAGGTCTTTGGGGTACCATATTACCATATTACTGAGGAGCAGTTATTACCTTTATGGGCATTTTATAGCAATTTGTCATGACTTTAAAGCTACAGCATATTTACCTCTCTTTTAATTTAAATTTCTATATTTATACTTAAATATCACAAATAAAAGTGTGTTATTACAGACTTATTATTTTATTATTTATTATCCATTGCATTCTTAGACAAAAGAAAGCAAAGATGGATTCAACAGTTAATTTTTAAGAGTTCTCCTCACACTTTTCATACGGTAATATTTCCATCTAACTCTTGTGAAAAATCCGTATTGCTTTTTAATATTTTTTAAATATTTCATTATTGTCTTAAAAGTCGCTGCAACTTTAAATGCTTTTGGCATTCTAGCACAAGTTTGTTTAGTTCGGTTTATCGCGATTTTCACAACACGTCGCGTCGAGTTCAAACATTACATTGGCTCCTAACTGAACAACCAAGTTAAAACAAATGTTTTCTAGCCAATGATTCAAGCTAAAAACAAGTAAGAAAACTACAGTCGAGTGTGCTCGACTGTGAGATACCCGCTACCCCTTTTGAATAAAAGCAAAATATTGCGGTATTATTTTCAAAATATACCAAAAAAATACTGCAAAATACTAAAAATATACCAAATGGTATATTTGGTATAACGATGTGATACTAACATTTAAAATATACCATAGACGGCACAATACACCAGATTGTCGGCCAAAGCATTTGAGACCCCCCGTAAGTGGCCGTTTTGTCCCATACAAAAGTGTTTCTTTAATAACTTCCACAATTTTTATCTGATCGCAAGCAAATTTTCAGGAATCATAAATACTATTGTTATTATTATATATACCAAAATTCACAGCTTTAACTTTAAAATTACGCTTGTTATTCGATTTAATTTGATTTACGGGGGCGGAAGTGGGCGTGGCAAAAATTTGAAACAAACTTGATCTGCGTGCAAACATAACAAATGCTGTCGAAAAAAAATTATAGCTCTATCTCTTATAGTCTCTGAGATCCAGTGTTTCATACGGACAGACGGACAGACGGACAGACGGACAGACGGACAGACAGACAGACGGACAGACGGACAGACAGACAGACGGACAGACGGACATGGCTAGATCGTCTCGGCTGTTGACGCTGATCAAGAATATATATACTTTATAGGGTCGGAGATGCCTCCTTCTACCTGTTACATACATTTCCTGCCGGCACAAAGTTATAATACCCTTCTACCCTATGGGTAGCGGGTATAATTACCACCTACGAATGACGCAAGACATTAAGTCTGTAGCCACAATCCACTGATGAAGCTTTTTATGAGAAATTGTCATTTGAATAACATAGAAATAACTATCCCGAGAGGCAAACAGTTTTACAACCACAAACGACTGGCAGAGTAGAAAAAAAACCACAAAAACTGAATTAACCACAATTTAACTTAATTTTTCTGCTGAATGTGCTAATGATATTTAATGAAATGAATATGTTAATGGTAATAGTTTATTCAGAAGCTTTAAATGGTCTATTCTGGATATAATTGTGGGAGAAAATAAACAATTTGGGGATTTTTAAGAACTTTAAAAAGAAGAGGCTTAAGACTTTGAAAAAAGAAAAAGGAATTGAATCAAAGTACTTGAAATATACTTATATAAATGAGTTGCTATATTCACCAACTTAATACGCTTTAGATACAACAGAAATTAGAGATTTCAAAACAAAAACACATTTATTTATGCAAGCAATTGTAAATCTAAAACATATTTTAGGCATATAAATTTAAGATGTCAAGCAATTATAGTTTAAAACAAGTGAGTAAGCTTCAGTAGAGTGTGCTTGACTGTGAGATACCCACTACCCATTTTGAATAAAATCAAAATACCACAAAATACCGAATATACACTAAATTGTATATTTGTTACATTGATGTGGTGTAGTACCACACTCAATATTTACTTCATAAAGTTCAAAATATACCTGATTGTCAGCCAAAGCAACTTAGAAGGCGTTTTGCATTTTTGTGATTATTGTATATACCAAAATTCGATTTTTATACCCGCTACCCATAGGGTAGAAGGGTATTATAACTTTGTGCCGGCAGGAAATGTATGTAACAGGTAGAAGGAGTCATCACCGACCCTATAAAGTATATATATTCTTGATTAGCGTCAACAGCCGAGACGATCTAGCCATGTCCGTCTGTCCCTCTGTCTGTCTGTCCGTATGAAACACTGGATCTCAGAGACTATAAGAGATATAGCTATAATTTTTTTTCGATAGCATTTTTTATGTTTGCACGCAGATTAAGTTTGTTTCAAATTTTTGCCACGCCCACTTCCGCCCCCGTAAATCAAATTAAATCGAATAACAAGCGTAATTTTAAAGCTAAAGCTGCGAATATTGGTGTTTATAATAATAACAATAGTATTTATGATTTCTGGTTGCGATCAGATAAAAATTGTGGAAGTTATTAAAGAAATACTTTTGTATGGGCTAAAACGCCTACTTACTAAGGATCTCAGTTGCTTTGGCCGACAATCTGGTATATTATGCCGTCTATTGTATATTTTGAATATGCTACTATATCGTTATACCAAATATACCAAATACACCATATATTTTTCAGTATTTTGGTATATTTTGAAAATAATACCGCAATATTTTGCATTTATTCAAAATGGGTAGCGGGTATCTAACAGTCGAGCACACTCGACTGTAGCTTTCTTACTTGTTTAAATAACCTCTGAAATTTTTATTTGATCTCCACAAAAAACTTCAAAAATATTTAAATTATTTATTTTATAACACTGCTCTAGCAACTTAAGTAAATTATAAAAAAGATGAGTTATTCTAGTTTTATGATTAATATTCATTTTGTTCGCTTGTTTGTGGCGTCTTCGCGTTACGTCGACGCAGTAAAAAGTAGCAGGTACTGCAAATAAATAAACCAATACTTAATCAAAAGAATGAATTGAAAAAGATATTATTTAAGCTTACACGAAGATCACCACAGTGGGTACGTAAAAGAGTTCGCTGAAAAGGAAAACCGCGCCCGGAAGTGAATCGTAAGTGAGATCAAAAACATTTATGTAACTGGCCGCAAAGACTAGCGCTTCGATTGGTTCCAAGATGCCAAGAAGAGAAAACAATTTGGCTGAAAAGATAGAACTTTAAATGCTGAAATAGTCTATTTATACCCGCTACCTATAGGGTAGAAGGCAGGTAGAAGAAGGCGACCCTATACAATATATATATTCTTGTCCGTGTCCGTCTGTCCGTCTGTCCGTATGAACACCTAGATCTCAGAAACTACAAGAGAGCTATAATTTTTCTATCGACAGCATTTATAATGTTTGCACGCAGATCAAGTTTGTTTCAAATTTTTGCCACGCCCACTTTCGCCCCCAAAAATTGAAAAAATTGAATAACAGCTGTAATTTTAAAGCTAGAAAATTTTGGGTCATAGAATAATGACTACAGTCTTTATAATCTCTGCAAATGTGGATGCGATCAGATAAAAATTGTCGAAGTTATGAAAGAAATACTTTTGTATGGGCAAAAACGTTTACTTATGAGGGGTCTCAGTTACTTAGGCTGATAATCTGGTATATTTTGGACTCTATAGTATATATTCAGTGTAGTGCCATATCAATATACCAAATATATAATTTACTATGTTTTCGGTATTTTTATGGTATTAATTTAGTATCTTTTTGAGAGAAACAAATACCGCATTATGTTGCTTTTATTTAAAATGGGTAGCGGGTATCTCACAGTCGAGCACACTCGACTGTAGCTTTCTTACTCGTTTTTTTCTATTCACACACCTTCGCCGTCAATAACAGTTGATGCAATTGTTTTGATGAGTATATATTGAAACAGTGAAAACATATCGAGCACTCCAGCTGCAAAATATGTTGGAGGAAGTGCTACAAGGACCTAAAGTATAAAAAAGATAAAAAGAATAGTTTTTGTATTATTCGTATTGTATTAGTATGTTAGAACATGTAACCTACTAATATTATCAATTGTATAAATTCATTTTATAATAAATAATTTTGCCATCAACTCACATATAAAAGACGCGACACAACAGTGAATATAGCACACCATATACCCAGCATGGAATCGGAGAATCTCAACAATTTACTAAGGATTACAGTTCCAAAAAAAGTTCCAATAATAGCCGATGAACGTTGAACCACCATAAATGGGGGCTCACTGAAAAACTCGATGAAAATGTTTTCAACTACCTTAGGTTCGGACGACAAGATGTAACACAACATTAATAGCAACAATATAAGCCGTTCATTATTCGCTCGTCTCTTGAAAGGCATTTTAACGAGTTCAACTACTAAAGTTGGATCAAAAAATTCTCTAAGCACATTGCGACGTAGTTCGATTTTAGGGGACTCCATTTCCGATGGCTTTGAATCATCCTGGTCAGGTAATTTAGAAGCCTTTTTATGTGGCTTAGGCTCTTTAATAAACATTATAACGTAGACTATTGCAGCGACTTGAAAGAGTGCACCAGTGGCAAAGGAGACTGCAAGAAAAAAAAGTCAAAATATCTAGTTGCAATTGAATATTAAAGTTTTTAACTTACTTCTATAGCCCAAGAAATTCGGAGGACTTTTAAGAACGACATATATGAATTCATGAACTTGTGAAGCTATTGTAAAGATTCCGAAACGCAAGACTCGATCTTTCTCTGGAGTGGATATCGTCATATAAGTAAATATGGCCATAGGCAAGCAAGCTTTACCGCCAAAAATGGCGGGCAAAATCGCCTCTAGATAACCACCAATCTGATAAGGAAGACTGTCAAACCATATTGCCGCTATAGTCATATCTGTAGAGCAACTAGCATTGTATTTAATATATTTAACAAAAGCCTTTTTTGATACTCACACACATAGAAGAGGCATTGACCCACTAAAGGCAGAATCATAACGGCTTTACACTTTTGGTATCGATCCACCCAGCCTCCAGCAAACATCAATATAATCAACGGGAACATAAAGACTGCAGGACATGAAAATTAATTTGCGTATACTTAATATTTAATTTCATATATTTACCCATTGCATAACAGTTTGCTCTGACATTTTGAACTATATTCCGTGTCTCGTTTTGTGCTTTGCAAGCTGTTAAATTAAAACTTGGCGAAAAGACATCCACAGTTAACTCTTCCCTTGTTGGACCGTGTTCAGTTAAATTTTGAAGTGCGTACTCCAATAGATCACAATCGATGCCTTCCGCTAAGCATGTGGCTGCATTGTAACCAAGATTTGTTCGACACGTCTGTTCAAGCGGAAAAGTACGCAATGCGATTGCATACAAATAAGATGGACACATGTGTAAAAAGAACAATATTTCCATATCCAGAAAACGACGCCACACACTATGCAAATGTTTCAATTTGAACTTCGATTCTGTGGAATCTTTAGTTACAATCTTTCTTAGTTTTAAACGCATTTTCTTTTTTTTCAACGACTTCCACACTAATCTAATTTTGACTTCCTCGCTAATCAACACGTCGCTTCAAGCTCGAACTCATCATTGTGTCGATTAGCTGGACAATGACCAGTGCGTTTGTTCAACGATGTTATCCCATTTTCACCAGGATGACGCAATTGAATAAATGACTTACTGGATAAAGAGGAGTGCCTATGGAGTAAATCCGTCACGAGGTCTTTGGGGTACCATATTACCATATTACTGAGGAGCAGTTATTACCTTTATGGGCATTTTATAGCAATTTGTCATGACTTTAAAGCTACAGCATATTTACCTCTCTTTTAATTTAAATTTCTATATTTATACTTAAATATCACAAATAAAAGTGTGTTATTACAGACTTATTATTTTATTATTTATTATCCATTGCATTCTTAGACAAAAGAAAGCAAAGATGGATTCAACAGTTAATTTTTAAGAGTTCTCCTCACACTTTTCATACGGTAATATTTCCATCTAACTCTTGTGAAAAATCCGTATTGCTTTTTAATATTTTTTAAATATTTCATTATTGTCTTAAAAGTCGCTGCAACTTTAAATGCTTTTGGCATTCTAGCACAAGTTTGTTTAGTTCGGTTTATCGCGATTTTCACAACACGTCGCGTCGAGTTCAAACATTACATTGGCTCCTAACTGAACAACCAAGTTAAAACAAATGTTTTCTAGCCAATGATTCAAGCTAAAAATTACCACCTACGAATGACGCAAGACATTAAGTGTGTAGCCACAATGCACTGAGGAGAAATTGTCATTTGAATAACATAGAAATAACTATCCCGAGGGACAAACAGTTTTACAACCACAAACGACTGGCAGAGTAAAAAAAACCACAAAAACTGAATTAACCACAATTTAACTTAATTTTTCTGCTGAATGTGCTAATGATATTTAATGAAATGAATATGTTAATGGTAATAGTTTATTCAGAAGCTTTAAATGGTCTTTCTATTCTGGATATAATTGTGGGAGAAAATAAACAATTTGGGGATTTTTAAGAACTTTAAAAAGAAGAGGCTTAAGACTTTGAAAAAAGAAAAAGGAATTGAATCAAAGTACTTGAAATATACTTATATAAATGAGTTGCTATATTCACCAACTTAATACGCTTTAGATACAACAGAAATTAGAGATTTCAAAACAAAAACACATTTATTTATGCAAGCAATTGTAAATCTAAAACATATTTTAGGCATATAAATTTAAGATGTCAAGCAATTATAGTTTAAAACAAGTGAGTACCAAATTTTGGTATATACAATCACAAAAATGCAAAACGCCTTCTAAGTTGCTTTGACTGACAATCAGGTATATTTTGAACTCTATGGAGTATATATTGAGTGTAGTACCACATCAATATAACAAATATATAATTTAGTATATATTCGGTATTTTGTGGTATATTATTTTAGTATATTTTGAAAAAATTCCGCAATATTTTGCTTTTATTCAAAATGGGTAGAGGGTATCTCACAGTTTACTCGACTGTAGCCTTCTTACTTGTTAACAAACAATAATAAAGTAAATCAAGCAAGCAAATAAGAAATGTAATAACAAGTATACGCAATGTGATACACTTCCTCTCTGAAGGTTTGTTATCAGCTGAGTTAAATTGCGTCATCTCGGTTGTTTAGGAAGACAAAAATTTAGGTACTTGAATGCTGCGCAACAGTGTGATTCCTTCTATCTATCATTAATATATAAATAATATGCTTACCGATTGGCATATTTGGTATATCGATATACAAATACATTAAAAATATACAATACAACACATGATATGCCAAATAGTCAGCATAATCAGCAGCAAACCATTTTTTAAATAACCTCTGCAATTTTTATTTGATCTCCACAAAAAACTGAAAAAATATTTAAATTATTTATTTTATAACACTGCTCTAGCAACTTAAGTAAATTATAAAAAAGATGAGTTATTCTAGTTTTATGATTGTTATTCATTTTGTTCGCTTGTTTGTGGCGTCTTCGCGTTACGTCGTCGCAGTAAAAAGTAGCAGGCACTGCATTGGAATAAATATAGTCAATAGATAATTATTTCAATTATTATTTAAGCTTACATGAAGATAACCACAGTGGGTACGTAAAAAAGTTCGCTAAGGATGAAAACCGCGCCCGGAAATGAATCGTAAGTGAGAGTATAAACTTTTCCGTAGATGGCCGAAAAGACTTGCGCTTCGATTGGTTCCAAGATGCCGAGAAGAGAAAACAATTTGGCTGGAAAGATGCATCACTTTAAATGCTGAGCCATAGGTTGAGTTTTCTATGTTCACTCACCTTCGCCTTCAATAACAGTTGACGCAATTGCTTTGATGGGAATATAACGAAATAGTGAAAACAAATCGAGCACTCCAGCTGCATAAAATGTTGAAGTATCTGATACAAAGACCTTAAGTATAAAATAAGATTAATAGAATAATTTTTAAGTTATTCCCATATTATAAATTTTGTAAAGTCATTTTTTAAGTGATAATTTTGCCATCCACTTACATATAAAACACGCGACACAACAGTGAATATAGCACACCATATACCCAGCATGGAATCGGAGAATCTCAACAATTTACTAAGGATTACAGTTCCAGAAAAAGTTCCAATAATAACCGATGAACGTTGAATCACAAGAAATAGGGGATCACTGAAAAACTCTATGTAAATATCTTCTGCTAGTTTAGGTCCAGAAGACAAGATGTAACACAACATTAATAGCAACAATATAAGCCGTTCATTATTCGCTCGTCTCTTAAAAGACATTTTAACGAGTTCAACTACTAAAGTTGGATCAAAAAATTCTCTAAGCACATTGCGACGTGGTTCGATTTTAGGCGACCCCATTTCCGATGCCTTTAAATCATCCTGATCAGGTAATTCAGAAGCCTTTTCATGTGGCTTTGGCTCTTTTATAAACACTATAACGTAGATTATTGCAGCGACTTGAAAGAGTGCACCCATAGCAAAGGAGACTGCAAGAAATAAAAGTCAAAATATGTAATTACAATTGAATATTCAAGTTTTTAACTTACTTTCATAGCCCAAGAAAGTCGGAGGACTTTTAAGAACAACAAATATGAATTTATGAACTTGGTAAACTATTGCAAAGATACCGAAACGCAAGACTCGATCTTTCTCTGGTGTGGATATCGTCATATGAGTATAAATGGCCATTAGCAAGCAAGCTTGACCGCCAAAAACGGTGGGCATTATTGTCTCCAGATAACCACCAATCTGATAAGGAAGACTGTCAAACCATATTGCCGCTATAAGCATATCTGTAAAGCAACTAGCATTGTATTTAATATATTTAACAAAAGGCTTTTTCGATACTCACTCACATAGTAGAGACATTCTCCCACTAAAGGCACAATCAAAACCGCTTTACACTTTTGGTATCGATCCACCCAGCCTCCAGCAAACAGCAATATAATCAACGGGAACATAAAGACTGCAAGATGTGAAAATTATTTTTTGCGTATACTTAATTTTTAATTTGAAATATTTACCAATTGCATTACAGTCTGCAATATTATTTTGAACTATTGTCTGTGACTCGGCTTCTGCTTTGCAAGCTGTTAAATTAAAATTTGGCGAAAAGACATCCACAGTTAACTCTTCTTGTGTTGGACCGTATTCGGTTAAATTTTGAAGTGCGTCTATCAATTGCACACAATCGATGCCTTCCGCTAAACATGTGGCTGCATTGTAACCAAGATCAGTTCGACACGTCTTTTCAAGCGGAAAATTATCCAACGCGATTGTGTACAAATAATGCGGAGACATGTATAAAAAGTACAATATTTCCATATCCAGAAAACGACGCCACACATTATGCAAATTTTTCAATTTGAACATCGATTCTGTGGAATCTTTAGTTACAATCTTTCTTAGTTTTAAACGCATTTTCTTTTTTTTTGCAACGACTTCCGCACTAATCTAACTTCGACTTCCGCGCTAATCAACACGTCGCTTCAAGCTCCAACTCATCATTGTGTCGATTAGCTGGACAACGAAAAATGCGTTTGTTCAACGATGTTGTCCCTTTTTCACCAGGATGACGCAATTAAATAAATGACCTACTGGGTCTTTGGGGTACTATTACCATATTACAGAAGAGCAGTTATTCCCTTTATGTGCATTTTATAGCAAACTGTTGAATTTCTATACTTATACTTAAATATCACAAATAAAGGTGTGTTATAACAGACTTATTATTTTATTCTTTATTATTTATTATTCCATTGCATTCTTAGACAAAAGAAAGCAAAGATGGATCAACAGTTAATTTTTAAGAGTTCTCCTCACACTTTTCATACGGTAATATTTCCATTTAACTCTTTAAAATAATCCGTATTGTATTTTAATTTTTTTTAAATATTTCCGTATTGTCTTAAAAGTCGCTGCAACTTTAAATGTTTTTGTCATTTTAGCACAAGTTTTTTTTGTTGCGACATTACATTGGCTCCTAACTGAACAGCCAAGTTAAAACAACAGTTTGGTAGCCAATGATTCAAGCTAAAAATTAACACCTACAAATGACGCAAGACATTAAGTCTGTAGCCATAATCCACTGAGGAGAAATTGTCATTTGAATAACATAGAAATAACTATCCCGAGGGACAAAAACAGTTTTACAACCACAAGCGACTGGCAGAGTAGGAAAAACCACCAAAACTGAATTAACTACATTTTAACTTAATTTTTCTGCTGAATGTGCTAATAATATTTAATGAAATGAATATGTTAATGGTAATAGTTAATTCAGAAGCTTTAAATGGTCAATCTATTCTGGCTTTAATTGTGGGAGAAAATAAATAAATTAACGATTTTAAAGAATTTTGAAAGCTAGCTTTAAAACAAGTAAGAAAGCTATAGTCGAGTGTGCCCGCTTCGCATTTTGAATATAATCACAATATTGAGGTATTTTTCTCAATATATATCAAAATAATATACCACAACTATATGAAAATATACCAAATTGTATATCTGGTATATTGATGTAATACTACATACACTCAATATATACTATATAGTGCAAAATATACCAGATTGTCAGCCAAAGCAACTAGGACGCTTAGTAAGTAGACGTTTTTGCCCATACAAAAGTATTTCTTTAATAACTTCGACATATTTAAGATAAGATTTATATATAACAGAATTTATTTACAATTGCAAAGAAAATATTTATTTTTTTTTTAATGAATTTCGGTTTTAAATATACAATTAAATGCTTTCTAAATGTGTTAACTATTTATATTAAATGCAATTGAGTTTTCGATATAAGTAAATGATGTATCACATATAAATTAATATTTTCTTTGCATTTGTGAACTTTATGCTGAGTATTTTATGCAAAAATTTATTGCAAACGTTTGCAGAAAAACAGCGAGATTGGACAGACAGAGAGACAGAGAGTTCCCCGCATTTCTCTTTGAATCTATCTGAAATGCACAAACATTTCATTTCATTTCGTTTTGTGATTTTGTGTGATTTCACCCTGGATACTACTTTATACATATATCTATATATGTATGTATATATAGTAGATAGTATCTACATACTATATACGTTCTATATATATTTTCTTTTTGCTTCTTTGCTTAGCTGTTCCTGTTTCTGTGCCTGCACCTTTTGCTTTTGGCTAGCGTAAGCAGATCTCAAAATCAAGTCAAGCGCGCAGCGAAGCTGTCAACCGCACGAATACGCCAGGGGAGTGTGTGGGCGGACGGGGGCGTGGCAGTTGCCAGGTGGCAGGTGGCAGGTGGCAGGTGGCAGGGAAGGTAAATACAGCATGCAATAGACATGGTTAAGTATATGGAGCGCATCCAAACTGCAGCTGACGCACAGGCAAACACACACACACACACACACATAAATGTTGAGGAAGGTTTAGGGGAGGGGATTCACATGGGGAACTTTGCTACCTTGATGCAACTGAAGCTGTGCGGAGTTCTGTAGCTAATGTAGTTTACTTACGCTGAAATATTTGCTTTGCTGCAATTCCTATTTCACAGATACTCACACACACACACACACTCATACGCAAAGCTAGTCAATTTTTATCAGCGCTGTTAAATTTGCAAACGACCTGACAGCATTTCTGACTCTTTTCAGTCGAGTTGAGTTGAGTCGCCGTTTAGCTGATCACATGCAACATGCAGCAGTTGCTCACAGACTGCAGCAATCCCGTTGCCAATTTCCCATTTTCCATTCTCCATTGCTGTTTGCTGCAGCAATTTTCAATTAGCTGGCACAGGAAAGGGAGGACGACGCGTGTCTAGGCAACAAGGACTTGTATTTGCCCCGAAGGACTATGCTGGGGTAATGTGACGGCTGTTTGCCAAAAAATTAAGATAATTACGCCGACGACGACGACGATGGCGATGGCGATGGCGTCGCCGGAGTTGGCTGTCAGGATCAGCCGCAAATTGCCGTCATCATTCTTGACTACCTTTTGTTGTGCCAGGACTTATGAGAAAGGCCAAAATGTCATGTACAAAAGATAAAAAGGACACGGCGGCTAATGAAACGCCCAGCAAAGCGTAATAAAAAATGCTCCAAAGCAAAAGGCCAAACGGATTGTAAGCCACATTTCCATTTTCCACTTTCCTCACACTCACTCCCATACCCCTTTCTCCTCCTCCTTCTCCTCCACTCCCCCTTTCCGTAGCGTGCCGTAGCCATCACAGCTTTTGCAGGCGGTCTATTGTTCTTGTTGTTGTTATTATTCAGGCACAGTTGCCTTTTGTTGAATTGAAACAATTTGTCACTTTTGGCCAAGTTGCCGCTGGGCTTTGTTTTCCACGCGACAGCGAAGCAGCACGACTAGGTGGGCAGAGGGGAAATGGGAAGAGAGGGGAGAGGAGAGAGGAGGCATCGCCGGGTGGCCGCATTTGATAATGAAATAAATGAAGAGTAAAGTTTGCAAGGGCGCAAATATGTAGTCATATTTATATAGCAAATATATAATTGCATTGTTGCTTTAATGCTGCTAGACCAACACACACCAAAAACAAAAAAAAAAGCAGCACAAAATATAAAGCCAGGAACAAATGTCGCCCATTATTCAGATCTGCTGCGAGTCGGAGGCGATTACAGCTCATTTTAGATGCAAATAAATGGCTTTAAAATAATGCAAAAGTTTTGCAAAGGAGAAGCTCAGTTATATAGTCAACGGAATGTGAATTCTTACTTACATTAAAGAGAGAGCTCAATTTATGTAGCTACTAACTAGATACTAAACGGATTAAGAAAACTAGAGTATGAAATATTTTTTTATAGTATTCAAAATTGTATTTGACAGATATCTGCTAACCATTTTTTCTCAACAACAGAACATTCTAACTTTATTCTTAAAATATATCAAATTAATATACCAAAAAAAAAGGGAAATATACCGAAGACTATATTTGGTAGGACAATATACTATTAGATTCAAAGTAAACCATAGATATAATACTCTAGATAGATAACATATACCGAACAAATTATTTAATATACCAAAATAATGTACTAAAAAAATACTTAAAAATAACAAATTTATTTACCAAGAAAGTGAAATATGCTTAAAGCTGCATTTGGTATATCAATATACTACTACATTCAAAATATAGCCTGGATGTATTTTTCAAGATATACCATATACCGAAAAAAAAATACTTAAAGATACTTTATTCATATATATCAATATACTACTACATTCAAAATATACTATAGAGTACAAAATATACGATATTGTTAATAAAAGCAACTTATGTCCGTTGACAGATAAACTAATTTTTTTAAATAACTTCAAATTTCCAGGAATCTCAATTTATGTAGAATATTCTTAATATATGTACATTAATGTGAAATAATGTATATTATTTCAGTCTATTTTTGGCTTACTCTTTTTGAATCAGAGCTGGCTTTTAGTTGATTATCTCTATACATATATAGATTGTATAAAGCATTATTATATTATTTAAATGGCACTTTATGTGTGCTTACCACACATACCACGTGTGAAAATCGAGTAAACAGTGCGAGAAAAACACGAAAAACAAAAGCTTGCGGAGAATGTGCAAAATCAACGCCAGTTAAATTTGATTTAAATGGCAATTTCATTTGCATAAGTTGTGCGAAGGGCGTTATTACATTACATTAATGCCAGCTGGCCACTTGGCTTAAATAAAATCAATTTAAATTGTCGGCCCCCAATCGCGGCGGGTCAAGTAATCAAAATGCCAAAACCAATTCATTGACTTGGCTTCGCTTCGCTTTAAGACAAATCTGCAAGACCAACACACACACACACACACACATAGATAGATTCAGGCAGGTTGTTGACGTACTTAAAGCCGCTGGTGAGCTGCTTTATGATAAGCCCAAGGATCCGAGGGCCAAGTGGCCGTTTGATCTGTTTGCCCCTTTTCGATTTGTAGCCGTTGAGCCAAATCGGCCTAAATGTCTAACGTAACAGGAAATAAATTCTCAACAGCCTTTTGTGCCAAGCTCTTCTCTATCAACCCTCACTCTCTCTCTCTCTCTCTCTCTCTCTCTCTCTCTCTCTCTCTCTCTCTCTCTCTCTCTTTCTTACTCTGATGCTTCACCTGTAAGCTTTCATTTCACCTGCCAACTGCCAACTGGCAACAGCCACCTGTCACGCCCACTCTGCACTGTATAGTATTTACTAAACTTGTGCTTGACCAAAGACTGGCAAAATGTTTGCTTAAATGCGGTCACCTGACCGGGCTTATTGCAGTTGCTGTGCACACTGCCAAACGGTATATTAGCTACAGAACACATTTTGAATAGTTTCCCAACATTTTGGTGAGAATAAGTAATTTAAAATGCTAATTATATAGGCATTTTTCTGTTGTACTTTGAAAGTTGTTGAATGTAAAAAAGTATAGCATACATTTAAGCGCAAACTTAAATTCATTTGAATAAGATTAAATTATATTGCGTATTGAAAAGTTTCTAATAAATATGTCATATAAATATGATTTTAATGTACTGACAAATAATAAAATAATGTCGCTACTATTTTAAAATAATTAAGTTAAAAGCGCTTACATTTCAAGCTTTGATCTTGGACAGTGTTCAGTTAAATAAAACTGTAGCATAGTTTTAGGTGCCATTTTTATTTAGCTAGTTCAAGCACCTCAAAAGTCACTAACATTATAAAAAGCGCAGTTTATACTTTAAAGTAAGCGCATTTCTTCATCGCATATGCTGCAATTGATAGACTTATTCTTTTTGCGTAGTTTATTTTCATATACTTCAAGTTGGGAGCAAGAGTTGTTGCTCTGCTGCTGCTGCTGTTGCTGCTGCTTTGTTGTTGTGCATTGTAGTGTTCATGTCTGAGGCAACTCTGCTTCAAATGCAACATTTCACCGGAAAGCAGCGGAAGGGCTTTTATATGCCAGGCTACTTCCGGTCTATAGAAATCTAAAGCATTTACTAGAGTTCTTCTTCTTGTTGCTGTTGTTATTGTTGTTGTTGTTGCTGTACTTGCCTCAAGTGGCTGGTTGGTTGGTTGGTTGGTTGCTTGCTTGACTCAAGGGCTGGTTGACTGACTGCCAAGCAGTTAACAATAGCTGCGCCTATGCATATGCTATATATTTTTTTGCAAAGCGCAGTCAAGCGCTAACAAAGTGTTGCATACTTCCAGGCAGCGCCCTTAAACTTGGCATATTCACTTTAATAAATAACCCCAAGGCAATGAGTGTATCATCTCAAAACTCTTTGAAAATCTAGCAACTCTTTTTTGTGCAATTATTTCAAAGGCAATTTGTATAGTTGCTTAGTTGAAGTGTGCCTTGAGGTAGTCTTTGATTTATTTTGAATTGAATAAACATTTAAAGATGCCACAAGTAGTAAAATACAATTAAATAGATCAAATCAAAACGGGATCTCAGAGAAGAGTTGACTTAGTAAGTGCAAATTGCAATTGGAACAACTGCAATATATTTTCATGCTTTCCAAATCAAGAAAGTTTTGAAGCAAGCTGAGACGATCTCAAAGCTAGAAGAAGACGCCACAAGGGAGTCCACAAAAAACAAGTGAAATGAACAAAGTACAAACAAAAAAACACACGTAGCTAAGCAAATGAAAATTTATACTTTAAATAGAAGAAAGCCAAAATAACGCTGGGACCAATGGCATTTGCTTAGCTGTAACACGGACTAAACACGGCGGAGATAAAGCACAGAATAAAAAACCGTAACAGAAGAAAAAAAAAAAGTAAGTCAAGGGGAAAAGACGCAGGTTAATGGATTTCTCTTGTGATATTTGACTTGAGTGAGAAAAGCTGACCCAACCCAATTTTCGGACCAGCTCTATATAAATATATTCTCACTGTATTTTTAACCTTTATGCAAGAAGTCTTTATTTTATTTTCTCTCTTTGCTGCTGCGAACAGAAAAAAAAAAACTTTACATTTATTATCAAGATGTATGCGATGGTCTATATAGAGAGGAGTGGAGGGGGTGACAGGAAAAGGGGGCGACGACTCGTTTGGAGGGACAACAAACAACACATTACGTTTAATTGAATGTTGCGGTTGTCGCTTGTCGTCGACACGACAACGACACACAATGCTAAAGAGTGAGGGAGTTGTAGTGGCACAGAAAGAGCGAGAGGAAGAGAGAGAGAGAGAGAGACAGACCTTGGCCATGGCTAAGGGCTTTGGGCCGTGTGCTTTTGTGTTTGCCGGGCACGCGCCTAAGAAGAACAAAAATTATAATGTAGTGTAAATATTTAATGATGATGTGACTTTAGATTATGTTGCCGTCACGTGGTCGCTGTTAAACGTGCTCGCCTCCCAGCTTGGCCAATTCAATGAACTGTAAATGTCGCCTGTGGCATTTCGCTCTTTCACGTGTGTCGTCCGATGCAACCGAAAATGAAAGCATTGACGTAATAACTTATTTCGTGTATGTGCGTAAATCATTCGAGCTGCAGACAGCGATAATAAAAACGGAATCTAATTTATATCCGTAACTTTACTGTGCCCATAAAACCGGAAGCAGTGCATAATTTAGGCGAAAGTTTTGCATTTCAAATAAGAACGTGGGCGCGCCATTTGCACGCTAGCCCCATCTGCTGGCAGCACTGTCAAGCAGCAGTGCATAGCTTAGTCGCAAGTGTCGCATTTCAAATACGACAATATGCGCGCTCTTGCACACTGGCGCCATCTAAGCGCAGCACCGATAATTGGTAAGCCACATAGCAAGCAGCTTTCCGCTGATAGCACTAACGGTTGAACATACTCGCATTTTGACATTTGTTCACATATCGAGTGCGCAATCGAATAGCGTGATTTACTCGATACCATATGATAGAGAAAATGTACGTCATGTGATTGTGGATTCTTTTTTTTCGCACGAAGCAGTCACCTGTCGGCCGAGAAAAATACAATTACGCCTGCAATTTGTGGTAAATAGCACTTGAAATTTTCAAAAAATTCACAATTTTTACAAACGCTTTTATTCCAATAGTCAGCCAGACAAAAGAAACGAGTGCAAGATGGCGCCTAAAATACGCACAGTCGTAACACAAACATTTCTGTGGCTCTTCCTCGCTGCAGCCACCATACTGATCCTTTACTTTGTTATGACTGGCAAGGGCGAACGCGTAAGTGTCGGCTGGTTCCTATCTTCATCGAGCCCCTACATGTGGGCCTGCCTCGGCATCGGACTCTCTGTCTCGCTGTCTGTTGTGGGCGCTGCCCTTGGCATTCACACTACAGGCACCAGCATTGTGGGCGGTGGCGTTAAGGCGCCACGCATTAAGACAAAGAATTTGATCTCCGTCATTTTCTGCGAAGCTGTCGCTATCTATGGCCTGATCACTGCAATTGTGCTCTCCGGTCAGCTGGAGCAATTCAAAATGGCGTCAGCGCTCGCCAGTGTGAATGTGATGAATCAAAATTGGTTCTCGGGATATTTGATTTTCGGTGCTGGCCTTGCCGTTGGCCTGGTTAACTTGTTCTGCGGTATTGCCGTCGGCATTGTGGGCTCCGGTGCCGCACTCTCAGATGCCGCGAACGCAGCGCTCTTCGTCAAGATTCTGATTGTGGAGATCTTTGGTTCGGCTATTGGTCTCTTTGGTCTGATTGTGGGCATTTACATGACGTCGAAGGCCAAGATGGGTGATAAGGATTAAAAAGTGCAGTCCGAAACGCAATGTAAGTAACGACGCTGTTTGTTTAATCAATTCAATACGTAACAACAATTAATTTAGCCTTTGCAGTATGTGTGTCACGCGCCTCATCCAAATAAAGCAACAACAATAATCAGTCATCAAGCCATTCCGACAACAACAAAAATAAACACAACAAGATCGGTGTTACCTTTTGGAAATTAGAACTCGTTTTATGCAGTTACAGTTTTCCTTCCGCTCGCCCGCTACGATCAGGATTTAACATGGGACTTTAGTTACTTATTAAGTTAAAAAGTACATAATTTTTACGCTTCGCGCATTTCGTCAATTAATTATTCAGCATCATTTTAAATTGTTCGCTTAATGTGCGTCGTGTAAAAATTGTTTCGATTTGTTTTCGTTTTCTTTTTATATTTAATTTAAGTGAAAGACAAGTGTGTGTGTTTATTATCGATGTTGTAGTTATTGTAGTTGTTAAATATTATTTGTTTATTTTTGGCACTTGTATTTCTACAACAAAAAAAATGTATTATATTAACTACAAACTACAAATAAATCTAAAAACAAAGAAAAATATTGTATACTTAATGCTGAAATTATAAAAGCTACCATTATTATTATTATTATATACCTACATACATATAATAGCAAGTATTCCATATTAAACAATATTAAATACATATGTTTTGTTTAACAAACCCCAAATCGTCTATGTGAATTATAATGCTCCATATACTCCATTTGTAACAATCAAAGAACTAGTTAAATATAATTAATAAAAACAAAACCATGCACAACATTTTCAATTTATAAATGTGAAACATGAAAACAGCTGCTGGATAGAAATGATTTCGAATAGAATAAAAATTTCCCTTGGTCTGAACCAATAAGAATATAATGGAAATAGGTGGTAACACCAACAAGTAAGTGAGTCAAGGTGGCAATATCGATAAAGTGCAGCAAGCTGGCAAAGTTGCCACACTGCTGTCACTCAAATGCGACGTTACACATAAAAAGCCAAGCAGGATCCCATTTTGTCTGTTGCCTTCAAGCTGAACAGTTGCAGGTTGTCAAAGTAAAATAGGAAAAGAAAAACAAGATGTCGGACTTTGGTGAATCGCCACATGACAACAATAATATCGACGGAGAGCTGCAGCAAGCAGCTCAAGACGCCGATGTTTGGATCGAGGATGAGGATTTGGCCACTGCAGATGGTCCCATGATGGCGGCCAACGAGTGGCCAGAAATTAAACTATTTGGTCGCTGGAGCTGCGAGGACATTTCCATTAGTGACATTTCTTTGCAAGACTATATTGCAGTCAAGGAAAAATTCGCACGTTATTTACCGCATTCGGCCGGGCGTTATGCCGCAAAGCGTTTTCGCAAAGCCCAATGCCCGATTGTGGAGCGTTTGACATGCGGCTTAATGATGAAGGGGCGCAGCAATGGCAAAAAACTATTGGCCTGTCGCATTGTAAAGCATGCATTCGAAATTATCCATTTGCTTACCTCGGAGAATCCGCTGCAGGTGACGGTGAATGCGATTGTAAATGCCGGACCCCGTGAGGACTCTACACGCATTGGACGCGCTGGAACTGTGCGTCGCCAGGCTGTCGATGTGTCGCCCTTGCGTCGTGTTAATCAGGTAGTGCTTTCATTTATTACTTAATCCATTTATTTACATTTTGCCCATTACTTAGGCTATTTGGCTGATTTGCTCGGGCACTCGCGATGCCGCTTTTCGTAATATTAAAACAATTGCCGAGTGTCTGGCGGATGAGATTATCAACGCTGCCAAGGGATCGTCCAATTCGTACGCCATCAAGAAGAAGGACGAACTGGAGCGCGTGGCCAAATCAAACCGTTGAAGACGATCACTACATACATACATTCATACATATGTATGTAACTGTTAATTGCGCGATGCGTAAATAAATATTGCCGTCTTTATGAAACAAAATGACAGGTCTTAAACTAAATTCTTTTGCTTGTAGTACACAGATATAGCTGCGATACAAAATGTGATAGCTATTTAGTATGGAACAAGCAGGGCAATATAAATTGGTTTATAATTATTTTGGCAAATTGGCTGCAAGCGTAAGTCACACCAAGATGGCGGCAAAAGTGTGTACACTCCTAACGGATATTTAAAATTCAATATTAATAGTCAAATCAAGCCCTTAGCAAATTATCCAAATATGTACACACTTAACGTTTTACTATGGTCACACACAAAAAATATTTGAATACATATTGAAATGTGCAGAGCAGGCAATCATTTTACATTATTTTAATAACTGGATGTAACAAAAATGGGTTATAAAAAATAATTTTCTTATTTGTGGCTATAGTTGCGTTCGCATGGTCTGCGTATGTGCTCAGCCAGGTGACGACGGGCCAGGGAGAACGCGCCGGATTTGGGTGGTTTCTCTACACCACAAGTCCACAGCTCTGGGCAGGAACTGGCGTCGGATTAGCGGTATCCCTTTCTGTAGTCGGCGCTGCCATGGGCATCTATACCACGGGCGCCAGCATTATGGGTGGCGGCGTGCGCTCGCAAACTACAGTTGTATGAGATGCATCAGGCTTTCTCATGGGCAGATGACGAGGAACATGTTCACAGGTTTTGCCACATTTGGAGCCGGCCTAACTGTAGGACTCGTCAATCTTAGCTGTGGCATTTGTGTGGGCATAGTGGGATCGGAAGCAGCGCTCTCCGATGCCGCGAATGCGGCGCTCTTTGTCAAGATAGTGATTGTAGAAATTATTTCGAATAAAATAAAAATTTCCCTTGGTCTGAACCAATTTGAATAGGTGGTAGCACCAACCAGTAATTGAGTCAAGGTGGCAATATCAATAAAGTGATGCAAATTGGCAAAGTTGCCACACTGCTGTCACTCAAATGCGACGTTATACATAAAAAGCCAAGCAGGATCCCATTTTGTCTGTTGCCTTCAAGCTGAACGGTTGCAGGTTGTCAAAGTAAAATAGAAAAAGAAAAACAAGATGTCGGATTTTGGTGAATCGCCACATGACAACAATAATATCGAGGGAGAGTCGCAGCAAGCAGCTCAAGACGCCGATGTTCGGATCGAGGATGAGGATTTGGCCAACAGCAGCAATGGCAAAAAAAATGTGTCGCCCTTGCGTCGTGTTAATCAGGTAGTGCTTTCATTTATAATTACTTAATCCATTTATTTACATTTTGCCCATTACTTAGGCACGTTGTCTGATTTGCTCGGGCACTCGCGATGTCGCTTTTCGTAATATTAAAATAATGGTTAAGAGTCTGGCGGATGAGATCAAGGCTGCCAAGGGGTCATCCAATTTGTACGCCATTAAGAAGAAGGACGAACTGGAGCACGTGGCCAAATCAAATCGTTAAAGACGATCGCCACATAACTGTAAATTGCAATTGCGCGAAGCGTAAATAAATATTCCTGTCATAAAGAAACAAAATGGCAGGTCTTAACTAAATTATTTTGTTTATCTTGACTTTTAGTACATAGAAATGGCTGCGATACAAAATGCCTTAGCTATTTAGTATGAAACTGCAGCGGGGCATTTTAATTTAGATTTTAATTATTTTTGGCAAATTGGCTGCAAGCACTTTTAAACGTCAGTCGCAACGAGTAAGATGGCGGCAAAAGTGTGTACACTCCTAACGGAAATTTAAAATTCAATTTTAAATTTTGCAAAATTATGTACACACTTAACGTTTTACTATGGTCACACACAAAAAATATTTGAATTTATATTAAAATGTGCAGAGCAGGCTATCATTTAACATTATTTTAATATCTGAATGTAACAAAAATGGGTTATACAAAAATAATTTTCTTATTTGTGGCTATAGTTGCGCTTGCATGGTCTGTGTATGTGCTCAGCCAGGTGATGACGGGCCAGGGAGAACGCGCCGGATTTGGATGGTTTCTCTACACCACAAGTCCACAGCTCTGGGCAGGAACTGGCGTCGGATTAGCGGTATCCCTTTCTGTAGTCGGCGCTGCCATGGGCATCTATACCACGGGCGCCAGCATTATGGGTGGCGGCGTGCGCTCGCCACGCATCAAGACCAAGAATCTGATTTCAATTATTTTCTGTGAGGCAGTCGCAATCTACGGATTAATCAGTTCCATTGTATTCTCGGGCAAACTACAGATATATGAGATGCATCAGGCTCTTAACAATCACGAGCAGTTGACGAGGAACATGTTCACAGGATTTACCACATTTGGAGCCGGCCTTACTGTGGGACTTGTCAATCTTAGCTGTGGCATTTGTGTGGGCATAGTGGGATCGGGAGCAGCGCTCTCCGATGCTGCGAATGCGGCGCTCTTTGTCAAGATTCTTATTGTAGAGATCTTTGGCTCGGCCATTGGACTCTTTGGATTGATTGTGGGCATTTACATGATGGCCAATGCGGAAATGGGGTGATCATTCATAAATCATTTATATTATATAATAAAAAAGATACAAAACTAACTAGCTTTATTTAATTTTAATGTTTTATTCGTCGTCGCTGTCATCACTGCTGTTGTCCGCCTCCTCTGGCTCATCGTCGTCCTCCTCGTCCCAGTGCTTGATCTTCTTGTTGGTCATAAAGTCCTCGCGCAGCACATTCCATTCCTTTTTCTTCTTGTTTGTTGATGGCTTTTCATCATCAGATGGCTCTTCATCATCCTGTTCATCATCGGAATCTGTTTCCTGCTCCTCTTTTTTGACGGGATTGTCTATCAGAGCGGACTTGGCACGTTTGCCACTCATCAGCACGTCGAGAAACTTGCGTTTATCAATGTTGTTGAGCACGGCATCCTGACGACTGTCCAAAGGACCCGCTTCCACCAGCTGCTGCTTAATGTCCTTCTGCTGTATGCGCACCGCATTGAAGAACTGCACCGTGCCACGTGTGGCGACTTTGCGCAGATTACGCTCTCGCTCCAGATCACGAAAATTGGGTTTCACTCGCAACTGTAGCGGCACATTTTTGCGTTGTTGTTTTGTCAGTTCGGCATTTAAAGCAGATTCATCTGGCTTCACATCTTTTGGTTTATCCTGTTCCTCCTCCTTCACTTCAGCGCCATCAATCTCAAAGTCATAGTCCTTTTTGGCCGGCTTTCCGGTTTGCGCCGTGTTTGGTTTCAGTTTCTTGGCTCGCGACAAAACTGGCTTCTGGGCTGCCGATTTTGTAGTCTCCAACACTTTCAGCATTGAGTTTGCCCAGCCCGCGTTACCTTCGTCACCACTCGCCACGCTTGCCTCCGCATCAGAGCTATCTGAGGCTGCTGGCAGCGTCTTTTTGGCACGCTTAGTTTTCAGTTGCGCCATTTTATTTGATTGCAAATTCAAAATAAACAAGTGCACTTACGTTTAGCACGTGTGCGTGAAAACAACAACGACTAGCGGTCAGCTGTTGGCGGCTTGATAGTGTTGGGTAACATCAAAAGGGCTAGCGCTGCTATTAACAGAAGTGGATGACTGTTATTAATAGCAGAAGTCGGCGGGTTTATTTTTAAAAGAAAATTGTCGAATTCAAAACCAAAAACCTTTAAATGTAATACTAATATATATAGAAATTTATTTAACAATAAGCTGCTGTAAGCTATCCAAAGCAGTAGCAAATTCTTTTAAATTGCTGGGAGTTTGATGACCAGTTGTTGAGTTATTCAGTTGACAAATAAAGATATCAATAAATTCTTGAGTTAACTGTTGAATAAAAAAAATAATTTACAACATATTTAACTAATACAAGAACTAAGTGATATCTGACCTGTACAATGGGTTTCGCCTTTTCGTGCACAACAATGCTCTCCAACAGCACGGCCACAAACTTGGTAAGGAATTCATGTAAATGAACATTTAATGCCTGCAGTGGAATGGGAAATATGCACACCAGATAACAACGTTGCATGGCCAACAGCAACTTCGTGCAGACACTAACGCTCCGCAATAGTTTCTCCGATTCCAAGACAAGCATTTGCAATATGGCTTTGGCCCAACGATAATTGGTACACACATTAATTGAGGCACAAACTTCGCGACACGCTGCCAACTGTTCAGGTTGAGAAAAATCGCTATTCAAGACTTCTTTGACTTCTGCGCGATTGATGGTGAAGTAATAGCCAAGATGTGTAATGAATTGCAACAGACTAATGGACATTTCGGGACTTGATGACATCGTAACATTGTGTATAAGTCTCTCCAGCATGTCGTCGCATTGATTCCACTACAAAAATAAGTTTAAGTGGAGTACAATAAATTTAAATTCACATATTTACCGTATACGGATCAAGCGTAGTAAAGTGATCCAAGCACTGGCAGAGACAATTCCAAACTGAGGCTGTCACGTCCACAGCATCCATGGTGTACGCATCGCGAAAGAGATTTTCATAGATGACTCCTTGTACATTGAGCTCTTGGATATCAGAAGCATGCTAGAAGTGCAAAGCTAGGATCAATATATTATCTAAAGTATAAACGAAGATTAAACTTACACCACCGCTCAACATTCTCGCGAAGATTCGCACACCAAGCTGTTTGTATTCTGGCAGATAACACTCGCGTACATTTAGTCCTACAGCCAAGCTGAATGTAAGCAACTTCTTGGTCATTTTTACTTCATTGACGCAGTAGTGCTGCAATTAAAGAGCGTTTAATAAAGTCAATAACAAAGAGATACTTGTTTACCTCCAGATATCTTTCATAGCCATGCACAGCTCCCAGCTCCCGCTTCCAGCAGTCTTTGTGTAGCTTTTGCTCGTAGTACGTGAAGATGGCAACTGCCTCGCCAAGCTGACAACAAGTTCCCAACTTCTTTAGCAACCGATCGACAGTTTGCAATAAATTTGTGGCGTCAACATCCAGTTTATAAATCGTCGACGATGCGCTCAACTCACACAGCAACAACACAAGCAACTGCCGCAGCTGAAAGGATATTTATTGCATTTCTTTTATACAAAAAACCTAGACAACAAACCTCTTTGTAGTATGCATTGCTCGTTAAGATGTCCTCGTGTTTGTGTATCAAATCAAACAATCGCGGAAGTTCCTGGCGCAGCAGTAAGTGATATGTTTTAAAGTGTTCCGGCAGCAGCTGCGCGTCATCTATGTTTTCCTTAAGTGCCGGGAGCATGCAAAGTTGCACCTGGTTAACAATTATTGCCAATTGTTCTTCACTTAACTCGGTTTCCATTATGTTTGATCAAAATAAACTTATATTTCAAAACAAATTGCCGCTATTATCAACAACAGTCAGATGTTTTTTGGGGTGACCATTCACTCTTGTGGTTAACCAATAAACTGAAAGTGTGACCAGCATGTAATACTAAAAGCAACAAATTTTAAAAGTACAATAGTGGATTTTGTATTTAAGCAGACGGTTACACTGTGCCTAACTCGTTTTTTATTTACGCACCCAGTGCACAGCTGGTGGAATCAATTTGTGTTTTGTATATCTCTGTAAGTAGTGTATTAAAAGCCACTGTTACAAAAAAATGCTTAAGCAAAAACTCGCGGCCCTGGGACATCCATCGCCCAACGATGTGGCCTTGAGCAGTAAGTTATAAATATTATCGTAATATCAAGATTTATTAAACCGGCTTTCAACAGACCGCAAGGAATTCGCAAGCACAATTCTCTGGCTGGAAGATCAAAAGATTCGACTCTATACAATTGAGGACCGCGATAAATTGCGCAATCTACAGGATATGAAGTTGTGGGAAGAAGCTTACCTCAAATATTGCAGTGACTTAAGCATGCCCGCATTAGATACACAATTGGAGCAGCTAACTTGGATTATTGGACATGCAATACGTCTGGAATATCTCGATGATCCAGAGCAATATGGGTCAATACAGGCTGAAGACATTGGCGAGCCCAAAAAGAATGGCACTGCAACAGTGACGCAAAAAGTGCAAACCATATTCGATGGCAAAATAAATGGTAAGACATTCAAAGTTTCAAATAAAATGAAATAAAATGTTGTGCTCTTAGTTAACGACAAGGAATTCGTTACGGCTGTGCGTCAGCTCGCCACCAAGCTGCAGGTGCCTCATCATCCCAATCATTTGCTACAACTGGAGGCCATTTCTCGCATTGTTCACGAACGTCTCAGTGTATCGGCCAAAGATCGAAAACCAATCACCGGCACACCATTTCCATTTGACAAGGGCAACGATGTTGTAGCTGGCACAGATCCACAACTGGACTATCCGATGCGTATATTGCGTCTGCTGCAAATCCAAAGTCTGCGACAGCTGCAAACACAGATAAACGAAACCATTGTTGCCGTTCAGAGTCTGACGGCTAATCCCAAGACTGACACCAAGCTGGGCAAGGTAGGACGTTAAAAACTCCAACTAGCCGAACAAATCGCAACACAATTGTAATGAACAAACTAAATTTACTAAAAACAATAAATTAACTGCCGCGTCTAAAAAACGGATGATTTCCATCAGGTTTCGTTGGTTGTTTCTCGACTGGTGCAACTTTTGCTTTCAGGAAACTCGCATCTGCCAAGCGCGCCACTCCCAAAAAGCCGGCAACTGTTGAAGAAAACAGTTTATTTTACGATTATTTCAAGGTTTATTTCTCTTACCTGCTGCCAAACTCTTCATTGTGTAATTCTCCCAAGGCGCTTGGCGGCGTTTTGCTTGCGCTAAGATAAAAGCTCCAATGCCAATCATACCGAAGCCACTAATAAGGCGGCAGGCAACACAGTCTGCAGCCTCTGACACATTGTCACGATACCATGCAGATAATTTGCCAATCATTGTTTAGCTTAGTTGAAAACTTTTGTGTTTTTGTTTTGTGTTGTTTTTGATGGTGTAATTCGTGCTCGATCAAGAGTAACTGAACTGATTGAAAGAGCAAAGTTTACGCAAACTCGTTGAGATGCTTTGAATTATTGGCCGCGTTACATCGAAATGCGGTAGCAGTTTATGTTATGATTCTCAGCAAATGTCAAGATAGATTTTAACAAAATATTAATTTAACATCGATCAAACCGCTCATTGAGCGGTGCTCAGCTGTGTTTATGTATATCGATAATAGGCAAAACGATAGTTTCAATATAACAGTCTTGCTGTATAAAGTTTACAGCGAGCAAATGTAAACATGTTGTTCGGACTAGTGTGTAGTCGACGGACCGCCACTTGTAATAAACCAAGTATGGTACCGGGAAGTCAAATTAAGGTCTCATGTCTGGCTTAAGTAATTTTATAATAACCAATCATAAAAAAAACTAAATTAACATAAATAAATATGTGATTTAATCTAAAACTTAAAACTATTATTTTGACAGTCTAGCTTGCAGCCACACTTCAATACAGGTGTAACAGAATACATTTTCATTAAAGCTAATATTTAAAAATATAAAATAGCAAAATATTTGAATTGTTTAATAATAACAATTCATAAGTTTCTGCGTGCAATATATCATCGATTTTAGCCATGAAAAAATCGATTCTTTAAATATGTCAATAACATCGATACATCGATAGTGGCATCGATGATTCTCCACCTCTATGAAACAAACGGAGAGCAAAATACAAAACACGAGTGGAAAGAAATCTGTAATTTAAATGTTTCAAGTGGTTTATTAACGCTAACTCAAATTGAAAAAAGTGTAAGTTTCAATGCCAATTGGAATAGGCTAAGTTTTCAACGTTTGCATTATGTAAAAGCAATGGGAAATACAATAGAAAATCTATGCCGAAAAAATGAAAGAAAAATTGCCGACGCGACAACGCTACACACACTTGCATAGCGCACACACACGTATACAACACTAGCTTGCAAATGGCGGATGATGGTTCCAACAGCAAAAAACTGCATACACATGTATGACGTGTGTATGTATGTGTGTGGTTTAAGGCAGAAATACTGTTCGGTGATTTCAATGTGAAAATGTTGTAAAAATTGTTGACGTTGCAAGAAGTTGGTTGGAAGAGCAAATCAAAAAAAAGAAGCAACGGTAATTGCATAAAGTAAAATCAGGTCTGTTTCTTCAACCTTTCAATGCGAATGTATATGCGTGTGTATGTATGTGTTCAGTGCAGTGCATTTGTTGTTTTTGCGCGACAACAACAAGACGGCGACAGCGGCAGCGACGCCCTTTTGTCTTGAGCTTTGCGTACGTCGCCCTTTTGCATGGGATCTCTGCGCCGACCTCGCCCCCGCCCCCTATTATATGTATATCTGTGCGTGTGAGTGTGTATGTGTTGGTGGTTGGCTGTGCTCCACATCCATCAGACAGACGAAAGACGAAGACAAACAGCCGCACACAGCATAGAGAGAAAATCGGGTTTAGGTCACTTGGCAAGCATGTATGCTTTGCTTTGCATCGCAGTATTTTCAAATGCGTCTTCTTCTTGTTGCCAGTCTCGCCAATTAGGTGCTTAATAAGCCACGTTGAATATTTTTGCTGGCTCACACACTTTCACTATATATTAGTTGTAAATGATTGTAATGCAATTCAACTGCAAACAACAAAATTATCGTATATTTTTTGTCATTATTTTCTTTTCTTATTTTTTTTGCACTCGACTTATTTGATTTGCCAAGAACTTGTGTCTGATTGCCCCCGGTCATTTATCTCGGCTGTCCCATCTCGTTCGCTCTTTCTACATCTGCCCCTCTTACTCCGCAGTTTGCTCAGCCTGCCTTTGTTGCGATTTTATCAAACAAGAAATAACATAATTGATGTGCTGGCCTCTATTTGTTGCGCTCCTCGCACACACTTGTCTGTCTGTTTGCGTGTGTGTGCTCTGCTTTTGTGTCGAGCATTTCTTTTGACATTTACACATTGCTGGCAGAGCAGAGCAGACATACGCCCTCCCTCTCCTGCAGCTCGCTCGCTCCCTCCCACTCGCACAGTCTCTCAGTTTATGCGCTTATCACATGAAGCCGAGCGTAGGTGCGAGCGAGATAAGTGAATAGGAGAGTGCATTCTGTTTGCATAGGCAGGCAGCAGCATATAAATAATGAATGTAGTTTTCATTCATGCGATTAGTGCTAAAGTCACTATATTCACTCTATTGATGATAATGCCAACGGCGGCTCGTGCACGTCAGCAATCAATAATCATTAATAGAAATCAAACATTGTTTTCAATTGCTGATATATCTGTGTGTGTGTTTGTGTGTATATTTTTAGTGGGAAATATTGAGTGAGTCATTGAAAAAAGCGACATTCCTTAAGCCAAATAGCTCGACTCAACGCAACCAAACTAAGCAGAAAGAAAAATAAACTAAGTAAATAAAAAAGACAAGCTGAATGCTTTTCACACTCACTCTCTCCTCTCTCAAATCACACGCTCTCTTTATTTGAAGCGCACTTGAAACAAAAAAAAAACATTGCATGTTGCATAAACATAAATAAAAAAAATGAGAACTTTCTAAAATTAACACTTGCCTCGGCCTGACTATCAATAAAAATAGCAGAAGCAAAAAAATTGCATTTATGAATAAAACATCAAAAAGAACGACGACAACAAATAGCAACGAAGACAAACCGCAAACACAAAAATAACAAATACAACAGCATTGAGTGCGCTTGTGTGTGTGTAAGTGAGAGAGCGAGAAGCATTTGCGAAAAAAAATGAGTGTGAGTGAGAAATTCCATATGGGCAAAATGCGGCTGCTTTTCCAACTAATTGAACAAGAGCAACAACAAAAATTGGGGCAAATTTGCAGTTGACGCTGCATGTAACCAGGGCAGCAGTAAATTTAGCAAACGACTCAGCCATAAACATAATTATTTGGGCACACTCACATATACAGTTATTTCTATGGATATGTTTGTTGTGTTAGTGTAGTTGGAATGATAATAATGTTATTATTGTGCTAGCAACTAGTTTTTTTTTCGACTTTCTCACATACATTCGATACATACACACGCACACACACACTCGCTCACATTCCGCAGCGCCGCTCTTCCGGTTGATGACCTTTACCGGCTTTTATTTGTAGTTGGCTACGGCTTTGCTGGACGCTCAGCTCGTCGCTCAGAGATGCCGCCGTTTTTGCTTTGTTTGGCACCATTGACTGTCTTATATATTTAGCACAAAGCCGTTAAATGTATGTCTACACGCCCAAAAACCATCATAAAGATGTTGCAGTCTGCTATGACGTCACACGCTAACTGTTCGAAGGCATTATGTCTTTATAATGAAAAATCCTTATCAACGACTCTTGACATAATGTTGAAGTCATCAAAATTAGCTAGAATTTTTGAAGTGCTCAGTTGATAATAATATTGACACAGCGACCGCAAGCAAGAAGATAACGAGGGAGAGAGAAAGTAAAAATAGACAGCATTTTATTAGATACCAATGTATATGACTATTGTCTAAAGATATTAAGTTCAGCCTCTCAAATTCCGTAGAATATCTGAGTCAGCTCAGCTAAGCAGTTAAAAAAGCCAGTTGCTGAGCTCAGCTCAGCAGCAAAAGAGCGAGAGAGCAACAACCTTGAATTGAATTTGCAATTTGTGAATTCTTCAACGAGCGCCAACGCAGCCAAGAAGAAGCACAGCTTATACGGAGCCTACTTGAAATTTCAAGTTCTAACCGAGCGACGTCACACTCGTCGGGAGAGTAAAAATTAACGCAAAGAGAGCAAAAGAGAGTGGGAGAGCGCCGAATTGAGCTGAGCTTTGCCGTCAGAGCAGCGTCAGTTTCGTTGCCGTTGACGTCGTCGCTGTTTCGTTGCTTGGACGTCGCCACCTAGTGTCATTCGTGTTTTGTCCAGTTAGCGCTCCGCACAAAGTAAAGGAGACGTTGTAAAGCGCTGTTTGGCAACGAAGAAGCAGAAGCAGAAGAAGCAGCCGAAGATCCAAAAAAATTTTTAGTGAGTAGAGTTGAGTGAGTGCTTTGCAATATTTGCATACGTGTGCGTCAGAAAGTGAGATATTTATTTGCTGTCTTATTTGGGAATTTCCTGTTATATTTGCAATTCATTTTTGGTGTTTCTTTTTCTATGTGGGCAGTTTGTGCCTTTTTTATGGTATCCGCTTCAAGTTTAACCAAGTTCTCATGCATATGTAACTTTCTTCGCTGCGAATTGCAAATGACAGAGACAAACAAGTTGTTTGCTCTCCCTTTTTTCAACTTGTTCGTTTTCTTTGTGTGAATTTCTTATGGTGTCTATATTAGCTTACAATGTTTTTTGCCGTCGCTAAAGATTTCTACCTAAGCGGAGCGGAGCAAACAAACTTTTTGCATCTAACTAATTTCATTTATATTTTGTTGGAAACACGATCAGAGAATAAAAAAAAAGCCAGCTGATTGTGAATCCACCGAAGCTATTTCAAAAGCAATCGATAACTAAGCTTATCAACTATAATTATCGGTCATGTTTGTAATCTTGCAACACTGATCTCTGCTGCAATGCGTGTGTATGTGCATGTTTGTTACAAAGTGGTTTAAAGTGCAACTGCTATCGGAATTACGAAACGAGAGTGTCATAAACAATACCGATATCAACAAGTACATTTATATTTACAACACGTCGTCAAACAACAATGCCGATAACAAATGTTGTATATATTATTTTAGTACCATTCACCGGCCGGCAAACTGATAAGCACGTAGCAAACACATACACTCTCACGCACGCTCATATTTGTGTGTGTGTGTGTCTGTTCATGAAATATTTGGAGTGAATGACAATTATAATTACGTTTGATTGTTAAAGTCGTTGATCTTGCTTTATGCCTCTAATGTGAACTGTTATTCGTTATGGTTCATGTTTCTTTTTTTTTTTTTTTTTGAAACAACGTCAACAGATTCTCTGCTTTCTGTTCCACTAATTGCAAAGACACACGTCATCGGTAATACCGAAAATATAGAAAACAAAAAACCGCTTGCTGATAATGTGAACAAAGAAGTAGAAATTTGTAGCGTACACTTTGTCTAAACATTTCGCCGTGTTTTAAAAACTTTCCATGCCAGAGACTGCAATCAAGACTTGACGTTTGGTGATTCACTTATCGCATAATCGAAGCGTGTAAAGTTACAACGATCTCTAACTATTCCTTAGAATTAAGCAGAATATTATATTATGCTTGCATAATTAAATTTCTTTATAAGCAATGATTAAATAGAAATGGTTCAAGGCGTGTACTCTTATCTATATTCTATATATATATTTGTTTGGAGTATCTCAAAGTTCCATTTATAAATTTAGATTTATTAAGTTGCGTTAAGACACAGCACTTATTGCACAATGCGAATTCGAAGACGCAAACTAATTGTAGCTCTTAATTATATTTTGGCATAATTTCAAAATACTTGAGATATCAATTGTAAATTCTAACAAGTTTATTAATTAATGAAATTCGTTTTGATTGCTTGCAGTATCCCGAACCCCACAGCAAACTAAGAGGAATCATCACCATATGCAAATATGGATTTCCACATACTGATTGTCATTGGTTGTGTGTTCACGGCATCTCTTTTGTCCTTTCTGTTCATCAACAAGATCTTTCGGCGTAAGACCTTCGAGGAGGTTGTAGCCGAGAAGCGCGCACTCAGCGCCAATTTGTATGCCCAGAATAAGTCTGGTGGCAATGCAGCCTCCCAGCGCAAGCCCAAGAAGAAGGAGCTGAAGCGTGAGAAGAAGCAACGTCAGCGTGAACAGCAAAAGGATAATGCCAGCAGCAACAACGAGCAGGACGAGCAGGAAGACTTCTCTGATGGTCATTCCGAGGAGCAGAATTTGGAAGAGGAGCCCGGTTTGTCCAAGCAGCATGTCGAATTCGATCCGGACCCAGAGGTGTTGAACGACCAGCGTCGCACTAGCGTCAATGCTGAGAAGGAGAACCAAGCCAACAATAATAACATCAACAACAACACCAAGAAGGGCAAGAAGGACAAACGCAATGGAGCTGGGCCCAAGGCAACTCAAGCTACGGCTGCTGTTGGAATTCTGGTCAACAAGAATGAAGCGATCAACGTTAAGCAGACGCCAGTTGAGGAAACGCCCGTGTTGAATAACTTTGAGGCACGTCCGCCCAAGGATGTCGTCGAGCTGAAGAAGCAGGAGCAAAAGGAACGCAAGGAGGAGAACGCCAAGCAGCAGACTCAAAAGAAGAACGGCGGCGCCGCTGCCAAGAAGGAGAAACCAACCGCTGCTGCCGTGGCCCTCATCAATGCCGCCATTGAACAACCTGTTGAGGTGCCACATGTGCCCAAGCAGCAGCAGGTGCTCAAGCAGCAGCAACAGCAAATCGGTTCACCCAAATTGCAGAACAATGTGAACAAGAACAAGCAACAGGTCAACAAGAAACAGCAGAAGGAAACAACTCTCGCAGCCAAGGATCTTGTCCAGGCTCTCGACAAGCTCGCCGAGCATCAGACCATTGGCGTCTCCGCTCTGATGAATGTCTTCTCACGTGCCGAACTCAATCGCTCCGAGATCCAAATACTCATTGATTATCTGTTGAACAAACAGCAAGATATGCCCGCCAATCATGGCGATTGGTCCGATGACATCTGCCAGAAACTAAAGCGTCAACTCGAAGAGAAGGAGAAACAACTGGCTGAGGAACAGGAGGCCTCCATTGGCATCCAGGCTAAATTGCGTGAGCTGCGTCAAGAGGTGAATACCGAGCGTGCTCAAATGCATGGACGCAGTCAGGCCTACAACGACAAATTGGCCTCATTGAATCAGGATCTGGCCAATGCCAATGACAAATTGACCGCATTGACTCAGGATCTGAGTGCTGCCAATAAGGAGCGTAATGAGTTGCAGGCGAAGTTATTGCACGAGAAACAGGCCAGCTCACAAGATCTGTTGCTACAGTTGCAGCGTCTGCAGCAGGATCTGGTGCACAAGGAGAAGGTCATTGCGGAGATGACGAGCTTCTTGAACGCCGAGTCACAACAGAAGAACGAGCTGATTCAACAGCAGACAAAGCAAATGCTCGCACTGGAGCAGCAGCGCGATGAGCTCGAGGCTCGCCTCAATAACAGCGTCTTTGAGCTGGAGCAGCGCAAGCAGCTCGAAACCCAGAACACTGAACTCCAGCTGGAGCTGTGCAATCTGAACAATGCTCTTGAAACGGCCAAGGCCGAGCTGTCGCAATCCCAGGCCGATCTGCAACGCGTCTGCAGCACAGAACTGCCCGAGTTGCGTCAACAGACGGCCGCACTGGAGGCCAGCAATGTCACACTCAACCAGCAGTTGAGCCAGGCCAACAGTCATGCGGTCCAGGCGAATGCCCAGCAATCGGAGCAGGCCCAAGCGCAGTCCGAGGCACTCATTGCCCTCCAAGCCGAGCTGCGTGCCCTCAACGATGTCCAGGCCACACAGAAGCAGCAGAATAGCACGCTGCAGTCGCAGCTTGTGGAGGCACAACAGCGTGCCGAGCAGCTGCAGGGCAAGGAGAAGCAGTTGCAGCAGGAGCTGCAAGAGCAGCGCGAAAAAAATAATGTAAGTACATTTTTCAAATAAAGAATATAGCATATGAATTTGAATTTACGCGGTCGCGAATTTCCCGAATGTACCATTTAGGGATCAAATACAAACAATGTGGCAACATTGCGGGAATATCGATAAACACCGATCATTATGTTATCGAAACGATTCTAATTCGAATTTAAACGACATTCAATTTACAATGATAATTTCTAACATTGTTCTTCTGTGTTCTTTATTTTTGGTTTGTCCATGTCTTGTCCAATTAATCCGAACTTCCTTTTCGCTTGACTAATTTGCCACGTTGTGTTTGTTGTGTTTCGTCAGGATGTTCGTCTGAAAAATTGGAAGTTGATTGAAGCGTTGCAAAATGCCGAAGCAAACGCTAGAGCAACAACTGTAATAACAACATCAACAGCAAAGACGAAAACAAATACAGCGCTAAGCGTAGGCGTAAGTGCACGACAAGATTAACACGCTCCCCGCCCCGCCCCGCTCCACTCCGCTCCGCTTATTGTTTATTTACGTTTACGTTTACGTTTTTTGTATTATAATTTTAATGCTGCAGTCGAAATAAATCAAATGTGTAATTCAATGATCAATAGTAATGTGAGTGTATGTATGTATATTTGAAATTGCAGCAACAACACAAGCAGCTGCAGGAGCAACAACAATTGCAACAACAGCAGCTACAAAAGTCGACAGCTGCTGCCAATGGCGCTTTGGGCGGCAGCGGCGTCGGTGGCAACTCAGCAAAGGGCGAACAGCAGCGCATACGCGAGCTGTACCAGCGTTTGTATCCGGATGCAGTTAAGGCGCATGCGGGCAACGCACTCAGCGCCTCCTTTGACGAGTGGCTGGAGCAGGTGCTCGCCACACACCTGAAGCAGCAACAGCAGAAGCAGCTGCTACTCGCAGCCCAGAGCAGTAGTAATAAGTCCACACAATCAACAAACAACGGCAGCAGCAGCAGCAGCAGCGAACACAACAACAATAATAATACCCACAACAATATTAGTAGCAATAATAGTAATTCGAATAGCAAATCCCTCTTCGTTAGTGCTGCCGAGCAGCAAGAGCTGCAAACACAGAACCTAAAGCTGCGCAAGCGCAACGACGAACTCACGCAGCTGGTCACAAAGACGGTAAGAGAAGAGAAAGTCCCCCTTCTTTGTTATATACATTTAATTGACCATTCTTATTTTTGATCGACAGAGCAACACTCTGATTGACTTGGAGCAGCGAGCACGCGAGCAAGACGATCACTGGCGTGGCATTGTTAGCGAAAAGGAGCAGCTCATCTCGAAGCTGCAGCATGCCTCAAATGGCGAGCAAGTGAGTTAATCACTTATCAAATCAAGTATAGAATATCTTATTTAATTACCTTATTTTTTAGGACATTTAATGTCGCCGCAGTTGGGAGAGTTTGTTGCCCCCCCATAAATAAATAAATAAATACAGCAGAACCACAACGATTTATATGGACAACAATCAGAGCGTTTGTCAAACTTCCACAACAACAAAAAAAAAAAAAAGAAAGCAGCAACTCAACAACAACAACAATTCTAACAATCTATTAAGTTTAAAGTTTAATATTACAATTACAAAAAACTTGAAGAAGCAAAACTAAAACACATAAAAAGAAGCATAAGAAAGAAAATGGAACAAAAAGAGAAAATATAATAACGAGCCCAACAACAGCAACATTTAACATTTTAAAGTAGTAAAACAAAACAAAAAAAGAAAATATGATGAAATTAAGTAATGCTTTAAAGAATTATATATACATAAACTAAACAAGCAAGTAAGAAGAAAAACAAAACATAAAATAATACAAAAAGAAAACAAAACAAACAACAACAAAAAAAAAGAAACTTGTGCAATGTTGAACATCTAAATGTGAGGCGAGAGAGAGAAGTAAATGAATTATTCTAAATCCACAAACCAACAACAACAACAACCACACATTGCTGCTGCTGTTGCACATGCCACATGCCACATATAGAGAGACAGTTTAGAAACACATTTGTAATTTAATTTATATACACATACAATATTATGCTATATTCTTTGTGTTTAACCTGCATTTAAAAACCACGTCTAAAGTGCGCGCTAACCTAATTAATTGTTTTCCCTGTTTCTTTATCATTTTGTTTTCCATTGTTTGTACATGATGTTTTATTAAGTTAAGCGAAACCGAAATTGAAATTCTTTGGCGAATTTCAAAAGGCCAAACAATCAATCAAATTGTAAAGAGATTCAAAGGAGTGAAAGTGAAACCAGTAGTAATTGTAATTGTGCATCGAGATTTTTGTTTATTTTTTTGTATGTTTTTTGTTTGTTCAATTGTTCAGTTCAGTTCTGTGTAAAATGCGAAAGCGAGAGCGCAAAAAAGTAAAAAGTATTTCGAGAAAGTAGCCGCAGCAATAGAATATGTTAGTAGAGCAAATGGTTAGCCGACAACAGCAACATTTAATTAAGCGTATGATAAATAAAATAAAAACAAAACAAAAAAAAACAACCAACTATTTTTATATACATATAAAATGAAAACCATTAACAAAAAAGTAAATAAAGAACTTAAATCTAATTGATAAGTAAAAGAAAAACAAGCGCAGTTGAAGATGATGGGGTAAAAGCAACAACATTTAACGTAATGAGATGGAAAGCGAATTAGTAATTAATGTTGCGTTAATTAAAAAAACAACAACAAAGCGCATGAATTAAATTAGGCAAACAAATTGATAAACACACAGAGAAAGAAAGGAAGAGAAATGGAAACAAAAGTCGCAAAGGGACAGCGCGTTGTTATAAATAAATAAAGAATAAACAAAATGAAACACTACACACGCCCTAGCATTAACGCATTATAACAAAATTTATGATGTATAATTTATGCTAAAAACGAGAATTAAATACACACACACATATGACAAAACTCCAGTGCATTTCTTATATGTATTTAAATCATTTCTTTTGTGCATAAATAATTGTACGAATATTACATAGCTTAAATGTGAATGTGAATGTGGTGGCATCAACGCTTGGCCGCCAGCTGAAGATTCTGTAGGGGAATGACCATGTGGAAAGGATACTGCAACAGCTCCACACACGAAGGCCGCTTCTTGGGGTTCAGTTGCAAACAGTTCTTGACCATCTACAAGTAAATTTTTGATTGTTATAAAACATATCTCTATGAAGAACTCTATATATTTACGTGGACTAGCATTAGAGGATAATAAATGGGCAGCGCAGGATACTCGATGCTGCTGCTCGGATTCGCAATCGCATTCATTTTCGCATTGATGTTGCGTATGTGGCCAAAGGGCGTCTTCTGATACAGCAGCAGATACAAGATGCAGCCCAGCGACCACACATCCGATTTGGTGGAGATCTTAATCTTCGGCTGATTGCCACCACGCATGGGACTGGAGCCGCTAGAGATGTCGGTCAAGGCCTCCGGGCTGATGTAGTTGAAGGTGCCCGCTTGCGAGAATTTGATGATGCTTGTCGAGTCCACCGCAATGTTGCTGGCAATGCCAAAGTCAATCAATTTGAGTCGACCATTGGCCATAAGAAAGTTGGCTGGCTTCAGATCGGAATGTATAACGCCATGCTGATGTATATAGTTGACGGCCTGCAGCATTTGATAGAGTATATTCATCAGATTGTACAGCGGCAGATTGGTGGTGAATCCCTGGAGTATCTTGTTCAAATCACAATCGCCCTTCTCCATCACCATGTACAGCTTGGACTCGGCACGCAACAGTTCACTAAGCAATAGAAATGGGATTAGTTTGATTGACTTTTAATTGTGTGGAACAACTCACTAATCGTAGAGTGAGACAACGCAAATGTTGCCCTGCAGTTTCTCCAGCAGCTTGGTCTCATTGAGATAGCCCTGCACCACGAGAGGATCAGCTTGAAGATCGACCACCTTCAAGGCAAACTCTTGGCCATTGTCCTGGCGACGCGCCAAGTAAACGGAGCTGGAGCCGCCGCAGCCGAGTTTCTTGACCATTTGATAGGCGTGTTGCTTGATTCTCAGCACATTCGAGTTGGCTTTGCTGGCATTATCCGGCTTATCAGTTGCTGTGGCAATGGGCAGCGGCAGTTCTGGAATTGTGGCTTTCAGTGGCTCCGCTTGACTAAAGGCACCTTCAAGTGACTTTTTTGATTTGCCGCTGGGAGGCGGCAACTCTTTGGGTTGCACTGGAGGAGCAGCCGGCGTGTCGGGACTCTCGCTGATGGTGTCACACAGCGAGAAGGTCATACTGTCGCTGGCAAAGGGCGCATTGCGACTGACGGTCATGGGCGTCTGGAAGAGCACTTTTTGGGAGCGAAACTCATTGTCCAGCTGCTCGTTGCGCGTCTTTTGTGTGGTTCGTCTTGAGCTAATGCTGCACACCTGTGGCGTCACAAACTCCACCTCGGGCTTCGCATGCGACTTGGCCGCCGCTGCTGCTGGAGCGGCTCTCAATGGTGTTTGGCTGTCCAACGCCTTGCGATGCTCGGAAATGATGCGCATCGATCGTGGCGGTGGCTTCTTATTGGGCATGTGTTGTGCTTGCTTTGGCGATTTATTGGTGGTGCTACTACAGTCAATGCCCATGCTCCCAAAGCGTCCCAAAAACGACAAATTGGAGTCATTCGGCTTCAGGGGAACGGCAGGCATTAAAGGTTCACTGGCTGTGCTGCCCGTCAGCTCCTGCACGGGACTGAGTACAAAGGAGTCGTTGAGAATGGCGCAGTTGAGATTATGATCTTCATCATCGCTATCCGAGTCCATCATGGTCATCTCAGAGCGTCTTCTAGGCCTAAAATTCATAAGCTGTTTAAGCTGCTGATCATTGTGATCTACATTGTCCCAACTTACAGCATATTGAAACCGGATGTTGCCACATTGAAATTTGTCTTGGGGTCTTGTTCTGCCACATTCTCCTTATCCGCATTGTTGCTGTAATAAGCTCGGTTTTAACATCAATTCCAATTTAAAAAACACTATCTTACATAGCTTGCGGTTTCCTGTCGCCAATTGGAAGCGCGTCCTTTCGCTTGCAGGGCGTAGTGCTGCCTTCATCTTCCGAATCCGAGTAAAATGCCAACAAATCTCTAACGCGGCGTGGTGCAGGTGTAGTCATTTATAACTTGTATTTTGCTGCCAATTGTTAAACAATTTTGCCGCAATTTGAATTTGCGCAACAACAAAAACTTTGAATTGTTTATCAAGCCAAGAGTTGCAATGGATTCATCGATATATCGATAGCTCACTAATGCTAGAAGTATGCTTAAATAATGCAAATTTGTACTAACGGTTGCTAGTTTTAGCATATAACATTTAATTATTATCTGATTTACTTGCAAATGAATGTGCTGTAAGACTTACAAACTATATTTACGTTATTTGATTAACAATTAATGTGCGCTGTTATCTGGCAACGCTCCGCATAGGTTATATATGGTATATTGCGGTATATTTAATGTCGTAAAGTAGTATTGCTTTCAAATTTAACTGACGGTCACGCTGACGCTGCGGGCGCACCGACAATAATAAAAAACAAACAACAAAGCCATTTATTTTGCTGTTAAGGTGCAGTGCATTTGAAGCTCAACGAACAACGCAACAACATGGACTCCAATTCAGCAGCTGGCGCAGCTATACAAACCAGCAGTGGAAGCCAAGGACAACAGAATCGTGACACCGACGAGCTGCTTGATCCCGTACTGTTCTCTAACGACAATGGCGCATATAAGCTGAAAACAGTGCCTGCATTTAGGTATGTACGCATTCACACACATACCATCACATAGCCGGCAGCTATGAATCACAGAGTGCGAAAGAGTGATGCTATTGCTGGCTGGCTTGTTGCTGATACCAGCAGCGTAGCGAAGCGCAACGCAATTAACACACACAAAATGTATGTACTTTACTCTTTTTTTATTTAACATTTTTAGTATACATTTGCTTATCTCGACGATCATTTCGTGTGTGGGCATTGGCCTGGCGACCCTGTTCCCAGAGGATCGACGCTGCGATGCCTATTTTATAATGCTGTACTTGCGGGCCACCTTCTGGGTGATCACTTTCGTGAGTATCTCCTGTGGCGTTTACCCGTTTCGTCCGATTACCGTTTCCCGTTTACCCGATTGCCATTGAACGCGACCTATCTCAATCCATAGACCTTAATCATCATCATTGAAAGTCGTATTATACAAATTACATGGCAATTTTCCATTTTAATTATTAATTAATTAATCATTTAAAAATACTAAGAATGATAATAATTCAGTATTTATACTTAATATTTTTAATTTTATTTTTATACCAAATTTATGAAATTACTTTATTACTTTAATCTCTTTTAAGTCTTATAAATGTGTAGTGTCATTTAGGTATTGAAAATTACCCTAAAATAATTCTTATTTATTTGTTTTGCACAGCTCTTTGATCACTTCGTGAAGAAACAGCACGATAATCTCCGCATGAATGGCTATCACGACTTCCATCGAGAGACTAGCATGCAGAAGGGAGTGCCACTGCAAATTGTGTCGCTGTGGAACTCGATGCTGCTCGGAGTCCAGGCGCTCATCCATCACTATTATGGCAATGACTTCGAGAAGCATTGTGCCGAGGGCTGGCTCTCACCCATCAGCTACATTACCACCTTCAATGTGGCCGAGAATCTGCTGCTCGCCGCCACCCATGGCTGCTATATAAGTGAGCAAAATCCACTTTTGACTATTATAAACAGTTTCACAACCTTTTTCTCTTCCAGATAAGGTAGTGAAGTTCAATAAGGCAAAGCTGGCGCCAGATGTTTTGCGTGGCGCAGATCATGCCAGCGGCTCTTTGGGCCTCATGCAGCCGGGAGGCGACACCGCTGAGCTGCTCGAGAGGCAAGCGGATCTGATCAGTTATCTAAAGGATCACACGTATAAGATCAACCAGAAGCTGCACCAAATGCAGACGAATGTGCGTCCGTTGCGTGTGCCGCAAATTCCTTAAAACAAGGCAACTTGCTAAGCAATTGGACAAACAATACGTAATCATACAGTATACAAAACAGAAACAAAACAAATCAAAAACGACGTATGCTCTTTTAAATTAAACTTAATCTTCATTTTCTCAATTTTATTTTATTGTTCTCGACGAAGAAATATTCTTCAAAAACACAAATGTAAATGTCGCTGACACAATTTTCTTAGTTTCAAACTAAGAAATTGTCAAATGTAGATACTACACACGAGTGATGACGGATGTAGTTTTTGATGTGTGTTTGCAATTGGCGCGTATTAAAAAGACTTTTGAACCAAGTCAACTATTGCATAGATCTTTACAAACTAAAAAGAAAACAAATGCTGTTTATTTGCTTTGTGAATTCAATATTTCCGCTGGTATTTCGAATATTTCTAAAGAGTTATCCTTAGACGAAGAAATGACCTGCAAATCAAATTGGAATTGAATAAATTTTAAATATTATTTCGATGTTTATTCAAATCTTTACCTTATCGCCAGCGACGGCCAGCGCCAGCACCAAACGTCCGCAGCCATTGAAACGACCCAAACGATCGCCCGTCTCCTTGTCGAGCACATAGATGAAGCCATCATAGCAGCCAACCAGCAGAAATCGTTCGCCATACGCTGCCATTGAAGCGGCACCGTTGCCACAGCTGGAAATTTTGCAGATGTCGCCAGTCTGTAAAACACAAAATTCATTATTTCAGATTGCAATGAATCAGCGCAACTGATTCACAAAAAACAACACTCACGGCAAAGTCGAATTTGTACACTCCACTTTTCTGTGTGCCACAAAACACATGTCCATCACTCAGAATTAAACTATAGACATTCAGACCTTCAGGTAAACACAGACGACGCAAAAGCAGCCCAGAGGTTGCATCGTGAAGAAACACCATGTTTCCCTTGCAGCCAAACATGATGATTTGACGTGGTCCCTCCATTATAGCTCTGATGGCAATTATCGACTGTCCCGTAAACAGCAGCGGCATGTCCATCACCTTGTTGGCCTGCAAGTAAAACAAACATTTAAAAATGAATTAGTGCATATATTAAAAAAAAAAAAATAAAAAAAGAAATCTCAATGATCCTTTCAACTTGGAGATGCGGGGCATCGATCCCCGTACCTCTCACATGCTAAGCGAGCGCTCTACCATCTGAGCTACATCCCCGTTGTGATTTGCCTGCATTTATTGGCCCTTTTAAACACCGATAACTATCGTAAGAAATCCGTTTACCATTCGAGTAGTAGCCATATGTGTTTTGCATTCGTAATTTGGGCTTATTGTAATGTCGAATGTGCAACGTCATGAAAGGTCGAAACCATTTGATTGCATAGCACTCATTGTGATTTTATAAGCAAGCTATTATAGCACACAGCTTTACACAAAAATAGATTTCGTTGGTAAAAACTATTTTTATAATATATAGATATGTATAGACTGATTATTTGTTTGCTGTGCTTTCTTATCAACTAAATATTTAGATTAGACAATTATATGCTATGCCAATATTTATTGCAAGTTTTCGGGCGGAACTGTATAAAAAAAAAACCCTATGAAATATTCCGTTCGGGTTAAGCTGTAACGATTTAATGTTGCATTTAAATTGAAGAATATTTTAATATAATTGTTCCTATTTAGAATATATTTTCTTTTTAGAAAATGAAAACATTTAAAAGGTGTCAATTTACGGATATCTTTGTCTGTGATGATTTTCTTATCAAAGTAATAATGAAATGTCCTACATTTAGTACAATATATTTCAAAAATTTTAAAGAATTATACTGAAAATAATGATCTTAGTTTATGAATGAGAAAGTTTTTTCTTATATTCATTCAGAAATTTATTGAGAATTTTATAACTTTTTACTGAAAACGCATTTTTCTGTTATAGGGAAAGAGTTCTTTCAGCCTACTTTTTGGGCATTTTTCGATGTGTTTATCAATCAATAGATAAGTTATCATCAAAAATTATAACCTTCTTCATGGGCATGCAGCCAAAGCAATTACCAATTGTTGAACAAAAGCAATTCAATAATTTCTGAGAAATTGATAAATGTATTTCACATTATTATTTCAGTTGAGAATTGTGCAGGCAAAGCTTTAAATAAACACTCGATAGTTTCGGAAAATGTATGAAAAGCCATTAGGGCTAAATAATGAAAAACTAGCCACACCCTTTGGGAAAACACTAGAAAATTGCAGAGCCAAAATTGAAATGAGGGGCGGACAGAGGGAAGGTGAAGCTGCAGCTAGCCTTGTGATTAATGGAGCTGCCTCCTCCCTTGGCCATGCAACTCTAATCAAACATATACTAGCACATGAAATGACTATAAAATCAACAATATTAAAAAAGAGCGAGAAAGAGCATGGGCAACTGCAATTTACATGCATGCACTAGTATTGGTGCAAAATACATACAGATAGTCGAGTCATTTTACAAGATGGCGTCGCAGCAATGTGCAATGTGCATGGGAAGGTGATAAAAAGGAAAGAAAAAGAAATAAAATAAATACGAGATGGTAGCTAAAATGTTGCTGGCGTTGCTTTGTTTATTTAGTGGTTGCAAGTGCGCTTCGCCTGCCAGCCAGCCTGCCTGCCACACCCACAAGGCCGCATGCAATTTGCTGCTGCGTCGGATGCTGCTGTAACAACACGGCAATAGCAATAGCAACAGCAACAGCAATACCAACAACAGCAACAACAACGATGTCGGGACCGGCAAATAACCAACCCGATTCGTCAGGCTCAGCCAATGGGAGAACAGCTCACACACACATACACAGACAGGCGGCGTCATATTCCAGAGACACAACACAACAAAACAGGAGCCAACCAGCCACCCACAACAACAGCAAAGGCAATAACAACAACAAGCACGAAGAAACATTCCAATTGCAGCGCCTTGGAAGGTTCGAGCGACAGAGCAGACGATAACTGAGCATTGGGAATGAGTGAGAATGAGAGCAAGAGCAGGAGTGTAAGTGTGAGTATATATAGTTTGTATTTTATTTAAAATTGTTTTGAGTAAATAGCATATAAACATTTTATTTGCTGCTGCCAAATTGCCGATGCCAGAGCCGAGCGTAGCAAAAGCAAAAGCTAAGCCACAAGCAAAGTGCAGCAGCAGCGAAAGACATGCGCAAAGTTAAGAGAGTGCGAAACGAAGAGCGCAACGAATGACTTCGTGTAAGCACAAAGAGAGTAGTGTGGGAGAGCGAATGCCAAAACGAGAGAGCAACGATGATGATGATGGGTTGCTGCTGTGTGCGAATGCAGCGCAGCGCAATGCGAGCAACGAGTGCAAGTGTGAGTCAGCAAAATATAGAGTAAACTAAACATGAACACATAAAAACTTAAATAAACAACAATAGAGCGTGCCGGGGTGTGGGAGCGAGATGGCAGCAGCCGACAGTGAGTGAGCGAATAAGAGAGAGAGGTAGTGAGGTGTTCTATGTGCTGCTGCTGCTGTTGCTGCATGCGCTGCAGTTTGCTGTTGTTTGTTGCAACTAACCCCCAGACCAGGCGCTATATAACGGCTATGTATTAGTTTTTTGGCCAAACAACGTGCAGCAAAGCCAAACACACACACACACACGAACACAAAATAAAAGACAAAACAGCGACAAAGCAAAATATCAAGCAATAGCAGCAAAGCAAACTGCAACAAGCAACGCCTTCTCATGCAATAAGTATATACATATGTATGTGTGTGTGTGTGGCACCTACTTGGGTCGGGTCTATAGCGTTGTGCTGTGTAGTTGGGGCGGGGCTATAGCTAAATATTTAGTAAATAACTAGAGGCAGCTGCAAGTACAGTTGCCTCGTTGTATTTCGATTTTGTGTAGCATAATTTTAGGCGGCAGCAGCCGTGAATTATCCGCACGTCGCAGCCATAAATCGAACGCTGCCAAAAAATTAAGACTTATCGCCATCGCCCTCAACATGAAATCGTAATGAAGTGCCAGCTTTACAACTCCCTTCTCTTTCGCTTGCTTTCTTCATCTCTCACTCTCTCTCTGCCCTTCGCGATTCCCAATTTGCGTATGCCAAAGAAGCACAAAAAAAAAACGAACAAAAATAAATTCGATTTGATTTCCATTGTCTAGACATTGGGTTCATTCGATGGCTGCTTAATGCCAATTCGTTGTTTTTCATTCTTGCCACTTCTTCTGGGGCAAGGTGTGGACACGAAATAGTTGTGTGTATGCGTGTGTGTGTGTGTGCGACACTTATTCACTTTTTAATTGAATATTTTCGAGTGTTTATTTGACAGCTAAATATTTAATGAGCCGCACATTCATTAAATGTGAAGCTAGCTACGAATGACTCGAAGTCCCTCACGGAGTTTGAAAAATGCGCCTTGTGGTATGCAACACATTTATAAGTCTTGAAATGGATAAGGGATTGACTAAGTTAGAGATTGATAGCTTTGACTATGCATTTGAAAATGTGGAAAACAACCTTTTCCTTTTAAATTCATAATTAGTCTACTGTTATCTTTATTGTATAAAGCATTACGCATAATTTTGTGATATTAATAAATGGTTTTAGCATATTTTTAGATTGAGAAAAACTTTAAAAGAATTCCTTTTTTTTTTAAAACCTATTACAACTTATACATTTAATCTACGGGAGCATCGTCAACAAATTTGGTATACTTAGAGCTAATATTCTATTAAATAAATCGATTTGTTGGTGCAGACGGACAGAACGACAGACAGACAAATACCTATTGCAAAGACATTTCTTTGTTATCCTTATACTAATGCCCTTTTTTCGTAAATATGTAATGCAAATATGAATATCAATATATTTCAGCTCTTTTAAGTAAAACTTTTAATACATTTATGGTTAATTTCGTTATGAAGTTTTTCCAATCTTAATATTGTTTATTGTTTGGTACTCTGTTTCAAACTTACCGCAACGTTGTAGGTATAGATGCTGCCCCAACGGCTGCCAATATATGCAACGCCCCAATTGATATCAATAGATTGCAGCGGCTCCTTCAGATAACCCGTGTGCAGCACACGTTCCAGATTCTGTAGATGAATGTAATGTAAAATAGAGCACAAAATATGACAGAAATTATATGCTTTACCCCCAGCGATGACTTTTTAAAGAAGCCATCAAGTGATGTGGTGTACAAGCAGGATTCCTTCTCGCAGAGAAACATGTTGGTGATGGCATCGCTGTGCTTGAAGATATGCTGCTCCAGCTTGTGATTGGTAGCATTGAAGACGTAGAGATCACCGCTCTCCGAGGCTGCAAAGATGCTCGTCTTGTGAACGACAATATGTGAGATGGGACTCTTGATGTTGGCCAAGCGACCGCTGGCTATAAAGTTGTTATGCCCTGGCATCGATTTCAATGGCAACTCATCGGTTGAGTTGCCGTTGGAATCTGAAAAGTTTGGTGGCGGAGAAAGCGGTGGTAACGGTGGAATAACAGCCAGCGGTTGTTGACAGCTGCGTTTGGCAGGCTCAACTTCTGGTGCAGCAATTGAAGCTCGCTTGGAAGCGGCAGCCTTAACTAGCTCTGATTCCAATTTGTTTTGCTGCGAATCCTGTGAAGATTGCTCTACAGTTTTCGACTCCAATTTCTGCCTCTTGTGTGGCCTGCAACGCATTCGATTGCCAAGTTTGCGCAACACCTTCACAGACCGCACTATAATAGTGCGACGCGGACGTTTCTTTACTTCCTTGCTCTGCGGCATCGACATCGGCGATGTGGCACGCTCCGTTGTGGCAACCATGGGCGGCGGCGGCGAATTCACAGGCGTAACGCCAGGCGGCGTTGTGGCAACTGCCTGATGCCTTGTGATTATTGTGTTGAGCAGCAAATACTTGCGATTCATCATCTCCAAGCTAACCATCTCCAGATCGCTCTTCTCCTTTTGAAACTTGAGTATCATCTCCTCGAGAAAGCCACGACGATTTTGATACTCCAACAGACGGCGATCGATCTCCAGCAGATTCTGCATCACAGAGTCGCCCATCGGCAGCTGTTTGTTCTCCAGCCCACAAGGCAGCGGATAAAGTCCCGGCGAGAGACGCGGCAAGGCGGCATCCAGCTGCAGAAAGGACATACCCAGCAAAGGAGCTGCTGCCTGCAACGGCTGTGCGGTGGCACTTGCCACATGTGCGGGCGGTGTGGCATTGCGTGGTGGCGTTGGCGGCAATGAAGCGCGCTCTGATTCCGCTGACTCGACGTTGCTTTGATGTGCCGCGGGCTGCGGCTGCGGCTGCTGCGAGTTAAGCTCATTTGTGGACTCATTAGTCGGTGGCAGCTTCAGCAGGTTCTCGATTTCCTTGGCAAGAAAATCGATGGCCATGCGATTGTTCGACTGTCGCAGATTCTGCTGTATTTCGCCCACAACACGCTTGCTAAACTTGTTGGTATTATGCTGCTGGCTGGTCACCATGCAGGAGATAAAATGCAGTTTGCTCTGCACATTGGCGCTGCGATTGCTGCGATAGCAAGTGGCCAGCGATCCTTTCAGCTGTGGCAGCATGTGCTGCTCAAAGCTGGCGATGACTTCAGCTGCATCGCGTTGCAAATCAGCTTCGTTGAAGTTGGAATTGCTATCGACTGCTTGCTCTGTTGGCCTTGTCTCTGCCAGCTCTTCCTCATGCTCATCCTCCGAGGAGGAACTGAGCACAATGCAAGCGTCAGAGATTTGCTCAGCTTCCTTTGACTCACTTTGCTTGCGTTTTGTGGGACTTTTCTTTGGCGATTTGTTTGATTTTTTGGCAGTCATGGCTTTGAATTTTTTGGCCAACTGCAAGCGTGTATCCAAATCCATTTCTTCTTCTAGTTGCACTTCAGTCTTCACCTCACTAACAATTGGTTTCTCCACTGTGTCTATCGATTCCGGCTGCGTTTGCGTCTTGTCGTTGTTGAAGTTTAGGCAATCTTCAATATGCTCTTCAGTCTTCACCTCGCTAACAATTGGTTTCTCCACTGTGTCTACCGATTCCGGCTGCGTTTGCGTCTCGTCGTTGTTGAAACTTAGGCAATCTTCAATATTCTCTTTTTCTGTTTGCACTTCAGTCTTCACCTCGCTAACAATTGGTTTCCCCACTGTGTCTACCGATTCCAGCTGCGTTTGCGTCTCTTTGCTGTTGAAGCTTAGGCAATCTTCAATATGCTGCAGCAACAGTTGTGGCAGCTCCACAATATCGTCCACAAGATCGTCCTCGATCGGCTCGCTTTGCAGCGTCTCCTTCGGCGGCTCGATCTCAATATCCTTGAGCTGTCGGCGTAGGCAATCGCGTTGTCGACGACGCGCCTGCGACTTCAGATGCTCGTCGTAGATCGTATCGCTGTTGTTGATTATGTACTTGAGTGCCGCCTTGTCCATGTTGGCCAGACGATCGTTGATGCTGTCCACGCCATTGCTGCTCACAGTGTGACGACGCGCTTGAATAGCTGGTGGAATTGCTCTTGTTGTTGTTTCACTTGCACTTGCAACTGGGGGCGTATGCGTAATATTACACTGCAACTGCTCTGTGAAGATTTCTGCTCTAAGCAGCTCGTTTAAAGGTCGCACTTGTATTATAGAAGACGTTTTTGGTTTCTCAACTAACTCAACGGCTGTCGACTGCTCTTTGGCTGCTGCTTGTAAGATTTTTATTGGATACGGAGTGTTGAGCAATACTTTTCTCTTACTGATCTCTTTATGTGTGCTTTCCTCTTGACTATTTTGTTGCACTTTGCTTGCCTGTGGCTCGTCTGGTTTATCGCTGTCTTGCTTATCTTTATGCTTAAAGCTTAAACGCCTCTTACTGGTTCTCTTTCGCTCGCTGTCTGCTTTAGGTTTTGTACTCTTTTGTTCGTCTTGCTTGCTCTCTTCTCTTTGCTGTTTTTCTTTACACTTTGCTTTTTGTTCTTCTGTTTGTTGTTTTTCTTTTACTTTGTCTTCTTTAACTGAACGTCTTTCAGTTGTTGTTCTTTCATCAGGTTGTGCTTCTATTTGCTGTTTTTCTTTTATTAGTTCTTCTTTAACTGATCGTCTTTCAGTTGTTTTTCTTTCAGCAGGTTGTTCTAACTTCCTTTCTGTTTGTTGATTTTCTTTTACTTGTTGTTCTTCAATTGATCGTCGTTCAGTTGTTTTTCTTTCAGCAGGTTGTTCTTCTGTTTGTTGATTTTCTTTTACTTGTTGTTCTTCAACTGATCGTCTTTCAGTTCTTTTGAGTTTTACTCGACACTTGCTAACTTTGTTTTCTCTTGTATTCCTTTCTCTAATTACTAGCTTAGTTTCTTGAAAATCGTTTTCTTCTAGCTGTTGTTCTTTTGGTACTTTTTCTTCATCAGTTTCCAACTTTAAATCCCTTGCTCTTAAATGTCTATGGTGATCAGTTCTTTTGGGACTCTCGCGATTTCCGTAGTAACTTTTATGTCGATAGTTGTGTCTGTCATTGGAATTGTAAGAGTCCGAATTGTTCCGACTGTTACTGCGATGATGTTTGGGTTTATCATAATAGCGTTGCGAATGTCGGCTATTATATTGCGGATTGGGATTATAGTTCCACTGCATATAACAAATCAAATGAAAAATACTTCAAATCGATGCTTATTAATACTTACATTATTATTGAAAAACGGCCTGAAATAGAATAGAAGAAGAGAAGAACATTCGAATCAAGTTGCACAAACAATAAAGGAATAATTAATGTAATCAAGCAACGTCTCAAGTTGCGAGTCAACTTTCGTGGCACGTAAGAAAGCTGCGGCATTAATTTAACAGATTTAAAATTTATAACCACAGGCGTCTGCTCCTTCCCCTCTTTGGACTTTTTCTACCTCTCCCTATTTGTGTATGCAAAGGTGCGAATTCCTTGTTTCTACTTTTCTGGCATGTCCGCTTCGTCTCTTTCTTTCCTTTATTTGGTTTTCTCTCGCAAATCTCGTTAAGAAATGCTAAAATATACGACCACAAATCTTGTGTTGTTCTTGCTGCCGCCTTTTGTTCATGTAATTTGTAACTTAAACTAATTAAAAATTGCAAAATGTTACAACAGTGAAGTAGCTTAACAATGTGTTCTGTATGCTTCAAGCTTGAGCATTTTCTTTTTAAGATTTCAACAGAGTTAAAATCAGAAAATAAGTTGGAAATATATTGCGAATATATTGGAAAATGTTTGAAATTACTCACTGAATATTTACTGTGATTTTTATGCATTTAAATTAAATATATATTAAGAAATTACTACTACAATTACAATTAACGATCTAAAATCGAAGAATAAAATACTAAAGTTCTAATAATATACTAAAAAATATTTTATTTTATTTTTAAGGTTTAGAAATTCTTTAACAAAATTCAACTAATTTATAATCATTTTTCTAACGTTTGTTCAGTCAATAATAAATAAAAGCAAATCAAATTGAATATTACATTTGTTTGGAAATATTTCTCACATATTTTTCAACAGCAAAACTTTGCGTTATCAGCTAAAATATTTTACTAACAAACGTTGAAGGATTTCCTAGCTCTCTTTCTCTTTTTAGTGCCTCAAAATAAACCCAAAACCCGCATCACAAGTTGTATCAACAGGATTGCTACCTTCTTTTCTTGGCTGGGGCAAATCAAGGCAACTTGAGCCCAAAACATAAAAATTAATATGCATAACGCATAGCGGAAGGAAAAAACTTAAGAAAATTTATGCAGTGATGAGTGAAAAAGGATGCCCAAGTGTTACACAACAAAAAATGGTATACAACAAATAAAAAGAAAAGGCTCAACAAAAAAAAAAGAGAAGAGAAAAAGAAACACGCTCGCTCCGGAAACGGGACAAAAGTCAAAATGTCACACGGGGCGTATGTGACAAGTGCTCTAATGAGCAGGATGGAAATACTTGGGCACCTCTGAACTAATGAAGCCTCAGCAAGCAGGGGCGTGGCAAGTCAATTAAAAAAAAAAGAGACGAAAGTTAGAGCCAGCAAAAAAGTACGTGATGCTCGAGAGAGAAGAGTGAGTAGATATATTTGCGAGACAGCGCAACTAAAAGTCGCACACAGACTGTCTAGAAATTAAAATTACAAGGCGCTTGGATGACTGCGGCAGCAACTTATTCTCCTGCCACCCGGAGTCAGGTAAAAGTTTTGAGGTAACATTTCTTTTACGATTCGCCTGGGTGCCAAGAAAGTAAGCAAAAGTGCCACTCGTGCCTTTGTCATTAATTTTGTATATCATTGAGTTTTACGATGCTCATAAATATGAAAACGTTTAACTCGCAGCTATGTTCTACTTCCTCCTCCTCCTCTCTTTAACCATCTCAAACCCCTTTTTTGATATGAGACAAACTAATTGTTGTGCTCGTAATGTCTTTTTAAGCGGAGACACGCTTTCCCACATGTTTTCACAATGTTTTCCCCATTCTTCTCTCTACTCGCTCTTAAAATTCTGACTCTGATAAACAACAATTAATGGTCTGGGGTTCCTCTTGAATCCTCGTGATGTGCAACAGCTTGAGGTAATTTTCAACTTTTCTCCAACGCATTTGGTTGACTCGTTGACAGGCGTGTTTTGTTCATTCGTTTGTTTGGTTTTAATTAAAGCCCAAAACACACACATAACGAACAAGATACTCAACTCGATTTTAGAGGAGTGCGAGTCTTTTGTACAATAAACAAACAGTTGCTGCAAGAGCAATTGTCGTTTAATTGTGGTTCTTGCAAGAGAACAGCATTTGGTAAAATTAAAAGAAATTCTCAAATAAGGTTTTACTTTTGTCATCTTCGAATATTTCTGTAGATTCTGTGTTATTTCTAATAACTTTTTCTGACAAATGCTACTGTAACTTATATTTCCAGAAAAATTCTTTTATAAGATTTTATTAAGAATACGAATCTTTATGGAAAAATTTTAAAATATTTATTATAAGAAAATTTCTATAAAGCGTTGCGAATTGAAGTTAATTCTTAATGATGATAAATGCACAGCTAAGTCACATTGTCAGTATAATTATTAGCAAATCATAAGGCAAACTTTGTGTCTATTTATATTTATCTAATCAGCACTATGAAATCTGTTTTAATAAATCAAAAGTACAGTAGAAACTCACGAAACAGAATTATGCGAAACTTTAGAAAAGAAAACTAGAATTTTGCAATTTGCATTTCTAATATTTGGAATTCGAAATTACGTTGATTACTTTCGTTGTCACAAAAAACAATTCTTTGAACTTTTAGAAAATAAAACTAAAGTTTTTTAATTTTTATGCAAATTAGAAATTTTTGAAATGCGCATGTTTAGCAATGCGAATCGTCCAGAAATTGCAAAGTTCAAATTACATTACGAAATTTCGAGATTTCTATGTTTTCTTGCAAATTACATGTTTTTAAAATTCGCATTCTTTAAAATGGGCATCGTTGAAAAATTATATAGTTTAACTTACATTGCATTGCTTTACTTTGATTACTTTCGCTTACTTATTTTTAATTTTAAGAAAACCAAATATATATTGAAATCTATTATATTTCGTTTTGGGTTTCTCTTTTTTGAAATCGGAATATAATTGTTGCCAAAAAATTTGAATTTGTCAGAATTTCTTTCTCTGTTTCCACTTAGCGAGTGTCTACTGTATAATCAACTCATAAGTGGCTCTATTCTCTATTCAGTTACATTGTGTCTACAAGAGCTTGTGGCATTTTCGGCCACTCCCAAGTGCGACAATTACTTTCGAAATAAAAACTCGCCTCGCTCTAAGCCATAAACCAGTTCAGTTGAGGCCAAGCTTAAGCGGCGAATGTGGGCCAGGCCAAGACATGCATTTCAATTGAATGGTCATTAATTGTAATTGGACTTGGCCAAGAGTCGCGAGTTTCGTTTGGTAAACTGTAGCAGATATAGCACCGTTTTACCGTTAGTAATCACCTGGGGATGTAGCTCAGATGGTAGAGCGCTCGCTTAGCATGTGAGAGGTACGGGGATCGATGCCCCGCATCTCCAACAACAGGACGAAATCAACTTTTTGTTTTTAGTTTTTTTGCCATATGACATAACAAAACACTTAAAACAATTAAAAAATAGCAAAACACATAAATTTCGCTGGTAGCGAAAGAGAAAAGAACAGAAGCAGGGAGAGAAGGAAGAGCTGACAGTAGCTTAGCAGTCAGTCAGGGAGGCAAAAACTTTGTCCTGTGCACGGCAGAAATTAAAACAAAAGCCTTTTGCTCATAAATAGCACATCATGTATCATTTACAATACTCAAACCCAAACTCAAACTCAACATCAGACCCCAGAGTGTACTCCTGTTGTGCTGTGCTGTGTGTGTGCCTGGGGCAACTCTCGACTGTTTCGTTGTCCTGGGACCTGGGCGTTGTGTCCTGCTTGCTGTTTAATTGCTGTGTGTGTGTGTGCCAGGATGGTGGCTTGGCAAGTAAACAAACATTGGCATATTGTGCTGATTTATGTGCGACAATGTGTTTTCCGTGTGATTCTCTCTCTGCCCATCGAGAGGTGGGCATCAAATCAAATTACGCGACTTGATTGTCGACATGGGGGCAAGCACACAACACACACACACACATTCACTTCTACATATTGAGCCCAAGTCGTTTGGCAGTTACAAAGCGAACTTTGAATATTCATTAGTGCGCCGCGCCTTCTTATATCCTCGCTATCTTATTGCAGACGTCTGCATATTTGTTCTCCAAATTGTATCAGGCGAAAAAAAAAAAATTCCATTCCGGATCTTTGGAGATGCGGGGCATCGATCCCCGTACCTCTCACATGCTAAGCGAGCGCTCTACCATCTGAGCTACATCCCCATGTGTCTTTTAGCCAAACAAGTGCCACCTACAATTGCCACATAAAACTTGCCAACAAACTGCAGCGACAGCCAAAAAGTCAGCAAAGAGCTTTTGGCCTCAGCAAACAGTTTGTGGTAGCTTTAATGCAAATGTCTTCGATCAGCAAATACTTTTGGGCATTCAAGCGAGTGAAGTTGTTGATTTATTTTTACTTTTCCCAAACTGTTTGGTAAATTATTCAAGCTTTAGAAGATATTTATAAGATCTATGTTTGGAATCTCAGATCTATAAAAACAGTTTTGTAATTTATTCAATCTACAGAAGATATTTATAAGATCTATGTTTGGAATCTCAGATCTATATTTACATTATGTAGAAATTTTGTAACATTTGTTGAAACTAAATTTAACAAAGTAAAAATAGATTTTAAATGATATTGTTTTACAGCTGTGATATTTGAGTCATAGAATAAGGAAAGAATAATATACAATTTGTTTTCTGATATTAAATATATTTGGAAGAAATAATTATAGACCCTTCACTTAAAAACAAAAGTGAAAAATGTTCACTTCCAAAAATATGTGCACTCAAATAGTAGATCAGATTTTTCTGCGTTGTAGTTATTCCTTATTATAGCTAAAGTTCTGTTACTTCGAAATTCGCCATTCAATTTTTTAACCATTAAATGAAGTCACATTTCTATTCCCCTCCTTCAACGTGACTCGAAATGTATCTACCGAATAGAGATCTACGCTAAACAACTTAACCAAAGTTTTGATCCCACCTATTTATCTTTTCTTCTTCGCTGCGAGGCATTTAAAAATCGTGAGTTCGATAAAAACAATACAGCAACAAAGCTACCCGCATAATCAAGTGCTTCGTATTTTTGCAGCGTTTGTCGTTTGCCGTTTGGTGCACGAAACAACCAAGAAACAAACAAACAATAAAATATTGAGCACATTAATGTTTAGTCAGACGTAAAATTACTTTTAAGTCTACTTTTCCAAACGCAAGGAGCTCTCGCGCGATTCGACTCCTTAAACAATGTCAAGGAGCAGGACACCAGACACCAGATTGAGATAGAAAGAGGCACGAGCTATAAAGACGTTAGATAAACGTTAGATGCATATTTATGATTTAGCACTCGAAACGACGAAAAAAAGTGATTGAGATACGTAAGGACACGTTGAGGACACTCCTCTTGGTCCTGACTGTCACATTTTTCATCTATTATTTTTATTTTTTTTTTTTTTGCTATTTGCGCAAAGCTTTCATAATGCTCGATAATGAAAAATGAAAAATTTCTCACTTTTCAGATAGCAAAAAAAAGGAAGACAGTTGGCTGGCCTCCTCTCCTCTCGTGGCCGTAATAAAAGTTTATGCAAGTGTTTTGGATTTAATTAAGAATAAGAAAAATGAAAATGCCAAACTTTTCGATTGCCAGATGCGCGCGTCTCGCCTAAGCGGATTTGCCAGAGACATTTATTGTTATTTCTACTTCGAATTTGTTTACGTTAATTAGAAAGCAGCTCAACGCCATTGACAAAGGGGATGTCCTTGCATAGATTGCGCACTTTGAGCAAATTGAAGCCATCAAAAATCATCATTTTAGCGAGAGATTGGAAGGAATTTATTTGGTCATTTCATAAAATTGACTGAGAACCAAAGTCATCCTAGCTGCATGTTTTATAAATACAAATTGAAATGGAAGTTTGAAGCATATATTAGGATTAGGTTGGAATTATTGTCCTAATATTTTCGCCATATATATTTCAGAAAATTTTGTAATTTTCCACCCGGAAATAATATTTCATTTATAAAATTTTTTTATTACAAGAAACTTTAAATTGTAACTTTCTTCGTAACAGGTAACAGTCGAATAATTAGCAATGTTTGAAAACAAAATATATTTTAGAACTAACGAAATACTCTCTTTAAATGCCGCTTGATAAAAGATTCATAAAATGATTTCTATAAAATTTTAAACTACAAAATTTCGTTGCTAAATCGAGTAACTCTTTAATAATAGTTCATAATTTTAAGCTCACCTTGTTGTTCGTTGATTTATAGTGCAATTGAAAAACTCTTGCTTAACCTTAGACTCCTCTAAGGACATTCGAAACGTAATGCAAATGGACAATAAAATGAATCACAACAGCCTTAATTGACAACTTGGTTGCCATCTACTAAACACTAAAACCAGTCGTAAGTTGTCCAAAACAAAGTCAGTCTATTAATGCACTTAAACAATTCGATTGCCAAAGTTCAGTTCATTACACATCAAGTTCAATAAGTTAACTCAATCACAATAAGTCAGTTGACCATGTCAAATACAGCTCACGTTTTGCCACTTCAAGCGATGCTTAATTGTTTATGAATTGGCCAATAGAGAGTGTGTGTGTGAGCGTATGTGTGTGAAATATCAATCAGCCTGTGTGATAGGCTTTGGTTTTTTTTCTCGTTGTGTTGGCGTTTCCTGTCAACACGTTGCGTGACAGTTATGTGGTTGACAAAGCGGAAGCGGAAGTGGAAGTTTGTGCGTGGTAAAACGAAGGGAGTTCTTCCTTCTCCTCTTTTTTAGATGTTTATTTTCGATTTATTGCTGTTTTTGGCGTTTAATTTTTGGATTATTATTTTTGATTATTTTTAGTTTTTTTGGGATATAATTATTTTGAATTATTTTTAGTTTCTTTGTATATGCATTTATTTTGTAATGTTATTATTCTTGAACCTTGTGTAAGAATGTGAATTAATTTATATCGATTTTTTATTTATTTATTATGACTTTTATTGCCACTTTCTTTTCTGAGTAAGTTATATAGTATATGAATTTTTAAAGTTTTCTTTAAATTGGTTTATTTTACTGGTCATATTTCAGAGTTTTGCTCTTAATTGGTGTCTATGTTTACTGAGAATTTACTTCTCAATTTATTTCTTAATGAGTTTAAGTGATGCAGTGACTATTTCTTATGATTTTTTGTTATTGTTGATTGTTGTTGATTATTTATTTACTCAACTACTTGTAATTTCATTAAATTTTTGTTGTATGAATAAATTGTTTCTTATAATGCAAGATTTCAATTTTGAAAGTATTATTTATGGCACCATAAAATCTGGTGTTTTTGACCGGAAACAACAATAACATATAGGAGACATAGAACAATGCACTACACAACACTGGCACTGGGTACGAGAACTTTCTGTGCTGCTGTCGTGCTGCCAAATGGCATTAACCGACGGTAAGATTCTGGTAGTTGGGAGTAGTTTAGAGAGCAACACAGCAACAGCAATCGCAATAGCAATAGCAACAGCTGCAGCAACAACAGCAACTGCTGCGATGTACATGGCCAACACAACAACAAGTGCAATAACACACAACACAATAACAAGAACAACAACAACAACAGCAACAACAAGAGTTGCGTACACACAGCCATTTCATATACAACGAACGAGCGTCGAGCCGAGGATCATAACGACTTGTATATAACACGAAGTCACGGCCCGAGAGGCGGCCGCTGCACCAAAGCAGAAGAAGAGGGGAGGCGGAAGGCAAAACAAAACACAGCACAAAACAATGCAAAATACAACAACAGCAGCAGGCAGGCTGGAAGAGGGAGGCAACAGCAATGTGTAACTAAATAAGATGCAACGACAACGCAGCAGAAGGATTGGGGAAAGAGGAAGAGGAGGCGGAGGGGAGCAGCCGCCCACGCCGCCCGTTGCGGGCAGCGCACGACGAACGAGCGAGGTGTAAAGACCGAGCGAGACTAACGCCATACGCCAAGGAGCAGTGCAGTCAGCAGCAAGCCTTTCGTCTTTACACGAAAGCCGACACACGACGACAGCCGAAGGACGGACGAGCCGAGAGAGCAAGCGAGTGAGGGAGCGAGTGCTGGAAGTGAGAGCGAGTGCGCATGAGAAATTGAGCAAAAGAAACGCATTGGGAAATAAAATAAAATACAAGCAAAACAACATAAATAGCAAAAACAATAACAACAACAAGAAGAAGGGAAGCAGCAGCAGCAGCAGAACAGCAACAGCAGCAAAGCAATAACAACAACTGCAATGTGCAATTAATGGTTGCTTGCAAAGTCAGAGCGAGAGCGAGTGCGAGCGCAAAAGAGAGAGAGAGAGAACGTAAGTCAGAGCGCGGGAGAGTGGGAAAAGTGCAAGCGCAACTGCTGCCTGGTTGGCTGTTGCATACTTCTAGGCTGGCTGCTGGTGTGAGTGTTGGCATTTTTGTTTGTAAACTACATATACAACAATACAATAAGCAAGACATGGAGATGGTTTCAAGTCGGAGTCAGAGTCAGAGTCAGTATGCAGGATCCTCCTGCTCCTTATGCCCCACTGTACTATACATATGTAGTATGCAAGACCGAAATTTTCGGCGCATGTCATTTGATTGTCCTGCCTATAAAAGTCAGTTAGGCTATGTGCTTGAGCTCAGTTGAATTTCAACTACCAAGCGTTTCGTGTTTGTCTCCTACGAAGAAGCAACAAACAACAATTGCATTAACTGTGTGTATTGTCTTGTTTATAATTGTGTGCCGCGCAACAAAATCGCAAGGAAATTCAACAGCGAGTTCATTGCCAAAAAGAAGAGCGGCTAAACTCTTGGATTTCAACGCGAGCCAACGGCTTAAAAAGGTGCGTCTGAGTTTGGGGGATGTATTCATATGCGCATGGGGATGTAAAATTAATTCCTTATCATCTAGTTATAAGGTTCATTAAGGGATTGTTAATTTAATTGGAGTTGATCATTGATAGGTCCTAATCAATTACGGAAGAACAGAAGTCTTAAAAATTACAAATAATTGGCAAAATAGAGAAAAAGTATACTTTATTTAATATATAGAATGAGGTAGAAGAAATTTTCAAGAAATAAGTATACACATTTCATATAAAAACCAAAATATTATAGTATTCTGCGCACGAACAGACAACAGATCTTTAGAACCTCAATCGCTTACTGCGCAGATAACAATTTTACTCTCTCTGCGCTCCAACTTCGGCTTTACTTAGGTTTGCAACTTCGTAAAGCCGAATAACATCAACCTCCGCAAGCTTAGTGAGAGTGAATGATCTGTTCACTCTGAGGAACTCAAGTTAGGAAGCATTTATATAAAAGTGTTTCTTGATAAATTCTTTATATTTATTACTCCGAATATCCTTTTATTTATTTATTTTTTTTCTAATATTTACACGTACTTGTCATTAAAACCTTACACTTAATAAATGCTCAATTTTTTATCCCTTTTTACAGACAACTTTAAACTACAATCATTTGTAAAACTTTCACTACTTCAATCATCAAACGGCTTCAAGGCCGCCATCAAGTTAGTTGTGTGTGTCACTCGTCAGTTCGCACACGGCGAGCCTACTGTAAGTAGAATCACGTAAAGATGTCAACAATGAAGAAAAGCTTGGTTTTTCATGGAGTAAAGAACAACGTCAGTCGCTATAAGGCGTCGCACAAAAGAACCAAAGTCACAAATAAGTATGAAAAATGCAAAAAAGCAAATTGAAATGAACGGAAAAGTAACCATTAAATTAATCCATATAAATAAAATAATGATAATTGTAACCAAATAGTAGGGCCCTTAAGTAGCCAACGATATACGATACGATGTAATCAATATCAAGTTAATTTATCAAAACTATCTAATTAAGCAGTCACAAGAAATAAACAGCAATGCATAGGTAGGCAAGTAATGGTATAATAGTTATAAGTTCAATCCTCGATAATAATGCACAACATAATGTGTCGAATCCAACAACCAAACATTCCCCCCGAAAATTAAGTAAAACGATCTATAAATGATCACGCTAACGATCGGTTTAAATATCATACAAACTGTTCTTCCCAACGAGAGTTAAACATTGGCCCAAGTCTGATCTATCCGGGGCATGTGTTCTGCTTGTTAATATCAACCTGCCAACAAAATTATCCGTGGAACATTTAAATGGGTGTCCGCTTTTTGCACATCGCGTACGCGTCGGTCACTTACTATATAATCCATTCAATCTGAGGCCAGGGTCCGGACCTTTGCTTTAACGCGATCTACGTGCCGTGCGTCAAGCGGCTGTCGCCCCTCGTGTCGGTTGGGCGGGTGGTGGGTAACTATTGATGTTACACGTTGGGACTGCGTTCGCAAAACAAATCGGATTGGATTCTATATTGAATTGACTTTGATATTATATCTTCACTGTTATTTGTTGTTTATATATCCTCTATTTTTATAGATCTTATCATTTTATCAATCATATTTCTGAATGAATATAAAATTTAATAATTTGAATGTTGTATGTATATGTAAACTTTATATTTGACGCATATTTGCAGCCATTCGGTGACTGATAACTGATTAATTGACTTTTAGGAATAGTTTGTTTCCCATATTGATAAAACATATTTCAGGAGTAATTGGATTTCCTATATATATAAAATATATTATTATACCCGATACCTTTCGACAGCATACAGATCAAGTTTGTTTCACGAATTTTGGTACATTCAATAACAAATTTAGTCTTTATGATTTCTGATAATTTGGTTACGATCAAATAAGAAATGTTGAAGTTATTTAAGAAATTCATTTGGGGAAAAACGCCATTTTACTACGAGTCTGAGTTGTTGCTTTGGCTAACATTCTGGTATATTTAATGTGGTATTATATAAACATACCAATTATTATCTTTGGTATATTTTAGTATTTTGCGGTATATCCATTAAATGTTTGTTTTATTATTTTATTCAAATAATATATTTGTACTAAAAATAGTCTTGAATATTATTGTCGAATTAATTGAAAGTTAAGTGATTATTAAGTATTTAATTCGTTATAAGTTAGACATAAGTTTTTTTTGCTTGTTTCATATTGAAGTTAAGTTAGATTTGTATGTACATATTATTAATGTCTGCATTCAAAGGTCGAACGCATTGGATATTCTGCAACCTCTATTTAGTTTTCTTAATCTTTTATCAATAGGTATTTCATGAGAGTCTCAAAAGCCCTTTCTAAATCCCGCTCTTACCAAAAATATCTTTGGGAGTTTATCATAATCCAACTTCAGCGGCTGTATGGCCACCACAGTTTGGTGTTTGTTTTGAAACCCTTAACGCAAACCTTGTTAACGCTTTTTGCTGTCAACCGAGCATCGGCCAAGAAATGCATATTTAGTCAAGTGTTAATAATGTGGTTGCCTTCCCCAGGGCAATCCAAGCCAGACCCAGGCAAAACACCCGCTATCCACCCACAAAAGGTGCAAGCGTGCGTTAAAAAAAAAACAAAACAAAAAATACAGAGACGCACACACAAAACAAACAAACAGACAAATACGACAGTGAGGGGTAAAAGAAAAATGAAAATATAAGAAAAAACTTGCCTGCGTGATTTTCTCCAGGACTGGGTTTTATATGGCGGCGATGAGAACTTGTTCCTGTGACTGTGAGAAAAATAAATATAAAAAAATTAAAATAAATAAAGCGAAAAGAAAATGCATAACTAAACAGAGCAAAGATTCCTATAGCTATAGTGTCCAAAAAGCGAAGACAGAGAGAAGGAAAAGGAGGAGGCTGACTGTCTGTTAATTTTGTTATTCAAAATGTTGTCTGAGATTCGCGACGTTTATTTATTTCCGCATTGCTGCGGCCTTTTGGCTTCATTCTTTTCATTTCAAGACCTCGCGTTTTGTCTTGGCCTTCATTGTCATTTCCGATGGGGGGACACGACTTGGGATTTTTTGTGCCCTGGCCTGCAACGAGTTGATAATGAAGTAGCAGAGGAAAGGCGCAGAATATATGCGCAGGGATTTTTAATTTGTTGGCGCATAATTAAAATTTGCGGCAAGTTGCAAATGTCGCATCAGTCTGTTGCACATGGCAAATGGGAAGTTGGGGTCACAGTCACAGTATCTGCTAGATACTTTTATCGGCACGACGCGTCACGTACTTTCAACGTCAATTGGCCAAAAAGTTATTGCCTAGGTGAATTGACAGGCCAGGACAACAACGGAACGCACTCGAACGGAAATTTCAATGACAATGCCCAGAGTCCGGAAGGAGTCTGAGGCAAGCCAAGCGTGAGCCCAAAAAGTATCTCACGAATAGCCGCAAGGGACAGCGTCTCCTTCTTTTCCCCTCCTCAGCTTCCATTGTTCGCCATCCACTTGAAAATTTATGTGTTAATTTCAAGACGCGCAGCACCCACCGCGTTTTTTTTCGGACATTTTTCAAAAAGTTTTTTTTTTGCCGACTGTTGTTGTTTAGGGCTTAAAAGTGAGTGAGAGGCATGTGGTCCAGGTGCTGCCAGGGTCAGCTTGGTGCTTGGTGGTAATAAATGAGCTAATAATAAGCGAAATGTGCTTTTGAGTGACCCTAAACAATGGCCCGTTTCCCGATTCCCCCATTTTCCCATTTCTTGGGAAGGTTCTGCTTCATGCCAGAAATTGCTGTGAAATTGAGTTAAAAAAAAGAGCCAACACAACTTTCCCGACCGGCAGCTAAAAAATGCGCAAAAGTGTCGAAAATTCCGTTGCTGACATGAAAAGATTTGTTTATAATTAATTTCCCAACGCTTTTCTATTTTTTTTTGCAACGGTCTGAAACATGTGACGCGGTATGAAATTAATTACGTTAATACCTATGGTCAGCTATGTTTTATTTTTACTTTTTTTTTGGCGTTGGCGAATAGCAATTAACAAAGGTCTTAAACAAGAATTTGAAAAATACGAAAAAACAAGTTTAGAATATAGTGAAAGTTGTATACTCTATAAAATACTGAGTAGCTTTGCGATAAACTCAATTCTCTTTACCTTACTATACTTTAAAACATTCTTGCAGTTTTTAATTAAATAATTTCTTCTTACCACAAATAAAATAATTCTCGCCCTAATACAGACTTCAACAATTCTTTAGTTACAAAGTTTATTAAAATTTTAATCGACTCTAAGCTAAGAAATTCTTCTGCATTTTTAAAAAAGGGGTTTTGGTAGTCGGGGAGGCCAAAGGCCAAATAACAGCAGCAACAACAGTAAAAGCCACAAACAAGTGTTGACGTGTTGCGAGAATTGGCAACAGGAGAGAAGAAAAAGTAGAATGAAGTAGATGTCAGAAAAAAAAGTGGAATTTTTAGCCGCATGTTACAAATTCCAATCAATTTCTAGAGCGTCTAGAAGGTGAGGACATGTTGAGATGAGTTGAGATGAGATGAGACCAATGTCCAGTCATTTGCCGGAAAATTGAGCAGACATGCATATCCGGATATCCGCAAAACGGAAATGGTCAAGATGCAAAACGCAGTCAGGTTGGGGCTATCAATTACAATTGTTCTTCTTCTCTGCATTCTTTTTTTTGGGAGGTGAACTATGCTTTGTGGCTTTGTGTCTTGGCAGCAGTTGGAGCCGTGTCTGCAGCTTGTTTGGTTAACAAGATGAAGTCGGCCCAGCTGCAGGCTATGGCTAAGGACAACTTCGACGTTAACGTCATTGAGACAAGCATCCGCAGCTAACAAAACAAACAAACAAACAACAAAGTTGTCTATTGAGTAGCTTTTTGTTTTGTTTTTTTCTAGCCTGGCAACATTTGCGGCCTAATGGAATTTGACGCGTTAGCTAAAAAAAAAAAACTGACTCAAGTAGCTAAGAGAAAGAAAAAGGGGGCACACAAAGGTCCTTGCTACATGTGGCATATGAGTTGTTGTTTTTGTTGCTCCTGCTGCTGCTGCTGAATTGAAAATCGAAGTTAATATGCGCTGCAGACTGTGAAACAAATCATTTTCAAGTTGTTATGCGATATCGACACGTTTTTCCCATTTTATATTTATTATGAGCATTTCACATTTGTTTCTTCTTCGGCTCTTGTTTTTGCAGCTGTTGCAGGACACGGCATAAATGCCAATAATTTGAAGATATTTCATAGGGAGCAGCATATTATATTTCGCTAGAACTTTAGCACATTATAATGCTGATGACATTGCTTATAAGCAAATTAAATGCAATTTGAGGGCTTGTTTATGCCACAAACCTCAAACCTCAGCAGCTCTTGCCACATCAAACACGCAGCAGGCAGCCAAGGCGAAAGCCCGCCAAAAAAAAAACTCAACAAAACACTCGAGTATGTAAAACAGGCAGGCGAAAAAAATGCGTTTAGGCCAGCTATTTTAGCAGCACGTGGCGGGAGGCTGTGCCACGAAATGTGGCAAGTGGCAAGTGGCATATACAACACATTATACTTATGCCTCGACCTGAGATGCTGCGGAGCCCATAAAATTAGTAAGGACGTGAGAGCAACGCATCGCTGGCGTTGATAGCCAGCCTCATTATCATAACATTTTCTGCGAACGTTGGCAGTTTACTAACTTCAATGTTGCACAGCATGTACAATGTACATGCCACAATAAATATATGTACATAGCTTCAAGTTGATGTTGCATTTTCCTTATTATGATTTGGTTGTACATACGAGTGACAATAATGAATCACATAATAATGTAAATATGAAATTTCCAATTACATCGAAAAGGAAATTATGATTTCATTTTGTTTTTTGTAATTTAAATTTGAAAGTCATTCTATTTCTATTTCTATTTATACATGCATGCGAGAATCTGTTTTATATTCGGCTACCCCCATTCGTACCTCACTTATAAAATTCTAAATGTATGTGATAAAATGTGAATTTCAGTAATTTCGCTTTCATTTGTAAATCACTTACTAAATATACTAAATATTTCTATTGGTATTAGAGGTGGGCGCGGGCCTGTATTTTAAGGCCCGGGCCCGCTCCGAGCCTGTGTAAACCCGCGGGCCACGGAAAAAAGCGCGGCCCGCGCCCATCTCTAATTGGTACTCACACGCATATAAGATTTTGCATATGTATAAGCATCACACATCCCGTACATCTGTTTGTTATGCATGTGTGTGTGTGACAGCAATATGGCGTCTAATGTGCTGTTAAAATATGAAATTGCAACTTACCAATTGCCACTTGGTGGGCTGTATTGTTTGCTATAGAAGTACGGCAGATGTTGTTGTTGTTCTTGACCACCTGTATGGCATCCAGCTGGCTGCAGCTCTGTCGCCGGCTCTACTGCCGGCTCGTATGACGCAGAATCCGTTGCCGAAACAGAAGCCGACGGCTCTTCGGAGCCGGCAATTGTTGATGTCGCCGTTGTTGTTGTTGTTGAAATTGACGGTTCTGTTGAGACTCCGACAATTGCGGTCGCAGCAGCCGCGGTCGCATTATACTTTTCTGCTATGGACTCCGTGGGAGTCGGCAGGTCTTGATTACTCTCAACGTTCATTGCCAAACTTAACAAACTATATACAAGTAACACTAGGAACGACTTAAAATAAAAGGCTTAAGTCATTATTAAGGCAGCGCCATCACAATTGTTTTGCTACAACGCGAATGGCATTTGTACTTTCAGTTGTTGTTGTTACTTGAAACCGTCGAAGTGCATTTCTTATTGCAACTGCCGCGGCGACAGTATTATCGTTTTACGTTTGTTTGTTTATTTACCTTCCGAACGATTTGTGTTCAATAAGATTACAAAAAATGCAAACATTACAAAAACTACGCACGTATAGAACTCTTACTTTTGTTTGAGCTAAGTAAAATACTGGAAAAAACAGCTGAGAGCAGAGTTGCATGGGCATGCAGTGCTGCCACCTAGCGCTAGATTTTTAAGGCGCGTAAGAAACCGTTTTGAATTTGTAAAACGAAATGTAAATAATATTGTGGTTTGCTTGCGAGTTTATGCAAATGCTATTTGATTATTTGCTTTTATCTACCCAGACATTTTCATTTGTTTTGCCGCTACTTTTATTTACTCTAGCACAAATCTTTACAGCTCCCTGGCGCTGATTTTTCATTTGACGTTGTTGTTGTCTGACTGCTTGGCAGATACGCAGTTGAAATTTCCATAATTATATGCATCAGTTGGCAGGTGGCTGAAGACGCTGAGGTACAACAATAAAAACTCAAAACAATAAACGCAGAGAAACAACAAGGGCATGAAAACAAGGTAAATTGTACGAATGTGTATTTTTGTAATTTTTATGGCAGAATAAACCTGCGCAAAGAGTGTAAATATTGACAGTTTTTAAAAGTGAATAAACAATAAAAGCAAAATTGCAGCAGAAAAGAAAAACAAACAAAATACGTAAATTAATTTCTTGTGTTGGATTGTGGATGTTGTGTTGGGTCGATTTTGTGGGTTGTCTTGTTTCATTGCAGATTGTTCCAAAACTAAGCAGCCCTTGATTAGATTATTTTTGGCAGTACTGTGGAATGTGATACGTTTTGGGCAATCATCGATCATCAGGGGATGTAGCTCAGATGGTAGAGCGCTCGCTTAGCATGTGAGAGGTACGGGGATCGATGCCCCGCATCTCCAGAGAGAATTACTTTTTATAAAACTATTTTTAAAATATATATGATTTTATTTTATGTATGATTAAAAAAATATTAAAATAAATAAAATTTAATTATTATTTACTATATATATGAATTAGTATTCTTATGAATGAGGTGTTTGTTGTGATTGATGATATTTACATATGTGATGACATGTTATATATTTTTATCCTTTTGACTTATTTTAAAAAATTTAAGTATCCCAAATGATTAAAAAAAAATTAAAAATTGAGATCTCAAGGATCTTTCCAACTTGGAGATGCGGGGCATCGATCCCCGTACCTCTCACATGCTAAGCGAGCGCTCTACCATCTGAGCTACATCCCCGTTGTGTTTCTTCGTGATTTATTTCTTTACAAAAGATGACTTCAAAAATATGTATTGTAAAAAATTGATTTTTTCGAAACTCTAATGTTGACCAAAATTATTATTTGAGAATTGTAACTGATATCCTAGATGTATATTTTTAGTCCTGCCAGGCAAATGTTTAACAAAAAATATATTAAAACGCTTTCCGGATAAAAATTCTACAATTTTGGAAAATATAGACTTAACTAGACAGATTAAAAAAAATAAGGCCAAAGCGAATGACTTATCCTTTAAACTGGAGATGCGGGGCATCGATCCCCGTACCTCTCACATGCTAAGCGAGCGCTCTACCATCTGAGCTACATCCCCGTTGTGAATTTCGATGATTTTGTTGTCAATTTAAAAACTGCAGTTCGAGGAATCTAAAAATAGATTGGACTGTAAATAACTGGAATGCAAGACCATGGTCAGCAATTGTCCACATGAATGGAATCAACAAATGAACGCATTAAGCAAAGATACAAGTTTGTGTTACAAAAGAAACAACACAAAACTGGTCACGTATTTCTGGTTCATTGGTCCAAAAACAAAATTTGAAAGTGCGACCAAAGCATAAATATGCATGAACTGACATTTATATTATGCAAGAAGGCTACCAAAACAGATTTGATTCGACCATGCTGGTCAGCTTACAAAGCAATAATAAACTGGTTTTTAATCACTATACATAAGTTGTATGTCTAAAACGAAAGATTAGTGGAGATAGTAAAATACAGTAGCATAATAAATCTTTAAAGTAATTAACTCTTGAAGAGATTTTGTAAAAGAAAACTTTCTAAAAAATTTTCGACGGGCTCAACCGGGATTTGAACCCGGGACCTCTCGCACCCAAAGCGAGAATCATACCCCTAGACCATTGAGCCGCTTGCATTTACGGTCGCCTATTTGTCTTTTTAAGCCAACGATCTTGAAGTGCACTCTGTTTAAAATTCAAATTTAAAATGCAACTTTCTAAAATATAACCAAGGTTGAATACAAATTATTTGGTAAATGAATTCAGTTTGTATTACCAACTTGTTTTTCGAACATAAATCACGTAGAGTAGTGTAGGGCATAGGGTTGATTTAAAATAAGACTATTATTTCAGTCAATTTCAACTGGGGATGTAGCTCAGATGGTAGAGCGCTCGCTTAGCATGTGAGAGGTACGGGGATCGATGCCCCGCATCTCCAAAGAGGTTTCTTACTTTATTTTTTTTGGTTTTTTAATTTTTTCTCTCATTTTCTGTAATTAACTGCGCACATAATTTCCAGTTGAACACACTCCAAATGGACGGCAATTATTTGCATTAGCGTTTTGCGGTCGATTCAAGATAAAAGGTTAGTGCAAAAGTGAAGTTGAGTAAGGACTTTTCACATGCACTATATCTTCAGTTCCTGGGGCAAGAGAATGAGAAAATTGCCCCAGCTATGTGCGGCGAGTCCGCAACCTGCTCAAATATTTAATTATTCATAACTTTAAACAATCACAGCGACGTCAGCGTCATGCCATATAACCCTAGGGCTACCCCAGATTTATCCTTCGCACAGTCAGAATGCCGTTTACGTCTCAACAAGCACAACACACAATACAAGGGATTCCCCCCTGCCCCATTCCCCCCGTCGTTGTTGCTGCCGTGCTGCTGGTAATAACATTGTCGTAAAATCATGTTTGGCTTATCGTTATCCCAGCTGGGGAGCCGAGGCCAGAGCCAGAGGATAGACAGGACACGACTTGTCTGAGTCAGGATGTGAGTTGTGCGCGCTGCATTTAAATGCCGCTGAAAATGGCGTGAATTATAGAGGCGTAGGTTAAATGCCGTTAGACAGCCACATAAACTACAACAACAACAAAAACAGGAACAACAAGGAGTCGAGTAACCCTTTCACTCTTGACATGTCATAGCATCGGGATAGATTTCAAAAATGTTGAATGTTCGCAAAAGTTTTGCGTGTCGCCCGCCCGTCTGCTTTTAATTTTTGTAAAATTATTTGCATTCGCATGCGAAACTGACACAAAACTTTCCTGCAACCTCCGCCGTGTTTGTCGTCCTGGCGTACAGGATAACGCTGCTATTCCTTCGACTGCTTCCAAAACCAAGACTCTTGGCTGTTTTCTTGTAATTATCGCTTTTGTTTGTTAGTTGAACTTTTGCCAGGTCTGGCCGCCGGCTAGCATACAAGTAGAAAATTAGCGTACTAAAATTACTAAACAATATTTGGCAAGACGCCTGTTTGCTCCTGCCGCAAACTAGGCAACATATTGTCCTTGAGTCAACTTGTTGTCGTTCATTTTCTAATTGGTCCAAAAAGTTGCTGCCAAGTTTTCTCGTTCCATCTCCGCCAACGAAAATCACACAAAAATGATTTCGTTTGCTAATTCAATTTTAATGCTTGATTTCATATTAATTGAAAAATAAATTTGACTTTAGCAGAAAAAGGGGTGTCCTTGAGTAGAGAAAGTAACTTTAAGTTGGTAATGGGACTTGAAGTCTAATTGTTAAAAGATTTGTTGTGTCTACTGATAAATCTATTTGAAATTTTTAATATAAACCAAGCTTTAAGGCCCACTCTTTATACATATATCTAACTTAAATGATATATTAATACTTTCAACTCCTTTTTGTTAAATATTTTATTGAATCTAAGCTGTAAAATATACTTTATTCCACCGCTATTGTCAATGGGTAATACCTAATCTTTCGGGCAATAATTTGTTGTGAACCCAACGTTTATTAAACTAATAATTTACATGGACACACATTGTCGTTAAAAACAATTTGCTGTGCACAACAAACAGCACACACACATACCGAGATTTATAAGCCACGGAGCCAGCAAAATCCGTAGAGTCATAAACGTATTTGGAGCGATAAAAAGGTCAGCTTCCTCTTTGCTTCTCCCTAAGCTGTAAGTAAACTTATTGAATGTCTTAAGTTTTTTTTCATCTTTAACATTGTTTTCCCCCCTCCACGACTTGACTTCTGCTTGTTTTCATTTCATTTTTATGACAACGTTTAGAAATCGTTGTATATGAGTATTTTACTGTCTTTTGGCGCTGTTTGTCTTCCCAATGCTTTGCTTTTGGCCACATTTAGCGCTATGCTCCCATTCCGTTCCGTATTGACATTTGATCTTTATGTGGCCAAGGTTCTAGCCCCGACCACACACATATTGTACAGCAGCAGTATGTTGACTGTGTCGCTTTTGTTTGTCTGCAGGCATCTTTTTATGACTCGAGTGTGTTTGCCCTTCGGCTTTCGTCTTTCGTCTTTTGCCTTTCGCCTTGCCATAAAAAATAAAGGAGCAAAGCACAAAAAATGGTACACAAGTCTTAGAAACCAAATTTCTTGTGCGGGGTCATAAATATGAGGTCATCTGTTATGAACACGAGCTGCAATGGCTTAAGAAGCCTTTGAGTAAATAAAACTTGCCTCAAAGCATAGCACAGCAAAGCAAAGCGCGTCGTTGTCTTCTGTGGTGACAATCGAATGATGGAAAATAAATACAAATGTACTACATTATTTAAAGAATAGTAAATACTTATTATTTTATAGAAATTTAACAATTTAAAACTTAAACTTTCTTTTCCTATTGATGTTAAAAAAAAAATGAATTTTTGTTAAAGCTTGTAAAAATATACTAGCAATAAATTTGATAAGATTTTACTTGAAGTAATAGTAATAAAAACAACTAAATAAATAAATAAATAAGAAAGAAATCTGCAGTTTAGACACACGCTTCGCATTTTGAATAATAGTAAAACACAGTACAGTATACCAAATAATTATACCCAAATGCCTTAAGTATATCGAACACTGGTATATTGGAATATTGGTATATTGACAAACATATAATAGAACAATACTGTAAAGTCTCATTAAAAATATACCAAATTATTATACCGAATCAACTTAAACATTCCGAAGACTGTATTTGGAATATTGATATACTATTATGTTAGATAATCATTTAATATAATGGTACAAAATATTACGGTATTATTCTAAAAATATACCAAATTAATATACCAAAAAACACTTAAAACACTTATTCTATTAAGTCAGGTAAACATTGAATTAAACTTCTAAAGTTTATTCAATATGTTCTCTAAACATTTTCTTAAAAGATTCCTTGCAAATTGCATTGCTAAGATAAAACAAACTAACTTGATCTCAGTCCATTACTTTAATCAGCAAGCAAACTGCGCATCCTTTTACTATCCGCACAACTCGAGAACCCAAAACACATTCCAAACATCTTAATCAAATCAGAGCTGCTAAATGGCCAGAGATACCCTCATAAATATGTCAATTAATGGCACGCCCAGAGAAAGAGAAAGAGAGAAAGATAGTGAGAGAAAGGAAGAATAGTGTCTGCTGGTTGGTCTTATCTGAATGAAGACATAAGTGCCGTGATATCAATTTATGTCAACGTAAATGGGACTGATTGTGAGATTGGACGCATTTAATATATGCACAAGCACTTGACTGGCCCTGGAACATGTGTCAGCGAATCTTAAGTGAAGCTTATGGAACTATTAAAAGGCGCAGACGCCTCACGGCACATGTCCTTGTCTGCTATCCCTTCTAGCAACAACAACAACAACAACAAGGATAACAGCAATGACAAACATATAAACAAACAGGAGCTGGGGTAATTAGTTTACTACACGCCCGAGGCGTACCCAAAAACTGAGGTTGCCCCGCTTCCCTTCCCTTTCCTTCCCTTTCCTTCTTATTTCCTTTCCCTTGTTTTGTTATGAATAATTCCGACAATGGGCACAAAACTTTGACCAGCTGCAGAGACACAAAACCACAAGACAAGGTAACCGCAAGTCGAAGAAGCTGCGGCAAGGATTTCATCGCTCTAATGTAATAATCATTGTGTGACGCTTAAACGCAGATTACTCATACGCACGGTTTGCCAACGTCTAGCATTAATTATTTAGCTCCTCAGCGTCTCTGACAGCTCAATAAAAAGGGAATGTTGCTAATGTTAATTGCCTTTTTGTGTGCCACAGCATTTGCATAATTTTCTTTAAACAATAAAAATCTAATTTGGCCAGCGCGTTGTCGCACTTACAAATATAATTTCTTGTTAAATTCATAATTGGTAATTTCGTTTTCGGACACTTTTGACTTGCCTTCTGCCAAGGCCCTGGCTTTCTTTTGCCATTGTGGGCTTAACTTTAATTAAGAGACAAGTTCATTTGCTGTGGGGTTGTTGTGCTGCTTGGTTCTAAGGGTGGAATAATGAGCGACTCATAAATGGTCAGCCATTTAGTTAAGAAGAAAGAAGTGTGTTGTAGTTGCTTTTCTTTTTATAAATTTATACTTTTCCTTCCCACTCACAATTCCGTTTTGAAGTCACACAAACAGCACTTAAAATTAATGGTTTACTATTTGCACAACAGCTGTGCAACATTTGGTAATTCAGTTGCAAAAAATTGGGCAACTCGCCACCAAAATATCCAACAAAAAAAAGGTAAGCAAACCATTTGGCAGCTCCCAACTCCCTTATATGAATGTTGGCAAACAGTGCAAACCTTTTGTAACTCACTCGCAACAGTTCCCCATGGGCAGCAGGAGTAACACACTCGACATTCCACATTCAGCGTCGCGTTGTGACACATGAGTCGAATATGTTGCAAATTCAATATTTGCCAACAATTTTGCAGCATTTCTTGTTGTCATTTTTTTTTGTTTTTGGACGATGTATTTTGCTTTTTTTCGTTTATTGTTGTTGTACCTTTTTCTGGACATGTCCGAAACGACAGTTGTAACAAGCAAACAACGATAGCAAAAGAACAATAACAACAATGCTTTGTGCATGGCGCAAATAAAAAGTTAAAAGCATTTGATGCAACACACACACAAATGAGAGAGATATGAGCATAAGAAATAGCAACAATGGCTCAAATTTAGTGACTATGGTATTACAATTCTAATGCTCTTTCAATATAGCTACTTTACTTAATGTAAATATATTTTTATTTATTTAAATATAGAGAGTAGGAATACAGCTGCTAAAAATCTTCGATATCAACCAGGATTTACTTACAATTTTAAATGCCTTTTGAAAAGAGCTTCCAAATAAATATATAATTCATGAATAGTTGATGCTGACAATAACGTTGTTAGTGCGGAAAATGATTTGCGAATTCATTTGTAGCTGGATACTAAGCAATTGAGTATGTTACTAATATCGAAAAGATTTTGCTTAACAATTTGTAACTGAAGATTTGAAATACACAACATTTTGTGATTAAATTAACATAAAAATAATCGCTGAAAGGAATTTGCTTATTAATTTGTAACTGAAGATTTGAAATATTATTATGATTAAAATTCATAACAAGCCGATCAAGCTTTGTACTCTATTCCACTCTTAAGTAATATGCCAAGTCGCATAGATAAATTATAATACTCTAACTTTTATGATTTCCCTGTACTCACATCGCACGCAAGGTTTCGTAAGCAAATGTGATGAGTTACAGAGTTATGAGAAGTAGAGAGCTGAGGGAGCTTTAGCATTTCCTGTCTCACTGGCCCACAGTTGCCGCAGGGCAGCTCTGAAGCTGACCGTCTGTCCGTCTCTCCGTCCGTCTGTCTGTCCGTCCGTCTGTCTGTCCGTCCGTATGTGCGTCTCTGATCCGTCTGTTGTGCTCGCCTGTTAACGTGTGCTTTGGTTAACGAATCGTGCAAATGCGGGTGGAATTGGTAGCTTGGGAAGCGATGATGGAAGTTGAGTTTATTTTGCACATTTTTGTGCATTTATTTGATTACGCTGAGTATTTTATTTTTCAATAAACACGACGCAAAGGAAAGAAAAGCAGGGCAACTGGCGCCGCTCATTAAATTTTGATTGTTTCTTGGCCATAAAAATCACGGCAAAAGTTTCTTCAAATCACACAAGTCGCGACGAACTACAACAACAACAAAAACAACAACAACAACAACGACAACAAGAGCGAGAAGAAATAATGTTGATGGCAACATAATAGCAAGTGGCATGCCCCATGTTGCATAGCCTGAAATCGCTTTAGGCATTTCGCAAAAATGATGATAATTAGCCGCAAAAAACCCGGCAGTCCGCTAGCTGGTCCAAAAAGCAAAAGTCAAATCAAAAACTAAACAAAAGTGCCAAGGAAATTGCTCAACTGCGGAGCAAGGAAGAAGCGAAGCAGCGAGGAGTGTCAGTCATGTCCCAATGTGAAAATTAACTTGTAAACGCTTATAGCGAATGCGCTTGAAGGGGAAGCGCAGATAGCGCAACACCCAACACCAACACCAAGAGTCCAGGACATCGGGACGTCAGGACTCCTCTCCAGGGACTGGGACTAACGATTTACAATCAAGCCAACACCAAAAAAGCAGCAAGAAGCAGCAAAACGCCAAGAGTCTAAATAAAAACTTTTGCATTTCATTTCGTCTTTTGATATTTGTGTGGAGATTTCTTGCTCGCTACTTTCGAGTGCGATTAAATTGTTTTAATGGTTTTTGTTCTCCACGGACAGCGTAAGAAGGGGAAACCGCGGGGGGATGTCAAAGGTGTTGGGTAGTGGTGGGTAAAACGCTTAAAGTTTGTTTTTTAATGGCCGCAGTTTTGTTGGCTGTGGTTCTGTGGTCGCTGAGGCTTCCTAATTGCCACCACAACACGGCCAAAAATAACAACAGAGGGAGAAAGAGCAACAACCATTTAAAGGTGTTAAAGTCTTTAGGAATTCGGGGATTTAAATTGTTGATGTAAAGGAATTTGTGGTGAATTTTAAAACAGATTTATTCAACTACTAAATTGTAAGTGTTTTTTTCTTTTATTAAAATCCAACTTTAGAGAGCTTTATTTTTATTTTCTGCTTGCAATGAGCACAAGTAAGAAAGCTTCAAAAGCAACATTACTTACCAAATTAATATACCTCAAAATACTAAACTATATCAAAGGTTATATTTGATATATTCCTAAGCTAATCTTCGTCAAAAGTTATATGAATACATTTTAAATGGATTGCTCAAAAAACCAATTTAAAATACCATAAATCCAATTGTGATAAGTGAGTTAAATAAAAATTGCCAAATGCATAGAAAACTTTCTGCTATTCTTTGCTAGTTCCATGCTCTGTTTTGCGGCCAAACAATAAATGTGAATATTCACATGTGAAGTTAAATAATAATTTTTGGCTATCACGACTGTCGCACGCTGTCCAATTTTGGCCGGCTTAAGGACATCCTTTGCCCCCAGCCACAAGAGCACCTTTGTCACAGTCACAAAGCTTAGGAAGAGTTTTGGACACAAACCCAAAGGTTTCAAGTAACTATAACAGTTAAGCAGCTTTTGGCCAAGTTGTGTGCCATTTGATAGCCGAAAAGCGCAAATGAATTCTATGCATACAATATACTATATATAGTATTTCATTTAAAGAAATGATATATCTGTATGCGCCTTTTTTTATTTTATGAGTACCAACTAACCGGGTTCAGTGACAGTCGACTAAATCATGTGAGGATTTGCGTTTATCACACAAGGCAGCCAAGCGACTCGCTTGTGTGTTGTGTTGTGTTGTGTGTTGTTGTTGTGCGTAGTCGAGTCGCATCCTGTTGAGGATGGCACCTTTTTGGGTGGCAGGAAATTGAAAATTTCCACAGTCAACGCCGACGCCATCGCCATCGCCACATGTGTGGCATGTCAGCGAGTCTAATGCCAACTAAAGCGAACCCAAGGGCCAATAACATTTACGCTAATTTGATAATCTGCACACGCACAAGGGTTGCGCCCAATTCCAACAACATTTACATACATTCCCAAAGAGGAATGAGATGGCCATAACAGACGCACCTAATTGGCTGCAATGGCACCCGAGGGACTTCTGGCCATAACGGGCCACAGACTATATATTCACTAGCTGACCGCCTTGAATGCCAACGCCAAACCGAATCCCTTTTACATTATCAGCGCGTTATCATCGCATTCGCTTTACTCTCGAACGCATTTTTGGGGGGCGCAACTCTTCTTGCGGTCAGCGAGTTTATTATTTTGGCTTTTATTTTATTCCACTTTATTTTATGCTGGCTTATCTGTTTTTGTTGTTAACGTTAAGGTTTGCGTTGTTGCAAAAGCTGTTTTTACCATGCTCGGCACCCAAAAATCAGCTGTGCAATCGCTTTTATACGCTTGACTTCAGCTGGGAATTAGCTGCGGGTTCTGGGCGATACAACATTCAAGATTTGTTTCGTTTCGCAGCATTTATTAGTGCTATTATTCTTGTCGTTTGACTGGTCAAGCAAATAAATTAACTTCGCATAAATCTAATTATTTATACAGGTCATTAATAAATGTGCGACATAGTTTTTGTTTAGCTGATGTGCTTAGACAAAACTACCATATCAAAAATTAAATTATTGTTTATTTATATTTCAGATACAAGTCATAGACAGCACAAATACAAATTGGTATAAATTTTAAATAATCTTTAATAAATTTCCGCATTTAACAAGTTTGATTTATAGTTATATTTATATTATGTTTTCCTTTTAAAAGAGCTTTCTATCGGTATAAGTAAGAATACTTAATAATATTTAATTTATAATTTTAATGTGAAATTAAATTATCTGAATCACAATGCAGTTGTTTTTCAATTATGCTACATTTCAAAATTTGTACTCCTTATTCTGCCGATCATTAGCTGTCTTCACTTTCACTCTGCCTAAGAGGAAGTCAACGCCCACTTGGCGTATGCGTAATCTTCTCCCCTTCCCGCTTACTTGCACATTACACATACGCCCCGTGTGCGTATGTTTGTATGTGCGACGGCTGGCTGTTATGCGGCAAAGATTTATGTGCGATTTCTTTGGCTGGCATTCAACATTTTAACGCCTGCAAATTTGCTAATTAATTAGTTTAAACGAGAAAAATGCCTGATACTCGAGTGCGGAAGAAAATCTACGTTGTATAGTAGGCATTATAATTTGATTAGTTGGCAATTTTCCAGCGCAACATGCAAGTGAAATCAGTGTACACCGCAAACACCCAAAACACAGTTGGTGGTAATTAATGTGTTTATGAGTGAGACGCGACTTGAGGGCGAAATACACAACAACAAAAAAAAACGCGAGTGAAACGCGCGCGTTTTATACACGCGTGTAATTTGTTGGCAATTGTTGTAGCCCTTTTTTTTGGGTGTTTGCGGTGTGTTTTGCGGCAAATAAAAAATTAATTTAACGCATGTTTTGCATGTGGGTTTAGCCGGCGAATTTCGGTAGCCCGTTGAAACATAATGAAATTGATTTAAGGTTATTAATGCCGAGCACTTGGCGAAACATTCCTAAGTAAATGTTTGCCATTGCCATAATGTTGCTCTAACCTTTAACGTCAATTTTATGCAAATTATGTTATTTCTGCTGCGGCTGCTGTTGCTTTTAGGGGGGCGTGGCACGAATGGATCCGTGTAGCGACGGGGCGTCGCTGTAAACTTTTCTTCTACGGTTCAAGTGGGTCTGGGTGTTGTTATTGAAGTTTTTGGGCGTCTGCCCTCGAAATGACTGCCGACTGCTCACTGCTGACTTATTCAATAAGCCAAGTTGAAGTATGCGCCGTTGCTGCTCTAGCTGCTGCTGCTGCTGCTGCTTAAGTAAATACCGTGTGCCTCATACAAGCCACGAGAGTGTATGCAAAAAGTGCAAATAATAATAATAAAGAGTACTTATTGTTTGATTTATGTGTCTGTGTGTACACAATACGAATATTCCAACATACGCGTATTTGCTACTGAGGCTGCTTTCTTGATTTTTGAGGCAAGTCTGCATATCTGCATATAAGAAATTTATTGAGAGAACTTCCACACAACTGATTTTTATGGGTAGAGTGCTGGGTAGTTAATAGTTTAGAAAAAATAAACTAGAGTTTAAAATAGTGTTTACTTTGTCTAATTTTAATTGAGTTTTGTTAACAAGTTTAGTTTTTAATTGTATATAATTTGTGTTCATTTTACTAGCAATTGAAATTATTAGGGTATAAATACATTTATAGCATTATTTATTTTATAGCATTATAGTTTAACATAGATTAGAGATATTTTACGTAATTCTAATAATAATATGTATTCCTTTGTTTTTTATTTAACAGTAAAACATCAGTTGAACAACTTTTATAAACGACCATTTTACTTTTAAACTTACTTCAAAATATAAAAACATTTTGCATTAAAAGTTTTAATATACGTTAATTTTATATAGTTTTCTGTTTCATATTTCTTATAATCAAAAGTACAACTTTTATTTTCATGCAAAATAAATCTAAAAATGTCTAATACTTTTCTTATTTCATTCAAATATACTATTGTCTAATCAAATCTCAAAATTCCTTGGCACAGCATTTAATTTATTACTTTTACTATCCTGCCAAATTAATGTAAAAATGCTGAACACTTTTCTGTTTTTTATTCAAATATACTATTGAATGAATACCTCAAAATACCTTTGTCTAGCTTAAGGTGTTATTTTCGACACATTCTGAATCTCTTTTATTTCTCCACTCTCATTTTGGTTACCTTTTTCACTCTCTCATTTCATCTACGTCTGTGTATTGTGGCAAACTAAGCCCTGCCATCAGTTGCCACTGATAAAGTCACCTTTATTTGTCAGTCTTAGCAAAATCGTGGGCACGTACCTGCCACGCCTCCAGTGCCAAGCCAAGCCAAGTGTCCAATTTAAACCCAAAGCGTTAAACCGCACACACCTATCATGAGTGTGTTGTTGTTGTTGTGGTGGTTGTTGCTGCTGCTTCGTCACCTCGAACATTCATTCATTCAGCGATACAGGATGTGCCAGGATGGCAAAGAGGCAACGGTCGGAGGCGAGGGGCGCTTGCTAAGTGAGCCATTTATCTTCTCAGGAACCTCAAGCGCGGCGACACAACAACAAAAATAGCATTTCCTACACGCGTCATCCAATCCAGGCAGACGCCAATAATGTTGCGCTGCAAATAAAACGATTAATATGCCGCAATGCCACGCAACAACAGCAACAACAACAACAATAACAACAACTAGCAAAACATTTCGGTTTTTGCCTTATCCCAGGATACATCAATTGAACAACAGCAACACGAAGTAAATGAAACCCCAGAAAAAGCAAAAAAAAACCAAAAAGAAAAAAACGAAAGCAAAATCGAAGATTGCTATCTTGTTTTCCTGCCTCCCAATACAAGGGCGAGGGGGCGTGGCAGCCATTATGTATTGGCGTTGAAACAATTTGAACAGCCGAGTGTTCGCTTCGCATTCGCATTCGCCATCGTCGAGCAAAACAAATGAAAGGAAGTCGTTTAAAAGTACAAACGGACATTATTTATCGCTCAAACCATTTAGTCGCTGAAACTACACAAAGAGCATAAAAAAAAACAAGGACTAAGACCTCGACCAAAGTAGCTTCTCCCCCCTCACCACTCACCCGTCAATAGTCTCCATCTCTTACCACTTGTTGTTATCTGTGTCTACTTAGTTGTAATAAATGGAAAACGTTGCCGAGTCCAACAACTGCCCCCCTCACACAATACGTTGCACATAATTTTTTGGCGCTAGCAATTGGATTTTAGCCACAACCACTAAGAAAGAGACAACAAGATGCACAGCGATTGAGAAGGGAAGAAAATTCAGATAACGGCCGCTGGCAAATCGATTGATTTCTGCTTGCTTAAGCAGTTTTCGATAGATCCGGGAGCAAAGTAATTTACAGTTAGCAGCTGTCTTATCGGAATGAGAACTTACATTGTGGCCACTCGAAATGAGCTTCCCTTAATTGTCGCAGTTGGTGTTGGTGAAGCTAAATAAAAATCAACTGGACAAATCTAAATGATTCTGAAGCAAAACCAGAAATGACTTATAGTAAATATACAAGTTGGTGAAAAAATATAAACTTAAAAGTCAATTATATCAATACAAAAATAATTCATTTCGAGAAGTTCTATTCCTTAAGTTTTAAGCCTTCTAAAAAATATTCTAAAATAATTCACATATTATTCAACTTTATATCCAATTTTATTTCATTGTACACATTTTATTTTTATTTCATATTGAAGTCCTTTACAAGTGATTATAATATCGTTTTCTTATGATACATTTTCTAATTTCTTTTAAATATATTTTTGTGTAGAATTATGACAATATAAAATATTCTTAATTTTGAATTTTATATATAAAGAATGTCTAAGTTCATTAATTCCAGCTTTCTATTATATGCCATCTGAGGGTTATACTAATTTACATTAAGAATTGGCTTAGATACACACTCTGATATTTCTCTGAAACTTTTTCAAATATTCGTACATTCCTTAGCTAATTTTATAGACAATTAGAAATTAGCTACGCTTATTTAACTGCTGCAGCCAATGTGGAGCTTTAGCTTAATGAAAACAGTTGCTACTACAACTACTTACTCTTTACCCAAGATATTCAAGATTCGCGAGGCAGACAATGCCACCATCTAGGCATTCCTATGTCACAGCTACAATCAGAAGTACGGCACTGTGGAATAAATTGGCATTCAACGACAAATATTTAGTTTGAAGATTGTCAAACAAGCAAATGCTAAGAAATTGTTATCCATTCTAAGGGCTCTTCATTTGATAATTTCATTTAATATATGTTTTCAACAATTCTTTGTCTCTATTTGTAAATCAATATTAAAGCCATAAAAAATATTCTTTAAAAATGTAGCAGACTTACTAAAAGTGTGACAATGTAAGTGTAATGTAATGCATACTTTCTGCTTTAGAGAAATGTTTGCAACGCGGTCTAAAAGTAGTTTGAGTATTTACGTTTATATTTTATAGTGTAAGTATTCTAACTTTTACCGAGATATAATCAAACAATACAATTCATAAATTTTCGAAAAAAATTATAATTTGTTTCCATGGTGCAATGTCCAGGCTGAACACATACAATCATACAGACCTCAGGCGTCTTATCGCCTTAAACCACTTTAGTGTCAGGCACGTTGACAGCGGTCGGTCCGTATGCCAGACTAACTGTGAACATTGTCGCCGCTCTGCTCCACACTCCCAATTCAAGTAGTTGTTGTTGTGTGTGTGTGTGTGTTGTTGTTGTGCTTGTTGTGTGGGCTGACCATTTAACGGAGTGTCTGTTAACATGACCAGTGGTCTTGTCGTCATTGCTAGATAACGCAAAAAAAAAAAGAAAAGAGAGAAGGAATTTACGTTTTTCGGGCCATAATGAGGGTGATTTTCGTATTTGTGGTAGATTTGTCCACTTAGCAGCATGACCACAGACAGGACTTGGTTTGCTTTTTGATGCTGTTGCAATTTGCCGGACCGTCGACTGGGTGTTAAGGCAAATCATTTGTAGCGCTTTGCCACAGTGGATTATCTAGGCCGGGTCCTGCAGGATAATGTTAATAATTTGTAATGCCTGCATATTTTTTGTTGCCTACTTTGCGGCGCTCGTTGTCATCAGCCTGATATGCTGATACTTATACGCGAGCTTGTGTTTTATGCGCCAGCATGCATGACAATGATTTGTGCTAATGAGTAACGCACCAAGAGAGGAGGGAAAGTGAAGAGAACTTAGTGGAGTCCGATTTCCCTGGTGCTCATTTAATTGGCTTTTTTGCTGAGACGGCGGCTGCCCGTTTTGTTTTATTAAAAACGAGATAGAAAAAGAAAAAGAAAAAGAATTTCCAATGCAAATGAAAACCGAAATTTCGGACAGTTTCGCTCTCCATTCCAATTGAGTTGATTTTCATTATCAGCAGCAGCAAAAACGGACTAACTTAAGTCCGCCAGGGTCCACCAAGTGCTGAGCTGAAATGTGTACACAATTGTCTACGGATTTTCAATATTATTTTGCTGCGGTCGTTCCCTCATCCCCATCCTCTTCCCCTTCCCCTACCTCTCCTTCTCCAACTTCCTCATGGCAGACAAAAGCCACCAGGCAGCTGAACCTGAAGTTGTCTTGGGTTCATTGTGAATGTGTCAGTCTCGCTCTCAACCGTTGTTGAGGATGTTCATTGTAACCAATTTCAATTGGGCATTTTATTTTATATTTGAATTTTAAAATTCCTTCCGCACCGGCGACAGCAGGCGACAGGAAAATGGACAATTTGTGTTTGCGGCAATTGATTGGCAAATACTTCGTTTTGTCCTCCCAACTGGTTAAGGCCAAAAGGTTTGCTGATTAATACGCGTTGACAGTGAAAAGCGTAGATTTCTTTTCATTTGCCAACAGTATTGGAATTCCTTTTATTTTATAGAAGGGAAGTGGGGAGAGTATCAAAGCTGTATATAATAAATATATTTGAGAAATTACTGATTTTTTACATGATTTGCTAGAATTCTATCTATTTTAAGAGCAAAATATTAATGACATTCCAGAAATCATGTATGGAAAACTTTTCATTTAACTGCAACAAATTTATTATTTGTGTTTATGGCCACAAAAAACTTTGCACTTAGCCGCCGCCACGATCAAATGACAACTCATCCGTGCAGCGTATGCGCCATTTAAGCGCCTTAAAGTCGGCAATAACCGAGAGCACACAAGCAAGGAAAAAAAAAAGTTGGCCGATGCGTAACTTGCATGCAAATTACAATCAATAAAACGAGGCACGTCGATGCTTAAGCAAACTTCTGAGACAAAAACCAGAGGCAGAGGCACTCAGACAAGCAACGACAACATCCACAAGCCAAAGCGATTATTCTTTATTGTTTAGACAACGAGAACGACAGCAACAACAATAATAACAATAACAGAAAACAGGCGCTTGTAGCAATTCTCACATCATCATACGATTGGCATTGAGATTGCGTCCTTGGTATTGGAAATTCCCAAGGCTGTCATATGTAACCACGACAAACGCTGGGGATATGTAAATTTGTCACCGAGCAAAAGGAGTGAAATAATCATAAAAATGTCAGGGCAGACAATGTGTGTGGGAAAAATCCTGAATTGAATTTTTATCTATTGTATAGGCAATAAAGTCACATTGTCAATGTGTTGCTATAAAATTATTATTTACTTTCTTGAGAAGAACAAAACAAAAACAAAAAAGAAACCGGGCTCAACCGGGATTTGAACCCGGGACCTCTCGCACCCAAAGCGAGAATCATACCCCTAGACCATTGAGCCGCCGATGAGATAGGGGATTTTGTATCGAAATTTAAAAGCTGCAACTAGCTTTCAGTTTACAATTTTCGTATACTTTAAGATACAAATTCAACAAAAGATACATTTTAAACAATGCCAACAACCGGTTCCCAGTTGTTTCTTTTGTCTTCAGACCTTCGCACGTTGAGACATCTTTCAGCTGTCAGTTGTTAGTCAAATTTGTTTTTGCATTTCCTTTTATTAATTATAGGTTTTAATATTGGATATATCTACGATTTTTTTTCCCTGGTGTTACCCTTATCATTTGAGCGTTGATTTATTGACTTTTAAACGCTGCAGTTGCACAACACGCAGCTGACTCATCAAATTTGTTTTGTCTTTTCCCTTTTGGCATGCTTTTAATTTAATTTGAAAAGTTTTGCCCATCCATTTGGCGCATTAAACCCTTTTGACCCAGCCAACATTTTATACATTATAGAAAAAAAATAAGCGAGCGAGCGAAACGAAAACAAAAGTCTTCGCATAAATAATTATGATAACTGTCAGATTTTTGGGCTGTGCTTTTGAACACGCTACGAAGTTGCCACGCCCATTAATTGCAATTAAATTATAAGAATTTCATATAATTGCTATCTTTCTACACTCTGCAATACTGATTAGATCTTACTATCAAAGATGCTAGCGATATTGATAAGTATCTAGTTAAGAGCCGCACTCAACCTAACAACATTCTTTTAAATTTGTCTACTTTTAAATCTTTTCTTTTTCCCACTTTTTCTTAATGCCCACATTTTTCATTGTTGTCTTGTGTTGCTATAAATCACAAAACTGTATCCATCGAAGATTTATGAGCTGCTAAATATGCGCGCAAAACCGAAGTGAAGGCAAAGAGAGCAGCAAAACTTTCAACACATATCAAAAATGTAAAACACAATTATGCTATATCTATATAGATACTACTTATATGTATTATTCTGAGGCATGTGTGTATCTATATCTCGTTACGTTACATTATTTATCCGAGTCTTTCTCGCTGTTGCTTTTCATTTGCGCAGATAAACAAAACAAGGTCCTAAGTAAACATAAAATGGTCAAAAAAAGATGCTAAAAGAAAGAAATTTTAAATGCTGCCGCAGACAAAAACACAAGTTGATTTTAATTGAAAAATAGCAAGAAAAATGCAAACAAATTGTCTGAAATTTGTGGTGTTTCTTCGATACAAAGATAACAACGTTGTCTGACTATTTAACTCAATATTGTTCTTAGTTTTCAATTGAAGTCGAAGCTTATAGAAATTACTTCAATTAATGTGGTTTCATACAAGGAGATACAAGCAGCAACAATTTTTACACTTTGCGTGCCAAAAATAACAACAAACTTACCGTAAACAACAGCAGTCAATCGAGTTTTTCCTTTATTTATTTTTTTTCAGCAACTTTTTTACCTTTTTCCCACTTGTCCTCAAGTGTTTCGCTGAGCGCCACTTAGTTTGCCATTGTTGTTGTTGTTGCTGTTGTTGGGGAAAAGCCATTAGAAAAAGGCTGCTTGAGTGTTAAATGTGTTTTGGGTCTTGGGTGTTTTGCCATTTGGTTTGGGTTTAGCATTGTTTTTGTTCGTCTAAGTCAACAAGGTCGAGGGTTAATGAAAGCTCCTCGCTGAAACTTTTTGACCCTAGCTACAACTTTTTGTTGCTTTGAATTGTAAATAGTAAATGACTAAATGACAATAAGAGATAGCATTTCTTTTTTATTAATAATATAAATATTTATCAACTTATAGATATAGATTTTAATATACCAAAGTCAGTCGTTATATCTTCGCCAGCGCTTTGAACTTGTTGCGTTGCTGCTGCTTGAAGGCTTCGTGTTTCTTACGTTCAGCATTTTTGAGCAGAAATTCACGAAACTTTCGACGCATGTCCAGGGAAAGTCCTGTGTTTCGCAAATCCAACGACTCTAGCATCTTATTGCATCCTATGATTTTCAGCAAATGCTTGCCAAATTCCTAAAATAGCGAAACAATGAACATTGCAAAAGTTCTTAAAGCAAATTCAAACTTACATCGCCCAAGCAATTGTTGGATAGATCAATGTGTAGCAATGTCTTGTGCTGGCAGATCAACATCATGAAGAGCTTCGTGATGGTTTCGCTAATGCCACAGCTGCCCAGATTAAGTTCCCGAATTGGCATCAACTGTAGCGTATGGAAAATGGCGGCAGCGCCATCGCTTTGTATGGGATTCAAACGCAGCACAAGGCGCAACAGCGGAACGTGTCTTAAAGTGCAGCTCAACGTGTAGGCGCCTTCCTCCGCTGCCGGAAAAATACAATTCAAAATAGAAAATATAAAGAAATATACCAAATTAGTATACTGATTAAATACAAAAATATCCTGACGGCTATATATGGTATATCAATACAAATAATGGAAAAGGAAAACAGTGTGGTATTGTTCTAAAAAGAAAAGAAAATATACCAAATGAATATACAGATTAAATACAAAAATATACTGAGGGCTATATATGGTCTATTAATACAAATAAAGGAAAAGAAAGGAAGTGTGGTATTATACTTAAAACATACTCAATTCATATACTAACTCAATACTGAAATGTACTGAGTGTTATATGTATATGGTATATCGATATAATACTACTTTCAAACTTGCATACGCACTGATTTTATTATTGGTCAGATCGAGCACTGTGAGTGTGGAGAAAGATTCCTTGCCGCAAGTCTCGAGGAAGCTGCGTATGCCCGCATCGCCGACAGCGCAATGCATCAAGGATAACTCCTTTAAATGATGACAACCTTTGTCCAGACTATGTGCCAAGAATCTCAGTTGATACGCAGCGAGCTTGGTGGTGTGTAGACTAAACACAAGAGTAGAGCATTAAAAGGCGTTTGAATGGTTTATTAACCAACTTACCAAAACTTGCGAAGCTCGTGGCATTGGCTGAGTCCTTTGGACAGCAGCAGAATATCCCGTGGCGTTAGCTGATTGCAGCCAATTTGGTAATTGATGCCCGCCGTCTTGGTGCTGTAGCTCAGCCGCAGTCGCCGTAAGTCCGGCAGATTGCTCAGCAGGTAATCAAGCGGAATGTGATCTATATGAGGAAGAAAAGGAAGAAAGAAGAACTCATTATACACTTCTTAAAGGTTTTGCTATGAAATAAGTATAACCATTGCTCTCGCTGTCGCCTGGAGCGGGTTGCAACAGATTTATCTCCAATTGATTTATGTACGTCGCACAGATGTCCAAGGCGGTCTGCACATTGCCATCCTGCTCGTAGTCGCCGGTTTGCATATTTTCAATAAACTCCTGCACATGTCGCTCCATGTATATGTTAATCCAGCGACGCTCTCTGCCCCGCGCCTGCAGCGTTGCCAAACGCCAGCGCAGCTCATAGCAACGCTGCCAGAAGCAATCATCCCGGATGTGAGTGCTGAGCAACTGCAGCGGTAGCTGCGTATCCAGCTGACTGAGTATGTAGTTACGGTCCTGTCGCTGTGGCAGCTGACGGTAAAGCGGCAGCTCTATACATAAAAACAATACGTGAATACGTGCTACACTCTTGTTGCTTCTGTTCAAGTTACAACCGATCTACTTACCACTCCAATTGTTGACGATGGCATCGAGCACAAGATGTCGCAGACTTTTCGCTTCATTTGCTTGGCACTCGCCGGCAAGTTCAGCCTGGATTGGAGTCAATGATTTACTGTTGACTTTGGGCAGCCTGACATCCTTGGGATTGAAATAGGCCTGGAAAGTGTCAATGGAGACGGTGCTGGGAAATTCGCAATACGAGAAATCCATTCTTCACTACACAACAAAAGCACGAACTATTTTCCCTTTCAGTTTTAAGTAAACAAATTCATTTGAAGAATCGGTTGTCAAGGCAATGCCGCTTGTTTAAATCTAACTTGCTTGCTTTATTTCACACTGGCCAATAATCTGGCTGCTATGACACTCATCAGTTACTATGTGCATTAGTCATAAAAGTAACTGCTATGACACTTTACTCGTGGAGTTCGTGGCTGGCTGGCTGCTACGTAACTTGCACACAAATGAAAACGTGAATAACGAATTTTCTTCTGCTAGGAACTTTATTATTGCACTCAAAAGATCAAGGAATTGGTGTATATTCGTCAGGTATATTTTGGTGTTTAGGATACTCGGGAATCAAAAACTCCAATCGCATGTTGCGCAAGAGTGCACAATTCAAATAGCTCCTAAGTTCTGGATATTTATTAGTATGACACTCAACGGCCCGTCCATCTTTAAATATCGTTTTGCGCAGCTCCATCATCAATTTTCGATCTCGAATTTTGGTATAGAAATATGGAAAGAGCCAACGCTTTACCGGTGGTATATTGTAAGGTGTCGATCTTTTTATACAAACAGTACTCAATTTGCCCCTTAAAATAATGCAAATTAGGTTTACAATTGTTTCCTGAATGCTATGAATACTCACATATTGTTGTAATAGTTAATATTTGGCTTCGAATCCAGTCTCATTCGATATACCGTAAATTCACCACCAATATTGAAACGAGTATCTCGAAACAGATCGCCAAAAGTAACGGCCCATGGATTGTGAACCCAGTTGCCCATTTTATCGGTTTCATACCTCGGTAGCGGAAGAGTCAACTCTATGTGATCTGTATAAATGATTTCTTCGATAGTTATCTTAATTGTTATTGTTATTCAATTGTCTTACTTTTATTCCCGAATACTGGACCTGGTGTTAAGTAGTCACCGGTGCCTATTCATGAAATTAATATTATTGCCATAGTTATTCATTTTTGACATCATTTGTTTATATTTACGTGTTTGTGATTCATCCGAACTCTCTCTGTCTGCTTTCTTGGTTATTAATTCCTGCTTAATGGGTTTTGCGTGAGGATCTCTATTTTCAGCCACTTGCAAATCATCCACGAGTGCATCCTCAAGTCTACGCAAGTTCGAATTGCTTGAATCTTCGGCAAGTTCACTTTCTATCTCAAGTCTACCCAATGACATCGCTTCCTGCGGAGCTCTGTTTTCAGTAGCTTGCAACTCAAGGCTAGACAAGTTCGATTTGCTCAAGATCTCCATAAGTTCGCTCTGTATCTCTGTTCTGTTCAATGGAGCTGCTTCAACAACCTAATGGACCAACGTCAGCGAGGCAATACATTATTTCTCCATGGAACGAAATATGAAAAAAATAGATACTCACGCTCGAGATGAACATAATAAAAATTATCAAATTTAGCGACATTATTTTTATTGAACTTGAAAATGAGTTTAACTAGATAATATTTCAGTGTACGTGTGCTACTGTGTATCCGAGTGTGACTGTGCTTCAAATTGAAGTTTGTCAAAGCCAACTATTAGAATGTTTCTATTTATGTGACATAGCAGGCATCATCATCGTTACTTCGGCTTTAATTTCCAGTTAAAATTTGCAATATTCCATGGGTAGATAATACGGAAAACCGTCTCCAGTCAGTGGACAATTATCAAACATAATATATACTCATTTCTTGAATTTGATAGATCAAAATATGGCGGCAAGTTTGAGCAGTTTGCCACATTCGAAAAATGTGGATAAGTTTTGATTTTCTATTTGGTAGGGAGTCAAAATATAGTCGCTCTCACGACCACTTCGTCTATGCCATGTAAGCACTTTTGCCTGAATTCGTTATTGATTAGTTATTATTCTTACTACATCAAAATTCTATTTGGCTCACTGTGCTGTTTTCATCTGTGTCGATTCACTGAATGAGATCTGTTTCACATGTATGGACGTATTCACTTTTTCCTTATCGGATGATGTCAAACCTGCACTGAATATTTCGAAATCCCATACTCTCCTTGCTGGTACACTCAAGATCAACATAAATGCCCAGACTATCGAACACGACATCATTTTAAAACAAAAACTCTGACTAAAGCTGTATCTCAATTTATAGGGTGCTTATACGGCAAACATTCTGAGCTTGATGAAATCTAGTTTTATTGTGATAATGTTTAGCGTTGTTCAAAATATCTGACCATCGCAATATTTCCGCTTACATTTCATTTAAAATATCTACACCACTGATTATAAGATACACTTTCAGCAAGCCGATTATAAGTTGGTTTAGATAGCATTACATCACATTTTTTACTTACCATCAATAATATTGATTTGTCTTTTCTTTTATTACGTCCAATCAGAGTAAAAATTTACCTGGGACTTAGCCGAGATATTCGCAGCTGTCATGACTCGACTTTAATGCAGCCTCTTGACTTTGCCTTCTTCAACGTTTTGTCCTTTTTATGGCTTAGTTGTGTGATGCCTGGAAATATGCAAAGTATTTCCAATTTCGTATACAATGGCTTTATTTATGTACGACGTCGACGACGACCAAATCCCCTGCTAAAATTAATAACCTAGAGTTTTCATGATGCGCATTATTATGGCCAAATTATACACCTTATACAAACAGTTGCGATTCCTCTCCTTCAACCAATTTTTATGTAAAGCAATTTATTTTGAATTATTTTTATGGCACTTAAGTCGATGCTTCTTTTGGGGAACCACAAATTGCAGGGTCACGACTGCCAAGTCATTCTCATATCATCTCTTTTTTAACTCTCAGTTACGTTCCGATATGACGATAAAGGGAAATTGATATACCTCATTTATTTGAGGCAATAATAATAATTTAACCAAATAATGACATACAGAAACATTGCACAATATAAAACATGGATATATCTATCGCATCTAACAATTAGCTTGTCGTATGTGAATGATAAAAATATTTACTAAACAATGCAGTACATGAAGTTTGATAATCAGATAAATTTGACAAAGCCAACATCGTAACAAAAAAAGTGAATGCGATTTAATAATCATCGCATTAGGTATAAATAAAGCCGACATTGGTTGGATCGGTTATGAATCGTACTTTCATTCAGTCGTTGTAATGAATTTTGTATTGATTTCTTGCGGAATACTTTTGTATTTCTTGGGTTTTTGTGTTAGAAACGATGCCACGGTAAGTTGAAAATGATTTAATACGCTAAAAATATCCATATCATTCTATATCCTTATTATAGCGCACTTGGGATTATGAATTTCTGTACATGAATGTTTCGAGTTCAGATGAAAATCTAGTCAACGTCAGCTTAAGATTGGAAGAAACGGCAATTGGTGTGTATTCAATTTCAGGTGTCGTCGATTGGCAATTCGATATTGATGAAAATACTATGGTGAGTTAGCTGAGGATCTTCAACTAAGCTAATACTAAATTTAAATATAATTGCTTTCTTTGGTTGCAGATTCTAATGGAAATATTTTCGTGTCAGAGCGGACGAGATAAGGACTATAAGAAGCTTCCACATCAAATACCGAATATGACTTTCTACGAATTTCTTGATCAATATTACATGAAAATTATGTATGCGGATTTTGGCAGTTGTTCGAACTTGCCGGACATCGGAGAAAAATTTGTACCACCCTTTAAAAAAACTACATTCATATTTACCAGATGTCATCCAGAAGCCGCGAACTTTCCAGATGTATTGCCCAGAGGCTATTATAGAATGTTATTCAGGGTAGTTGGGCCAGTTGAAATAATTTTTGATTTTCACGTAAAATTAACACAGAAATCCTTTATATAAAATAACAAAAATATATTTGAACATCTAATGCACAACAATTTAAACATACATATATTGTATATTTTTAATTGCAGTAAAATTCTTCTTCGACCCTATAAATTACATATATTTTTGGTCTGGTTGCATAAACAATTGATTTTAGGATTATTTGTTACTATTGTCGGGTCTTCATTGCATTAATTAATTGACGATTTGGTATATTTTATGCTCTCAAGTATATTTTGTATGCAGTGGGCGTAGTACCACATTTTAAAATCAGTATAATTATGTACTCGGGATATGTTTCGGTATATTGTTGGGTATATTTTAGTGAGAATTCCGAATATCAACTTCAAGCACTTTCTATCTTTCTCACTTGTTATCTCTGTTCTGTTCAATGGAGCTGTTTCAACAAAATTAAGGATCAATGACTGCGAGAACCATATAATACAATAGGAAAATATAGAAACTCAAATTCTTCATATTCAAAAACATTATTTGTGTAAAGCATTTTAATAAGAAAATCCATAATTTGTTTGTGCTTGCAATTTAAACTGAAGTTCCATGTGATGAAGTATGTGTCACAATTTTTGTTCTAATTTATGTTACAACTCATTATCCGCTTAATTTCGACGTCACTTTAACAATGAAGGTAACCTTGAGCGTTTCTTCGGCTTTAATCTCCACAATAAATTTGTAGTATCCCAAAGGAAAAATATCGGGAAAACCGTCGCCAGTCAAAGGACATTCATTCAACGTGTAAATCATCCTTACAGGAGGTACATTCAAATATGGCGGATAGTTTGAACAGTTTGCCACATTCAAGTAGAACATATCATGGTAATAGGTGTCCAAAAGAGTTTGAAAGTTTTGTTCAGGAATTTGGTAGGCAGTTTTAGTGTAGTCACTGTCACGGCCACTGCGACAATGCCATATAGCCACATTCGCCTGAATTCATAATTAATAAGTAATAATTAACTAAAAATTACATGAATAGTCATCATTTCTTACCGTGGACTCGTCATCGGTATCACAGTCCCAATAGAAGTTTGCCGAAATGACCGATTCACTAAATGAGATTCGATGGACATTTATCGACGCGTTTATTTTGTTTTCATCGGAGGAAAACGCAGAAGCACTAATTATTTCATAATTCCACATTCTCTCTGCCGATGAACCCGAGATGCAGATATTTGACATCAACAAAAATGCGCACACATTTGAAAACGACATCATTGAAAACGAGAATGCGATGACTAAAGTTGTTTATCGGGTGCTTATATGGCCAATATTCCGAGCTTGATATAATCGAGTTTCGTTGTTATAATGTTAAGCGTTGTTTAAAATATCTGATCATCGTTTACATTTCAAATAAACATGGAAAATATCTACACCACTGATTATAAGATACACTTGGTTTAGATAGCATTACATCACATTTTTTACTTACCATCAATAATATTGATTTGTCTTTTCTTTTATTGCGTGCAATCAGAGTGAAAATTTACCTGGGACTTAGCCGAGATATTCTCAGCTGTCATGACTCGACTTTAATGCAGCCTCTTGACTTTGCCATCTTCAACGTCGTGTCATTTTTATGGCTTAGTTGTGTGGTGCCTGGAAATATGCAAAGTATTTCGAATTTCGTATAAAATGGCGTTATTTATGTACGACGTCGACGACGACCAAATCCCCTGCTAAAATTAATAACCTAGAATTTTCATGATGCGCATTATTATTGCCAAATTATACACCTTATAAAAACAGTTGCGCTTCCTCTCCTTCAACCAATGTGAACCAATTTTTATGTAAAGCAATTTATTTTGAATTATTTTTATGACACTTAACGCTACTCAGACAGATGATGGCTGTTCTTGAGAAAACACAAATAGCTGTGTCTGCTAAGAGTAACTCATATTATCTTCTTATTTTTTTCTCACTAACGTGTGTTATGACGATGAAGGAAAACTCGTGCAATTAACTCAAATAGTATAACAAAATAATGACATAGAGAAACATTACGAAACATCTAACAATTAGCTTGTCGTATGTCAATGATAAAAGTTATTAAAATATTTACAGTACATGAAGATTGAAGATTATTTGATAAGCAGATAAATTTGACAAAGCTATCATCATAATAGAAAAAGTGAATGCGATTTTATAATCGTATCAGCTATAAATAGCCCGGCATTTGTCGGTTATAATGAGTTTTTTACTGATTTCCTGCGGAATATTTTTGTATTTTAGTGTTAGAAGCGATGACTATAGGCAGAACATTACCTAATATGAATTTCTTGATCAATATTACAAGAAACTTATCTATGCAGATTGGGGCAGTTGTTCGAATTTCCCAAATATCGGAGACAAATTTGTGCCACCCTAAAACAAAATGACATACATATTTTCTAATTTGTTAAATCACTCTTCTGGAGTTTATTTCAACTTGTGTTGTGATTAAAATTTATAATTCAAATTGAGTCCAGTTCCAAAGTCGGATTTGCCTCGGAATGGTCCGCTCATGTGTCGCGATGCATTTGCTGTGGCATCCAAATTGAGGTTGCCACTGGGCGACGACATCAGATTGACCTTGCCAGCTGCATTCATGGTTGTCATATTGTATTTGGGTATATGATTAACTCCCACAGATGCAGCATGGCCGCGGGTAGAGTTAATATTCAAGCCACCTCCGAATTGATCGAGATTTCGGGTATGAGTGTGCATAGCAGTTGCATTCATCTCAGCTTGCTTGTTGGAGAAAATATTTGCCTGGGCGCTGGTTGTAGTGGAGCTGCCAAATCCTTGGGTATGTCCGTGTTGTACTGACAAACTGTGGCCGTTGCTGTCGAATTAACGATTGTGCGCATCTTGAGTATTCAATTGAGAAGTGTATATTAATTGTCACTTACGCATTTACTCCTGCATAGACACCCTTAGTGACGGGTCCTCCATTGGTCATAGCGAAAACTCCAGCCTTGGCATTCGCCTGCTCATCTCCTTTTATCACGCCGCAACTGGCGAATGCAGCTCCTGTCTTTGGGTCGGCGCTTGATTGACAGTCCATTGTAGTTGTTGTAGTTGTGGTTGCTGTTGATGCTGATGCTGAAACACCGATTACTGATGGTTTTCTGAATGTTTCTAGGTCTCCGCTACGCTTTTTATACCCTGGCAGCTGCATCACCACAAGCTCGGTGCATTCCCGTCTATAGTTTGCATTGAGTAATGGGTACATCACACGATTGTCACTCATTTAGATTATTAAAATACATAAGAAGTCCCCTCGATATGTTCTTTGCATATTATCTTTATGAGTCTGCATATATGCACATATATCCACGATTTACAAATAGGTTACTCAAAAGAAACAATTATAAAATTATATATCAATTTAGTAACTGAGCGTTTCCATTTATACGCAATATGTCATCGTTTGCGAAAATGCAACTAATTTTATCTCAAATTCTCGTATTGTGATTTACTCTTTCCGGTTAATTTTCATGATGTAAGACACTTAATGCTGCTTTAGCGACAACCGCGCAAAAGGCGCCGTGGCTTAGTTGGTTAAAGCGCCTGTCTAGTAAACAGGAGATCGTGAGTTCGAATCTCGCCGGGGCCTATGCGACTGAAAAGTTGTAGTGATTATTTTTTTATTTTATTTACAATTTTAAATAATTTCTTAAATCAAAAAACAAAAAATTTTATAAAATAAATAATTTTTAAATCTGTTTCTATCAATCATCAAGTTTAATTGAAAAGAGGGCTTTCCATACGGGTTTCTAATTATTTTTTTAGATTCTGTAGTACGATCTTATCAATTTAATTAATTAGAAAGCTTTTAAATATAGACATTGACAGATTCTTATCTCTAATGAACTGAGAACCCGTATTGATCGACTCGTCGGGGGAAAAAAATGTTTTAAAGTTTTCGCGACCCTTTCAACTGGCGCCGTGGCTTAGTTGGTTAAAGCGCCTGTCTAGTAAACAGGAGATCGTGAGTTCGAATCTCGCCGGGGCCTTTGTGCAAAACAGCCTTTACAGCTGTACAGCAGTGTAAATACTTTTTTGAAAATATTTTAGAACATACGAAATAGATTTAGCAGCTGTTCGCCCCTTGCCACTTACAATCTAAAAATAGTACAATGCTGTGCGATTTTCTTGTTGCTTTTGTACGTCTGCACTGCTGACAGCTGACAAAAAGTTTGCGTGCCGTAAACAGCGCCATCGGCATCGGATTTGCCTTTACAGTCATCAACTTGCAGCATTCATATCAACTCACTCCCATACACCTTCCGCCCAGTTGCCACCTGTTGTCGTGGCCATTGCATAACGGAAGCCAACGGCGCTGAACGACGGATATGTTCGACAGCATGTTGCATGACTGTTGACTGTCCGAATGGGAGCTGGGTGAACATACATTTGCTTTGCAAATGTATCACATATCGTCGTCAACGTCCTTTCAGTTATTTCTCTGGGGGGTAGGCTGCAATTAGCCAGTAGCATCAGCAGAAGCAGCAGCAACTTTATTTGTTTCGATTTATTCGCAGTCGTTGGCTTATCTTTACTTTTTATACTTAAACGCACAGCTCAGATAAATTGCGCTGGATGTGAGTCAAATGAGAGTGGGGAATTTACCCACATCATAATCAGCACAGCGGTTAAAATAATATGTAAACCACAACTCCGGAGTCCGGACAATGGTCACATATTCATACATATGTGTAGATATGTACATACATATATGCATGTCACATCGTATAATCATTTTTATGGATTTCATTTCCAATGTCCTTCCTTTTATGTGGTTGCTCGTGTGCTGCTCCTTTTGTTTGTCGGATACAGCAATGTCCTTTTCTAATTTCCTCATGAGTATTATTATTTGACTCTTGCCAATAGCCAGTCAGGTTTAATTGAACCAAAATGTTTATCTACTTACTTGCTGTTTATGCCGTGATTACGTAGATCTGTTGGGAATGTATTTACATATTTACTTAGTAGACTACATGATAATAATCTTGATAGAAGATCTGTTCATAATATAAGTTAAAAGACATTGATAATTTTAAATATATAGGCAATAAAACTAAAGTAAGGTAAGAAGTTAAGTTAATCTTTAATAGATTGAAAATAAAACTAAAGTAAGGTAAGAACATTTTTTATTTTTTTGACATTTAATACCGGAATGAATGATACAGTCGAATCTACTCGACTTAAAGATTGTAGTCGGAGTTGTTGGTAAAATATAAATATAAAATATATCGATATATAAAATATACCAAAGCAATTTGTTTTTATTCCTCAACGTTTTATTAGCACAACTACTGTTGTTGCTGTTCCTTGTCAATATTTTCTATTCCTAAGACCGTTTAGAAGTAGAATTCTTGTACATAACATATATATCATTTGCAACACCAACTGCAATACTCTCTGACAGATGCTGTATGTAATTGCCACGCCTGCTGACCAAGGCTAACTCACACCAAATCGTAGTTTTTAGCAATTGTCAGCAATTTTCTCAATTGGGGACAAAAACTATCGGACTGCAGGACAGACAGAAGAGTAGAAGACTAAACAAATGTGATTTGGGCACACAATGTCGTCGTCATGTTGCTGTGTATTTTTGTGATTATCCTGAACAAGGACGAAGACTCCCATTCGGGTGTACACATACACACTCAGACACACACACACACACATGGTGGGCGTGTACATACCATAAGCATTAACATAATTTATGTGGTTCCGCCGGATTTAGCTTTGTCGTCGTCGTAAAAAAGGACGCTCGACCATTGTCCGTTTGAGTTGTGCTGCTTATTTCGATAACAATGGCAACGTTTTGGGGAGGATTGCGGTTTTTATTGTTTTTATGGCAACAAAGTTTATGAAAAGTTTCCCTGAGAGACAGTCTCTCTCTCTCTCTCTTTATCTATGTACTGTAATTTCATTTTAGTTTTCTGTTGACTTTGCATATTTTTTTAATTAAATGTAAAAGTAACCGCCGAAAATCAAAGTTGTTTCATTGGTGCCTTGGTGTCGAGGCAGCTAATCTATGAAACCATTTCTCAAATTCGCCCTCCGGGGGTCAGAGCCATAAAAACGTGCGAAATTTTCATCGGCGCGTGAATTTTCACAGCATTTTCTGTTGCTGTTTTTGTTTTTCACGGGCTCAGGACATGTGATTTAGTTTATTGTTGTCAACTGTGCATACCCTGTAAGAGGAGGAAAATTGCTAGAAAAGTGGTTAATATATAACACTATAAAATCATTAGAAGTTTTAACTAGAAAATGTTCAATGAAAAGATTAGCTGTGAAAAGTATTTTCATTGATATTTTCAATCAGTCTTTAGATTTTATTAAATTTACAGGATATTTTGGCAGTTGTTCTTAAATTTTTAGTGTATTTAGAAGCTGCTTTTTGTACACCTGGCACGCAGTGCTCATAATTCAAGAAACATTGTTGTTACCGGCAGGAATCAGGCAGCAAAAGTCAAAAGCCTGCCAAGTTTTGTCCCTTTCTCTCAATGTTGTTGTTGCTGCTTAATGAATAATGGCCAACACGTGCTGGCTAAAAAGAAAGTGAAGAATATGAAATTATGAAATTTAAACCTACTTAGCAGTATCAACTGAAAATAGGTAAAATAACTGAATAGTAAAAATGTTATTGTAAGTTCGAAATATTTATTTATCTTTCTTGAAATCAATAATAAATTAAAATATGGCCTTGTGTAATTTTAAATTCTTATACACTTATACAACTTAATTATAGATATAAGAAAAAAAAAAAAGTTTTTTGTTTTAGATTTTAGATTTATCGAGGACGTAAGCTGAACAGTAAAGAATTTCTTTTCGTTTCCAGGTATTTATTTATCTGTTTATAAATAGCAAATTTAAGTACTGCAATACGAGTGTTTCTATTTTAATTTTAATTTCAAATTTGTTTATATTTTATAGGAAATGTATAGCTAAAGAATCATTGTGAAATACTTAATAATTATTTAATATTTTATTGCAATTAATTGTAATTTAATATTTTAATTTATAGCCTAGGAAACTAAGAGCCACAGTCTGTTGAAATTATTTATTATTTAATTGTCAGTTAATAAGAATATTCACATTCAATCTATAAACAAGGCAAATTGAGTGATTTAGGTAGTAATAATGCAACAAAGCGATAGCTACTTCAACTTGCTCTTGGCCTGAGCTTCAAGAGCAGTTTGATTGAGCTAATTACAAGTGTGTGTCTTGTGTCATGTGGCGTTGTTCAATGCTGCACGCTTCGTTGCGGCAACTCTTGCGATGTGGCAGCTGAGGCAACGGCTACTCCCAAACTTCATTACAGGCCTCATTAAGCGGCATCTCATAGTGACTATTGCTGGAGCAGCTTCATCACAGTCTCTGCCAAGTGGGCGATCAGTTGAGCCAGAGACTTTAATGCGCACAGTTGGGAAAATGTCTTCACTCGTAAGTAAGAAACGAGGATCAAGTGTAGTTCGATAAACGAATCTCTTGCAGATGCTTTTGCTGTTGATGCTGCTGTCGGCCATTTGCTGTGCGGACTTGCAACAGGATGAGCAGGAGCAGGAGCAACTGCAGCCGGAGCACTACGATGGACGTTCGTTCTTCTTTCTGGGCACTTTGTTTCGACGTTGGCGCGATCGTTGGCTCGCTTTCCACAATCCTGCGCCGCTCTACGCAGGCGCCGCGTTTCCCATCAATGGCTACTACAATTGTCCGCCCTTTGGCTGCAATCCTGCTGGCATTGGACCTCAGCCTGGCTACGGCTATGGCTACTATCCGCCTTACTACGGTTCATCACTGCAGCAGCAACAACAACAGCAACAGGCGCAGGGCAACAGCAATGTGTACATCTATCAGACGGATCAGAATAGTGCCAGTTCAGCAGCTGGTGGCATGCCGCCTTATGGCTCTGCTTTCCTTGGCCCAGCGCGACAACCAACGCCTTTGCTGCCGCCTTCCTCCTCCTCACCACAGGCACCGCCGCTTCCTCCTCTACCTCCTCTTCCCCCGCGGCCCATGCCTTTGCCACCGGCTACGCTGCCGCCTCAAGTGAGCGCCAGCAGCAGCAGCGGCAACAGCAACTTTGGCTTCGGAGCTGTTCCTTCTTCTCTGCCTGTTCCGCTTCCTGTGGCCGGCTGCTGTGCCCTGGGCTAAGCAGCATCGCCTAAGTAAACACCGCAGACAAAGTAAAAGAAAACAATACAGTTTTAATTGAAAAGCGTGCAACAAAAAAGCAAACCCAAAAATTCACAAGACACTTGAATAATTGAAACTAATAACGAAGTTGGAATACTCTAACTAAATTGAAATGCTGTATAATATATTAAATTTATTTACAATAACTGAAATACTATGTAGACAATATGTTAAATTGACTCTAACTAATTTGAAATACTTAATTTAGAGCAGCTTAAATTTCTATAAATATAGAAATCCATTGATCTACTAAATGTATAATAAGCTTAGCTGACATATTCTAACTATATTGAAATACTAAATATGTAGTATACTAAATTAATATACTCTGATCTTAGAGCGTGTTAAATTTCAATAAATATAGAATATAAAACTGAGAAATTCATGAGTAAAGGCAGAATAGTGCAGTATTATTCTTACAAAATACCAAATTAATGCATATATCATAAAAATACTAAAATAAGCCGAATATTCAAAAAATACTTATAGTAAGTATGCGTTTTTCCCCATTCAAATGTATTTCTTAAATAAATTCTACAATTCTGTATCAAAATCATGAATCTAACTTCAAAATTACTCTAGTTATCATCTCGCTTGTTCACTTTCAATATTTCAGTATGGCAAACTCAATCCTCCAGCTGTGCGACTTCTCTTTAGTTAGTCGCTAAAAAGGGTTATGTGTAAAAATGTGCATGAAAATGAGGGCAGCAAAGTGTTTGAGGAAGAGGTGAAAGAAGAGGAAGGAGGGGAAAAACATTCAATCACATACTTACACACACATTTGAAAGCACACAGACACACATATGGACATTTATCCATTAACGCCGAAAAAGTCCAAACCAATCTGCATAAACAAACTCATCAGAAGCAAGCGCAGCGCTCTTGCATTTGTTTTGATTCCATCATAAACCATAAGATAGCTCCAGACAAGCTACTAGCTGCCATCGAATCTGATGATGATGCTGATGCAGATGCTGGTTGCTGGTTGCTGGCTGCTGATGAAGTGGTTGAAGTTGCCCAAGGAGCAGACGTAGACCCAACACGCTGTTGAATTGTTTGGCAAATAAATGCCCGCCAGCATAATGGATGGCCATGGATGATGGCTTCGCTCGGCCTCGGTCAGAGCTCCTTCTCGTCGCCCCACTTGCCACATCTCAATGGCAGTCCGGCTCTGTTATTATTTTTATATAACTTGTGAAAATAATAATAGAGCTCCCCCCCAGAGGGAAAGAGGAGCGTGGCCAAGCAAATACGAATGCGCCAGCGAGCGACAGTTGTATAAACACAAGTGTGAAAGTCCAGATAGTAACGGCTGATGAGCAGCAATTGCTGCTTGGAACGGGACCAGCATCCAGCATCCAACAACCAACATATCCAGCAGGGCAGTCCTGTCTCCTGTTCTCCACATGCAATTGGCCGCGCGTTTATTTGTGTTTGTGCTATGACAACAATGGAGCACGAAAGTGGTAAGAGTTAATGTCCAGGTCTGTGTGTGTGTGTTGTCCATAACATGCTCAGCAGGTGCTGTTGTTGTGCTTTCTTTTAGACAACTTTCACTGACCGGAAGCGGAAATTAAATGCATAAGTTTATTCAAGTTGTGTGGACCCATCGTCCACTTCTTATCGAGTTTCAAGCAGCCGTCCGGCAAGTGACAACAATATGTGATGGATAAAGTTGCGGTGAAAGTCTTCAAAATAAATACATACGCAATTAATTTTAAAATGCAGCAAATGTGCCAGCAAACTAGTTTCACACGTGCGTAAAATTACTTATATCTATTAACATTGCCTACAACACGCAGCGAGAGTCACAAAAGAGGCAATGGCTGCTAACATGTTCAACGGGGATGTAGCTCAGATGGTAGAGCGCTCGCTTAGCATGTGAGAGGTACGGGGATCGATGCCCCGCATCTCCAGTTGAAAATTACTTTTTTTTTTTTACATTTTTTTGTTGCTATTTTTGATCGAGTTTATGTATTTAAAATTTAAACATAGTTTTAATAATAATATTTATTGAAAAAGAAAAAAAGATTACGCCGGGCTCAACCGGGATTTGAACCCGGGACCTCTCGCACCCAAAGCGAGAATCATACCCCTAGACCATTGAGCCGCTTGTCTGACGCTCGCCTGCTTGCGGCTTTATATTTAACACTAACACGGCTACCTACTAAAAGAAACGAAGATGTTTATAACTTTAAAAAGTTGCTATTAATAATTTAAACAATATTAACATAGCTACATTTTTAATAAAAGAAAATCGAAAAAAGAAATCACCTTTGGAGATGCGGGGCATCGATCCCCGTACCTCTCACATGCTAAGCGAGCGCTCTACCATCTGAGCTACATCCCCATTTGGATGTTGGCTGGCAAAGAGTCAAAAAGCGTGACACTTTTGGCCACCTTTTTTCGGTTTATGTGAAGTAGTTTTAATGGTCAACAATATGCTATAGCTACGAATTGATAACATGGAGAATTAAATAATACTTTGGTTTGGCAGAGTCAAAAGCTGAATTTGCTTAGCCATAATAGTTGCCATAACCGGGAACGTAGCCGCCACCGAAATTGCTGCCTGGATAGCCGCCAGGATAGTTCCCAGCATAACCGTTGCCGAGAGCGCCTCCATAACCAGGGAAACCAACTCCTCCATAGCCGGGATAACCACCACCATAGGAAGGCAAGGGAGCGGGATAACCTTGTTGACCAAACGGAGGGCGCGCATTGTTGCCACCACCTAAGAAGCCACCGAGAAGATTGCTAAACAGACCGCCAAGAGGTCCGCCACCTCCACCACCTCCTCCTCCGCCAAGCAGGCCATTGAGACCAATTATGCGATTATCCACGGGGGCAGCAGGGGCTGCTGATGAGGGACTGGCTCCTTGGGCAGTTCCTGTGGAGGCAGCTCCTGCGCCTGGATATTGGTATTGAGCATAGCTGCTGCCGAAGAGGCACATCACTAACAACTGCAAAGATTGAAAGAAATAAGAAATTGTTTGGAACTTTGAAAAGTGAGAAGCACTTACAGCACAGCTAATCTTCATGATGTTTGGATTTTGTTTGGATGTTGACTGATTGTTTGCTTTGAAGATGTCTCAGCTTATATAACAAGTTCTCAGACTGCACGCCCACACATATTAGGCCCGGAACTAGACAGCGACCTTAAACTTGTGATTTGAACTCATTCAATGATTTTCACACGATTCGCTATAATTTTTGCATTAGTCGCAGCGACTAACTAAGTCAAATGTGTTTATTCAAAATGTAGGCTTGTCATAAACTGGTTCGACTAGCTTTCGATTTCGATTGACAGTTCTTTGAACTCATCAGAAAAAGGAGATATAGGAAGTGAATGAAATGCTATAAAAAGTGTCAACTCGCTTCTGTAGCTGATTAGAACTTTGCGACAACATGAAGTTAAACACGGTGTGTTCCAAATTCATCATTGCAAATCTTTAATCCATTAATAATGTGCAATTTCAGGGATCGCTGTTGCTGCTGATTTGCGTTGCCTTTGGCGAAGGACATGGCTTTGGTGGCAAGAAGTTTGGTGGTGGCTACGGAGTAGGTTACCCACTCCCGTATCCTGTGGCACAACCAGTTCCAGTGCCCGAACCAATTGTTGTCCCACAGCCCATTCCAGTGCCTCAACCTGTGCCAGTTCCAGTTGCAGTGCCTCAGCCTATACCCTATGTACCTTTTAAGCACGGCTGGAAGGGCGGACTAGGTGGCTTTGGAGGTTTTGGAGGTGGCTATGGAGGCTATGGCGGCTATGGTGGTGGCTACCAAAGCTATTCATCGTATAGCTCGGCCAGCGCATTTGGAGGCGGCGCTTATGGTGGCTACGGTGGATTGGGTGGATTTGGCGGTTTCAAACGGCGCTAAAGTAGATATTCCTAATTTATTGTTATTTTACAAATAGTTTATAAGAAAAAGTAAAAAAAAATATATATACATATAATAAAAACAAAGCAAAAAGATTGTTCCCGCCCGGGTTCGAACCGGGGACCTTGTGCGTGTGAAGCACACGTGATAACCACTACACTACGGAAACCTATAATTCAATACGATGTTATTTTCTATAAACAACTGATAGTGATACAACGCCATCTACAGTTCATATACAAAAAAAGATGTGCGTAGAAACCTATGCGCCATCTAGCGGAAAAGTGATATAACAGCAAATGCAATTCAAATGGGTTTCTTAAGCTTGGTGAAATTAGTTGGAATATGTTAATGCCAACTCTTCTGATTGGATACTTTAACAAGTAAGCAAGTTGCAGCCGCCAAAATTACCCAACTAGTAAATTTTAAAATACCACTAATTGTGGATTTAAAAAGTGGTAAATTACCGAATTTTGAAATTCAAAAATATAAAAATCTCAAAATTGTACCAAAAAGGAAAATCTCAAATCAACCTAATACTCTTATTTCTAGATTTTTTTGAAAATCGGAAAAATTTTTAAATAAAAGTGTATTTTATGATCTAGATTTTTTCTGTGAGTATAAAAGTTTACTTCTATCTTGAATGAAATTCTTATTTTCTTTAATATTACTTAGTGCATGTTTATTGTGAAATGAGCTTAAAACTAAATAACAAATAGAATGATGCTAATGGCAAGAAGTCTCTGGTTCAGCTTAGGCACGCTTATTTGCCCCACAGGCCGCCACCGCCGAAACCACCGCCTCCGAAGCCACCACCTCCATAGCTGCCGCCTCCATAACTGCCGCCGCTGCTGTAGTGGCTCTCATGATGCTCCTCATGGTGCTCATAACCGCTGCTGTGGCCGCCATAACCACCGAAGCCGCCGCCAACGTTCACGCCTCCACCGAATCCGCCGCTGATGCCACCGCCAAGTCCAGCCCCCAAAGCGCCACCAATTAAACCAGCCTTAAGGCCCAGCAACTTTGGGGTGCGTGCTTTCACCTTGACGAAGCCGCCATGTGGACCTTTGAAGGCGAGTAGCTTCAGCTTGCCAGCGTTGGCTTCATGCAGCAGGAAGACTAAGCAGATGCCCAGGAGGAGGAACAAATTTTGTGGACGCTACAAAGGAAATAAAATAATGAATATTAATATTAATGTAGTACTTTATTTTACTTATGAACACTTAAATAAATGCTGAGGAAATAAGTTCATTTTAATTATATCCAACTTTCTAAAATAACTAAATAAATAAATGATTCAGTTTAAAGCTGACAATATCAATTTGTCATATACATATATTGAAAATCTTTAATCTTTATTTATCTTTGATTAATCTTTTTGTGTTGCAGACATCTATTCACTTTAAAGTTAAATTTTGTGTTTATTTTAAACATTATTAATTTTCAGTTGCTCACACTTTAAAGTTGTAATTGAAAACTTTTAGTTACTCACAATGATTTGCATTTTACAGCTTTTGGTATCCGCTTTTATTATTGCTGTGGCTTCTAATTTGATGGCCTCGTATATTTATGTTTGTGTTTTATTAATGTACTTTTATTGTTCAATTTGTAAGCTGTCCAAGCTCAAATGCTCAAATATATCTTCGCCGATTTATAAGGTAACTTATAATATGATGTCGCTTGCATGGACCACGACGCGTCTGCAATTGAAGCAACTGCGCGGCAAGCGATCACTTTTTATCTCTTTAGCGTGTTTTTTTTTCTTTGATTGCCCTTATGCAATCGCCGCTTGTCAAGATCTCGTTTTACCTTTAAGCTCTTGTTGTTGTTGTTGTTGCTGTGTGAACTTCAGTTCAGTTGTTCAAAAGTCTGTGTGTGTGTGTGTTGGCATCTTTGTCTCATGCACACAAATTGACCCTGAAAATTTCTGGTTTTCAAGCTGAATAGGAGCGCAGATATAAAGCAAAAATATCAGATATATGTGACAGAAACTCTGAAAAGTGGGAGCTAACAGTAAATTATTATGAATGGCCAATGGCTACAAGCTGCTCCAATTTAGGGTATTTCCAGTCTCGCAGTTGACTTAAATTAACACACAAATTAGGCATTTCGCTCGGAAGTAAATCTTTGATTTCCTATTGTCGAGAATTTCCATAGAGAGATCACAATTGAAATATATATAAGTAAAGATGATAAATTGCCTAGTTCAACTCATTTTTGACTACTATTGCAAATTAAGATCACAAAAAATTTAAGCTAATGAATCATCATCTCCAATTTTGGGTATTTACGTTTTATTGACCTCCAAAACGTCAAGAGACCAACAAATAGAAATCGTTTAACTAAAAACACAGAAATTTCCAGCAGTTAACAACACAACACACATATCTATATACATCTACATTAACATTTGTAAGCTGGCTCATTTGCCATAGCCAAAGTATGGATTCCTAAAGCCGCCTCCAGCTCCATAATTGCCATAATTATTGTATTGAAATTGATTCGATTGCTGCTGATAACCCGCTCCGTAGCCTCCCCCGTATCCTCCGCCATATCCTGCGCCTGGCCAGCCATAGCCGTATCCTGGATTGCCAAAGCCATAGCCATAGTTGCCACTGCTGCTGCTCGCTGCAGCACTTGCACTCGCTCCAGACGAGGCGTAGTTACCTCCTCCATATCCTCCCCAAGGCGCAAAGCCATATCCTGAGCCTGGGAACTGAGGTGCACTCAAGCAAGCCACAGCGAGGCAACTCAGTGAAAAGCAAACAAAATAAAACTGTGAAAAAGATTAAGATTAGTTGAGTTGTAGCTGATAGAACTTGGCAGACGCACCTGCATAGTTGAAGAACCAAAACTGAAGTGACAATTGACTCGCAAATTTGCCATTTATAAAAGCCAATTTAAACGGAAGCCAAATCTAAAGTAATTACTTATTAATGGCATATAATTAACTAAAATAAATTATTGTACGAACAGAAGAGAGTTGAAAATAATATCAAAAACAATAAGCACAATGGAAATATTAAGTATGAACTCTGCTGGGATTTTCCAAAAGTGACACCAACTAAAATAAATCTAAAACATAATTTGTAAACCTTGTAGGCAATTGAGTTCAGTTCTTTTCATATTAAAATAAAATATGTATTGTGCTGACTTGCAAAATGAGCATTACCACTAAAGCATGAAATCCAATCAGTTTGCAAATGTTACGGAAGGCGTTATACAAATCCATCATCATCGCAAATAACAAAGCCATCAAGACTTTGTCTAACATTTGTCTAAGTGAAGACATGCCCCCTAAACAAGTGACTTCCTCATGCTGATGTGGGTGGCTTTTTGGCAACTCCAGCTGACGTCAGCGAAGCAGAGGTGAATAAACTGCGCTCAACGAAAGTGAAGGCATAACATTATTCATACAGAATAAACACAAAGAGTAAATAGATTAAAATAGAGGGGCTCGGGGTGCAATGTTATAGTTAGTACTGAGTACTTGCAGATTAAACAAATCAAATCGTTAGCAAGTGCTAATGAGCCAACTGAATGCTGGTCGCTATCGCAGTCGAAGTTGCTGACGAGGGTTCCGGCAGCTACACGCCTAATGCTTCGCTGCACGTTCTCTCACGAGTTCGTTGCCTAAGTCTTTTGTTTCAGCTGTTTGGTATTTTAATGTCGCTTGTCGTTGATACTCTAACTGAAGAGTTGTTAAGCTGTGATAAAAGATTAACAATGTTTTTTCAAAATTAATGCAAATTATAAAAGTTTTATTTTTTAGCTAAATTCAATCAATATTAATATAATTAGAAGTAAGACAATGCAAATTATAAATATTTTATTTATTTAGCCAAATTCAATCAATATTAATATAATTAGAAGTAAGACAATGCAAAACATTTTAAAACTAATAATTTATAAAAATATATAAAATAATTATATAATATATGCATATATAATAATAGAAGTAACACAATGCCGAACTTAAGAACTTTTAAAGAGTAAATTTTAATTTAAAAATATGAAACTCAAGAACTTTTAAGAAAATGTTAAAAATGAATGAAAATACTAAAAGTAATTAGTTCCTAAATTAAGGAAAGAAACGAGAATTAACTACATGTATAAATCTCTGATTTGACTATTATAAAAATCTTGTATATAGCTGAAAGAATAAGCGAAAGATAAATCATGGTTCTTTCAACAAAATGTATACAAGGAAAAGACTAAGGAATGATTTATAGCCTCACAGTTAAAATGTGCATGACTCATCTTGAAACTAGCTTCAAAGTCCTTAAGCACAGAATAAAGAAACTGAACAAAAAAATACCTTCAAAAACTGGTTACTGGGTTAATGAGTTAGTGCAAGGGTATGCAAGCATCGGCTAGCTGGGAAATTCTGGCTTATGATCACTCAAGTGATTATTTTTATTGGGTTTTTTTTTTTTGGCTGTGTATGATCTTGATCTTCCACAACGACGACAAGCAGCAAGAGACGGTACGATAATACGGCAATTGCCTTAACCCTCAACAGATTTGTGTAGACTTGTATCGTAGACTATATGTACATACATATGTTTATTTTGACAATCGACGAAAATTAACGCATTCTGAGGCCCATTGTCAGCTGGCCATTGAAGAGGGGGTATTCCATGATTTCGTCACTAACTGGTTCTGCTCTCAGATTGAGATTCAGTTTCAGTTTCGCTGTTCGGTGCTGTTTGTTCTGCAATTTGCGTAGAATACTTGGCAATGCGTGGCGCGTACTTTTCAGCTTCTTCTTTTTTGGAGGGGGGGACGAATTCAGCGGGCTATATAAATGCCAAGCACTTCACAATTGCAATTTAGTTTCGTTATCGAATCGGTGCGCGACACAACCAACCAACCATCATCCACTATCCACACTTAAATATACAATTATTCGCATGGCGCGCTTTTGTTGTGTACGTTTTACTCTTTGACTTCCACTTCTTGATGCAGTTGCTCATCGTTTGTGGTTTCTTTTCTTGCAGCTGTTGGTGCTGCTCGCTGTAGCTGGCTATGGAGTCGCTGCACCTGCTCCAGGCAAAGCCCAGGGACGCACATTTGGATTGCTTGGCGGTGGCTTAGGCGGAGGTGTTGGACTCAGCGCTGGCATTGGCTTGAATGCGGGTCTCTATAGTGGATTTGGCGGTGGTCATGGCTTCGGTGGTGGCTACTATCCAGGCGGTGGCTATGGCGGTTATGGCGGCTATGGACGTCCCGGCTTTGGCGGTGGCTACTATCCAGGTGGCGGCTATGGTGGAGGCTATGGCGGAGGCTACGGCGGCGGCTATGGCGGCTATCCAGGTGGCGGCTATGGCGGCGGTTTCTATCCCGGCGGTGGCTACAACAACTTCGGTGGCTCCTATGGCGGTCAGTACAGTCAGTCGCAGTCGCAGTACTCCAACAACTATTACAATGGCGGCTATGGCGGTGGCGGTGGCTTCTTTGGCAAATAAGCCCCAAGTGTGTGTGTGATCTTTACTTAATGCTTAGTTATCTCTTGTTATTTGTACTGAAAAATAAACAAAATGATGAACGCCAAAAGTTCCCCTAAAATCCGGTTTTTCCTCTTGTAATTGTGCACCATGTTGTCCTTGTTACTTTTGTTGTTGTTCCTCTAGTTACTTTTGTTGTTGTTGTTGGCGTCGCCTTCTTCACTTTAATGCGCAGAACGCGACGTGCATAAATTTCATGTGGCAGAGGCAGAGATGAGAGATTTATTTAAGTACGTGCATGAGTAAGATCTCGAGCAAAGACCAGGAATATTCTACGACTATTATTCATCGCAATTGGCGGCGGTAATAATAAAGCATAAATGTAATTTATGCATGTGCTCAGTATAAGGGGGAATCCCAACTATTTCATTTTTTAATGCTTATTTCAAATACAAAATTTGAATAAATTACTTTTGCGAGTTGTGAACAATTTGTTTGGGATGTCATCAATTATTGCTTTTGGAAAATTTGGAATTATTAAGATTAGATTTGAACACCCAAGTGATTTGTTATGTGATAGGAATACTCTTTTTTAGTTTTAAGGAAATCTAAAATATTTAAAAGATGCGCATAATTTAAAAAGATTTGATTTACTTTGAGTTGGATTTGCCATAATTGTAATTTTACTTTATTGAATATTGAAATGATGTCTCATCTGACGTAAATGCTCTTAACATTTTATTTATATTCATAATGTGCAAACATTTTTTAAACTATTCAAATACTTGCAGAAGATATCTGCAAAATATTCAATTGTGTCTTACTGACTTTGAAGTTATGATAATTTTTGTCAGTTATTATTTATTAAATAAAAATATATTGAAAGTTTAATTGAATTGAATAAATGGCTTGCTATTTTGAACGCATTGTTCAATTGAATTTAACATATTCCGCAAATATTTTAAGATGCAAATCGCACTCCAATATTTACACATTGTGCTGTAATCGTGGGAAAGAGAATGAGCTGATTATATTTCCGTAAAACTGTCGCAATATTTCACTTTTGTTTAATATTCTTAATACAAAATGGAAGGATTATCTTCTTGAAATATTTAAAGCCAGGAAACATTTAAAAACAATAAAATTTATTTCATACAAATTTATGTAATAATAATGTTGGTTTTCGTTCTTAATTAAACTTAAATAAGAGTCGTTTGATCTTAGCTAATCTCGTTTGAGTGCTCATCCATAGCTGCTGCGATAATTCCTAACGTTATAGGCGCCTGTCTGATACACCGGCTGCACTTGACCCGTCAGCTGTTGAATGATGCCATTTACTGTAGTAGCCACGCCTCCAACAAGCTGAGCAGGCGTCACTGGTGGCTGCAAAGGAAAGACATATTAGCAATAATAGAAAAGATAAACTAATTACTCTAGTGTTCACTTACAGCACCAGCTGAATCGTAGTAGACACGATTGGGCACAGGACGACGCACTGGGACCGCAACTGGAGCTGGATTGTAGTTGGGATCAACGGCAGGATCGCTTTGCGGATCGTTGGCAACTGATGCGGCAGCTGGTCGCAAGGGTAGCGGATCAGCGAGCGGCACCGTGGTGGCCAGGCTGTTCTGCAATACGCCCGGAGCAAAGAGCGACAGCCAGGTGGCAAATGGCGCATAGGGACGCACAGGTACGGGTACGGGCACAGGCGCAACTGGGCCAACGGGATCAGAGAGCAAGCCGCCACCTAAGCCGCCTAATCCACCACCATAGCCACCTAATCCGCCACCATAGCCGCCATAGCCACGACAGCCGCCTGCGCCGCCATACACGTTGTACACATTCAGATCGAAGAGAAAGCGTCCCTGCTCAACGGCATCCTTTTGAGCGCCGCTGGCATCGCGACCAAATGGTATGCAAGGTCTGCCATAGCCATAAGCTCCGGCTGCTGCATAAGGTCGATAGAGTTTCTTCAGCTTCTTCTTGAGCAGCAGCGTCTTGGTGTCGCCCTCATCGCTGTTAAGATCATCCAGTTCCTGATTCTGTGCACCCGCAAACTTGGCATTCTCCTTGTCCGATTTGCTGCTGCTGCTCTGTCGACTTAAGCGACTGCTCTGCGTGTTGTAGTTGTAGTTGTTGTTGTAGTTGGCAATAGCTGCCAGACGTCGATTGTAATAGGAATTGTAATCGTTGTAAGCACGCGACGCGGCGACACAATAACCGAGTGTGCCGATTAGCAGCAGCCAGACGAACTGCATCGTTACCGAGGATAATGTTTTGTGGAACTTCTTTACGCTGTGGCACTTGCGACGCTGCGGCGCGTTGGCAATGGACTATGTTGCCAGCTTGGAGCACGCCCCAATTTATCACCTCTGCGCAAAAAAAGTGAATCCATCGAAAATTGCTAACAACATGGCAAATTTGCTGTTTTTCCCTTAGAAGGCAGCAGCAGGCGGCGGTTGCACAATGCTCTTTTTGTTTTTAATTGGCTCGCATTTTTCCGCAGTCGCATTCGTATTCGCATTCGCATTGTGCGAGTCTGCGATAAATATGCTAATAGAAGCCGCCCACGCACAGAGACAGCAACAGCCACAGCGTCATCATCATGATGATGATTGCGCCCACATGACACAGTGAATTAAAGAAAGATAGAAAAAAAAAAACATGTTACAAGCGAGCGACGCTTGTGCATTGACCTGTGTCAAATGATGCTACAAAGCTGAGTTGAGCAGCCAGGCGTAGGGAGCTCTAACTTGATGCTGCTTTCGCTTGTAGCCAAAAACAAAACTTAATAACACCGTCAAGTGGGTCAATGTCACACGGCTGGAAGCTTAACGCTAATCTTGTCTTACAGTTTGTCATAGCTTAATGTTTACAATTTCGATTTATTCATATCTGCTGTGCAAGTGTAAAACTGCCTGCTGCTGATATGTAGTACAATTAATAAATATACATATAGTAGTTTACTTTAAGCACACGTACAAAACACTTTTCAAGCCTCGCAACTTACATTTAGAACTTAGAACTACAAAACAAGTCTGTACAATTGAGAAAAATAGGTGACAAGACATCAGACTAACTAACAGTAAGAGCTACCTAGCTACATGCATATATGTATATAGTTTTGGATTGATTGAAAGCTTAAAAGACTGTGTGCGTCATAAAGCGTCTCTGTCTTGAGCAAGAGTTACAACTAAACCGCGATCTTGGGCTTGCTGGCCTCGGCACGTTTGCGTTTTGCCCGCAAGCGTTGATTGCAATACACGCGCAGAAAGATGGCCACGAATACGATGAGCACACCAAAGATGCCCAGCAACGTAATGCTGTGTTGATAGATGAAACAGGAAAGCATTATGGCAGCGGCCTATAAATAAAACAGAAATAGTGTGAGAGAGTTGTATATCAAATTCATGGCATTCAAAGTGCGGGCCACTCACCTGTCGCAGCGTCATGATGATGGTAAACACAACTGGGCCAAACACATCAATTGTGTGGTAGATAAACAATTGGCCAACCGCCGAACAGATGGATAGAACAACCATGTCGAACACGAACTTTGGATGCTACAAGTAAACGCAAATATTTGTAAACAAAAGCAAACAGTTGGCTGGATGACTGAACTATAGAAAATCCCCCGACAAAGTAAATTAGCAAATGCCAAATAAACGAATAAACTATGTGCATAAATAGATAAGTAGATTCGCCGATTGCGAAATGATGCAACTGTTTAAATAGACTTTGAAAAAAGATAGGCAGGAATGGACATAAATTAAAGGTGTGTAAATGAAAGCAGATACAGTGCAGAGTATTGTTAGCATTAGATATAAGATAAGATAGTTGTTAATTAAGGTTTGTAATTGGAAAGTATTTATAGATAGAAGAACAAAGCAATCACATACAGATTGTCTTCTCTGTCGACTCACCTCTGTGGCAAATGCAAGCGAATCCATGAAGCCGCCCTGCATGGAGAGTGAGGCGCCAGTGAAGATGGAAGAGAACAGATTAACGCCGCACATCATTTGGAGCGAACTCATGCCGTAGCTCTTGAATAATCCGCCCTGCCAGTTGGCCGTGAAGCTGTCGAAGACCATGTACATGGAGAGCAGAAAGATGCCCGTCAATGTGGTCACTCCACTCGCTTTGCTGTTATCCGACGAGCCACTCATGAAGAATATCATGCCCAGGGAAATGAGCAAAGCTGTCAAGTACTCATACGATTCGTATTTGGCTTTCGACATGATTTTGCCCATCAACATAACGGGAATAATCTTGCAGGACTTTGCCAGCACTTGTGTGGGAAAGTTGACAAACTTGAGAGCCTCGTATTGAAACCAGGCGCTCATAATGTTTGAGAATGAGGCAAACGAATACTTGTAGAGGGGCGCACGATGTCTTCCAGGAGCTGGTTGCCATTGCATATAGATGAGGGCCACAAAAAAGGCGAGCAGGCGGTTGGCAAAGACCAGAAACTGGGAATCCTTGAACTTGGCACTTTCCCCGTTGAAATTGTAGTAATGCTGCGTCATAATCTTCTCCTGCAGCACACCCCACGTTAGATAGGAGACCATGAGGCCGCCAAAGCACCAACATAGCTGCACAGCTTCCTGGGAACTTGTGCGTTTAATTTGGGTACGCTCGCGTTCGCTTGAAGTGAGTTCCAGGGGGTCGTAGCCGGAGTTTCCTGTGATGCACATGTTGACAGCGGTGTGGAGCAGCGTTTTGTTCCCGCGCTCCAGATAATTAGAACGCTGTACATATTTGTAGATCAAATATCCAGGCACAAAGACACAACTATAGCCGAAGCAATTGACAAGCAGCTTGAGCAGCCAGGCATAATCCTTGGACTGTGACTCCACCAGCTGAGACAGCGTCATATCCACCACATAACGGCCACCCAGAGAAATGCGCAGCAGATCCGAAAAGAAGTGAATGACGAGTAGGCTGACCACGATAAAGGAGCTGCAAGGAAACGTTTTAGAGAAAGATACAAACAATATTGTATATTGCTTACCATATTATCAGCTCTGGTGTACGAGTTCCCATCTTGTAGACGACCATGTGGCAGCTTTGTCTGTGTTCGACTGTTTCTTGCTCTTCTTTGGGTTCAAGTTCGAGCCACCACAAGAACAATTTGCTGACACGTTCGAAATTTATGTAGTTGCCAAATAATCACGCCCCAAGCGTTCTTCTAGCCGGTAAAGTCAAGTGTCACAAGTTCAATAACCGCTCAAACAAGTTTTTTGAATACGATAAGCAGCACAACAACAAATACGTGAAGACTTTTGTTTATATGTAACTAATAGCTATGCATATGTTATCCCATATGTTTATTTACGTTTCGTCTGCATAGCACAAAGCATTGCGTGATGTTTACTTTATATAAAGACGAGATGAAGCTGATTGATGACACAGCCGCACTTGTGCCGCGGCTGTGCTAATATTATATGCATTTCATTGTTAATTACACCTTAAAACTCTCGCGCTGTGTAGAAAATTCAACTATTATGATAAGTGGCAGCTTGCCAGCGGTGCCAGATCCCGTCGTTTGCGGCCATTGTGAATGAGCAGTCAAATTTTGCAGCCCTGCAAAAAGTATGACCATTGAGATTGATAATATTTGTTATTTTTGTATTTAACTATTGAGCAACTCCACAAACAAAACCATTTTTTTTTTTGTTATTTTCAGCATGCCACAAATACTTTTGAAAAATAATATAAGCTTTATAAAATACAACCAAGCTGCTATGAAGCATAGTATATTTTAGTATATTTGTTGTCTTAAAACTATATGTGCATTATCGCATCTGCGGTCACATTGTCTACAAGCTGTACCTTTTTTGCAATTTGATTTCTTTGTCAGAAAAACTGTGAGGAAAACTATTATTTTCACAAGCTGAACGCTAACAAATCCAACTGAATAAAGTGAAAAACAAATATTTGGCGTGGAAATAACACTTTGAGAGTGTAAAAACTAAAATACAAACAGCCCAAGCAAGTGAATATTAACAGTGAAAAATTGTGAAATACAACGCAGCTTCTTTGCACAAATACAAAAACAACAACGAAAAGAGCAGCTTAATATGTAAGTTTTTCTTGTTTAAATTGAATATAGAGAATATTCGTGTTTATTTTTAGCATAGAATATATTGAATGCAATTGAGAAAATGAATATGCATATGCAATATGTGTGGTTGTTGTTGCTGTGGCAACTGCCGTATGTGTCTGTGTGTGTGAGTTTATAATTAGAATTCATTTTTCACATGCTCCATGAACTCATTTCTAAATCTGTTCAAAGAGATAATAATTTTCGTATGTATCACATAATTGAGGTACATTTGTTTTATGGCACGTCGACGACATCTGCTGGGCCCTCTTCGATTTATTAATCCGCCGATTTTATGGCGCGCAGATTTTCCGACAGCTGCTACCACATTTTCGACTTTCTACCTGTTTCTGCTACCTGAAATCTGCAATATTTTCGCATATATAAATAACTGACTTTTCTTCTTTTGCTTACAGTTATCAACCAAGTTTCAAGGTGTCAACAACGCGAAACAGTGAACGGAAAACAAGCTAATAATTAAATAAGCACAAGTTATAACAACATAAAGGAAAATATACAAATCTAAATATGGTGCAAACAGGAATCTCGCTAAATGAGCGTTTTACGCAAATGCAATCTCGCCAGGATCATCAGGCTCGACCGGCGGCGCCATCGGCGTCCCGTGGTCGCCGTAGTCGCTCGCAGAGTCGCAGTCGCCGCATTGTGGATGCCACAGCATCAGCGGCCAACACTCGGTTGTTGCAGGAGTTCAAGAGGAAGCACACCGTTCAGACGGCCCTCAAACTGAAGCGCGTATGTGTCCAAAAAACAAACAAACCAAAACAAACAACAACTACAATCACAACTGCAGTATTAACTGTCTGGGATAATTGAGGGAAAGCAAGGAAACTGACTGAACATACGACAAGCAATGTTGAACGTTAAACGTATTCCATGGCTGGGAACAGCACAAAGACCACAACAACTGAAAGTGGAGCAGCTACAGAGGATTAATGCATTCTGCGTTTATAACACTAGTCTAAACAGTTGAACGCAGCTGTTTTTTGATTAGCTAGCAAAGCGAGAAGAACTTGTCCTGCCTGCCTGCCCAGTGCAGTCTAGATCAGCCTTATATATAGATACCCACTTCAGTAGTAGACTTCTATTGCTCACACACACTGAACTGAAAACGCTACCGCCTTTTTTGAGCCCAGCGACTGTTTCAGTTTTGTTAACTGCAAAGCAAAAAGCCAAACAAATCCATCACAAAAAAAAAACCAACCAAACCCTTATGCATCTTACAGAGAAGCTTGCGGACAACTGCCAACGGCGGCATCGGCGGCGGCAGCAACATCAAATCGCTCCGGATGGGGCCCAATGGAAGAGCCGTGCGCTCAAACAACAGCACTCGCCTGGCAACGTAAGCATCACCCAATACAATCTATATATATAGAAATGCAAAACACACACATTTGAAGCTGTTGTTGTCTCGGAAGCAAGCAAGCAGCTTTAAACTCAAGTGATAATTGCCCAAAATAGAACCCAAAAAACCAAAACACGTCTCTACCTTCTGCTTACAAACTTCAATATCACATAAAATAGCATGCGCGCCGATTTGATTGCCAATAACGGTGGTGGACGACCACGTCGCAGCGGCAGCGTATCCCGACGTGCCAGCTCGGTGGCTAGAGCAGCAGGAGCAGGAGGACTACGCCAACGACTGGGATTACGTCGACCCACCGTGGGTGGTGCAGCCGAGCGTGTGGCACAACGTCGCCGCGGCTTGCCACGCCAGCAGCAGCAACTGCAGCAGCAGCCAGCCTTTTCACGCAGTCGTGATCAGAGCCGCGGACGTGCTCAGAGTCGCGGACGCGATCAGAGCCGTGGTCGCTCCCAGAGTCGTGGTCGCTCGCAGAGTCGTGCCCGCTCGCAGAGCCGTGGCCGCTCGCAGAGTCGCGGACGCCGTCCGCAGCAGCAGCAGGCATTAGGCCAAAGAGTTGGTGGTGGTGGTGGTGGACGTGCGGCAGGCCGAGTATCGGTGAAGCAACGTTTGGGCGTGCGTCCAGGTGTGGCAGCAGCAGCTGGCGCAGGAGCAGCTGCCAGCAGACGACGTGGAGCGAATCGTCGTCGTGGCAACAGCACAACAACTCAAGTGCGCGGCGTGGCTGCCGGACGCATTGGAAAGCGTCGTAATTCGAACGCAGCACAAAAGGCAGTTGCCGTTGCAGCTGCAACCACTGCTGGTGGCCGCGGACGCAGAGGACGTGCACGTGGCAGGTAAGCGTAGCAAGCTCTTAATTAAATCATGCATTGTATTAACTTATTTTTTTATTGACTTGTTTTAGATCTGCTGTGCGTGCCGTTAATGCTGCCACTGCTGATACTGCTGTCACACAACGCTCGCGCTCTCGCTCACGATCTCGGGCACGTCAGGGAGGAAATGCTGCTGCTGCTGCTGCGTCGCCAGCAAATGGCGGCAGGCAAAAGGCTGCTGCAGGCGCACGTCGCCGTGGTCGCAGTCAGCAGCGTGCAGGTGGCAAGGTTGCTAAGGCTGGTAATAAAAATGGTAACAACAACGGCAAGAACAAGAACAACAGCGCCAACAACAAGAAAGGAGAAGCCGCAGGAGCTGGCAAAGCAAATCAGCAAGGTCGTCGTGGACGTAGTCGCAATCGTGGTGGTCGCCCAGCTGCAGGTAAAAGCGTTGCAAGAGCAAGACAGCCAGCGCACACAGGATGCCAGCGAGCTTGGATTGCAGCAACATGGAATTAACTATGTTAATTACAATTGCCACAAAGAGCAACCCCAATTAATCGTCGGTGTTTTTTTTCTATTCTTCCCCCAATCACTATAGGTAAACCGCAGCGTGGCGAAGTCAAGCGTGAGGATCTGGACAAGGAGCTGGATCAGTATATGTCAACCACAAAATCAGAAATGGACTATCTGTTGAAGTAGAGGAGTAGACTGCGACCACCAAAGAGTACACACCACCGCATGGCAGATTTCTAATAGTTAATAAGTTATCTATGTTAGTTACTAATTAGACTGTAAGTCAGAGGCAAGCAAACAACTTGAATTAATGCTCCTTTTTAGTTGAATGCTGCTCGAAGCATTTTCTGTAAATATCGATAACATTTAAGAGTAAATCACGCTGTTTGCATAATTACAATTGTCGATTGTATGGCATAAAATATACAGTGTGCTTCTTGTTCAACCTAAACGCTCTTACTTTTACTATGAGTGTGTGTGTATGTGTTGCCAGACAACACACAGCTGTGTATGTGTGTGTGTGAGTTGTTTGTGCGTGTGTTGGCAAAGTGCCGGAAATTGACTTTTGTGTGAATGTGTTTTTATTTGTCTGACAAAGCAAACAACAAAGGAACAAACCCACTTAATCCCTGACCATCCCCTTGTGACGATTGAAGATAAATGTATTTATTTTTTTGGCTGCCTTGTGTGCCATTTGCTTTACACCCTGTAAAGCTGCTCCAGCAAAGACGTTATTTGTGCCAGTTAAACATAATTCTTATATGAGAGTATTATAGGGTATGCTCAAGCATTGTTCTCTTGATTTCCTTTTTGTCTGCTGGCTTCTAAGTGAATATTTTTAATTTCTGTGATTGATTGTCCTACGCCAGGTTTCACCTGCTCGAAAAGGTGCGCTGGCTGTGTGTGTGTGGTTGTGTGTTTTGTGGGTGTGTGTGTCTAAGGGAAGATTGGCTTTATCGTTTTAATTAAATTTAGCTACTGTGTGCGCAATGTTGCCTTGGAGTAATCGAGTTTGCCGAGTTAAATGCTTGTCACAACATTGTGGCCTTCTCATGGCTGGCAATTCATTAAGCTGCATCACTCGCCCAATCAGCCTGCAGGCTAAAATTGGCCACGAGCCACCGGCATCCGCTAAGTAGTGAAACATGTTTCGCCAGTCAACTTTGAGCTGCTGCTCAATGCGATTAGCTTTTGGCCGCCCTCTCTGTCACTAATCACCCACTTGACGCATCCCATTCCAAACGTAACCAAGTCTCACCCAATGGGTGGTGGCCAAAAACCCGTCTAATTAACACAAAATGGCCATTTGTTGCGCTTGTTAATTGCCATGAAGAATTCCTCCATCCGCCGTTTAGCAATGCGTTGCGCTCTCGGTTAGTTCAACTTATAGGCCTCGTGGGACGTTTCGTCATTAACCCTTTTTTGGCCACCACCAGTCAGCTGCTGTTAAAAACATTAAACAATTCAACAATTTATAAGCAATTAGCAAATGTTGACGCCCAACACGTTTCTGCATAATTAACGAAATCTATTTATGTGTTCACCTTTTCCTTCCTTTCTTTTCTTTTCTTTTCCTTACATTTTGCTCTTTAATTCAATCAGTTTTTTTTTCTTCAAGTTAAGATCAATATTTGCAACATACTTGGAAATCAACATTTATATTTCTGCTTTGCATATTTGCCACCTGTCAGATTAGAGGAGTGAACTGCTTCCTTCCTTTTGAGCCGCATCACATCAAGACTTCAATTTGTCAGCGACGCGTAATAGCTTGTGGCTTAAAGCAAACAACAACTTGGCCATCGTAGAACCAATTTCACTAATCTGTTCGTTTGTGTGTGTGTGTGTGTGTGTGTTGAGTGTCGAATGTGTTAGTGGGGTGTCTATAAAAGCTGCGCCACCTGACAGTCAAAAGGTGAAAAAAGGCCTACGTTTTGCCTTGCTTTAATTTCGAGTCCATTTTCCGTTGGCGGATTACGAGCCTAATGCTAGCCGGTTCAGGGTAATCAAGGACGAACACGACAGGCCGCTCTAATCTTCTTGATATTTTATGCGGGACTCTTGCGCGTATAAATTGTGAAGTTGTTTTTTCCCCGCGGCTAATTAGTGGAGTAAAGGACGCATGCTAAGACAGAGGGATATTGTTGTGTATCCTAAAGGAAGCGGTATCCTCTTATCAATTACATGCATGAATGACTCGCTACGCCGAAAGGCAATTTCTTCATTCGGGGTGCAACTTCAGCTTAGTTCGCCACGTGTGTTGTGAGTGAAGACAAGGTAGCAAGAGTAACACTAAAGCATCAGGAGTGACAATGTCAACAACTGGACGTCATATCGCATAGCATCACATTATATCACACATACGCACCGCTGGTCGCCAATGGAACACAATTTGCACGCATAAATACCGATAAAACAACGCATGTGGCATGTTCTGCTATTACATTTTCGCCTGCAAATAGCCAACTATAAAGAGTTTATTGTAAGTACAGGTTTAGTCATATTATGAGTGTTTTCAACTCTCTAACGAATCTTGTTTTTCAGTTGTACACGTTAACTGGCTTTTCCTTTACATGAGATTTTGGAGGTGCTTTACAAAGTCATAAAATTTAGGATGTTCGGCAAGTCGTTTGCACTTATAATTTGTCAACAACTAAAGTTTATGGTAAATAATATATTATTTTTAACACAAATGTATGCAACTCTCTAATGAATTGTGTTTTTCAGGTGAAATCATTTCAGTTACACAGAAACTTCAGCAATTATAGCAAATTGTGGGAGCCCTGAACACCACAAACTATATAAAGTTGCTGGTAAGTTAAATATTTTTTGCATAACAGATTGATGTAAATCTCTAAAGTATTGTGTTTTTCAATTGTAAGCGTTTGCTGGCTTCCCCTGCAGTTGAACTTTTTAAAGTGCTTCATAAATGGCATTTGTATTGTAGTAATCAGGCTTCGCGTTCGTCGCTCGTCACTCCGCCGTCTGGCAGAGCTAATGAAGCGTCAAAGTGTTGAATGGCAATCTCCTGTGCAGAGTTGTATTGGGTGAGTAAGCGTGCGTATGTGCGTGTATGTGTGCGTGTGTATGAGTGTGTGCCGCATAATAAATAAGCTAAATCCGGCAGGCAGGCAACCAGTCACCCAGACAGCCAGGCAATGAGCTAGTTGGTGCTTATGAAATTGTACACGTGTGAACAATTGAGCGATCAGCGTTTGTTTCCTTCGTGATTTGTGTTTTGTATTTTTATATTTACGCGTCATTGTTCTCAAATGTTTGCTGCCTGGTGTGTGGAAATTTGCCAAAGCTGCTTTTAAAGACGATGACGAGGGTAGTGAAGGTGTTGTGCCAAATTGAAAGCCATGTTGCCAACGCGGCCATTAGCGAAAGCCAAAACAAATAAACTGCAGGAAGTCTAAGGACTAGCTCTCACTCTCTCTCTCTCTTTCTCTATCTGAGTTTGTCTCGCTCTGTCTATCTTCGTGTCTGCAGCTTTTGGTCTATCTCTTGGAATGCCAGTGGGGCAATCAATTTCATGCTTGCACACACTTTCTCGTATTTACTTTTTGCACTCTTCCTTGCACATCTCTTCTCGACACATCTCTTCATCGCTTCATCTCGCTTACTGTGTGTATTTCTTTCCCATGATTTCGCTCATGCAATTTAATTGTCTCTCACTCACTCACTCGCTCTACTACATTGTTGTAGTTGTTGGCTTTGTTATTCCGCGACGCCATTTTGTCCGTGCACTTTGCGGTTGGCGTCGCTTTAGCGCTTAGTCAACAGCTCAACGTGCCCCTCAGGGTATGCAACACAAATTTTTCATTACGTTCACTGCAACTGCTAACCGTAGACACCTTGCATCTCTCTCTCTCTCTTGCACTCACTCAGTCATCCCATCGATGACTTTGATTTCTGGTACATTGCGTTTAACGTTTGATGGCAAATAATAACAAAGAGCACAAAAAAAAAAAAATTGTTCGCGCCACTGTGCGCTCGTAAAAGCATTTGAATTGCATTAAACCCATGGCAATAATGCAATTTTCATGACATTTATGAGCTGAGCACATGCTCGATACTGTCGCCATCTCATTCGCTTATTGACGCTGCCGCACGCAGCCAGCCAAGTTTAAAGTTAACCATCGTGCGCTGCGATGCGCTGAGCAGCAGAGCGTAGAGGAGGAGGGAAGCTGTATACACTGTCATCGACTGCCGGAAACTGTTTGTTGTCGAGCTGCAAAGTAAACGACACCGTCAGCAGTTACGTGGGCGTGTCTGTCTGTGTGTGTCTGTCTGTGCATGTGTGTGTGTGTGTTGTCTGACAGTGAGCACTTAAGTCCGCCTAACTCTCACAGATCTTGATTAGATGTGCCTCAAGCGTGTCACATGCACAACAGCAGCGCCAACAGCAGCAGCAGCAAATACCCTTTGTCATTGTCCTTGTCGTTGCCAATCGTTAGCTGATCCATCAGGGGCAAAAGCGGATAAATTCCGTGTCATCGGTACAAACAGATTTCGTAAACAATGTGCCAAGCTTTTCAAATATTACAAATTGAAATTCAATGTAATGCTCGAAATCTATATTAATAATACTTAATAATCATTAATTTATACATCTTTCCCTTTACCAAAAAAAAGTTCTTGGCTTTTTAAAGAATACAGCAACAAGACTTGCGTCTTGTGAAGTAGTTTATTTATAGCAATTAAATTTATTAATACCATAAACTTAGAGCATAAAATACTTATGCTTGTAAACTAACATCGAAAGAAATAATAGAATGAATTGTTTTGTTTTGTTTTGGTTGTCAGACAGTTTTGAATAGCAACTAATTCGAATGACTATCAAACACAGCTACAGTTTAATAACAAACACTTATACAACTTTTGCCTTAGAGAGCAGCATTAATTAGCTTATGCCTACAATTCTATATAGTTTTCAAAATATACTATTAATAGTTTCGGTTTCGGTTTCTGTTTCTGTTGCGGAAATGCTTAGATCTTAATAGTAAGTACAGTTGAGTTGCTTAAAGCTACAAGATGGCGGCATGCGAAATGACAGGTACAGTCACACCTAGCTAATACATAGAATACACACACACATACACACTCACTATTTTAGTATTTTCATTCATTCATCGCTAATGATATGAAGGGAGTTTGTTATCTAAGTTTATAGGTTTCTCTCTTGTGGTTTGTTTGCCTAGGTAACATTTTGTTTTGCTCTTTGATTTGATTTCGAATGAATCACCCTGTAGTTTACATTTGATTACACACTTAGAAGTACAGTACATACACCGTCATCCGTTATGCGTTTTGCGCTCCGATCTGATTTACATTTACGTTTACGTTTCCGTTCTTTTATTTGCAGTTTCTTCCATAAGCATGGCTCATAAATTCGTGTTCAGCACTCGTCGTCGGTGATTGTATAACTGCCCCGGAACTCACTCAGCGGCGTGGCATTTGTCGTTGATGGCGTCATCAGTGGTGCCCCCTGAAAGGAGATGGCCAACGGCAGGGCCGAGGGGGCACAGAGACTCAGTGCGCTCCTGCCTTCGGTCACGGAGCGATAGCGCAGAGGACGACCCGAGCTGCAATGCAAATAAATAGACCACCGAATATTTTGGTTATTTTACAATTTAAAAAGTATGGAATGTTGTCCACATAAATGGAGAATTTCGATCATAAACGAGGGGAAACATTTAGGAAAAAATGCGTGCTGAGACTGCTCGATTACTCATTACCCTGTAAAGAATTCATTTTTAAATGGGAAAATGGGAATACATAAACAAGTAAGTATAGAATATAATGTTTAAAACATTTCTCTGCATTTCAATGAGAAGCATTGTTATACTTTCAGGATTAACATATTTGAAGATAAAAGTCTTGTAGATGCATCCAAAGTCAACCAACGTGACTTTGCTTTTTTATGTAAGTATTATAAATCTTGTATAGCTTTTCTTTTTATTAAATTGCAAATTAAGTAAAGTCTTAAACTATTACAGATGCAGGGTATACTCTTAGAAGGGAGCAAAAACAACAAAGGAAAGTGCTGGAGTCAACAACATCGAGACGTTTTAAATGGAGTTTCAATAGTTTCTCATAAGTTTCAACTGCTTTTTAATATCACACATATGTGCATACTTTAGCATAAATACTTGTAAGACTCCACAAACACACACACACACACGGACATACACACTTGCATGCTCGAATACCACATAAGAGTACTTAACATACAAATACACACAAACACATATGTAAGTATCTACCAATGGATTGCTTTGCGCTTCCTCAATGCGACCTTCAACAATAAATTTGTGTATCGAGCATCCAATGGAAAATTTGCAATAATGAATGTGAGAATATATCTTATAGTACTTCTATATGTAATCCGATTTATGTATTTTAGTATTTTTATATTTTGTATGTCCTTAAAAAACTATTGAAGTGCTGCTAAATAAAAACTTAAAAACTCTCTAAATTAGTAGTCCCGTGAATACTAACGGTCTTTATATTTGATCCAAAGGTAAGTAAGGTAAGGTAAGTAAGGTAAGGTAAGTAAGGTAAGGTAAGTAAGGTAAGGTAAGTAAATAGGAGGAATATATAGCACTTTCCGCTAATCCTTGAAAGGCCAAAATTGAAGACAATTTTTTTACCTCAGGACGAGGTTTGTAATGTCGTTAACATAGTCGTATCCTTGCACATTTAGCCGGGCATTCGCTTATTACGATCCTAAGAGTTAATACTATTAATAGGCAACAACAAAATATGACGTCATCAAGGAATTGTTTACTTAAAAATTTTTGGTCAAAAATCTTAAGAAAATTGGCGAAATTCGGAAAATCCTTAATATCTCGGAAACTACAAGGACGATTTGAATGTCCTTTGGCCAGTTAATAGTCCTAGGCCATAAAAGTTATTTGCCACAGGACTCGTCAGGATACGCAAGGATACGGCCGAGTTATAGCTAAAGTTATTTTAAATAAAAAGTCCTTTTATCTCGGCTCCTGTAAGGATGTTCGTCCTTCTGATTTCAGTTTTTGAGCATTTAGGACCAGCACTATCTGCGTGCCAAAGGACATCACTCTAGTCCTTCAAACGGCTGAGTTACAGTCGATTTTTCAGTTTTTGACCAAATTTTCCATGCCACCCCCTTGTAAAAAAATTGAAAAAAAAATTTGTGCAATTTTGGAAATCTTTGAATGCTAATCAATAGTTTTAATACTGGTGAGTAGGAAAACATATATTTTTTTTTTGAATTTGCAAGGATATAGGGAAGAAGAGCTAAAGAAATGATGTCCTTTATAGTAAATTGTTTATAACTTGGCCAAATGCAATCAGATGTTACGGAAGCACAGCTGGCTGAGTTTGCTATCAGAAACTCTATTGTTAGAAAACTAAGGATATGAGGTCCTAGTAGTAATATCAATAACACATAATTTTTTTTCATTACCAATAAAAACAAGTACATGTTTTAGAACATCATTTCATCAATGCTTTAAAATGTAAAAAAATAAGATAAAGAAATTTGGTTAAATTAAAAATGAAGGCTATAAAATAAATGATTTCGCTGAGACGTATTTAATTAAAATATTCAGCAACCGTTTTAAAGGCATTTTGGCCTTCTACTCGTTTAACTCCAATCGCATTCAAGGGATCACATTTCACATGTTTCGTCAGAGAATTTGTATTTAGTGCAAAACTCGCTGGATACTAATCGCTGTTCATTCATCAACTTGAGAACTTTTCACACATTGGCAGTCTGTGCGATAAATCGCATTGATTTCATTGCCGAAATACGAGTGGCAACGGCCAAAAATCAATCATACGTCATGTTGCACATCAATCGCCTTTTGCAGTGGCGAATGGAAAATGGACAATGGCATCGCTTTCGAAACCGCAATACAATAGCTGATTGCGAGCACAACAAATGTGCTTTAAAGCTCATTTCACTTACCGTTCACAGTTGCATTTCAGGAGGCGAATGAAGGCCGCACGAAACGTGCGATTGAAGATGGTGTAGATGATCGGATTGATCGTGGAGGAGACATAGCCCAGCCAGAGGCAAGTGTTCACCACATGCTCGGGCACCTGGCACTCGGGGCAGGCGGCAAAGATGATGTTAAGTATGAAGAACGGTGACCAGCAAAGCACAAACGTAAAGAAAACCAGACCCAGCACCTTGGTGGCCTTTTGTTCGGTGGCCACCGCATTGGCGGAGAGACTGTTGCGTTTCTGGCGACTGTTGAGAAAACTGAGATGAGAAAAAAACGGAAAATATAAATGACTGCCACTTGGGCTAAGTTATTTGGCTAGCCACTCACCGCAAATTGAGCGTGGGCGTGGCCACACGATTTAAAGCAATCTTAAAGGGGCGCAGCTTGTGGCGTCTCTCCTCCGCTGTCGTTGCTGTTGTTGTTGCCGTCGCTGTCGTCGCTGCTGTTGTCGCTGACGCCGACGACGACGTCGTCACCTGCTCCAGTGGATGATTGCCCTGGCTGTGTATGGTAGCAATGCTGATTCGACTGGAGGCAACGCTGCCACCGCCTCCAGCATTTGTGCAGCTCGTTGTGGCAGCTGTTGCGCCTCCGTTTTTGCCGCCACCATTTCCATTTGTTGCGTAACCCAATTGTGGCTGAGAAACGCTCACGCGCACCGAGGCTCGTCGATTGGGATGGCTGCGGGGAAGAGGGGGAAACGAAATGGGGAAATGTCGTGTAAAACGAGTCAGTCACTTCGCATATTTAGATTGTATTTTGCAGCTACGCGTTGTACTCGCATTTGATATTAGATTTAAGTCTTTTGATTGCGGCCTCCAGACGCCCACGCAACAAGCAACAAACCAACAAGCAGCCAACAGCAAGCAGCAAGCACAACAGGCAACAGTTTATAAAATTGACTTTTAATGCGATGTTGGCAGGAGTCAAACGTAATGAAAAACGCTTTGATTTGCCAACAAAATACGAGAGAGAGACCCTTTTGTCAAATGCTGGAAGTAAACGCTGCCAATTTTGCGATTTCTTTTTTTTTTCTCTCTTTCAGCATGCGGCAAACTTAAAGCAAACAACGTTTTCGCTTTGTTAATCAAATAAAATTGTGCTAAATTAACTTCTTTATTGAATGTTTGACGCAAATTGATTTGCTCTTTAATAACAATTCTGTGTGAATTCCCCAAACTTATCTACTTTAACCTTGCCCCAATAAGTATGCTACGGAAAATGCAATTGCTTTCGTTTTTTGTACTTTTCGCTACAGTTTGATTAAAATGGCCATGCACCGAGCACAACTGCCTGCAATTTTAAGTAGTAGTTGGCAGCTGAAAAGTTGCCCCAGTTGACTCTCCACTTGGCCGAGTGTAAATAAATGCATTTGCAAACTGTTTGGGGACAGTTGTAACTATCCCCTCAACAGCTGCCGCCGTGGAAAAGCACTTTGTAGTTCCTTCCTTCCTTGCTCGCTGCCATTGCAAATAAAACATGGAAGTTTTTCAATTTTTTGGCCCAGAGCCGGCGACAAGCAGCAGAACAACTAAATAAGCACCCGAGTGGCGTCAAATGTCCAACTAATAATTTGCAAGCGAAAGCCAGGCGACAAAGTTTTTTGTATTCTCTTCCATTTTTTTTTTTTTTTTGACTGCCTGTAGCAATTGTTGTAGCTTGTTACCTTGGCAACTTTTTTGGGAGCCTGTCTCATTAGAAATTCATATATTTATGCGGCAACTTGTTCGGCATAAATCCGAGGGAATGCGCACGGACGTGACACACAGCTGAGCGGGATATTTCATCTTCCTTTATTTCGTTTTGTCTTCTTTTTTTTTTTTTTTGAGTAAGGGAGACGTGCTTAATCGTGGAGTGAGCTTGACTTGCAGCAGCAGCTTTGCTCTCAGCATTTTCTGCTAAATTTGCATTAATGCAAATAGTAACAAAAGTGACAAGAAAGAGAGCGGAAGAAGGGCGAAGGGCGATTGCAGCAGTGTCATTTGCAAAATTTCGGTTGGCATTTTGGCTGAATGCGAAATTGTTGCTTTTTGTACTTTTTTGGCCAACAACATTGTCGCCTGTGACGTTTGAGTGGTTGAGTACTCCACCTCTGGCGTCAGTGGCAGCTACGGCTCATGCTGTGGTTGTCCTCTTTGCGGTTTCCTTTTTGTATTTTATGCGCTATTTATTGTCGCAACAGCAGAAGGAGCTTTGCTGCTTCTTACACACTCAACACAACACAACACAGCAGAACAGAACACAACAATGTGGCTGGCAACCCGCAGACTCGACAAACAGATTCGTGTTCTCTGTGTTTTCGGTGCTGCACCACATGACGTGTGAGTGATTTATGTTTCCTGCGCATTGCAAGTGCTTGCAAACAAATTATGTATACGCCATGTTGCGATACACACTCTTGAATGCTCATTTAATTGCACGAAGATGCATAATTGATTGTATCTCCCATCTCTATCCTCATGAATTATTTATTTATAAATTAAAGTTTTCTGTCCATAAGCTGTCACAATAATCGAAGCCTCGCTTCCCTTCTTCTACTTTTCTGTTTTCGTTTTGGACATTCTAAATCCATGTCTACTTCACTTTTTTTCTCTCTGAGCTGATATACAAACAAATGAAAGTCATTTGCCACGCGCTATGGGCCAAAAAACTTGTTACCAAAACAAAGTAAAGAATGACTAAAGAAGCAAAAAATGAAGAAGGTAAAGGTAACTTTTTTCAAGTGGCGAAAAAGCCAAAAGCAAAGTCAAAATAAAACTCAATTTCGACCTGAAGCGAAAAACGAAGCCAAACCGCTTTGCACTTACAATGTAAATTATGCAAATTTTCTTAGGGAAAGTAGTCGGAAAAGTTATTTGTTATTTGGCATTTTCGCTCTGGCTTTGTGGGTTCCGTCCATGTAAAACAAATGTAATAAATTTAAAAGCTTGTATGCTTAGCTGATAATCAACTCTCTCTCTCTACTTTCCACTCGGGTTAGGTTTCTAAGTATTCTGGACACTCACACACACACACAAACAGGAAAGGTAACTACAATGTCATGGGGTGACCATTTTGTGGTTGTGATTTGTCATTGCCTGAATAAATGAACTGATTGCCATCTTGGTTAATGAGCTTCCAGAACCATTTCGACTCCAATTTCATGGACTGCTTGCAAAGGTCAAAACTCTGTTCAGTTTCTGCTCTCTGCGGTTTTCTTTCACTTGCTGTTGCTGCTGCTGCTGTTGCTGATGGCTAACAAATGATAATTCAACCAGAGCTGGTGACTACAACATTCATCTCTGTATCAGTAATGGCTTACACTTTTCATACATATTTAAGTCATATATACACTGACAGCAAAAAGGGAAAGCACAATAAATAAATCAAAACAAGCAGGAAAAAGAAAGCTGCAAAAAAGAAAAACAAACTATAAAACATAATATTTCTTTAGCCAGAGCTATGCATACACACAGCACAGAAATTCTTTAAGCTCACTTTGCAAAAACAAAAGAGAGTAGATTGAAATGTCCAGCGGATAGGAAATGTAACAAGTTTGTGCTGACAAAACTTTGATACTGGCAAAACTAATTGCCAACTAAACTCGTAGCAAAAACTAAACAAATTATGTGGCAAAAGTAATTTCGCAAAATTTCGAAAGCTAGCCAATAGTCCGCTCAGCGAATTTAATTAAACCTGATTCAATTTGCGACAGTTTTCGTTTGCGTTTGCGTTCGCGTCATTTGCATTCAGATTGCGCTCGAGCGAGTGCATCGCAAACATCGTTGCTAATTAAAGTTTTGAGTGGCTAAAAGCGAGATGGGATGAGACACTCACCTGTCCATGAGATTGGGATTGCCACCGTGCTTGCGCCAGAAGCTGCTCGTCGTCTGTTGCGTCTTGCCGCGCATTGAACTCGTTGTGGCCGACAACGACAACGAGGTCGATGTTGTTGTGCCTGTTGTTGGCGTCGAGGATTGTCGCAAGATGCCGCCGCCGGCAAAGCGGAAGCTGCTGCGTCCAATGCTCGTGACATTTCGACCACCTGACCCATTGGCCACATTGCGAAAACTGACGCTAGCCATGCTCCGATTATTTGCTGTTGTTCGTTGCTGCATCAATGCTCGCTCCGTTGGCTCATTGTTATTGGAAGTCATTGTGCCGCCATCCCCAGCATATCGTGTTCTTGTGCCTCCTCCGCCTCCGCCACCGCCTCCTCCTCCGCCGCTGTCATTGTTAAAGTTGCGATTGTTGTCTCCCATGGCGAGGCATTTGTTGTTGCCGTAATTATTGCTGTTGAAGCTGCTGTGCATCTGCAACTGTTGCTGGCTATGCTGTGGGCGTATGGTGAATCGGCCGCCGAGCCTAAAAAGAGAGCAGAAAGAGAGCTGTCAGGATCGATGATTTGCTTGATTGCTCGACTGTCTGGCAGCGTGTTGTCTTTTGATTGAGTTAAAGTCAATTTGATGCGCATGACAGCGCATTGATTGCCCTTAACGCAGTGCGTCAACAGGCGACACTCAGGACAGGAAAACTTGCAAGTTTCTCTACGAGAGATGAAATGACTCTTTTGTTTGCCTCAGTCAAAGTTATGAGCTTCAATCAACCACATAGCTTGGCACTGAAATTGTGGAATTCACTTTGCAATGCTAACTCGCTTTGCGCTGCGCTGTCTGTGTATTCAATTACTCATACGCCCCGTCTGACGACTTGTTTGAAGCCATTTTCATTTGCGCATAATTTATTGGTATTGATTTGCTTGGTAATTCAATTGCAGCTACCGTTTTGACGCTTGCATTGACCAATTGCACTATCTGTCTCTTTCTCTGGTCAAAGGTGACACAAATCTCAGCATTCCAATGGCGCAACTAATTGCATTTACTGCTTCACTCTCACATACTCACTCTCACTCTGCTGTCTGTGTCGAAGTGTGTGTGTGTGCCAATGTCAAAGTTTTCAATCCACTTACCGACGGAAGAGCTCGCTCTCCGGATGCTCGGCTGCGAAACGTGCCTTCTTGCGCAGCAAGGGAATGGTGAGCGCATATGTGGAGACCATCATCAGCATCGGTATATAGAATGCCACCAGGGAGCCAAAGACAAAGAACGCTCGATTGTTAATGACACATACATTTGGCTGCGGCATAATGTTCTTCTCATTCACCAGACCTAGAATTGGAACATGAATACATATGCGATAAAAGCAAAAGAATGTTGCTCACCTAGCACTGTTATCGAACTGGAGACCAACATGGCCATGGCCCAGACAATGGCTATCTTAATGCCGGCCAAACGTTTGGTGGAACGATGCCGAGAGCCCAGCGGATTCCTTATGCCCAGATATCGCCCCAAACTGATGAAGCACATGTGCAGTATGCTCGACGAACAGGCGAGCACATCGCAGGTGACATAGACATTGCACCACGTGAACCCGAGTGGCCAATAACCTGCAGAGAAAACAGAAAAAAAAGTATTACACAAAACTGCAAGTTGAAGAGAGTGAAGAGTGAGAGGAAATTGCTTCACTGAGTTGCCTGGCTGCTGGCTGCCTGACTGCTAATGAAAAGCGCATGGAAATCAAAGTTAATTGAAATGGGATTGTGCAGACGAAGAACACAAAAACGAAAAAGCAAACGCAAAAGGTAAATGAAAATGAAAATGCAAAGCGAAATGAAGCAGTAATCAATGCGAAAAGGAATTGTTTAGCTGGGATTGAAATTGAAATTGAGCTGCGCCAAAGGTAGTTCGAAGCAGCTGCTGCAAGATTATGAATATGTTAGTAGATGCCTTCAAGTTGAAGCAGCAACGCTCTTGGCCAACAAACTCGGCATTAATTAGTACAAATTGCGCTTAAATGCGACGTTGTTCTTACTGTTGTTGTTGTTGTTCGTCTTGTTTGTTACACGCTATTAGGCGCGCTGCGTGGGTTTTTGCCAGCTAATTGTAGGACACTGACGCAGCCAGACAGCTGGTGAGACGGATCAAGAGGGGACGAGGTCAAAACAGACAAGCACAGACGCGTCCACTCGACACACACACACACACCGACACACGCACACACTTGAGAGCGAGAGAGGAAAGCGTTGAATGTAAAAGTCCGGACCCTCATGTCGTATTTAGTTTTATATGCTTGTCACTTACACACACTCACACACAGACACACACACACACAGCCACACACCGAGAAGTGGTGCGCACACAAAGGCATCAAAAGCTGAAAATGTATTTATTACGTATACGACATGCTGTCCGTAAGCTGGGTGCCTCAAGTGCCAGCCAGAAGTGTGGATGGGCCTAAACAGACAACGCGCCTAATTCCAATGTGTCTGTCATTTCAGATACCCTCTAAATCAGCACTTAAGTGGGCATATACACACGCACACACACAAACGCAATTACAGGGTATTAAGCGACTTTATCTCTTCGCAGCTGCTTGCTTAGAAGGTCTGACTGAGGTCATCAAAAGCCGATTGCAAACGCCACATCCACTTTATGCGCTTTTAATGTGCAAATATATTTAAAATTCGAATTTGGCTTATTAATTTTACGACTGCGCCCAGCTGCAATTTATTTCCCCAGCTGACATCAAAACCAACAGCTTTTTGATGCCAAAAAAGCTTAAGCCAAGTTAATGTCAGCCAAGAAACCGAGAGAGAGATAGAGGGCGAGCTGAGCAGAGCAGAAAAAGGAAGCAACTAAAAAAATACATGGCTGCAAAGCAAACAAAACACAGCGCGAATGTTTCCTGTTGCCCAGTCGACTATTTGTTGTTGCTCTAGTTCTCCTAGTTGTTGTTATTGTTGTTGCGGCTAAGACCACACTTAAGGCTTTTAGTTACATTTAGTTTGCTGTTGTCGTCGTCGACGTCGTCGTCTACGGGCAACTTGAGCGTGAAAACAAAGACCTTGCCCTCTGACACAGCGCTGGCAAGCAAACGAAAAGTGGCACAATGAGAAAGTTGCCACTGCAACAGCAGCAGCAGCGTTTCGTTTGCCACATCGGAAAACTGTTGCATAAAGCGTAGCGTGGCGAACAAAGTGCAAAGCGAAAAAATAAACAAAAGAGTAAAGGAACTGGCTGTAAAGAATGTCTGAAATTAAAGCAAAACCACAGACACTTTGCGCCCTGGCAAAAGAAGGATCAACTCGGTTGTGTCTCAAGGACACACGCATTAATTGAGCGCAGTTTAAAGCATAAATTATGGCGAAATAAACTTGTAAAGTTCATCATAGTGGTTGCCAACTATAGATTCAAAAGTTCCCACTAAATTATCTTCTCCCTATTTACATCGGTGTCCTGTCCTGTCCAACTGAATGCACAACTAATGTGCTCATAATAAAATGAAATTCGCTAATGTTGTTAATGCGCTTCGTTGGGGCACAACCCGCTAAGTACACACACACACACACCCTAACATCCACACGCCTAGTTCCCATATGGAGTTGTGCTCCTACTCTATAAGATTTATGGGGTTTGAGGTATTGGGTTTTGGGTTTTTGGGGTTTTTGGCATCATGCGAGAGAGACCAATTTATGTGTTTGATCTGTTCATGCTACGTTGAGCTCTGTTGCACAGAACAAGCAGCCAGCCAGTCAGCCAGACAGATGCTGGCAAAGCCTTATCTCTGCCACATGCAAATTAGACAAGCACGAATATGTTCATAATACTGTTTACATATTTAACTGACAATCTGTCAGCTTTTATCGCAAAACGCAATCCACAAATTTAAGTTAGTTTTTATGTCAGACAAACAGCAAAAAAAAATCTATAAAATTCTTTACTGCTTTTTATGTTAAATGTAGTTAAAAAAGTTGAGTACTACTTGAGAATAAATGATGGCGAAAATCTGTTTAATGATAACCAAAAAAATGTAATACCACTTTAGAATAAATTATAGCAAAAATATCGTTAGGGATATTATATAAATGCTTAATAAAGCGAACTTTAATATTTAATATAAAGAGTTAACTGAGCATCATAAAAGCTTCAAATTATTATGATTGAATCTCTAACTCAGTTATTCATTTCTGGTCAACAAAAGCTCTATTATTTCTTACTATTTTAGAATAAATTATGGCTAAAATCTGTTTAATAATAACTACAAAAAAATCAATGCTTCTTTGGAATAAATAATGCCGAAAATCTGTTTAACAATAAGCATGTTATTTAAATTTGAATAGAAAAAGTTCATAAAGCAGATTTAAATTTTTGTTGTGTGTAGAGTTAATTTAGACTGAGCAACATCATTAAAAGTTTCAAATCTGTATTTAAATGCGAGTTATTCTTTTCAAAGTCAAACAGCAAAATTCAAAGCTGTGTTTCTTAAAGGCAACCAACTTAAGTAAATTCCATACCTTAAAAATACAAGTAAAATGATGCTGCAACTTTACTTTAAAAATAGCAAAATCTTGAGTGAAACAAGAGTGGCACAAATATAAGACAGCAAGTTGAAGGAAAATGTAATTGATATATGTATAGAGTGTATAGTATATATAAACTTTTTGAACCCATCCCACGTTTGGACAGCAAGCAAGTCAAGCTATTTTCTGAGCTACTATTATAATATTCCGAGGTAATTGCTGCAGTTTTTATAGCCGTGCTGCACTCTACAGAATTTAAGAAGCTTAAAAGCAAAATAAGAAATGAAGAACTCAAAAGGTTGCATTCGTGTGGACACACGATGTGGGTTGGCGGCAGCGGAAATGGCTAGTTGCGATGCTTCATGTGCTTGCCAAGGACTTTCCACGAATAATTCATGTACAGTGCAATGCACACACACACACACACACACTCACACACAAGACACACATAGACAGAGACAGAGACGTAGACAAAGTACATTGCGATACTTACCGAGGAATGCCGGAATGGCGCCCATGGGCATCACAAACAGACTGACAAGCAAATCAGCTATGGCCAGCGAAAACAGAAAATAGTTGGTCACATTCTGCAGCTTGCGATCCAAGGCGACGGCGAGACAGACGAGAATATTGCCTAAGCCGCCGGCAAAGATGAAAAACACAACGAATAGAAAGAGCCAATCGTAACCGTGCGGCGTATAGTCGAATATACTTCTGGCGATGACAATGTCGCCGTCGGTAGTGGTTGCTGTTGCCGCAGTCGTGGTCGTGGCTAGAGCCGTGTCCGAGAGCGTATAGTTGGACAGTATCATGTCGAGGCTGGCGGTCACATTGCTGACACTCTGGTTGCCAAGGCTGCCGGTGACATTGTTGGCCAGTTCGGTTAGGTTCAGCCACGACCAGAGGCCATCGCCCAGTTCAATGTGATAGTCGTACAATGTTGTCGTGGCACTCGCAGCATCAATGTCAGCCACATCGCCAGCTGTGCTCAGCTCCTGTTGCAGCTGACAGAGTAGAGTTTGCTGCTGCTGCTGCTGCTGCTGTTGTTCGTTGCAGACGAGCAGACTGCGTTCTCGATTGCAATGGGCACTAAAACTAAGCGTATCACTCACATTATCACTAACGGCCTCGATGATTGCCAGTTGAAATTGCGCATACGCCTCGTGTGGCGGCCTTAACAGTTGTGTCTCTAGCGCACAGGATGTTGCCCACTCCTGCTGCTCCTCCTCGTTGCTGTTGTTGTTGCTGCTGCTGCATGCATAGAATGCCTTCTCCTCGTCTCTCTCAAATGCTTGCAAGCTACAATGGAATGTTGTCGTCGTGCTGTTGCTGTTGCTGTTGTGGGTGTTGCTGCTATTGTTGTCGTTGGCACTTTGGGCTGCCTCGCAGTTAATGAAAGGTTGCCAAAGTTTGTGCTCTGCCACACGACAATTGAAGTCACGTGTGGCAAGTGTGTATGTTGCATCTGTAGCTGTTGCTGTTGGTGTTGCTGTTGCATCTGTTGCAGTTGTCGTTGCTGTGGCTGTTGTTGCTGCTGTTGTTGGTCCATGACCAGCCTCGCTTTGCATCTCCATTTCATTCTAAAGCTGTGTGGCGTGTGCTTAATGACAACAACAACTTGTTATCCTTGTTGTTGTTGTTGTTGTTGTTGCTGCTTCTGTCGCTCGTTTGTTGTCCTTGCTATTATTGTCTGCAAGAGCTTGAAAAACATAATTTAAAATAATGCATAATTGTAATGCTACCTGCACACATACTCACACACTCTCTCTGAATATACTTGACTACTATATATAGCTGGCTGGCTGGCAACGAGAAATCCAACATTTTCTAATTAGTCGCAAATAAATGGTTTCGCAAATTGTGTGCGACATGTTTTGTGGTCGACACCACAGCAAATCCGCTACCAACTTTGTTTAATTAGCCACCGAGGATGCAAATGCAAATGCCACTGCGACTATTTACATATATGTACATATGAATTTACATACACAGAGAGACTCAGTTAGTGCGGGTTTTTAAAAAACAGAACAATGCTCATTGCAAATGTATTTTTATTAACAGCAAATGTTTTTAGAATATTGGTTTATTCGCAAACAATAAAAAGTAGAATTTTTATTTTTAATGCTATTTTGGTTATTGTTTTCGTATTGAAAATGGCTTGATTTGAAATGTATCTATATAAATATTACTATTTCTATCTCACGTATATAATATTTATATTTATTTGTGTACTCTATCTATTTTTGATAGAAAATAAATCTTGATATTTATACTTGCTAGCCATTAAGTAAAAAGGTATTTTTGGTAAACATCTTTGTATATAGCTTAAGCTGACAATCTGATATATTCTGCACTTTATGGTGTATTTTATATGTATACTGTCAGTATTATTGCGGCATATTAATGTGGTATATTTAGGGAATAATAATGCAATATTTTGCTTATATTAAAAATGGGTAGCGGGTATCTCAGCATCGAGCACAATCGACTGTAGTTTAGTTGTTTTGAATAAAAAGCGACTTGAATTAAAATTTATTTGTTTGCATGAGTATACGAATTTTTATGTATTTTAATGGAGTTTTTAAGTAAAATCTCTAGCTATACAATATGTAGTAAAGCCAGAGCAGCTTAATGTTTTAAAGATGTTTTAGTTTGTGGTATTTGCCAATACTTAGTTTATAAAAGTTCTTTATTGAAGTTTAAAGTTCTTGGACTGAGTAGTGTCTTAATTTCGTTATTAAGCTTTGCAGCGGAAAATTTAAGCATAATTTAATATTTGAAATAATTGATGAGTCTTGATTTTAAATTTGCATTTTGCAAGTGTTGTGCGTATTACTTATAAGCATATATTAAGATCTCCGACTCTTTGGATATAATTCCAGTTATGACAGATACTACTATTTTGGTGCTTGTGATTGAAGAGTTCTCAGCGATTTATGTGTCTTTATTTTGTTATAACGCTCTTAAAGCTTCAATTTTGAGTATAATGAAATGTTTAATGTAATTTATGAGTCTTAATTTTAAATTCGAGCTCCTTTTCTCGCTGTGTATGAATGTGTGTGTCCTGCTGTTTATTTATAGAGGTATGTATTAATGTTTTTTCGCATGTTTACACGTTGCTGTCAATAGCTGGAGCATGACACGCTCAATGGCGCTGCACTTGCTGTGGTTGTTGTTGTTGCTGCTGTTGCCGTTGCCTAGTTGCAGTTGCATCACCAGCACCAGCGGCAGCAGCAACTGCGGCAACTTCCGTCAGTCGTCAGAATGTCAGCGGCTGCTGCTGATGCTGCTGTGAATGGCATTTCAACAAAAGGACAGCTCTCATTGACGGCGTTGGCGCGGCTTTTGTTTACCGTTGGCATCGACTGCTGTCAGCTGTCGCCAGTTTGCCAGTCTCACGTTCTGGCTGCTACTGCTGTTGCATGCAACACCCACGCGCCTAAAATGCTTTTTGTTTAGCATTTGCATTGGCAGCTCGGCAATTTTGCGCTGCTGTGCGACCCTTTGCTTTCACTGATAATGAGCTCACACACACACTCACAGTAAGTAACACACCCACACACTCATACCTAAACACACACTTAGCTAGCTCAGCATAGCTCGACACTTGGCGACTTCTAGCTGCATAAAGGGTTAATTAAAAATGCACCAGGCCACAACAAGATTTATGCAAATGCTGTTGCCACAGCTGCGTGACACTGGCCTGCCACACTTCTGCTTTTCGCTGCTTCTTCGCAACTGCGACTGCCACTGTTTGGTCTAATAAATTTCAATTAAATGCGCTGCGCTTAAAGTTTGTGCCCCACAAATTGTGTCGCAGCAACGTTGTCAGCGATGTTGCGCCGTGGCTCAATAAACCAAGTTGCAATATATTGTTGTAATATTTTTTGATCACAAAATATTTGCCAAACTATTTTCCATGCGGCGAGTGCGGGCTTTGGCATTGGGTGGTGGCATGCGGCATGTGGCATGTGGCATGTGGCATGTGGCAGCAGCAGAGTGCCGCTAAAAAGCGCATTCAGTATGCAAGTGATTTGGCCAATCAACCGCAACAAAAGCAGCGTTGTTGAGTGCTCGGGGGCGTGGCGCGGCTATCAAACAGCAGTCATCGCACACACACACACACACACACACAGCCACAGAGTTACTCACACACACACATAGAGAGTCGCTTGTTCTCTGGGCAACCCCGACATTTGCAATTTGGCGTTTGGTAAAATGAAAAATTTTTTGCTTTTGTCAAAAATGAAAATAAATGGAACGCACTTTGTTCGCCTTTCATACACTACACTCAGCTGGAGCAGCGGATGGCAAGCAATTTGAATGTGGCAACAAAAATGTTGCACAAGACTAGCTGCAACATGCATGCTCTAAAATATCAGCATACAAAAACTTTTTGCGTTATCTTTGATTATGCTTAAGGCAAGCTATGCATACTTTTTTTCTGACATGGAATTAAATTGTAATTGAAAATGCGTGTATCGAGGTATGCAAATTCAGAAGAATGTATCACTTTGCATATCACTTGTTATGCATAATATTATCAGATAAGTTCCAAAAAAGAAATTGGGCAATGACTCCAAGAATAATGGCTTCGAAATTTTGAGAATATTTTAAATGCATTTAGAGGATTCCAAATAAACTTCTAAGTTTAGCTGCAAGTATTTAACGACTGAGCAGACTTTGAAAGTGGGGTGCAAGTGTCTAGTTCTTTTATAAAAGTTGCTGAAAGTTTTTCGGTCTTTAATTGATAAAAGAATTATAGAACTATAATACTTCTAGTTTAAGTAGACCCAATTTATTTCTACTCTACAAAAACACGCATTTATATACCATTATATTACATATCCAAACTAAAAGCTTTACTTCATTTAAAATGAAAAGTAGTCGATAATTCCGCTCACATATTAGAGCATTTAAAATTCGTTTGTTGAGTGCTTTCCGCTTAGAGTATTTTCGGTTAGCCACAGCAGTGTTTGTAATTCGCAATTTTGTTTAGCAGCTGCTGCGGTTTAGCTGGCAGTGAAAGTTATTTTTGATTGGATTTGCGCTTGAATGCAAACTGATGGCAGACTGCAGACTGCAGACTGCAGACGGCGGAAGTTCGCCAGGTCACCAGCAGGTAATCTGGCGACAAGACCAGCTGACATTTTACTCAATCCTCTGATAGGTTTGGGCACTTGACTAGTCGACTGTTCGCCTGCCTGTGGCAGACGAGCTCTAAACATAAGGAGTTGCGCCGGGGTCACGAGCAAAATGCTGCTCCACTCATATGCATATATAATGTGCTCGCTTTGACAGCACTCTTGTCGACTTAATTTGAGTGGCGGCCACAATCATGTGCCTACTGCTTTTTCACTCCTTCTCCTCTCGCTCTCTGTTTACTCACTCTAAAGTCAGGGAGTGGAGGCAACAGCCGGGGGCTTTAATGATGTCTCGCTGCAATTTAAAGTCCGGCCTGCAAAGGCAACTACTTGGCCTGTCCTGGTTTCACTTTTCCACCTTCTTCTGTTTGTTGTTTGCTATGCCTATGTGTGTGTGTGTGTGTGTTTGTGGATGGCGCTTTAATGAGTCGCCGTCAGGCAAACAGCAGCGAGCAGAGAGCAACGAGCAGCGGCCAACTTTTGTTTGATTGTTGCAAAATGGCTGCAGCAACAGACGGGACAAAAAGTCAAAGTGCAAAAGGAGATGCGACCAAGCGCCCCAAAAACACACATACACACATACAAAGTACTTAGACAGTGTGTATGTGTGAGTGTGTGTGCTGTATTTTGGCATAATTAAGCCGCTCGTCTATGTGTCACTGCTGAAAATAATGATGCAGCTGCAGTCCCACAACAAATCAACTTGAAATTCCATTGAGAATGTTGCCAGAATTTCGGTTTCAAAGACTGAGCTGCAGTTCGTTAGAATTATATGACAAAGTTGCCTTTATTAGAGAGAATAGTGCTTGACTGTGAGATATCCATTATAGATACAAGCAAAGAAGTGCGGTATTCATTTTAAAATTTACCAAAATAGAATATCACAAAAGTGATATGTAGAACTATATTAAAATATACCAAAGAGTACTAAAATAAACCTGATTGTCAGATAAAGCAACTAAGACTTGTAGCAACTTATTTCATATAAAGAAGTTCTTAAATAACTTCTACAATTTTCTGTCTGATCGTAACCAACTTTTAAGGAATTATAAGGATTATAGTTATTATTGTATCTACCAAAAATTCAATAATATATGTACATACTTTTGGAGCTGCCTCCCTACATACATTTCCAACAGGCACAAAGTAATAATACCCTTCTATCCTATGGGTTTTTGGGTATTCAACTAATAAGCATCAATAACAAAATTCGTTAATTATGACTTACTCGTATATGCTGTGGTGTATTTAATTATAGATTTGTATTTACCAAATGCATATAAATCATATTGTTGACTGTTATTTGAATGCATTTCAAATGCAAAGCAAAGCGTGGAATTAAAGTGATTGGAATTAACAAAAGTTTCGTGCGACGTATACGCAATATGAACGCTGCGCTTAAAGAGAGAGATTTTCTACCGCAGTTAGAAAATGAAAACCATAGAAAGCCATTTCATGGTGCGGAAAACACGCAGCCCGTGACAGCCATAATAACAAGAAAGCGAGTGGGAAGCGCGAGAGAATATAAACTACGGCGAAAAACAGGAAAAATAATATTTGCATGAAACACAATATTTGTTGATACTCGCCGGGTTTTCATATATTTTTTTTTGCATTAAAAAGTTTTCAAATGTGAGCGAGTATTTTGTGAGCGTTAAGTTATTTTTAGCTTGTTTTTTATTGAGATGTGCACTCAACAGGAAACCGAGCGAGTCTTATCGCTTAACGAAGATCAAGATCAATTGCAAGATCTATTTGCTGTATCGAGCTATCGAGCTGTTGGCCAACTGTGTTGACATTGCATTTGCATTTGCACGAGTTGTTGTTGTTGTTGATGTTGTTGGCGTCAGTCGTGTGTGGCTTAATTTGTGGTTAATTATGTAATTAATTATTAACGGTGCAGTGCATTTGCTGCGTTGCGGTTGACTTGCATTTCAAGCGGCTTAAACTGCTGCTGCTGCATTGTCAACATTTTATGGTCATGTTCAGTTAGTTGCACAAACAAGATGTTGCCAACACGCCCCCAAACAGCAGCAACGACAACGACAGCCAGTTGGCTTCAATTACACAAATAAATTGCTGCTCATTTGGCGCAACGAAACGAAACGAAACGAAACGAAACGTAAAGCCCAAAAACATCAACATTAACACTTTGCTAGCGAACCCAAAAAAAGGGGGAACAAAAAAGGAAAAATGATTGCAAATTATTAATAAAAGACGCGTTCGGAGACGCCAACAACAACAACAACAAGAACAACGAGCACATAACTTAATTGCAACTTGTCCAGGCGTTGTGATTTGTCAAAAGTGTCGCCGCTGCGTCAGAACTCATCAATTATACAATGTCCGACACTGAAATTGCCGAGAAATTTGTGTGAAAACTTCATTAAGCGGCGCGTCGCATCGCCCCAACAACAACAACAACGACAACGACAACAACTAAGAAGAAAATGCCGTCAAGAATGCTTGCCCATGAGTTCCTCCGCCTAGAAGCTTTTCCTGCGGACTACGCCTAGCAGGCAGTTAATGAAGAGAAATGGCCAAAAGTGTTTTATAAATGTTTGCCCTAACGGTCGACTGCTGAGCCGGTCTAACAACTTTCCCATAGACTATGTCTTTGCCGCTCTCTGTGTGTGTGTGAGTGTGTGTGTGCATAAGTATTCAGAGGCAGCTGCAACTTTCGACATATTTTGTGCAAAGAAAATAGTTGCATTAAGCACAAAGTTTGCCACAGAATATGGCGACAAAGTTGTTTGTCTTGCTTTAAGAACACGTTCAATGTGTATGTATGTGTGTGTAACGTGCTTTAAGAGCAGCCGCAAACAACTTGTTCAAAGACACTCGGGCGTATGAGCAACATCACTAGTTTTTTTTGCTGTGCCTTAAGAAAAAGAAGCTTTGATGAAAGAGTTCTTACTTGCTGTTCTCTCTCTTTCTATCTCTCTCTCTCTCTCTGTCTCTCTCTCTCTCTGTCTCTCTCTCTCCCTATCTCTCTTTGCGGCAGTTTTTTCTTAAGCCACCACTCGGGCGTATGATGAATATCAAAAGAACGCAATTTAATAGGCAGCTGCCTCTTAAAGAGCATACGTAATTCGTTGTGCTAGTTTCTGCTTTTCTTTTTTTTTTTTTTTGAATGTGGTTGTTTGCGATTGCTTAAGCACATTACTTCCTGCTTTTGTTGTTGCTGTTGTTGTTGTTGTTGCGGTTGTTTTGCGGAAGTGAGCATCGATAAATTTTCGTTTTTTACTTGTGTGTGTGGTATTTTTGGTGTTCTTTTGTTGCGGCCGCTTTGCTGTTGTTCTTGTTTTCGTTTTCGTTCTCGCTCTCGGCTTGGCACGAAATTTGCTAATAACTCGTGTGCTTTTATGGCGATGCTCAGCGAAAGATACGGAATGTTACGAGCAATGTCGGCCATATCTTAATAGATATATAGAGAGATATATATGCAAGGCTATTAATCCCGGTCTGTCAGTCAATTATACTACTACTGATACGACGCGTCGCTCTTTGACCCGAGTTCAAATCGCAAAATGTGAGTCCCCTGAAAGTCGACGACAGTCTCTCTTTGTATTGCCATAAATATGCCAGGCACGCTGGAGAGCAATAGACGACGGCATCAACAAGACGGCTGTCAACAGTCGAATATCTATATTTATTTGCAGCTAGCGAATAATAAAAATAAATAAAAAGCAGATATGAATGCAATGAACCGAATATGTTTTGACAATTTAAATGCTCAATTTGCATTTGGTTAACTGCAAATGCAAAAGAATTCAACACTGAATTCGACCAATTATGAATTTCCTGTTCAATGCTCTTGCACTTTGGTGTCAAATTGATTTTGTGTTGTTCGAAAAATGTGCCAAAAACAAACACCAAAAAGTCAGTTTGCATAGTAATTCGTTGCATTTAGAAACCAAAACTCGATTTGTTTGATCAAAGCACATCAAGAGTGTGATTTTTGTCATTGGACAGCGACGAGTGCTCAATCTATCTAGCTGCAGCTGGCTGCACTTGACCTCGGCTATTCTGTGAGGGGGGGAGAATTGGTGGCATAGTCGATTTAAAGGCTGACAACTGGAATTGAATTCGAGCAATTTGCATAATTATTAACAAGTTTTTTTTAGTGGCAAGCATTAAATCTCTGCTCTGATTTCCCTCGACATCAAAAATGTGCTACTATGTAGAGTAATCTTCTTGTTTTTTCTTGATTTCGGAGCAACTTCTGTGAGTCACAGATTTGTGGCCATTTATTATTTTGTGTGCACAAATTTACGGTCGAGAACTTGAAACTGCCTTGCAGAGAGCACACATACGAACCGCAAGAAGTTCGCTTTGATTTACTGACGACTGCAACTTGAAACTGAATTTTGAAACTTGCCGCAATTTTCAACAGTTTTACAAGTGCTTCGGGGGGCATTAAGTACATGTATACACTGCTACTGTCTGACAGCTACCGGTTGTGGTGAAAACAATTGAAAACTCTAGCCATAAATCTCAAAAATACCGACTATAAACTACAGATAGCTCTGCCTGCTCTCAACGCTGAATACAAAGATTAGTCAGTCAACAAAAAAAAAAAAAAAAAGAAGATAGAAATAGAAAACAAAAATCGACAAATCAACTCAAACATTCACTCAGCCATTGTTTGCAATTCATTGAGAATTGGCAATGACAGGTAGGCCAAATTCCAAATGCAAACGGCATATTCGCGCAACATTGCTCATACGCCACGTATTCATATAAAAAAAAAGCGCGCAGAAAAAAGAAAATAGCCCATATCGGCGCGTGTTTGTGTTTTCGTTTTTTTTTTTCTCTCTCGGTGGTGTCATTCGTGTTTTTTGGCTTCTCTGTGTTCTTTTTGATTATATTGTTTGCTGGCACTTAGCCAAGGTTAAAAAAAAAACAAAAAAAAAGCGCAAGTGGCCGACGCATGCATACAAAAATATTCAGCCTAGTTTGTTCGGCCCTTTTATCGACGCCCGCAGGCTTGAAACTAACAAGTAGTCGACACACACACATATGAAAGTAATAAATTTAAATAAAAATCAAATGATTTACGACATTACAACACACACAGACAAAGGCATAAAAACATCAACACGCAGTCGTATATCAAACGAAATATATAATATTTAGATTTACAAGCAATTAAATTGCAATTACAGCCATTAAATGAGCAATCCAATCAATTAGTCTTGTCACATTCTATTTGTGTGTGGTTTTCGTTTGACAAATGTTTCACTTGTAGCGTTGATAAGGATAAGCACTTGCTTGGGGTTAGATTTGAGAGCAATTACAAGCAAATGGTGCGTACAATGTTGTGATTTTATTAAGGTTAACTGATTCAAATTTTCATGGCAAAATTTCCATTAGGTAAATCATAATGATTTAAGGTGCCATGAATTAATAAACATTGCTATTCTTTTATTAATATTTTTGAATAGGAAAATTTGTACTACACTGAAAAAAGTCGAATTTGTGAAATCAAGAGCATTCGTTCTTAAAAATTGAGGTCTTGAAATAAAAACACTTAAAAAACTAAATCCGAAAACTAAAAACATTAAAAAAGTGTCAATAAGGCCAACAATATAAGATTTAGTTTACAAAATTTTGTAATTCATCGAAATTCCTATAAAGTTTTTATCTACTTTAAAAAATTTTCGTTCATAGCTCAGCTAGGCGATGTATTGCAGGGAATTTTTTGTGATCTTATAATTAGATTTTTGATTTTAAAACTATAAAATTGTTTCTTGTTATTAATGAGAATTTGGGACTTATATTTGAAGGTCTTATAATCAATATGTTTTGTTTAACATTTTTTCTACTTAAACATTAAGATTTTCATGTTCTTGACGCACTTTTTAAATCAAAATTCTTTGATCTAAGTTTTCTTGATTTTATAACAATCTTTTCAGTGTATTTTTATATGGCTCTATAAATAAATGAAAGGAATTCAAGCACTGTAAATAACTCTAATGATAATGGGAAACATATCACAAAGCGCTGAGTGACAAAATGAGACCAATAAAAAATAATGAACGATTCGTTATGATTTGAAGCAAAAGCTGCCACGAACAAATATATTTTTTAAAATGAAATCGCATTTTAATTGAAATAAAAAACGCCCGTACTTGCAGTTTAGATTGCAATTAAATACAAAACAAATAGAGCTAACAAATATGCTCGTTTTGCATTAAGAGTATTTTGCGATGTGCGACGCATTGAATTTTAAAATAATACACGTAGTATAAATATTATTTATATATATACACATATATTTATATCTGATGGTTACACACACATTAGTTCGTCTATTGTTACAGATGTTTTGCGTATCTAGCTGGAAACTATTTGCAGCCATATAAGGCTGAAGCTGGCACGTGCATCGCCCCTTCCCCACTCCCCTTTCTGCTCCCCTCTTCCGGTTTGGGGCACATTTATCGCCTGCATTTACCTGTGCTCAGCGTTCACTGGCAGCGGCGGTATCTTAATTGTGCTGTCAATCATTTTGCATATTTGCTCAGAGACAAAATGTTTGATGGCCAAAGCGACGGTCGCAGCGTACGCATAACAACAACAACAATAATAATGGCAAGATACATTTAAATAAATGTATAAATATAGTATAGATAGGCAATAAAATGTGCATAAGGTGGACGAACATGCGAAGATGTTTGCTGTCAAGTGGCCCGATAAATGCGGTCAGCTAAGTAGGATGACAAATCGTCAACGGGGGGAAATATTTTCGCATAGTTAGTCACGACAAAAGTCTGAAATTCAATGTTGATTGTTTTGTTCAATTAGCGTCGCGTAATATTTATGACTTTTCGATATCCATGCAGCAATTTACACGCCAACCAATTAAGTGAAAAGCCATCAATTAGCCAGAGAGAGAGAGAGAGGCAGAGATCGTGGGAGATCTCAACGTCAAATTGCGCATAAGAATTCGCACAATTGCTCAAAGTCAACAGGCAAAATACGATTAATTACAGACATCACAAGTTGTTGTTGTTGATGTTTGATTTCAGCACTTGATGTTTTGTGTGTTTGTTTTGATTTGGCATTTTGTTTCCCTCGTCACTTTTGATTGGCCAACTCAACTCAACACGCAACTGGAATCTTGATAGTGTGTTTGTTCTCTGGCAGCTTTCGATGATGATAACATTTACGATAACGATTAAATTTTTATATGCCCCCGCTGGCAGACATCATTGAGAACGGGCGCCATGAATGAATTAAGTTTAATGCAAATACTCATACTCATAATACTGAATTCCCCTACTAGATATATACATATATGAATAACTCGTAAAATATAAATCAACATGTGGAGCGTATTGAAATTGAAATTGAAATATGCCCATGATATATTGTGTGTGTACAGTTTATTTTCTTTTATATTCGCTTATTATTGCAGGCTACACTTAGCATGCTGATGATTGCATGTTCAAAATATTTACGAAAGAATTCATTGGGCCCCGAAAGTTAATAAAAAGATTAAGTGCGTTTAATTTAATTAATTACGCACGCAGCGTTAAATTGGAATACTAAAGTCTAAAGGTCATTTCGAAAATTGTTAAAATATTTGTATAAAATATATTAATGTTTTTCACTCAGCTTGAGTCATTCAATTTTAATCGAAAACTATTTAAAAATATTGCCTATAAAATCGATATGTACATTTTAAGAGTTTCCTTCGTTTATTCGATGCTACAATTAGCTAAGCCATTTGAGCTACATAATCGATCAAAAGTTGATGGCAAACTATTTTAAAAATATTTGTAAAACACATTTTGCTGGCAGGCAAGTACTTGGAACTCGCTTAAGTCACTTCACAAAATCTGAACAGTTTGGCAAAGTTACTTGCTGACCTCTCACAGCTCACAGCTAACATCATCACATCGATTGGGGCACGGGGGCTTCTGGTGGCAACACTTGTGCCACAAGTTGCGATAAGTTCTTCCACGCCTGTTGCTGACAGCACTTAAGCGGCCCAAGCCCCAAACCAAACAGCAATAGAGCTTGCGTCAAAAACTTGAGGTAATCAACGGCATTTTATGTTGATTTGCCACTAAAGTTTTACTGGTTCCACTTATCTCAGGGATACTACGTCTACGGCATTTGCCACAAAAGTAAATGACTTTGCATTTCGCCCTAATGACAACAAACACATAGACACACATATCTCTTCATCTCTACGCCTCTGGAGACACCTTTCACAGGTGTCATTAAAAGTTTTCGCTTAATAGTTTAATTTCCTGACAGGGCTTTAAAGAAAATGTGCGTATATGTGCCACGGAAACGGAGAAAAGTGAGCAAAACCTCAACAAAGGTGCGAGGACATTAAAAAAGGTAAACATTTGATTTTGGTTTTTGGGGTTTTTCGGTAATAAATCTCTGTCTGACAGTTGCTGCGAATTGTTGTTGTTTTTGCTCATTGCTTTTGCATTTGTTTTGTGTGCGGACAGTTGACTTATTTTTCATTTTGTGGTTGCTTAAGTAGCAACCGTTTTTTGTTTTTGTTTTTTTTTTAGTTTCCTCTCAACTAATGAAACACAATACTGCCATATTTGCACTTTATTGTCTTGAATAACGTATACGCACCTGCTACTATAGTTGTTATTGCTCGGGCTTTCGTGTCATTTGCTGGCGCATTTAAAACATGACTTCCTTTATCATTTTTATGCTCGTGCTATTTGCCTTTCCTTAATTGTTCGTGACTTTGCCTTCTCCTTCTGCTTCTACTGCTGCTGCTGCTGGCAGCAAACAAAGCTAGCGCAACAAATTTACATTCATGTAATTACGTAATCAACGGCAGTCTGGTTACAAGCAGAGAGGGAGGAGGGAGGGAGAGTGTTCGAGAGTGAAGGACACCACGAAGTTTACTTTATGCAGGCGTTGCTTTGATTTCCGCCGGCTTCCTTCCGGTACACCTTATTTACATCGCCATTATTCTTTCTCTTTTCGTTATTTTTTTTGCTACGCTTTTTTATTTGTACTTTTCATGTGTGTGTGTAAACACACACGCACACTTGCACACGCACACACACTTTCCAGTTAATTTTTAATTAATTTACATTTGAAATTGTTGTGTATGCTTTCTAGCTTCTGCTGTTCTTGTTTTTTGTTTCTTTCTTGCAGTTTAGTGTCGTTTTCTTTTTTTGTTGTTTTGTTTTTCTTTTGGCTTCTGCTTGATTAACAACCTGCACACGTGCCGACAATTTAACCAGAGCTAAGCACTTGTAACAATCGTAAAACTATTCGGAATTTAACTAGTTCGCCTTCGCTTCACTTAACATACACTGCAAATAAGAAGAGACAATTTAAAAAAACTTTGTCAGTGCCATGTCAATAAGTTCTATGAAAAAGTATTCCTCGAATTTTCGGAAGTCAAGTTGATATTCAATTGATATTCCAATTCTCTAGAAATCTGATTTATTTTGTGAAGTTCAATGCTTTTATTTTCGGTTTATTTTTACTCCAATTATAGATATTGGTTTTAGTACATTTCCAACTAAGTAATTATAGATGCCTGAACTAAGACTAACATGAATAGCTCTTATTCATTTATACTTCAGTAAATTTAGTAAGAAAATTTCTATTAAGCTATTTATAGTATTTTTTGGTTCTATATGTATTTATTGAGTTTGGTATTTAATATTGGTTTTTAACATTTTTCCAATAAAAAAGTTGTAGGTGTCTGACCTCAGTCTAAATTAAATACACTTTCACTCTTTTTATACTTTAATAAATTTTGCAAATTTTGCATTAAGCAAATTATTAATATTAAATTATTGTATATATAAGTTTTAGTATATTTGCATCCTCTGACCTGAGGCAAAGATGCATACTCTCTCATTCTTTTCAAACTTTACTAAATTATGCAAAACAATTCGCTTTAAGCAAAATATTAAGATGCTTTCATTGTTGGTGTTTTTTGTATATTAATTTTAGCATTTAGTTTATGTTTCAGTATCTTTCTATCCTCTGATCTAAGGCAATAATGAAGTCTCTCATTCATTGTATTCATTAATAAATTTAGTAATCGATTTCTCATTAAGAAGATTGCATAGATGCTTTCACTTTTGGTGTTTTTAGCTCTGTTTATGTGTTTATATTGGTTTCAGTATAAAATAGTGGTACTATTTCAAACTGAATTAAGATAGATGAAAAGTCTCTTATTTCTTTTATGCTTCAGTAAATTAAGTATTAAATTCTCATTAAGTCAATTGCTAAGGTGCTTTTCAACGTCTATCGCAAAAAGGTTTGCGTCTAATAATTATTAGAATAATTAAGTAACGAAGTTGGAACATATTTTTTCGCATTTTTTAATAGTTTTTTGCAAATTGTTTGTAATAGATTTTAACTACTCTGTTTTGCTTACAACACACAACAAATCTATTGTTGAAAATGAACAAATGAAACGAACTGAATAATTTTTAATAAATTAGTTTCAAGCAATTTAGGTAAGCACCTTATATAGCTCTACTCACATATCGACTGCAATGCGAGAATGTGTCTCATGATGTCTCATGCATTGCAAAGTCCACACAAATCGCTTTTAGTATATATTATTTTAAACTAATTGCAAATCTCTCGAGCTCGAATTCCCTTCTAATCTCTATAGCAACGTCTGTGTGTTAGGCCCAAGAATTTGCCTCTTTGTATGTTTGATTTTCCATTTCCAATTCAGTCTGCATAAATGTTATTCCGCAGATAATGAAGGGCACTTTACATTTCCAATTAATCTATGTTGGTTTTAGAGAGAATTCATCAACTTCACTAACATTTCACATTCAATGAGGGGAACTTGAATCATCACTTGAAGCTCTTAACTTCCACACGTTTCTATTTGTTGTTTATTTTATTAGTTTTATTTTTTTTTTTAGAAATTGCAACTGTTGATTATGCCAGCAAATAATTCGTTTATTTATTTTTTAATATATTTATTTTTGTTTCCCCCACAGAGCGTTGAAAATTGGCAAAGTGATTCAACGTCAGGTGAATTAGTTTATTATTTTTTTAAATATTATTTTAAGCTAACAAGGTGGCGAAATGCCATTCGTTCTACTTCTTTATGCACTTTTGAAATAAATTTTGTATTCATTTTGCAAACATTTTTCGCGCGCAATTTTCAATTTGAAAAGTATTTAGCTTGATGTGATTTTATGTGTGTGGGCACAAATCGAGCGCTTTTGTTGGCAGGCGAACGCAACGCGGCAAAATTTTAAAACAAACTGACTGTGCGAATTTTCCAAACTGGTCCATTGAGTCTGAAAAGCCAGTGAAAGGCAGTCGCAGTCGCAGTCGCTGCTGGTTCGTCGCAGTCGCTGTCGACGCCAGCGGCAACGTTTTCCGCTCTCTCAGAGAGTCGACAACTTACGCTCTCTTTGTTTGGTCGGGTCGAAACGAAACAGAGGGAAATTCTGTTTTTGCGTTTGTTTGGGAAATTTTCTTGGCGCGCAGCAGCTGCTGCTTGGCGCCGCCTGTGAGGAGGCGCCACTCACACACACAAACACACACACGCACTGTGGTCGCCAATATGGGCCTAAGGGGATTCGTTTGATGAAACGCCAAAGGCGAGGGGCGGAGTGGGAGACCACCTCGGGTGCCACGTGCGAGCTGCTTTGGCTGTCAACATGGTACGTGCCCAGCGTTGTGGCGATTCATAGAGTTTGGCGTGTGTTTTATGAATGAATAATATGGACACAAGGAGCAAAATAATCATTGGTTATTAGTTGAGCAGTTCACGGGCTGCTCTAAGACTCTAACAAAGAGAGAGAGAGAGCCAATGCTCTGGGCTGTTGTGATAATTAAAGTGTTCAACGGAATGAGCTTAGTTTTTAATTGATTTAAAGCATTCTGCCACAACTTGTTTGCTGGGTTTCCCAATTTTCTTTATGTGTTCTCTCTCTTCAATGGAAATTTGCACAATGCCAATCGAAGACCAATGGCAGCTGCTGCCTCTTTTAATGTAATTTATTGAAACGTGCATTGGTTGCGCTTCGCTATTGAAAAGCGCCAAAAAAAAAAAAAAACGAAGAAGTTTGGCGTGTCAACCAAACGCACATACCTTTATATACTCTGTTGTATATAGTGAAGGTACGTTTATGTGTATTTTATGAACGTGTTTGGAATTTGATGGGCTGTTTTGTTAAATTTTTTTTTTTTTGTTGTGCTCGGTTCTCGTTCTTTGCCTTTGGCATAGATATGAACATATTTTGCTTGCTTTATAACTGTATTTAATAGCTCACACAATGCGTATACGTAACTTGCCACAAAGCAAATGAAGGATTTGCTTGCCTTTTTCGCAGCGCACAAAAGTGGACCATAACTTGTATTTACTCTGGAGCGGCTTTTATTACGCTCTGAATTGAATCGAATGAGTGGCTCTGAGTTGAAGAAGAGAAAGAGAGAGAGAGAAGCGAGAAACTTATCGCATCATGTGCGTCCATTTTACGTGCCTCAAATATATTTATTTGGTTTTTTGGCAGCTCAGCAAACATTGCGCGCCACTTTTGCCTTTTGCCACACGAACTGAACTGTTGCTTTTTACTCTGTCTGTTTGCTCGAAGCATTCGTTGCATTTCGTTGCATATTTGTACACGGCACGTGCCAGGCGCCAGGCTATAAAAAAATATCCGTCATTGAAACAAAGCCGGCACAACTTTGCGTAATGTGTTCGCGTTCGCGTTCGCGCTCGGTGGCGTATGCGTAATGCGAGCCGCTTTTGAAACCGAGCGTCGGTCATTTAAGCCACTCGAAGACACATTTCATTGCCAAGCCGGGGATGGGGGGAGGGGGATGTGAACACCGCAGTAACCACAATAGCAATTTGATGTGGTTGAGCGCCAGTTTTATTTAATGGCTTTTGTCTTGCTTCAATCGTTCGCACACAAACATTGACACCTACAAACTGTAAACAGATATGGCCTGTGTTCTCTTCTCCTCTGCTCTGTTCTGTTCTGGCTTAGTTACTTATTTATTGTGCCGCAGCTGCAGTTGGTTTAAGCCCCCCGCATTTGGCATACATGATTATGAATTACAATTCACTCCGCCAAAACAATCGAGTCGCAGTTAATCCGCATGGTCTGCTTAGCAATTACACTTTGCATTTGGGCCAAAAAGGATTAGATCATTGTTGCTGCCAACTGCGATTAGGTTTACCGAATGCTGACTTTGCATATTTAAAAATGCAAAATTCGAGTGAAAAGTTGAGAGAGTTTGAAGAGTGCGCATGAAAAATGAAAAGCGAAAACTTTCCATAAAGCCGCTTGGCCATTAAATTAACAAATTTTGGTTTGTTTTAACGACTGCTTTTTAATGTTGGTCATCAAAATAATATATTTTCGAAAAAAAACCAGAAACGAAACAAAACGAATTTACGCTTTTGGATGATGACCTGCACCTTTGACTGCGGCCGAATCCGGAATACGGCAAAGTTGTGTCAAATATTTTTATTTAATAAACAAACGCAGCATTAAGTAGCAACAAAAGCGGTACGAAAACTTGGCCAACTTGGTGCGGAAATTTAATATAAAAGTTAAAATACTAAATAAAATACTGCGCGCAGAACTTTTTCTTCCACGAAACTTTTGTTGTTGCCAGCCCCGGAGTAAAGTAGCCGACGATGGAGAGCGAGAGAAGAAGCATGAAGCGTGTATGACGAATAGGAAAATAAATAAATAGGAAAAAGGCAAAAGGAAAAAAAAGAAAGAAGTAAGAGTGAAAGAAAAAAAAAATAGAATTTACTTAAGCATTAATTTGGCAATTCTAAGCGCGGCAGAACAGCAAAAGCACAGCACAGCACGTTACTCATACGCCCCATTTAACAATCTGTGCTTATTGTGTAAACTCTTTTCAACTTTCCGAGCTCGAGCATTGCAAAATGAGCGAGAAAAGAAATCTTGCGGCTCAGCTGCTTGTCGGTTAAATGGCCTAAAAGTAGACAACAAAGCCACGCACAAGCTGCGTTTAAGTGGCTCCGTTTAAGCGTTTAATCATCGACATTAAAAGCAATTGCTTGTCTGCCTTGTTTGGCAGTGAGTGTGTGTGTGTGCGCGTGTGTGTAGTTGTTGTACTTAGTTGTATCGCTTTGTGCGGCTTCTTTTGCTGTTTTTGTTACCGACCATCCACAAAATACTGCTGTAGGCAATTTGTTGTGAAAATGCCTTTTATCTGTTTGTAACCTGAAGCCATTTGACTGGTTTAATCGTGAAAATTTAGTGCGAAAATAAATATTTGCATATCTATGCCATTTTCATCATCTCATTTATACGTTATGATTTGATGGCATATTTAAAGCTCGTTATAGTGTCACGTTCAAAGTGATCATCATGGATTAGCCTATAATAATCAAATCGGACATTTACTTTTCATTTCATATTTTTGTTTTGTTTATTTCAATTTGTTTTTATGTTGGTTTCGATGACAGACAACTTTGCTCTTAAAGCACCCAATAGAGATTCATTTGGGGTTGACACAAATAAATACACAAATAAATCAATTTGTTTTGTGGGTCATAAAGCTGTCGACCCGATACAAATGATTTATACACCAAGTGATAGTTATTTCCTCAATATGTATTCATCGAAAGATACACAGCTAAAGCTCAGGTATCGATGGGAGAAAGTATTCCAAACGCAATGGAGCTGAAAGTGAGATAGGAGATATTCCGAGGAATATTATTGGCTTTCGGCTGTCCATATTTAACATAAAAAGGATGGCTATTTTAATCTAAATTATACACAATGAGGTACAGGGTTTAAACCTCCCATAAATAAACAGATTAAATCGCGTAATTAACTTACTTTTTTCTTTATCGACTCATGCAAAAGTTGGCAAAGTCTTTGCCTCTTTTTTAGTTGGCAAAATATTGAGTGAAAAGTCTTTGGGAAAAAAGTTTTTCCTAATGGCGCTGCTAATTGAAGTTCTTTTTTCCTTTCGATTTGCCTTTTTTACTTGGCAAAAAGGCTCTTACATAATTTTGTTGGGGCATTTTGTAAAATCAAATAAATATAAAAGCAGCAGTTGTACACTTTTAATTATTCACATTGATGTTGCACGAAATCAAAGAGAAGCCGATGAAAATTGATTTTGAAAATGTTTTAAATTTCAATAATGCAAAAGCCAGACTATAAAATAAAAGATCACACACAATAGAGGGTGATACCATTTCAATGGCCCCTCATTTGCATGTAGCACGTACATACACATACACACACACATATGCAAACACAGTTTCAATGTGAATATAAGTCAGGCACAGCAAACTGAATCCCCAAGCGCGCAACAGGCGCAGACACAGTTGAAAAAATAAAGAAAAACTAAGAGAACAGGAACGAAGCTGAAAGAATTAGACATAATGGCATAATGTATTAAATTTAATTTATTTTTAAATGCGTTGCGGCCAAAAATGAAAAAGAGACAAAAGCGCTACAAATTGACTTAATTCAATTGTCAATCGGATTTGTTGTTTAAAGGTGCTTCAACAACTCGGCGACTGAAATGCATATTAAAGTAGTTGAATTATATTGTATTCAAGAACCTTTGTTCTAAATGAAGAGCTGCTATCCCTCCGCTGGCAAATTGAGTCGACAATTGTACTTGTTGTAGTAAGTATATTTATTGTTCATATAGTTCTCTCTCTCTCCGCAGCAACCCGCACGTTTTTCATATACCATCGCTTTGTCACACACACAATAATTTCCGGATGGCAATTTCCGTTGGCAAGTGGGAAATTTACTTGGCAATGGCCTATAAAGAAGCAATCCCCAGAAATGAGCAGCTCACTGCTCGAACATGACAGCGAAACGAGAGTTGAACAAATGAAGTACATGAATCGGTCGAGAATTTTTATGAAAGCGCGAAATAAACTGACAGCAAAAGCGACAAACGAAATACACTAAAATATTGAATATATTAATAAGGCATAAAAATACAAAAATCCAGAGAGAGTTAAATTGTGATAAAGTAAAGCAATTTGATAATAAATATTGTCTGATTATTTAAAAAATATATTTGTTTGGGCAAAAACTTCTACTTATGAAGGGTCTTTGCAGCTTTGGCTGACATTCTAGTATATTTTAGTACTTAATGGTATATTTTGAACGTAGTACCATAAAAATATACCAAATTATAACATGCATATTTTAGGTATATTTGCGGTATATTATTTTTAATATATTTTAAGAATAATACCGCACTCTTTTCAAAATGGAAAAGAAAACAATCGACTGTAGTTTTCTTACATGTTTACTATAGTGCATATGCTTCGATTAGAGTATAATAAGCAGCGCATTCTTGTGTGTGTGCGTGAGCATGTTCTTTATGTTAAATATAAAAAGATTGCTAGTGAATTTGCCGCCATTTCAGCTGCTGTTCGTTCGTACACAACTATAAAAGCTACAATAAAGGTTGACAGTTGAACAGGGGCTTGCAACCAGCATCTTGGCGCCATGTCATGTAAAGCTGGATCAGCCCAATACATATATAGTATACATCTCTTCGGTGCTCTCGTCGCATGTGTCAGTACAATTAAAGGCATTAAGCGATACAGTTGTACTTTTCAGCCAACGGGTTTGCGCCCCGTCAAGGTAACATTCACATACATAAATATGCATGAATGTGGAGCATTTGGCTGCGGGCGCCAATTAGCATCAGGGATACGGATTCTTCGTGTGCCACAAGATAAGCCAACAACACACACACACACACACAGCAAAAGTTGGTGGCATTAAAAACTTGCTGTGATTTGTGTGCTGCGCTTGAGCACAAAAAATGTGCAAAGTTTAATGAATGTCTGCAGCTTATTTTGTGGGAGTATTTAAGAGTGATTACGAGAGTTACGAGTGCAAGTTGCTTAAAGCGCGATAAATGCCAGATCAGTTCCCTTGATTTAGGTGTAGCAAAAGTTAAGCACACAAAAAACAAGACACCACAAATCTTAAATTCTTGAAGTACAAACTTCAATTTCTAAGAGGCAGATAGGCAGCTTGAATGGCCAGTTGGCCAACTTGAAGCAGTTTTTTTGTTACAGAATTTATGGTGGCTCGTTAATATGGGCATATTTGTGGGCCTGAATGTTCTGCTTTTGCTCATGTGGCAGATACCAGCATTTTTACAAGCCCATATAACAGGGCTATAAATTTTAAAGCCTCACATTTCATTTACCCATTTTGGCCAAAACTTTTTTTTTTGCGTTGATTTTTGTGGCGTTCATAAAATTATTGAGAAATACTGAGGCGACACAACTTCAGCATAAATATTTCTATCTTCAAGCACAATGACAATAATTTACAATTGATTAGCCGCGCCTCAAGCTGAGAAATGGGCAAAGGGCAAAGGGAAACCTGTCAGTGACCCTAATTTTTCGAATTCTTCATGCTTTAAGCCAGCTGCTAGAAATGTTGAGCATTTTGGTCAACTTACCCGTTGGTAATAAATAATAATAGCTTATTTGCGTGCAAGGTTCTTGGGCTCCATGCATTTTAAACCTGCCCGAACTTGAGTTGTCCTTGCCAAGAATTCACTTTGAAAAGGAAATTTTGCTATTTACATAAATTCAATGTCAAAAACCTGCAATGGACGAGAAATCTTTTTAAATTTCCAAAGCTAATTTACAAATTATCTAATGTCGTAATATAGTATTCAATAATTATATATTTTATTATTTTTCCAGGAATTCACTTTGGAAAAGGAATGTGAGAGAAATATCTAAGGCTAATTTAAAAATTATCTAATGTGCAGTTTATTAACCATTAATGGCACAACATTATTTAATGTAGTTAATTATATACATTTTATTATTATGGACTGTGCAAAGTCATTCGCATGCATATTATTAACCTCATTAATGTTGATATAATTTCATCTTTTATTATTGTTATTGTCATAGCAATTTAAAATTCATAATTGAAAATGAAAATGGCACTGGGAAGACTGACGAGAGAGTGTCTTCCACACACATTGTGTTGTGGTGGCTGCCTGTAAATATTGCATCCGCTTTTCATTAAGCGGTTCAGCGGAAGTGTGCTTAAAAGCAGCCATAAACACATACACCCACACACACACACACTCTTACACCCACGCACTGATTTTAATAACTTTATATACACAATAAAAATGATCGTTGTTAATTTTCACCTGACGAGGGGAAGCATGAAAAAGCAAAATGAGTCAAATTAAATCTGCGGCGTTGTATTCAGTTTTAATGCCAACGCGAATGCTGTGTGTAGGTGTGTGGCTTTACATATATACGCTTGTGCATGTGTGTGTCTGTATGTGGTTATAAAATAAACGTCGACAGTTTGTGTGCTTTGGCATTGTTGTGTGAGCATTAGCCTTGTTTTGCCCGCATTCTCTCTCTCTCTCTCTCTCTTTGTCGCCTGTCGCCAATGCAAATTCAGATTTTAGAGATTTAGTAAGCAGTTTACTCTTGATTTCATTTATGTTCATTCATTCATTTCCAGTACCAAACAAAAAATTTGCATTTGCCCCTGCTGGCCATATGCAAATGCCCGGAATGCGAATGCTGACAGCACATTAATAACAAGAGAAGACGTGGTAGCACAAAAAAAAAAAAAAAAAAAAAATTGCAAAAAATAACATAAAAATTTATTTACCAGACACAAAACTCCAAAATACTAAAAGCGCAAAGGATACAACAGACTTGGAATTCAGACTTGCAGGCATAAGGCTAACAATAATTTCTGCTGATAGCAGCAGCATTCCCAGTTGATACAACACGTAATTCATGTTGCCATAGAGCTGCTGACACTGCGCGTAAAATTAAAAGCCAATATGCGGCATAAAATCCAACAGCAACCAGGTTTCATACTTCAGAGACGCACACTCGCACATTGAGATAGAGGGACAACATTATTGTATCGTTACAATGTCTATGGCACGACGACAGTCGAGTCTGAGTTAGCAGCTGTCGCTGGGTGAAAGCTAAAGCAACTGAAATGAGAGCAGGAGCTGGAGGAGCACCCGGAGCTGGAGCTGGAGCTGGAGCTGAAGGTGCCTTTGATTGCCGCCTGCCACTTGATATGGCAATACAGCTGCTTCCTTTTGTCGTGTGCCTTGTGTGCGGTTTGTTTGCGTTCCCACGGGTTCTAACGCGTTATTTGCCTATGTATGTACATAGATGCTACTCACACCTCCGCCTCACACGTGGCTCAACAACCTCGCAAAATGTTCAAGTTCAAAGTGGCGGTAAATGCTGATGGCAAAACAAAGTCAGAAAGAGAAAGAGAGCGAGAGAGAGTGGGAGATAGACACACACCTGAAATATGTGCACATCGTATATGAAGTTATTTAGTTATAGATATGTGCACACGCGACTGTGGAATGTGACTCACTCTAGTTGCACTACCATTATAAATAGACAAGCGGCACAATGTTCTCGGTTTCTCTACATCACACACACGGTGGAAATTCAATTTGCATGCATTAAAGGTCACATGGGGTCCCCGGGTTCTCAGTTTTAAAAATAGCAACAAACACAATAAAGCTGAGAATAACAAACAATGCTTTGTATACATATTTATTTTCCCACTGCTTTACAGCTGAATAGATTCCACACACAGGCACGCATAAAATGTGTTGCCTACTTTTGAGCTGATGCTTAAAATACCATTTATTTGAGCATTACTCACTGCCGATTCTACATACTTACAATTTTACAATTGGTATCCCAATTGTAATACGCATTTATGCTATTTGTATTTACTGTTTTGTTTGTCGTGTCTCTATTTACTGTCCTGCACCACACAAAAGATTCCACATGCGACACATCGAGAAAAATATGCTGCCTACTTTTGGGCTGTTTACTTTGAATCGTATTTATGGCACGCCTACAATTTTCCAATTGACCTGACAATTTGAATACAATCAAGTTGCTAAAAATAACATCGTTATTTACGTGTAACGTAAGTTTCACACACATTTTTACCACACTTTTATACTGCAATTTAAACACTATAAAGCATGTCAAATATGCAGATGATCAACCAGTTTTACCTGTCCATAAATTTATATGCGCCACTAAAAGTGTTTTCTTACTTAATACACATTTTATTGCACGTAACTGATTGAAATTTTACTACTACCAATCAATTGTAGTACATAGTAAATACTTGTATTTATCCGAGCAGCATCAATTTCAATTTAGTTTCTTTTCTAGTTAATTTGCGACAACTTAAGATTTGACGATGATCAGATTAAATTCTCAAATGCCAGCGAGTCATTCACTTTTGTGTACACTTACAAATTACTTGTACTTGCACATAACTTATTGCCAGACAACTCTAAAATGTAGCATACTTTGCAGCGCTAATGTGCTTGTAGCTTTTGCCTGGTCGCAGCTGCCTGAAACGCATTTGAATTTGTCTCTGCAAATCAGTTATGGCGCTCATTCACTTTACGAGTGTACCGAGTACACTCGGTTTGTCGTTTTTTGTCAAATCAAATAAGTTCAATAGCCTCATTTGCAAACGCATGAATAAATTATACTGATTACTTAGTATCCAGCGAAACGAACGAACAACGTTTGCCCCCGCGCAACGCCCAATTAACGCACCTTCCGCACAATGTCAGGTAATTTTCAAACCAAACCAAACCAAAGCAAAGCAAAGCAGCCAACCAAACCGAACGCCTCTTAAATATTGTTGCTACTACTGCCTGGCTGCCTTCCTGCTGCCTGCCATTGTTGGTAAAGGAAAAAGCAATGGCAGGCTGGCTGACAGTCTGAGATTTATTACCAGGCTTGAGCCAAAGCGAACGCTAATAGCCTCAGGCGTTGCTCGTGGCTTGCTTGCTTGCTTGCATTAAATACCACATACCAAAATCATTAAGTGGGTGTCTTAAGTGAATAACCAAATTTACATTATAATAGTTTCATTTCGAGTTGTGTCAACTTCGTGTGAAACACTTCAAAGTGGAAGGCGCAAATGAAATACTTTAACATAAAGTAAATTGTTGACATTGTCTATAGGGTATTGCGCATTTGGTTCAAAAGCTTAATCTCGCTGTTTGCTTTTGAGGCTCTTATTGGTTTAAATGCTTACAAAATTCTAGTAAATTTTGCCCAAGCAGCTGCTGCCTAATACCTATTGCTTAATGCGTTGTGTATCATGTGACGCCGTCTGGATGAGATTAATTAAATTTCACGGTGGCTTTAAAGCGACCTTCAAGTTGCCACCGAAGTTGAGTTGCGTTGAATGGCAATTGGGATTAGAACGGAATGGGCGTGGATCATCAGGAGATGGATGATTGACAACCTGGCGGCATTGTTCAGCTGTCAGCTGCTCTAGTCAGTCATGCAGTGAGTTGTCTATTGTCGTAACAAACAAAAAAAAAAGTTGTACTTTTATTGCTCTAATCAAATCAAGCGTCGGGGTTTTGTCAACTTCAAGAACCATTAACGAAATGCCATCAAATTCTAGTACTCGTCATTGTATTTGCATACGCATGTCAGCATTAACATTCAAGCAAAAAACTCTCCTAACAATTCTTATATTTTTTTTGTGCGTTTTGCATTTTCATAATTTCACATGTCAGCGAAGGCTGTTGGAGGCTGTTGCCACATGTGGCACATGCAAAATCAAAGCACAAAGGCTTCGGTTTCCACTTATGTAAATGCCTTCACAGCGTTGTCGAGTATCTGCAGCATAAATCGAGGCTGACGAACACTTTGGATTTGGTTCGGTTTGTTTTTGGTTTAGGAATTCCAAAATGGAATGCAGACTCAAAGATAACTTTTGTCTCTCTGTCTCTCTGTCTCTCTCTCTAGCTTTATCTTTGCCTGGCCGTGGAGAAAATGTAATTTAAGTTGCATAGAAACTCACACACATGAAGTCTGCAGGTTGCCAGCTGCGGCTTGCCAGACCTTATTGATTGAAAACTGCAGCACAGCTTTAATTCAAGTGCAAGTTTGGAAGGAAGCCATAATCGACAAACTCCAAGTGAATGTATATTAATTTCATTTGAATGCATTTGCCAGAAATTTGACTAATTTACTTGGCAACAGCAGTTGATGTCGCAATTTAGTTGCTTGGCAAAATATTTACGGACCACATGACAAGTGCTAATAATTATTATTTAATGCACAGCATCCTTTACAATTTCAAGTGCCTCTTGATACACAAGACAAGCAAGCTGATATCTTAATTAGGCACTGCAGAAATTGTCGACGTTTTTCATTTGCTGGCCGGCAACGACAGCAAAATTCATTCTCTAATTGCTAATTATAAAATCTCGACTATCAAAGGTGCAATTAATAAACAATTTCCACAATATTATTGGTAGTTTTTCCAATTAAATGTGTAAATATTTTATGGCCACATAATTTAATAATATTTAAGCGAATTATAGTTTCTAATTAAATTCAACGTATTTGCTTTTAAACACTTGCTGTTAATTATTTTCTAATAATTAATACTCATTAATATTGTTTTGTGTGTTTTATTATTTCTGGTTTTGTAAACAATTTTCAATCGCATTGAATAGAACGATTTAGACCATTGTTTATGTTAAACAATGCGATTGGAGCGCACAATAAAATGACTTTTGCAATAAGTCATGACTACAACTTTGTGCCTAGTCATTAAGTTAAAAGCTTTTGCTGTTTATTTACCATACAATGGCAGCAGTCAGCAGCCAGTAGCCAGAAGACAGCAGGCAGACAGGAATTAGATAGACTTTAAGGCATATCGTAGAACTCGAACTGGTTGCCATACAGTTGCTAATGAGCCGAGCCAAGAATATATAGATTGAAACGGAGGTCGAATTCAAGGCGCAGCTGTTGTACAAGTCGAGCGTGTGATATGTGTTTCAATGGGATCAGGGTCAGGCTACCAATTGGAAGCACAAAAAACAAAAAAAAACGAAGTAAGGAAAGCTGCTGTCGAGTGTGCTCGACCGAGATACAAGCTACACATTTTCAATAAAAAGAAAACAATGCGGTATTATTCTCAAAATATACCATATTAATATACTGAAATTATACTAAAATATACTGCATACTATATATGGTATTTTCATATACTATATTAACTTACTACCATTTTTAATAAGAGCAAAACAATGAGGTATTTTTCTTTAAATATACCAATATACCAAAATACCATAATATACCAAAGGCTTTATTTGGTATATCAATATACTATGATAATTCGTTACCATTATAGCAAAACAATGCCTTATTATTCTTATTTAATATACTAAAAAATATACCAAAAGCTATATTTGGTATATCGATATACAATGATAACTTATTCTGCCTGTTATATAAATTTGCTGTAGAAACAATGCTATAATACTCTTCTACTCTATGGATAGCGGGTATAAAAAGATAGAAAGAAGAAAAAGAGCCTGGTTTTTGTTGTTAAACTTTAAAAGAGTGGCAGCAAGGAGATGAGGACAAAGCAAATACACACAAATACACTTGCAAGCAGCTGTCCTGGTGCCTGTCTGTCGAGTCGAGTCGTGCCTCGTGTCTCACGGCTATTATGATAACAATTGTTCGTTCATGTGCGATTAAGGTCAAGAATACCAGCAGCTGCTTTAAGCTGCTGCTGCTGATGCTTTAAGCTAAGTGTGTGCATGTGTTTGTGTGTGTGGGAGACAGCCAGTCAGTCAGTTGTCATTAGCATACTTGAGCAATTGCTGGCAACAATGCAGCATGCATAAAAACACTTAATTGTGCCTGGCCATCAACGTGTTGGCACTTGATGAAGGCTCACGTCTCACACTTTTGCGGGGGACAATAACAAAAAAGCAGCCCGAAATGCTGCCACAAGGACACAAACACACACACACACAGACACATACACACACCCGCAGCGGAGGGCTTTAAATGTTTCATGGTTTTGCTTAGCAGACCGCAACGATGTCGAAATTGCAAATTAAAGCTTTAAATATGCATGCAGCTTGGTTAAGTGGGCAGACACTCGTTATTTGTTTTTTTTTTTAGTGTTTTTAGATGCGTTGTTGGTTGGCATTTTCAATTAATGAAGCCTTAGCTCGCTCAATTTCAAGCGCTTTGCAGTGTCACAAAAACATTTCCATTAAAATTTCTATGAAATTGTTGCCAACTCATTTAGCATTTTGGCTTTTGCGGTGTGAATTCAGTTGGCTGGCTGCAGGCTGAAGAATTTAATGCGCTCAAATGAAGCAAACGAGTTTTATATTGCATGTAACAATTTCATTTACATAAATCACTCATACGTCAAGGTGTACGCCAAAGAAAGCAAAGGCAATGCTGCAAGTAGCTGGCTGCTGTTGCTGTTGCTGCGTTCCTGGTTGGTTGGATGGTTGCTTGCTTGCTTGCTCGTGGTTGTGTTGCCTGGCAGCCGTTTTGACGGCACAACACGCAGCAGCATGACATGAACTAAATGATGATTTATGAATGCTCGCAATGTTGACGTTAAACTCATGGCCAGAATAAGTGAAGCGAGTGGCCAACTAAAGCCGAAATTTCAAACGTAACATTTTGATAAAGCTTAAAGCGCCGCATTTAGGTAATCCATAATGCATATAACATACATCCATAGCTGCCTTCGTTGAAGAAGATGGAGCACACATCATTAATTGTTTCGTTAGTTTTGGCAGCAATTAAACCCAGTCTAATGAGTTCTTCGTTCTTCTTCCTCGTTCGCTGGCAACCACAAAGCAATTCATACAGTCAAAGTCCCGAACATTCCTGACCCTAACATAACCCTCAGCCTCTCAACCTCTGTCTCAGCTTGTAATTCGTTTTGCGAGCCGCCTTCCAACCACGTGACCCGAACCCAGAGACATTCGATGCCTCCAATCCTCTCTGTGTAGAAAAGTAGCTTTACTCGCCTTTTTTTTCCGGTTGTGTTGTGTTCTCGGTTAACTTTGTGTGCAGCAGATCGAAAAAGTTTTGAGCTGATATGCTCTACAGACGGTGTCGACTACTGTTTATTTTTCTGCTGTAGTTTCTCTAGCTTATTTTTTTCCTGTGGGTGTTTATTTAGTTTTTTGGGGAGGGGCTGCGGCAACAAAACTATATGATTTTAATGTGAAAAGTTTAATGAGTATGTAAATATTTATTATTGTGCTGCAAGTCCACACTTTTTGGCGTGTGAACTGCGTAAATATTTAATTAAGCGTTCAAGTGTGCGTTGGCCTCTCTGAACTGAATTTGAACTGGCAAATTACTTATTTACCAATTTGTGCGTATGTTAATTGCTCACACTGTCGTTTATATATTTTGTGCACTGCATGTCAACTGCTAATGACTCGTAAGCTTGCCTCTGCAAATACGAGTAAACTGCTCGAACTTTAAGTAAATGCAGAAGTGAAGGAAAATTGTAAATTTTGTTAGTTACAAAAGTGCTGTCATGAGCTGAAAAGCACAAGAGACAACAAATTTAGGATTACATTTTAGTTGAAATTACAATAAAAGCAAAATTCAGCTACCATAGCTGCTGCCTCTGTTGGGCAAAGATAAACAACGAAACGGCCAACAAACTGACAACAGAGTGCGGACAATCGACAATGGACAGCCGAGAGGCAACTTTTGACAAAATAACAAAAGCCACAGCAGCAGTCAAACAATGGCCAAAGAGTTTAGCTATACTCTTGGACTTTTTCCATCCTGCCAACCAAACTAACTGTTACTTACTCTCTTTCTTTCTTGTTTACCCTTATCTGTTGGCTGCTGTTGTTGGCTCCGAGACACGTTTGTAGACCTCTCCCCTCCCCCCAGCAGGTAAATACTCGAGAGTTTTTGCTTGCAAATGCCGAACACATTTCGACATTCAATTGCGAACATTTACCTCTTTTTGGACAATGTGTGTGGTCAGCAATTTGTAATTGAGTGAGCTGATGCAAGAAGTAGGCAGTAGTTTAGAACTCGATAGCTACTACATTTGCATGACAACAGTTTGCTTTCATTTCGACCAAGCTAATACCAGATGAACTGCTCGAAGCGACATTCAAGTCAACACGCAGCAATGTCCCCAGTTGTCATAGAAATCTCTTTGGAATCAATGTTTCAATATGCACTTGGGGCAATTTGCAAAGAACTATCGACAGAAAAATAATATAATGAATTTGTAGTTGCAATAAAATTTGACAGAGAAATATTATGTATTTTTAGTGAATGATTGGGAAATATATATTTGAAAATCAAATGTACATAAATGCACCCACATCATAACTAAACTAATTGCAATTGCTTGCAATTGTGGTGTGTGTCAGCTGCACAGCTAAAAGTTGCTTGATATGTGGGCAGCCTGATCAATAAACTACTTGTTCCAAGTTCTATGACATGCATGCTTGTAGTCCACCTCGTTCCTTTGTTTCAGCTTGTCCGAAACTTTTGCCATAAAAGTACAAGCGAAGGGGGCACAAAAAAGTAGATTTAACTCAACTGACAATACTTCTTTCGACAGCTGCTGCTCCCTCTCTCTCTCTTTCTCTCTCTAGGTTTCTGCGTAAGCTCTGAGCTGACCACAGAGAACTCGGTTTCAATGCATTTATGGTGAACGCATACCACAATCAACAGTGACATGCACTTTAGAACACACAACTTTGTCGTGAATCGTACGTAGATAAAAAGACAATGAAATTTATTTGTCCAAGGCTTACGACTCTCTTCAGCAGCAGTATAAATAATTAAGAATTTATCCAGCTGCTTTATGTATTAGATACGTACGAAAACAAAGCACACTTTACGACTGACTGCCAATATTACGTATACGCAATGGGAAAAACAAATTTGATATTACGAGGCAAGCCATAATTATATTGTTGCCGCAACAAAAGCAGTTAGCGCACATTTGTGGTCAACATGAATGGCCGAATGCGACGCGCACCTGCGAATGGTTGTCAAAAGCCGCATTGGCAAATAAATTGGCTAGTAAAGCGCATGTCGAAGTTGTGTCCGCAGTCATAAAAGCCGCAACAGTTTGCATAATTTTAAAAGAGGGAAAGGTAAAAGTTCACAGCCATAATTAAACGCACATAAATGAAGTCAACTTCAGTGAAGTTCAGCTTTAGATCTCTATATTCAAATGGGTCTTAAGGGTGTCGAATTCAACAGTTGCCTCAAGTCACAGATTTGCTTCACCTGCAAATCATTTGCATATGACTTGAGCTTATTAAAGCCAAGGCAAAGGCAAAAGAAGAGGCAAAAGTAATGCGCACAGCCTGTGTGCGACAGTTATTCATCATGCACATCACGCACAGCAAACACACACACAATGTGTTACGCAAATATTTGTGAACTTAAATTTTCGCACACAATCCTTGGCCAACAGAGATTTTGTGTTTTTCTCTGTGTAATTTAAAAGGAAAATACGAGAGCTGTCAATTGTCATTTGACTTTGGCTTTTGCAAATTATGTTCAACTGGATTATACAATTGTTGCAGGTAATATTCAAAAGTTTAATTGAACTATTCGACTGGCTTAATTCAATTTTCATTCGATTTACGAATGCCTTTTGTGCTGGCCATTGTCTGTGTGTGCTTAAAGCCGATAGCCGAAAGCCAACAATTAAATCAAATTACCCACACAATGTAGATAAATTGCTTATTCTGATTTTGTGGGTGGCCAGCAAATACAATTTTGTGTAATTAGCAAGAAATGAGATTTGTGAGTGACAAGTTTCGATAGTGAAACTACTTTAATTCCGAATTTATAATAAATGCAGCGCATGTCTTTAAATCGGACTTTAGCTGCAGAGTAATTGCAATTTTATAAATGGCCTAAAGCCACTTCCGCTGATGGGTCAGCCAATAAAGCGGGCTGTCTGCTCGTAAATTGAACTGTCTCGCAGGTAATAGTCGAAGCAAAGACACGTCGAGCGCCGTCGAACGACATGCCATCGGTTGGCTGCCATCAAAAAATCTGCTGAAAAGTGCAAAAACCAGAAACGCATTGAACGCAGCGCCAATTTCACAGGCGAAGGACAACTGTGAAAATTGTCAAGTGAGCACACACACACATGTGTGTTCGCTGGCAAGAATAAGTAAAATAACACAAAAAAGCTGGCTATGAAATGAATAATGTATGCGTTGATGTCACGTTAACCGCCTCCCTTCAACGTCACAGTCACCGTCTGCGTCACCTTCTGGCGACCTAGCTTTGCCTCATGCTTTTATGCACAAATTACCTGTCACTTGTGCTTATGTATGCGTGTAGTAGTGCTTGCTGCCCATTCTGCCCAAAAGTTATACAGGTGCGAAGTGGCAACTCCCATTCAAACATACTCACACACACATTCACTTTGACTCTCACTCTCTCAATCTCCCTCTCTAGGGGAGACGACGAACACTTCGAGCAGATGTTGTGCCATGCCATAAATCTGCTCGAGATGAAGCTGAAGCTGAAGCAGTGTAGCTGTAGCCACTGCCAGACAACGAATAAGGCTAAATTTATGGCCCACATTTGCCTGCCATTGCCTTTGCTGTCTTGTGGTGTAGCTTGAAGTCTGTGCAACAGTTCCTACGATTGCCTGGCTCAACTGTGCGTGCAAACACTTAATTAACACGCCATCATGAAAATTTCACCATCACATACGAAATTTCAACCAATTAACGCATCTCTAAGCCGTGGTCAATTGATAAATATGTAGCACTAATAATTGGCCATAGCCTTCGCCACTTGAGATTTCCATTCGAAATGCTTTGGCCCAAGCATCATTGGCCAGCCGAGTGGCTTGTTTTGCACCGTAAATTAAGTATACGAAGTGGTTGCCAATGCCACAGCGTGCTTGATAACTCGTCGAACTAATTATGAGGCCAGGCATAACTTGTTCATCTTCACTCATTCCCGCCACACCTGGCGTATGCGTGATGCATTTAATAGGCTTTAAACTTTGCACCTTTGCATTATGCATAAGCCACATTTCCGGGTTTCAAATACTAGCCGGAGATGGAAAACTAATTATTAATGACTTCAAATCCCAAAGTGCAAATGCTGCAAAAGCAGAGCAACAGTGAGAGTTCTATTAGAGAAAATTCGGCTTATAGAGATTAGCGATAAATGAAAACAATTTAATATTCAAATGAAATAGTTTCAGTGTTCTTAAAAATAATTCTACATTTTTCAAAAAAAGTATAAAAATGAGATTCTTAAAAAACTAATTTAAGTTAAATTACAAAAATAATGTGCTCTATAATCAAATCAAATACTCCACAAACACGAAATAATGCCACAAAAGTGTAGCACATTTTGTTGAAAATAAATCATGTTTGTTGTGTAATTGAAAAATATAGAATTTATTATGCGTTTAATCCAACACTTTGCTGTCGTTAAGCCTGCCAGTTATGCTAGCCTAATTTTGCGAAAGCGTGGCTCATTGTCAATTGAAATCACCGCACTAATTCCCAGCATTATTAATTTATCACAACACCATAATTCAATATTTATATTTTTCTAATAAATCTCACACCGTCAGCGCTTTAAAATGAACCTTTGTCACCATGGGGATTAAAATCGCTGATATCTGAAATGAAAGTCAACACAAAGCGCATATTTATAAGCTGTTGTCGCTGTTGTTGTCATTATTTACCATAGCCAGCGGTTATGGGATGTCATGAAAAGCCCTGCAGTGCATAAAATAACTATGCGCTTTCATCAAATTTCAATTGAAATTCATGAGCAGAGCAGAGGAGCGAGAAGAGAGAGTAGGGAAATGTGTGAGAGAAGAGCGCTTTGCCCCAAGGGAATTACTGTGGCGTGTGGAGGAACACTTTTAGCAACTTTTTGCATTCAATGCAATTACATACATATAATTCAATTAAAAAGTTCACAATGTAAACGAGTCGATGCGATGTAGTTGCCACTGCTCTGCTCTGCTCCGCTCTGGTCTATAAAATGTCAATGCACAATTTAATTAAACGTTGCGCATACGCCGTGTAGGCAGCATAGAAAAATGTGTATTCATAGGACAAAGCACAGCTTGAACAATTTGCATGTTAATTAAAATGCATCAAAACTTTGACACATTGCAACAACAACTAACAAATTGTGTACAAGTTCCATTATATCTCTCTCTCTTTATCTCTCTGTCTCTGTCTAAAAGATGACTATTGTTATAGGGTTGAATTGGAGCCAACTGGCTTCAGCATAACAATAAATGTATTTGTATGAATATTAATGATGGCAAAATGAACGATGATGCCAAATCGAATGGGAGTTTTTCTCTCGACTTGCCAAATCGAATCGAATCGAATCGAATCGAAAACGAATACAAGAATGAATGTTATTAATTATGCCAGCAATTATGCGGATAATGACCTTTTCCTGGCACGTGCCAAGCTGTCAGCTCCGTATTGTTGACAAATTAACGATACATCCAAACTTGAATGCAAATCATTCACTTTACTTCTGGTCAATGGGGCTTCATTATTCATTCCAAAAACTGACCCTTTGCAGCATTGTCGATATCTTTCGCCGATATCTCTCGACGAGCTTCAATTCAACTAAAAGCATTGGAAAATTCACTGGAAGAAAAAACAAGTAAAAAAGCTACGGCAGCGAGTACTCGACTTTGAGATACCCGCTACTCATTGTGAATAAAAGTAAAACAGATCTGTTTGCCAACATAACAAGTGCAACTAATTATATCTCTATCTTGTATTGTCTCTGCTGTTGACGCTGATCAAGAATATATATACTTTAAAGGGTCAGAGATGCGTCCTGCTGCTGACAGGCACAAACTTATAATACCCTTTTACTCAATAAAGACCAGGTTTAAGAAAACATTTCAAAAAAAAACTTATTGACGAAGAAATCAAAGACAGCGGCGGCAACAAAAAGTTTTGTGCTTCAGGCAAAAATTCAGATATTTTTCTTCAAAATGAAAGAAGATGAGAAAATTGCATCGAATGGAAGAAATTGTCGACAAGTTTTTTGGTTGTTACTTGGAATCGCTAGCGCCCTTGAAACTCTGGCATAATGAAAACTCGTCTGGCTGCAGTGCCAGCAAAAATATGTCCATCAATTGGATATAAGCCAAGAATTTTAATAGCCAAAATAAAGCGCAAAGAGCGAAAGAAAATAGACAACGGCAATGGGAGAAAAAAATGAATCAAATAAGTATGTGAATGCAATCAGCCAAGTGACAGTGCAAAGTTTATGGCCAAATCACACAGCTGCCATGGCAATGCGATCCCCAAAGGGCGTCGGCGTCGTTTCTTTAACTTTGCTCTGCATAAATTGAGTGTGCACTGGGGATGCCCAAATGGCAATTGTCAAACGCTTCATTGGCCAAGCAGCAGTTGAATATCGGGGCCATCAGCAATGCATAAAATCAACTAAGCAAATGGCAATTATTGTGGTGAAGTTCTTCCGTTATTATCATCAATATTTATAAGCAGTAAACTTAGCCAATCAACATTTGCTCTACGTTTGTCCATGTGCTGATAATTTGCTGATCTTAACTGCCAGTGACAAGCGCGATTTGATACTCGTAAAGCAGCCCGTAGCACAGCACAGGAAGCAATTATAAATATTTGCCAGTCAAGCTGGCGTCGTTGGAGCTGCCATCAATGTCAAGGACACTCATTGCATTGGCTCTCTATCGACAGGCGCCAATTTCACTTATGCTGAGCTGTTACGATGCCGTTATAGATACGCTGCTCCAAAGACTGAGCTCAGCTTATCAGTAGCAAAAAGAAAAAGGCCACAAAAAACACAGAGAGAGGTAAAGAGAAAAAGCACGAAAAAACAGCAGATAGACAGTTCAAGTGATAAGTATCAATGGCAATGTGGAGATGGATAGCAAAACTTTGGCTTCGACCTTGGCTTCTTTCTTTTTTTCGTTCTCTCTTTGCCTCTACTCATGGCAAATTATAACAGTCTGCCAATCGGACAGGCATATCAATTGAATTTTGTTTTTCAGGGTATCTATATATTTATTTGATTTTTGTTGTAGTTGTAGTTGTAGTTGCTTTTCGGTTGGCCCCATAAGGCATTGAACTTTCACATCGCCCTCGTTGTGCGAAATGAAGCCTCCTGATTGACCCGCGATGCGATGCGTGCCGGGGCTAACAGCATTTTGGTATAGAGACCCCTTGGCAAATTGTATTTATTGTTATTATTGGAACGCGATTTCCTACTCTAACGCTCCTCGCATTGTTGATTGTTGGTCCGCTTGATTTCGAAATTGACACAAATGATTGTTATGAGCAAAAGGGAATGTGTTGATTGTGTGTTAATTGGATGGCAAGTGCGAGTATCCTGAGTAGTTATTGTTATGATTTCCTCCGCTAGGATAAGCGGCACTTTTTTCGCTTGCAAATGCGGATGTCTGCATCAGCAGAAATGTGAATAAGTATTATTGACAAACATACGCCGTAATTGCCTATTATATTATTTTGATCAAGACCTTTCGTAAATCAAATGAAATACAGTTGGTTTATCCAACATCATTTCACTTAGGCTTTGCAACTTTGCAACTTTCTCTTAAATGTATTTCTCTTAAATACTGGGAAATTTAATGTTTGACTCAGCTTGCACTTAATATCAACTTTATGAATGAACAAACAGCACTTTCGCTGTTAATTTAACAACCAAGTGCATATTTATAGATTTTAATGGGCTACTGCAATTGTGTTCATTACAAAACAAAGTCTCTACGGGATTTTTGCTTTGTAATTAGTGAGACGGCAACAAGTTGGTGAGAGCAGCAGCTTAATAAGTCTTCAATATAGCTGCGTTCTTTTTTTAGAAACAGGCGATTGGCTTAGCAAATGCTTTCACGTAAAGCTGCAAAGCACTTGACTTCAACTTTAAAACAATTTGTCTTTAAGGCATGACGTGCAGGTAGCGAAGAATTTTGGCTTCAATGTCAGACAACTTGAAAGCTTCATCCGTAAATAGAAAAAAAAGTGGTGTTGTATGACTAATAAATGCTCTGTTAAATTCATCATTTTAATACAAGTATTGTATAGAAGTTTGCTTAAATGCGAGCTTAAAATACAACTTAATCAACTCAGTTCGGTAAATGATTCTTCCCTTCATTACAAACTGTTTTAAAGTTCAATCATAGTTTAAAAGTAAGGGTACTCTCTGGTAAATTTCTCGTGCAACTGACAGACTGAAAGACATTGCTGCCACATCTCTGTTGCTGTTGCTTTTGCTTTTGTCGCTCGTGTTGTTGTTTTAAATCGCGTATTCTTCCCTCATCGTTACTATGCCAGTTTTATGGCTTGTACAATTGCAGCTGTTAGAGGTAGTAAATTATTGAGGCGTGCGGAACGTGCATGAATTTTCTCCCAAAAAAAAGAGGAAAAGCAAAAGCAATACGCAACACAAAAAAAAAAAAAAATAGTTGTGCAAAACAAATTGCTCACATTCACCCCTTTTAAATGTCACAGCGTACGCTATTACGTATACGACATGTGGCTCACTATCTTTGGCCAGCGTTGAACTTGAGTGTTAACAATGCCAAACGCCAGTGTCCACTACGCTGTCCATTATTAAGCCTAATAATGACCAAAGTCAACTGTTTTTGGGTGCACATAAAAATTCCAGCGTGTTGATTTTAATATCTGCCTAATGGGCAGTCATAAAAATGAATAAATGCACCATGGCGCAAAAATGTTTAACGGCAAATTAAAGCTAGAAAAGTGTTGAAATCTATTCAGAGTTGATTATCGTTTCGGACAGTTAAAGACAGCTTATGGGATGTGCAAAAAGTTTCCCAATTATAAAGTGAACTGCAATTGTAAGCCCGTCAAAGAGATAGACAAAGGAAGAAAATTCACTCACTCACAGATACATATTATGTACACATGTATGTTTGTCTCTGATGAGCTTACAGTTGACGTGTTTTGTTGTAGGCCCACAGCACGAGCTTGTCGAAATGAGGTATGTGCCTGGCATGCAAAAATACACTCAGATAAACGAGAAAGGCACAGGATGATGGCAAAGGAAGTTGACCAAAAAACTTTTGTGGAAATGGAAATAGAAGAAGCTTCTGAGGCTCAGGAAGTGTAAACATGTTAAACTCACAGGTGTTGCAAAACTCGGCCAAGTTTGTGGCCAAGTTTTGTTCCTAATTTTTTTTTTTTTTGCCTTGTCTTCTTCCAATGCGAACACATTAAAAGCGCAGGCAATTTAATTAGATTCCATTGCTGGCAGCTGGTAAAACAAAGGCGGTGGTAAACAGTTTTCAATTTATTTAAGCGAAATAAATTGGCACACCTGAAAACCATAACCGACCATAACACCAAAAAAACCATAAGGCAAAGTCAAAGCCGAAAGCAAAAGCAAAAGCAAAGGAGTGCCAAGCAAGCCAAATTGAATCAAAATGAAATGTAATCAAGCAGATGGCTGCGCTTTTTTCCAGCATATTCATTTCCAGTCTGCCGTCGACTTTCGCTTAAGTCCTTTTTCGGTCAATCAATGTTGTAAAATTAAATAAAATTCTCATGCGATTCGCTTCCATTTGGTTTATTTTTGCCATGTTTTTGTTTTTTGTTTACCTATGAGTACAATAAATAAGTTACAAAGTGTGTGCGGCCTGTGGTTAAAACTTAACCCCATTAACAAGCGACCAAAAGAGAGGCTGGCAGCTCAAAGGGTTTGCCGGCTGTATAGAAATTCAGTTTTCAGTTTTTTTTGGGCATGCACACAATGTGGGCGGCATTAGCCACGCCCCATTTGAAGAAGTTGTCATACATGTTTGGACAAATATTTTCTTTGACCTGTGTAAACTTTGGGGGCATTCCTAGGGCCTGTTTACAAAAAGTCAGCCTGCCAGCCAGCTGCTAAAAGGCTTCGTGTCAAAAAGTTAAGCAATAAAATTTCCACCGAGCAAACAAAAATAAATAAAAAGTTACGCAAAATAGGGGCTTATGGGAATGCACAGCTTTCTACCGCCCCCAAAAAGAAAGGGTTCCTTGTAAAAGGGCTAACATAAAATGAAAGCAGAAAGGGCAACTTAATTGTTTCAAATAAAGGCCAGCTATCCGATGACTTTGCTGATTACTTAAAATATTTCTGGCGATTCGGGAAACATTATGCGATAAGGAAAAAACAATAGCCAATATGCTATGAGTACACAGGCAAGCAAAACTAATCTTAAACGCAGTTTGAGGCTAAAGAGCTTTACTAAAAACTATTAGCTAAAGTGCTATAAAGTCGTTGTTAAACTTTGAAAGCTGCTATAAACAGGAAAAGGACTTTTTTGAGTTAAGAACAAGGATACACTTTGCATTATAAAAGCGCAGGATATGAGCTTTAAAGCTATTTTGCTATCAGTTTAGCTTAAAACCTGCTAAAGTGTTACAAAGCTTTCTAACATTTTTTATGCTTACAAACCGAATCTGTTAATGTTAAAAGTAAATTTAACATATCTAGTCTAACATTGAAAAAAAATTAGTTTAGAAATAGAAAAGTGAAAGCCAAGTTAAGCTTGTTTGTCAAACATGCGGGCACCTCAAGACAAATTCCATTACCAGTAATGCGCACACTAAGCCACTAAAGTAATTAAAATGTCTCATTATCAACGATTAATGGGACTTTTTTTTAAATCAAAGTATCCTGTCAAGAGCTGTAATTAGATTTCACTTAGAACAAAAGCACAATATACACTTACTGTTCAATTACTTATAGTGCGAGTAGAGGGAAAAATACTAAGTACAATATGTCAGGTGGTAATAATGTAAGAGGCTACACTCGAGGTCTATTCATTCAGAAACTGTGCTGTTGACATTTAAAAGCTTTTGTCCTGCCGCGAGCGTCTCAATAATTTGCGGCGTCCAATACAATTAGAGCGGAAATTAAAATTGACGTATTTTTAATTAAATTGTAACACTTAACGAAGCAGCAGCGTGCATTATCTAAGCGTATTGTATTTCCTAAGAATTCAAATTTTATAGAGCACTTTAAGGAATTAAATTTCACACAATTTGTAGAAAATTTCAAAATATGTAAATTTATCAACTACTCTATACATTTCCATTTTCTTTCATTCTTTAGCTAAACTTGACATAAACAAATCCCATTGTTGTATCGTCCCTTCATAATAACAATAACATGAGCCTTGCCGACCGGCAACTGAGGCCAATAACAAAAATCAGCTGTTTTGCTTTACTCGCTCTCTCGAAAGCTTAGCGAAAGGTATCTTAAAAAGCTGCCGCATTCATATGGCGTATGGCAAGCGGGTCAACGCTGCGTATGCGTTACGTTTCACTTTCGTTGCGAGAGGAGCCGAGACCAAAAAATACGATTAGCGGCTGCTGTGCGACGACTTTGACTTCGACTTCGATGTCGTTTCAGTTTCAATTTCAATTTCAGTTCCCGTGCAAGCCTCAACGGATACAGTTCTGTGCTAGTCGGTCAAAAGCTGGCCAAAAGCATTTGGCGCAAGTCGTGTGCGGCATCTCTTTAACAGTGGTCGTGCTTGTGGTAGTTGTGCTTGTTATTCTTGTTGTTTTTGTTATTCTATGTAGTTGTCGTTGTGGTTCGGTCGCTTCTTCTGGGACGGCCCAGATAAGTAGGCAACGAGAGTTGTGCAAGAAACGGCCCAAGACAACTTAACTCGATGTCAAGTGGCCGCATCGCCACAACTTAAAGTTCTTTTGCTGCGCCTGACTGTTTCTATGTGTGTGTGTGTGTGTGTATGTATCTGTGTGTATTTGTGGTTTGGGTGTCTGGGTGTCGCTGCGTCTGCGGCTCGCGTGTGTGTGTGTGTGTGCTTGTTATTGTCTAAGTTTAAGGCTTTAACGCCAGCTCGAGCGTACGATTTTTATGAATGAATTCCGCTGCTAAGCGCAAAAGCAACAGCAAAAACAAAAGCAACGGCAACAGCAACATCAACGTCAATATCAAAATCGAAGACGACGTCTGTGGCAATTGTGTGATGTGGTCTAAAAGCCAAGGCGTGCCTGGCATATCAATAGCATTGCCGTTGCCATTCTCGCCCACATAGGCATCGAAATCGGCTTTAACATTGGCATCAACAGCAGCAACATCAACATCAACATCAACATTGGCATCAGCTGGTGCTTGTGTTAATGAGCTGCCATCGTGGCAAAGAATTTCGCAGACTCTCTTGGCCAATGTTATGCAAACAATGTTTCGTATTCTATCAATGACAACCCGTGCACAGCCTCAGCCTCAATCGACAGCAAGTTAAGCCTTAGAATGATCTTAATGGTTTGCAATAAACGAATGTTTATAGTACTTCTTATGTGGCACAAACAACTCAATTTTTTGTTCATGGCCATTGATTAATAAATTCAACGAGTTAACAAAGCTCTCAACTGCATATTTATGTTACTTACTCTAAAAAAAAAGACACTACACGCTTCATTTAAGTAGCATTAAACAAATGAAGCGTGCAATTATGTTAATCACATTATGCAAATTTTTAGACAACATTCATAATGCGTGTTCGAATTGCAATTAAAGAATTAATGCGTGAATAAGTAATGTGTTTAACTGTTATTATGCCAAACAACAATTATGCAAAAGGGTCGCATAATTGTCGTTAATAGATTGAATTTTATGAATAGCATACATTCATAGCTAAAATGGAATTTATGTACAAGACATTCCTCATTTTGTAGTAATTGAATAGTGAATTCTTTGAGTCAAAGACATAGTTTATTTAATCTAAAAGTAATTGAACTCACTGAAGTATAAATTGTTTAATTTCCTATTCTAAGAAATGAACAACTATTTATAGAATTGAAAATTCTCAGTTCCACTCCAAATTCAACTGCAATTCGAAACTCCTACAAACATTGATAAAATCGAGCCCTTGTGCTGTCAAAATGAAGCCACAATAGCTTCGCTCGAACTGAATGTGAAAATCCCATAACAAAAGACAACGTTTGTGTGTATGTGCGATTGATTTCAAAAGGCCGAATGCCATTGTTTTGGTAATAAATAAAGCATGAGGCTAACAGACTACGAAATGAATAACAGGTGAATACTAGGTATGAAGTGAAGATGATAGGTTGACACAAAGCTTGCGAAAGTGTTGACAACTTAGATGAGTAGATCATATGAGCAAGAGCAAAAACAACAAGAACCACATGACATACCTCAGTTTGCGTAGTTGTCTTCGTCAGCGTCGCCATGGCTGCCATTAAAGACGACACACGCCAGCCAACTGACGCCTGCTTACATTAAGGAATTCCGTTTCCGGCGTATCGCGTATACGCGCCGTGTTCGGTCTCGGGGTCGCGCTGCCTTAATTGCCGAAATATTTGCGCCGGCATCGACGTTTAAAATTTTTGCAGGCCTCTTTTGCAGCATTCGTCGCGTGAAGACGTGCGGACATTTGAGTTGAAAACTGAAGCGAAACGCAAAGAAAAAAGAAAACGAAATGAATGCGAAAAGCGTAACGTGAAAATCCTAGCTAGTACTTGGAGAGGCACGCACGTGTGTGCCTAGAATTACAAAGCACTTGACTCGCAGCGTAAGTCAAATGGTCAAAAAGGCAGGCCACATCAAGCCGTTTTAATTGCGTCTGGCTAAAAGGATTTACAGCCTCCTCCACACACGCTCTCTCAACACTCTCTGTGTGTGTGTGCGTTTAAGCTCTTTAGTGAATTGTGCGTGTGTGTGTGTGTGTGTGTGTTCGAGTGCGTGTCAGAGACACGCTGAGTACCTGGCTCTCTTCGGCTTAGACCAGACACAAAACCTGCTGCGACAGACCTAAAAGCTGCTTACCACGGGACAAGCACATCAATAGGCTTCAGCCACGCCCCCCTCCGCCGCGTGCTGTCTGCCACGTTATGCTGGTAAGTATGCTACAAAATCACAATGGCGTTTGCCACTGCGATTGCGTATACGTCACGTTGCACTCAGCGTGAAATATATATGTGTTCAAACAATTTGTATTCATCGCTTCGCTTTAGCATCAAAGTCGCAACAAAGAAAATTGTCTGCGACTTGACAAAGCACGAAAGAAATACTCTTTAAATGCTTACTGTGCACTTAAAGGGTATGCTGGCATTATCATTATATTTGTTTTAGCCTGAAATTTGAGAAGTGCGTTGCATATTTCATTTCAGTTATTTATCTGCACTTCTTTATCAATTTGGCTTGCGCCCATCACTCAACAGCACCTGAATTATGCAGCACATTTAAATTATGAAAAGCAAAAGCTTTGCGACTCACTCTCACATGCACACACCACATAAATCACATAAATTGCAGACAGAAAAAACGAATGAAACGTCTGACGTAACCTCGTTGATGCTGCTGCTTCTGCTGTTGCTTGTTAGCCAAATAGTCCCGCTTGTTATGACAATGCCGTTACGCCCACTATTGTGACTCTGCCTCCAGAGTCTTGTGAAAATCCACTTGACGTACAAAAAATAAAATGCCGAGCACAGCAAAGTGAGCGGAGACACGCGCAAAATGAAGCGACAAAGTCACACAAAAGTCGTGCTGACAAATTTTTGAACAAATAACAAATGTGCACACCATCTCAACTCAGACCTTCGCTTTACACACACACACACATACACACACACACTGAGACGCACACCGAGCCCCAAAGGAAGCGAAGATTTGACAAGAAAACAGATCAAGCGAAAGCTTCAAGTTTCGATGATAAACTTGAACAAAAGAAAATAGCAACAAACTACTTATATGCGAAGTAGATGAGCAGCGACAGGCATTCTTGATGAACTCGTATGTGATTTGCATGTCATTTGGCACTTGGCAAATTTTTGGGGGGAATTTCAAGCATGGGCTCAGCTATTTCTAGCTCAAAATTCAGCAGATAAGATGACATTTTAATTAGCTAATGCTTGTGTATACGCCTCTTAATTAATAAAGGAATTCTAACAAATGAGTTGTAGCTGCGATAAAGCGAATCTTATAGTGCTTTGCTTTATATACTGCTCAAGTTTGTGTCAAGTGTTATCACAGTGCAGAAGCTTAGCTAATAAATGAAGTAAGCAACTCTTAAAAACACTGCTTGCGCGCTATCTTTCTCAATTTCTTTGTGTTTAGAGAGAGTATAACTATATTTCAACTGCTCCAGCGAAACTTTTGCTGTATATATTCATCTCGGACTTTTCAACTTGTCACATGAAGCACATAAATCCACACACAAGCACGCACACAGTAGCATGTGCCTATCAGGCAGGCGACAGCGACAAACTTTGTAACTATTCGCCTTTTTTTCTCTACTTATTCTCCACTTTGGAGCAAGGGGAAAGCAAAGGGGACGGTCAAAAAGGCAAGCGAAACATTTGTTTTCGCTGCCGTTTACAACTTCCGGCCTGACTTTAACAGCAGGCCACTTTTTGTTTAGCCGCACAGTAAAGTATGCAACAGCATTCACAGAGCTTTAACAAGTTTTGCGGCAAAACAGAGAATAGAGAATACAAAATACGAAGTACTTTCGTGTATTTGTACTACAATGGAATTCGCATGGGGACATTCGTACACATATGCTTGAATTTCACTTTCTATGCGCTGGCACATTAAGTCGCTCTTGTAGCTGTCAGTGCTTACGTCTCCGAGATGTGTTGTGTGTTGGAGTTGGTGGGTTCTGGCTCATGGTTTGTAACCATTAGACTTGAATATGATACATCTAGTAGAGCGTAAGTGGGTGGAGACTGAAGTAAAATGTCTCCTCACTGCTATTCTGCTCAGCTCGATGCCATTTGAATTTCCTTTGTCTGTTTGATGGAAATAAGTTCAGCATCGGTTTCAGTTTTCTCATTTGTGTGCAAGCAAACAAAACAAGAACAACAACTTGTAAATAAATAGCTTCAGTTCAACGTTAATCAAATCAGACATGCACAAACATAATGCAAAGCAGCAATGTGTCATTGTTCTCAACTGCAGCAACTTCTGCTGAGTGTTGACAACCAGAGTTGTGTCAAATAGATTAACGACATTCTCGCAAAAGCTTCATTTAAATAACATATTTTTCTAATTTTTTCCCTTTTCTTCAGCCCACAGCAATGCATAATTTTTTGCCAAGCTGATTAGTTGAATTTGTTTTTTTAATGCTAAACCAAAAGCCCAGTTTTTAACCCTTGCAACTTTACAACTCGTTACGCAAATCAAAGAGGCGCACATAAATCCCATTTCGAGTATTTCAGGGTGAATGCTTTTATATGACCTAAGCCGATTTTACGTAAAATACGCCAACTTTTTTGTTTGATAAATACCCCGTGGAGTTTACTTGACGTATACTTAATTTATTTATGTTGAATAAGGAAAATAACTGCGAATAGGTTTGATTGAAAGTTAAGTTATTTACAACTTAAGCGTAGGTAAACATTTAAATTGCAAATTTTTGTACAATACTTTATCTCTCAACACTTCGTACAGGGTATTTTTATAGCCGCCCACACAACAATCTCTCAATCTTCTTTATTTGCTACTGTTCGGCTGCAAACTTTTTTATATTTACATTCATTATTTCTTTGGAATTTTTAACCTTTCTCGTCGTATTTGTGTTTGTTGTGGGTAAACGAATTGAAATGCGTTTATCGCATTTTTTATGATTTTGCAATTTTTTCTGCCTTTTAATGGACCCACCATAAATTAAACGTTGATCACGTTTTTTTTATGCCTCCAAGAGAGACGAAATATTTATTTTATATTAAAGCGCACATTCGAATGGACTTAATAATATTTTTATTTCATTTGTCACTTCATTTATTAAATGTTGCACGGGCATTTTACTATATAATTTTCGGTTAATTAATCCAAGCGCAAAAGTGACATATATTGAGGTGCTTAATTGAAACGTAATAATTGGCAAATAAATGGTGTTTTAATAAAGAAAGCAATTGGTTAACTTATTGGTCAATAAGTGGCTTTTCGCTTAATAACAACCATTTGTCAGCACATTTATTTCACACAACACAATTTAGTCCAATGATTGGCTTCGAACGTTACAAGCAATAAGTGTAAAAGGCGCAACCAAAACGCACTCATATGGAAATGCCAATTGGATACAGAAATGGCAACAAATATGGGCGATCATGTTGAAAGTGTTGCTCCGGGAAAGTGAATCTAATCAACAATTTAAAATGTCTTGCTTATCTATTTGAAAAAGGGCAATAGGCATCGACATTTGCCATATAAATTTGGGATTGAATATGTGAAGGAGCAACTCACTGCATATTGAGTTGTATTTTACAGTCAACTTGGCACACAGATAGACTTATTTATGGTTAAATTTGGAAGTAGAAATAGACTAAATAAGTTTGCTTAAACTCCTTACAAAATTGAGCTTTTCTTTATTTAAAAATTGAAATACAAACCGACTAAATGCTTTTTCTGATTTCATAGTTTACTATTTAATTAATATTAGCTGATGTTATTTCAAATTAAAAAGAATTAGACTAAAGAAGTTTCACTATTAAACAAAACGTTATTTTTTTTTTAACTCTGAATTGAAATAGCAGCAGACTAGAAGCTTTTTCTGATTTCAGATTTTGAAATTTTTATTTAAAATTTAAAATGAAAATAGCCTTAAGAAGTTTACTTATGTATTTCATCACAAAATTGGGCTTTCCTTTTTCTCACAATTAAAAGATAAGTCTGACTAAAAGCTTTCTCTGATTTCATATTTTTCTATTTAATTAACACTTGCTGTTCTTATATTGTTGGCAACTTGCAAGCAAATGTTAACAGAAAAGTTTAGCTGGCATCAAATTCAAGTGCAACTAATTGTACGGCCAGCAGTGTATCACAATTCTTTGACTCACTTATGAGGCGTATGTGTATATGGAGGCGTGTGTGTGTCTGTGTGTGTGTGAATACCCATACACACGTACGAAAACTTCATCGCTCGCAATCTGCTTTAATGCCATATTAAGGCAACTGAATGGAATTGAATACGAAAAAGCAACACACACACACATGCAGACAGGACACAAATGTGTATGAATATGGGGGAATGCGTAAACAGTTAACAGAGAAGGAGGAGGAGGGGGAGAGGGCAGGAAACGAGAACGGAAGCACAACAAAATTTTCAAAAATAAAATTGCGCTGTAAACAGACAAAAGAAAAACATGAAGACAAACGTCAGAGCAGAGCGAAAGCAGCAGCAGCTGACAGCGAACAAAACAAAACAGAACAAGACAAAATAAAATAAAGTAAAATAAAACAAGGCAAAAAGAACACACAAAAAATGACTGCGGATTTTTACTAGAGTTTTGCATGAGTGAGCCAAAAAAAAAAACAGAAAGCAAAGCAAAGAAAATGTTAGCTGGGGTTGAGCTTGGGTCGCAGGGTTGAAGCGTTGTGGAGAATTTTCTTTTCTTTAGCCATCTTTATGTCTTTATGCATTTGCCAGTCGCTTGTTTTGCGCTGCTCATTCGCATTTGCTTGTGTGTGTGCTAATTTATCTTGTCATATATGATTTAATGCAACGCCACACTCGGTTTGCACTTGGCATTTTCTCGCCTTTTTCTTTTTGTTCTGCAATTGCGTCTGTCTTCGCCATTTATGAAGTCACTGGAGGCAGCTACTTTCAATGCACTTCCTTATGGCAACAAATTATCTCAACTAAAATTTGCAACACCAGCAAACAGCAGCCACAGTATCATCATCATTTATGCATACCCTTCCCTCTTTCTCCCCCCTCGCGCATTCATCCATCATCTTTTGCCCATCGTCGTCGTCGTCGTCGAGTGCGCGCCAGCAATTTTGCAATTTAAAGCAAATTTGTTGTGCCAAGTGATAAACGATGCAATTTGTTGTCTTTGAAATGTACTTTCCGATTGCATATTAAATTATAAATATGTAAATGCATCATTTCGCATTTATTGTGATTGCATCGTCAATTTTACTATCAATTTGCTCACATTCTAAAAAAGTGCGGGAAATTTAAATTAAGTACTAAGCATTTAACAATTCTTTTCTAAATTCTATATATGAAATGTTAAATTCCAATTCATACTTTTGTTGAACACGTATTTATTATGCAAATAACACAGCTCGTTTGCCCTTAACATAAATATCAAATATTTAAGCCATAGCTAATTAAAGAGCTTAGCCAAACATAAATGAAAATGAGCAGCAGAAATCGACATTTGTTTGTTGTAAAAGAATTTCTGTGAATAAATACGAATGTGAATAAATATTTGATAAATGTGTCGTCTATGTGTGTTTTGTAAAATTGAAAATACACATGAATTTCGAATATTATTATTGATTGCCATTTCGTACTGCGTTAATATATATGGCAATAATTTGCCATAATGCCGGTGGCGTATACGCAATGAATGCTCTCTCCCATTGCGAATGCTTGACAATTGCTGCTGATGAGATGAGAGCGCACAGCAGATGGGTTTTTGGCAATGGGAAAAGTTAAATGGATTTACAGTTTAAATTGCTCATTACCGAATGGTAAAAGTTGTGTGCACGCAAATTAAAGATAATTATTGGTTTTGCTGATGGACACAATTTGTTAATGGCACAAGAATCGCAACAGATTAAGGCCGAAAATGCAAAAATCAATTAAAGTTAAATACCAAATGAATACAAAACAAGAAAGGAAGTTATTGTAAAGTGTGCTCGACTGTGAGATACCCGATACCCAATTTGAAGAAGTGTTTAGTACTGTAAATATGGTATTTTTCAATATGTGAGGTATTCATTTTAAAATATACCAAATATATAGTGTCTTTTAAAACTATTATCGCACATATTAAAATATACCAAGTGAATGTACCACAAAAATACTAAAAATATATCGATAACTTTCGGTTTTAGATTTTTTGGCATACCATGGAGTGCAAAATATACCATACAAAAGTATTTCTTAAATAACTTGAACAATTTTTTACCGAGCTCAACCAAATTTTCTGGAGACACAAATTTATAATACACTTCTTCCCCTTAGATAGCAGGTATAATAATGTGCACAACAAAGATCAAACTACAATCAAATATTGTACTTATAAGAAATGTTTTGATTGCAAAATTTACCTGTCAACTTCAAAGTTTCTAACTTTGAAAACTGTCAACATAATCAATTTGGCTATTCTTCGAAAAGTTTTGCCAATTCTTGTGGCCATGTAATTTCTATCAGCCAATTGATTGCCCAGGCTATTGAATAACTCAATTTCAAATTGAAACTAAATTTCACAATGCATTGATTTAATGAGCATTGATAATGAGCACAAATTGCCGCTTGCCAACATTTTTCCATCGTCGCCGTCTTGTCGTCTTTGTCCGGCTGAGAAAGCGGCGCAGCAATTACGAACATTCAGAGAAATTAAGCCCCGCAACGGCGCACAAATTAATGAGCCCAAGTCAGTGGGCAGCCAACGGCAGTGATTTATGGCTGCCAGAAAGGGGTCAACACGGGTCCGGGGAGGACAGCACATCCAGGTACATACATTTCTACTGTCCAGCTTGTGGCGTCTCCCGCGGTGCGAGGCTCTACTGTTGGTTGGTTGGTTAAGGTGCCATCGTTATGCTGCTCGTTGGTGGTCACTAATTTGCGTCACGATATTGTGGTTGAGGTTTGCTAAGACGACGCGTTGGGCATGTCATTAAACGCTACTAATTAGCCGACTAGCCAGCGAAGGAAGAGAGAATGCTCTTAAGCATCTTGAGCAGCAGAACAGCGTTTTTAATTTGCAAATAAGTGTTTTTAATTAAAAATAAATGCGTAAAGTCGCAAGATATACAATGCTAAGCAATAACTCAAACAGAAAGCGATAGCAGCATCCGAAAATAGAAAGAGAAATGGCAACAATTTAATTTCACGTAACTCTAAACAAAATCAAAACCAGTCCAAAATCAAGCCTAGCCTAAATCGGGGCGCCATTTTCCAACAATTACGCAATAAACAAGCAGGATGAGGCAAACAAAAAAAAAGCGAAGAGAAACGCACAATGAATGAAAACGTAAATGGCGTAACGTAGAAGAAACGGAAGGAATTGGGGGAAGTCTGTAAATATGGCAAAGCAGAAGGCAGCAAGCAGAAGGCAGCAGGCGGCAGCTGAGCTTGCCTGCCTTTTAGTCCTTTTATACTCTGTACACATAAAGATGCCTTAAAAGGGTATTATAAGGTTGTGTAAATGCACACACTCCTATTAAACTCGTACGTTATGCCGCACAGCTGAGCTGAGCACATTTACGAGCCGATAAAGTATATATTTTGATCGCATTATAACCAAGTCTCAAAGATAAGAGCTTGCTTGCCAAAATGTGCCAACAACTCGTTAGCTTCAAGAATTTATTATTATTTTTATTATTTTTCGCATTACTTAACTTTAGAAAACTACTCTATTATACAGGGAATATCGAAGTCAAGGACTGTGTTTTAAATTCCATACGCTTGAATTGATTTTTGTGCTAACAACAAGAAAAATATGTGGTTTGCTAGCAAGATTTGTGTACGCCGGAATGACAACTGAAAGCCTGGCTTGAGAGGAAGAGAGAGAGAAAGAGCAAAAAGTGAATGTTAGAAAACAAATGGGTTAAATGAGAGTTACGTAGACAGCAGGCAGACATTAAAGGATTTCCAAAGTGGAAGCTACAAATATATGCAGATACAACAGGTTCTAGTGTTGCAATTCGAAAGATTACAGCTTTCGAGTCGAGTGACAACTGTAAGCCAAAGAAAATGGCAAACACAAAAATTTGGGTCAGGATTTGCCAAAGTGGAAATGAGTGCTGGAATCATTCAAGCAAATATTGTGCTAGCAGATTATTGAAAATGTTGCGCAGCAGATTGCAAATTCTTAGCTCGAGCAAATGGAAAAACTCATCCATCAATTTATTTCGTTCGTAGTAATGAGAATTTTCCTGACATCCCTTTTACATTTGCGCCTTTAACTTTCACTTCCTTTCAGTCTATTTCTGTGGCTTAATTAACGCACAAAAGCCATGACTGTTTTAGCTGCGGTTTGTTAACATGGAATTAGCACAGCACAGAGCACTGAGAATACAACATAGTATAATGTAGGTGTGTATTCATGGCATTATCAAAGTCACGCATGCGAGTTCAGTGAACTCATTATAACGGTCGGTAAACCACAAAAACTCAAACACTCTAAGGACGTGGAATATTAATGGGTGACAGGTCATCATGTACGACAGAGACTAAAGCCTTTCTACGAAGTAGGCCCACAGCACAGCACAGAGAGGGAAAGAGACATAGACGACATAGATACTAAGCCAAAGTGCCGTCAAAAAGTCATAAACTTGTCACACACTTTGTAATCTTCAGCTTGGCCTTCTATTTCCACTTCCCACGCTCCTGCCTAACTTGGCCAGCTGCCATCACGTTGCGTATGGAATTTCGCGAAAAAAAATGAAATAAAATTCAGTCTCAGTCTCAACACTTGAAAGTGCCGCGAAGCGACTCGCAATCTGCATCTTCAGCCATTACGTACACTTAATATATGTGCCTTGACAGTATAGTAAGAGTATTTGAATGCTGTATATACTATATAGTACAAGTTGAGTATACAATACATCAATGCGCACGCGACTCGAATTAATTTGTTCAAAAACACAAATTCAAGCGGCATTAGAATTTTCTCATTAGCAAAGCGCAACTAACAAGCCAACAACATTGACTGGCTTTTGGCTAAAATCCCACTGACACTTCCTGTTCGGTGTGTTCGCCATGGCATTTGCTGTTAATTTGCCGTGCAAATTAAAAGTTTTGCGCACAAAAATGCTCTTGCTGCCATCTCGCCAACTCTTCATTTCGTCTCTTGGCCAAAGGGGTAAAAAGCAGTCGCTGTCGATTCGTGCTGCGTAATCCGTTTCAATTTGAATGTAAATGAGTTAACTATGCGACCACTTGGCTAGGTGTGAATTGTGGCAAATCGTGTGGCCAGGTGACACGTGCAACTCGCCAACTAGCGCCAGCAAATGCAAATTATTCATACAACTTCGACATTGGGATTACTCTGATTTCAGCAAAATGAAAAAGCTGTGAAGCCAGCGCAAATAAAAGTTAGATTTAACTTCAAAATTTAAACAACGATTGTGTAACACTTTAATTTGGTGCAAACTAAATTTACAACGCTTTAAAATGTTTTCGACAGTCACACTTTTGATTTCACTTTACACTTTAGTAATGTATAATTTGTATACCCAGATTCCAAATGGAATTTTTTACATCATTACAAATTTCAACTCCCAACTTTTTTGTGCTAAACAGTCTTTATCTCTTGGCTGCCAGAACTTCACCACATTTGAAAAGAGTATAAGGCAATGTGCATTAGCAACTGTTGCTGTTACTGTTGCTGTTGTTGATCCTGTTGTTGCTGCTAAGTTGCAATGACTTTAAAGGATTTTCGTGCTTTGGCAACTTGAGCAATTAAATTCGAAATCACTTTGGCAGTAACACAACTCTGAAATGAGCTGTGGCCTAATGCGCTTTCCTCCGCCCCAAACAACCCATTCACACACAGTTCTACAGCACACATATGAGGAGGAGAGTGTGTGTGTGTGTGTGTGTGTGTGCGTGTCTGGCAAACAGTTTGCATTGCATTTGACGCAGCGTTTTTTGGGCCACAAAACTTGTTCAACAAGTTTTACGCATAGTTTCACTGTATTTCAATTAGAAAACTCACACAGACTTAAAAGCAGCAGCCACAAAACATTTACGGATATGGTCAGCACTTGTTTGTGATGCAGAGCCAAATTGCATAGTTTGCGACTGTGAATACTCAATGAGTGGTATATGTATCCACAGCTTAAAGTGGGAGAAAAGAGTCGTGTTACAAAATTATATGTTATACTACATATATAAGTTTTATTCGCTTGCAAAGGCAACCTTGAGAAATGTGTTGGCTGTGTTCGTAATAATCAAAACACAACCGTAAATAATCAGAGCGTCCCACATGTCGTATACTTCATCATATAATCCGCTCTTGCCGAAAATAAAAAAAAAACAGAAAACGAACGAAAAAGCAAAAATGCTATGCCAACAATATGGTGCCTGAGAAAGACCCAAAATGAAATTAGTTGACAGCCAGATTGTCCCCAAAGGGGATGGAGAAAGTGAGAGAAAGAGAGCGCACGATAGAGGAGAGAAAGAGTGGGCAGACACTGAAGTGCCTTAGCTGAAGCTTGGAGCTCAACTGGAAATTCAATTAACCCAATTGGTGGACTTTCAACGATGTCTACGAGAGCATGCCACCTACTCGTAGGATTTCCACACACACTCACACACACACAGATTTTCCAGCTCGACACAAAAAATATGCTGCTGCTCTTCCTTACAATAATGAAACCAAAGTGAGACCAAAGCGAAGGCTCTGACGCCGCCGCAGCAAGGTCAAAGCGCATTAAAAAGGACTTAGGCTAGGCAACAACACCCAACGAGGCAGCAAAAAAAGGGTTTCTCCTGCTGGCGTTGACCCATAGAAAGTCATGAAAACAGAGCACAACAAATGCCAAAAATGCAATAAAAAATCGCAGCATAAAAGAAACGAAAAACTCAAACCCAAAAAAAAAAAAAAATGGACATGGAAAAAAAACGGAAATTTGTGCGCATAATTAAATTTGCCTGTCCGAGTGTGTGTGTGTGTGTGTGTGTGTGTGTGTGTGAGTGCGAGAAAAATGCGCTGGAGCCGCTGCTCGAATGCGAGACTATTTGTAGATCTGTTTGCCAGCCATAGCAATGTAATTGAAAATGTTTATGGTCCCTCAACAACAACATCGAGCAGCAGCAACGAGCAGCAGCCGCAGGCGGAAAAACTCGACTGGTCAAATTTATGCCCAGGCTTTCAACTACAAATTTGCCTGCATAAATTTTCAAACTCGTACTTTGCTCCACTTTTTTTTTTGCGCCAACTAAGTGCTATTGTGTGTGTACGCAGTTGTGTGTGTGTAAGTGATATGTGTGCTGAGTTAAGTTAAGTTGTCAAGCGGCCAAACTGAAGATGTTGATTTGCGAAAATATAGAGATACTTGCTGAAGTTTTTCTCAACATTTGCTAGCCAACTTCTTTCACTTGCAGGATTGCAGCATTTTGTGGAAATATTTTTTGGAGAATTTCTTGTTGCCCAAAATGTCAGCACATTTAACATCTTGTGACTTTCGACATGTTGAAATGTTCAAGATATAGATTTACATGCCAGCAACATGCATGTTGAAAATGTTTTTTGGTGCAGATTTGATTATTTTTACAATTTTATCAGTTTTGCAAGCAGGCTTTTAAATTAAATAAATATTATCATTACATTCACAAACAGATAACAGATTTGTTAAATGCAAAAAGCAAATAACTGTCAAAAGGCAGCCAAATAAATTGGATTATTTTTATTACATTAGAAAGTTATGACTTGATTTTATTTTCGTGTTTCGTTTTTATTTGAAGTGATTGGGATAAGATATAAAGTGTAGAAGTTATTTAAGAAACACTTTTGTGTGGCAAAAAAAAGCCTAAAGTAGTCATTTGTTGTTTGCATTTTCTTACAATAAGAAAGTCACCAGTATATTTTCTTTTCTCCTTTCTCATTTCTTAAATTTAAAACAAGTAATTTCTTAAGTAAATTAAAATGTAATAACTATCACAATTATAGTAATATTTTTGCAAAATTTGTATGACATATTCCCATATTTACTTGACAATCTTTCTATGCAAAAAGTGAATCGATAAAAATTGTATTCAAATCTAGCATACATCGATCTGTTTAGCAGCACAAATTGGCAGGCACTCAGTGTATGCTGTGTGAATCTTCCTTTTACTTTTACTTTATTACCTTGACAAGATTTAAGTGCCGAGCAGCTCGATTCGAGTGCTCAAATGTCGTTAAGTAGGCAACATCAAGCTGCCAGCAAGAGTTATACTATAGTATGTATATATATTTATATGTGAGTAAAGCGTCTGCAGAGTTGATGCACAGGTAACAGGTAAGGAAGGCTTTGAGCTTAACGCAAATCAAATAAAATGCGAATAAAAATGAGAAGTGGCAAAAGCACGAAAATTTTTCGTATACTCGAATATGCAAATTGCTTTTAGCTCTGATTTTTGGTCCACATAAAACGCGTGCCCAACAGCAAGCTTAATGCAGGTGTAACAGTGCTCACTTACACATACTTACATATATATAGAATATATATATGTGCGATATATAAGTATGGTGGAGTGTCTGAAGCCCCATGTATCGCCATAGGCTTTGCTGTCACTCGTAAGTTTTATGCCCGCAAGTGTTTTTCATTAAAATATCTCTCTCGTACTCTCTCATAAACATGCTCGAAATTTTATATATGTAAATTAATATATATGTATGTATGTATGTGTGCCGCATGTATATATTCCTTTGGTTATAGAAATGATGATATTATGCGCAGATTTTCTGCTGAAATCTGCTTTACTCGAGACACTGTTCCTCTTTCTCCCTCTCTTACTTCCCACTTGTCTTTCGTATATTCCTCTTTCGCTTTCTCTTCTCTCTGCCCATCAACAAGGGAGGCGTATTTTATTTTTATTTTCTATATTTTTGGCTGAATTTTAATGATGAATGCCGCAGCGACAAGCACCAAAAGTTCTTAATTTAAATGTGCGTCGCTGTATGTGTGTGTGTGTGTTTGTGTGTGGCAAAGTGTCTCTGTATGGGCAATGTTTTTGTGCGCCTAAAACATTTACATAAATTCGTGCAAATAATGTAATGTAAATTATTAAAAATAAAAAAATTCCATTCATTACGTTTTTTTTTCAAAATTAAATTTACCAGCGACTCTGGAAGCAAAAGGAAATAAAGAAAAAATAAAACGAGAAAAGCGAATGATAAATGCGCTATGAATGCGCTGAATGAAGCATTTTAATTAGCTTAAGCAATAAGTGAAAGAATATTTGTAAACAAAACGGCATAAAAGAACTTCTCAAGCATATGTTTCTAATCACAAAATTCTTTGTGGTATGCATTCAATTTATGTGTATAAAAAAATTAACTTTAATATATGATAAGAGGAATATTATTCTTAGTTAGTAATGCTTGAAGCAAATGGCCACAAACTACAAATTTATTTTTATAAATAATTCTAAAAGATGCAGAGGAACATCTTGCTTGCTAAAACAAATGACCTATAATCAACTAAGAAGAAAATCGATTTTGGTATATGAAATTTATTTTTACTAATAGCTAAATACAAATAAATTCAAATGGCATAGAAAATAGTAATGTTAGAAGCAACTGCTTACAAATTTCAAGTGCGCACAAAAGTATGCTATTCTTTTGTGAAATGAGTATTTTAATCAGCAGATTTAACTAAAGTGCCTCGTATTTGTATGCAAAGGCAGTTTGAGCATATTTACAAGCAAAACATGCTCACTACATTTGGTCTGGCGTGATTTAAGCCAAGGTCAAAAGAAAACTCATTAGTGTCGATTGACATTTACGGCAATCAAAAGCACAAACACATGTACACAATTCCAAGCACTTAGACTATAATAAAAACAGCAACAACAAAAACAAAAACTATAACAAAAACAACAAAAATATAACAACGAAGAAAAAACAATCAACAAACTGAGAAACAACAACAACAAAACTAACGACACAACTTTTTGAATACAATTACAACACTCAACGGCAAATCGGATGAACACATTGCCTGCCCTCAACGAGTAGTCGGGTATGTAAGAATGAATGTAAGTACATGTGTGGTATGTATGTACAACACATACATTTGTGCGTTCAATCTTACATACGAGTAAGAAATTTGTGGCAACGATTTCAAGTTCATGTTGTGCTTTTGCCGCTTGCGACTAATTTTTGCACAAACAAAAAACGCCCACACACTCACACACACACACTTTCACACATCGCCGAAGAGAGAAAGACATCAACAACACAGGACCAACAGCTGTAACGGTAATAAACAACAAGCCGTAACAATAACAACAACAATACCAACAGCCGAGGCCAACATTGAAATTTTCATTAGCCCGACGTCGTGTGTTGCGCAAGAGATTTTTGTCGCCAAAACAAAAAATAAAACTTGTAGGCGGAGTGTGAGCAGAGAAAAGACAAAAGCGCAAGTTTTGCGTGTTGCAATTGTGACTCAGAGAAACACACAAAGAGAAGCCACAACACATGAATTGCCAGGTGTAAAAAGGGTGCACAAAATATTTGGATTGAAAGCATTAATAAAAAAGTTTTTACAACACAACAAACAATAATAAAAAAAACTTTAATACATTAAGTTATTGAAGAAACTTCAGTACGAATAACGAAGTACTCGAATATACCAAAGGCTATATTTGGTATATTAATATAGTACAATACTACATTCAAAATATTCCATTCGGCATATTTTAATGAGTGTCAATGAAAAACTGTTTAATTTTTTAAAACAAATTCATTTACATAATATGCAAATATACACCACAAAAAACACATTATTCAACAATACACGGAAATTTCTTGAAATTATAACGAATGCCAATCATGTTTATATTAATTTAAAAAACAAAAAAACAATACAATTCGCATAGTAGTTGCATAAATTTACTTTGCAATTACCCTAAAAAATAAACAAATAATCAAATCGAATTGATTTATTTAAATTTAACATAAATTTGAATTATATTTCTGCAAATGAATCCCAAATTTATTTTGCCACATCCAATTAGAATACCTATCAGCGCTTTTGTCATTATTACAACATTCTGTTGCCAATCGAAAAACTTGATTATTCATACAAACACACACAGTTCTATGCTCAAGTTGTTAAAATTGACTTTAAGAGCAATAAAAGCAACCTTCGTTCATATATTTTGTCGTCTTGCACGAACAACTTTCATTATCTTTTCGCGTAGGAAAACCAATCAAGCTAAAATTTCCAACTGAAGGAAAATCTTTACCCCCCAACCCATAAACTAAAACCACAATCAACAGCGGAATGCCTGAAGCGACAGTTTGGTTAGCCACACTCGACGACGGGGCAAAATCGCACAAATTCGAAACTTTCTTCCTACAATTTAAATTGAAATTAATGAACGAGGGGGGAAGGGAAGGAAAAGACAGAGAACATTGTAAATGGGTTACTGTGAGTGGGGTTGGAGTAAAAGCCTCACTGCTTCACTACTCAAGCTCAACCTTAACCTTAACCCAATCCGCATTGAAAGACTTTCGGCATACAAAAACGAATCCAAAATAAAAGCTTTCGCTGCGTTAGTTCATGTGAAAATGTTGATAAACGCAGCAAATGCGGTACTTAGTCAAATATTTATTCTAAGAAAATGGAAAAACGTGCTTGCAAGGATCTCTCAGCAACGCCCCCCCAAGACGTCAGCTTCAGCTTCAGCTCCAACGCCTTAAGTCAAAGTCAAAGACGAAGCTGCTGCTGCTGTGTTGTCGTGATATGTTTCTAGTTGAGCTCAATTAGTGTCCCAGCCTTGGGGCTGGCTTACCCCCCGAAAAACGCACATCTCTCTCCTGCTCTTTGCTGCTCCGCCCAAATCTAGCACGTAACAATTTATGCAAGAGCTACCCCAACCGAAAAAAGGAGGAAAATATAGAAGCAAAAGAAAACTCCAATCATTTGTCAACGTAACCAGAGCAACCATGTAATTGAGTTATTACACCCACAGTCAACGCCTTGCGACAACGAAGCGTGCTATTTCCATAGCGAAGCCAACACATAAAATAGGCAAGAGGCAACTTTTGGGAGAGACACGAACAACGAACAGTAAATACACTACTTCAGGCAAAGAAAGTGTAAATATGCTGAAGAATTTGCTACAATTATTCATGCTTTACTTTAGTTGGAAAATATATAAATGCATTGAACATTCTTCAATGTTTTCGAAAACTATTCCAATCAATAAATATGCTAATCACATTACACTAGAATTTGCAGCAGAAAGTAATAAATACTTTTGCCACAAGCATTATTTTGTTGGATTTGTAAATGAGTTTACACATTTCCTGGTATCATTAGCTAGCAAAATAAACAACTAGAACTAAAAAGTAATTAAAATACAGTTATTAAATTTCATAGAAATTGAAATGATCTAATTACAGACAGCAACTAAACTAATCGAAAGCAATTCGCTTTTAATTGCCACACAAATTGTAGTGGAATATAAAATGCAAATGGCTAAAATGAAGTGTCAATTAAAGTCTTGCATGTTTTTTTTTTTTTTGTAAATTATATATGCACTCTCTATATATAAATATTGTAGTTGGCAAGCTTGAAGCCAAGTGTAAGAAGCACTTTAGAAGAGATCTTTGTCAGAGTTTGTGCCCCCAACTTGAAGCATAAACAAACTAACCGGCAGCTCTATTTCGAAGAGCCAAAGCCGTTCATATCCTTATGCCATTCATGGCATATGGTAAATAAAACACACAAATACACACAGACATAGATGGAGACGTAGACACTTGGAAGCATACAGAGGCACCTAACAGGCCCTTGATAAGTGTAGGTCTGAGTGGCAGTTCCTTCCCCTTCCCCTTCCCCTTCCCCTTCCCCTTCCCCTTCCCCTTCCCCTTCCCCGGGCACCGGCCACCACTTACCGCACATTGTTAGTTCCTCTGAAGATGCCGCCGAACTCAGACCACAAGCATGTCAGGCCTCAAATTGTGTGTGTGCGAGTGTGTGTGTGTGTGCACTAAAGATGCTCCAGATAGACTCGCTCACATACAAAGACTAACGGCTATGTGTGTGTGTGTGTGTGTGTTTGTGTGTGTGTGTCAATATGTATGTAAATAAGCGAGAAAACAAGTGGTTATAAATTTACAAGGATGCCTGCTACCCAAACGAGACACATTGCGTATACGCCATCGAGGCCAAAAGCCGTCAACCAAGAGCAAATCCTCACGCATGTCTGCGTGAGTCTATAGACAAGTGTGTCTGTGTGTGTGTCTTTGTGTGTGTGTGTGTGGTTAGCTATACCTTAATAATAATGCCCTTAAGAAAGGACGCGCGCCACAATAACAAAAATAGGCAGCGACAGCAACAACAGTAACAAGAGCAAAAAAATTGAGTTAAATAAAATAAATGAACGTAAACATGGCACAAAAACGAGATGGGAAAGTGTGCCAAAGACCGATGAGGTGTGCACAAATGAATATGTGAAAGCGAGAGTGAGATAACACCAACTATTAAGTACAGCAAAAACAGCAGCTCGATTCTCGAGGCTCGAGTCCAGTCGCCTGCTTTCGAAATGATCTCGCTCTCGCTCTCTCCTCCTCTCCTCTCCTCTTCGCACTTGGATTCGTTTTGTGTGTGCTTTTATTACACGCATCCTTGGAAAGTTTTTAATATATTTATTTATATATATACTATAAGCGTGCCACTGTCGACATCGTCAATGTTGTTGTTTATCGCTGTTTCTCGGCTCAGCTCAGCTCTGCTCTGCTCTGGCTGCTATTGTTGTTGCCTCTCCTTGGCCCAATCCCGTTGACTAGTTACGGCTTTATTACGCTCCTCATAAAATGTCATAAAATTAAAAGCAATTTTGCTGTTGGCAATGCTTTTCCGTTTTTCCCATTTCGGCGAGTAACTAGCTTTCGCTCATGGCAATACAATCAACAACGAATATTTCCCTCTCCTCCTCTTCTTCCTCCTCTCGGTTGCATTAACAGTTATTAAAATTCTGAAAATGGTTTTAAAAGGGCTTTAAAGGTCAACTACAACGCAAAGGCATTTGCCATTTCTCCAATCAAGAAATTGATTATACATTTATGTTAAATTTCTGACTTTCCTAATGGCAACAGCAGCAAGCAAGCAAGCAAACCCATAAATCAGCGTAAAGCTCTTTTGGTTAGGGGTAACAAAAAAGGCCTTCAAGATTTGCCTGCAATTTAACTCAATTATGCCGTCAGAGGCTCGATGGCATTTTGTTTGCCATAAAATACCCTTTTATCGTTGAGCTTATATGCTTTAGAAATGTGATGGCAAATCACTTAAAGTCTATTGTCATTTATGCTTGCTAAATAACGAGCTGGAATTTACCTTACATAGACTTTAAATATATATTGTCCAAACATTCAATTAAAGTTCCTCATTTGGTTATTCAACATTTGTCACGCGTCTGCTAAATTTGTCAAATTTGGCTAATGATTGTCAAAACTTTAGCCAATTTTCTTGCATTTCAATTTTTATTGAGAACCATTCAGGAAAAATTCCTACCAAAATTCTATCAAATTTCAATACAATTTGTGTTAGATTCTAAATCAATTAAAAAATACAATAAAATCATTGATGCAAAATAGTCTGGCTAAAAATTCACATAAATGTATTTTAAAAACGTGGTTAAAACTTTTTATCAAATTAGAAACTTTCAAATTAGTCTACATAAGTTTAAACATAAGAATTAAATACTTTTAAAAAGTGTGACATATTTTCCATCATTTCTCTTTTCGAATGATTAATGAATATAATTCAGCTCTCATATTCACATAAATAATTTTCAAAATGAGAATTATTCCGGCTAAATTTGCACATAATAAATAAGTAAATACGCTTCAATCAAATCCAATTTTTGATGGCTGTCATAAGGCATTATAAGTCTATTAATTCTGTTATTGAAACCTCACTTTCGACATGCTCGAACAACAATGTGGCAGCAACAGCAACAACAACTCAGAGCTCAGCTGCCGTGTACAACAGACTTTTCAGCTGTTGTGCCCCTCGTTTAACCTTCACACTTTTGACAATTGGCCTACAACAACAACAAAACTGGAGAGGAAAGAAAGAGAACAAAGGTAGCACGTGTTAGCCAAATTCGCTGGCATTTCCATTGTGCCGGCAATTTGCGTGGCATTCGTGGCCCCATCGAAGGCAGATTATTTATGTTGGCCCATTGACAACACAACAGAGTGATCAATCATTTCCGGGCAATCGAATGAAGATGACAATGCCCCGGCATAAGGTTCTTGCTCTCTCTCTTGCTCCGCAGACGGCCAAATTTAATATCGAAATGAAAGTTTAGATTGGCGCCATTGCTGATGAATTGAAATATTGCCGCACGAATGCGTTGCGCAGGTAATCAAGCATGAAGTAGGCACAAAAACAACACAGAGAAAGAGAGAGAGACTGGAAGAGGATGCGGCAGAAGTTCTAAGAATAGATAGCAAAAAAAGAATGTCGCTTGAACTTTGCGCTTTAAACTTTAAGATAGATAGATGGAAGGCGTGGCAGTTTACAAAGTTGTGTAATCAAAAGTTGGGAGCAATTATCAAAGTGCGATTTCTTCGAAAAACAATTTTCCACAAAAAAACAGAAAAAGGAGAGCAAACAATTTGCATGTGGCAAGCGGCACCCTAGGGTATATTTATCTGAAAAAATTAGAATACCCGTCCATAATCTGTGGGCTACAGGATATGAAAATTGTAAAGCAATCGAGGCGCAACGAACGCAAATAAAGTCAAAGAGTTGCGACTGTCTGTGTGTTGGTGTGTGTGTGGGTGTGTATTTTGGTGTGCGCCTGGCAACAACAGCAACGAAAAATGTATACGAAATATTTATTTAGGCGCAATCAATTTTATGGCAATTCAGTTTTTATAGCAACAAAGAGCAAGTCGCTGACTGCTGCTGCTGCTGCTGACGAAAGGCAAGTCTTGTAAGCCAAATTTGCGCCTTGAATTATGCAGAGCTTGGCATTTAACCGTGAGTGTGTGTAGGAGTGTGTGTGTTTAAGTGTTTTCTCTCTCTGTATGTATGTGTGTGTGGGTGCTTAAACGTGCATGAAAACGCTGTCAGCCAGGAGAAAAAAGCAGCAACGACGACGACATCGTCGGCGGCATGCAGTCGGCAAAGCGTGCGTGACAGATTGTCTATGTGTGTGTGTGTGTGTGTGTGTGTATAGGTTATGTTTGCACATGTGTGCCGTTCCTTGTCCGTGTGTGTGTGTGTTCGGGGGCGTGTGCGAGCTGAACTTTTAAACTAATTTGAAATTTTAATTTAATTAATTTGTATGCGCATTATTGAATGAACGAATGTAAACGTTGACTTCGCATCGATCGGTGTGTTTGTGTGTGTTTATGTGTGTGTGTGTGTGCGACAAAACAATGGCTCACAAAAGCATGCTATGATAACTGGCAGCTGTCGAAAAGCTATACAGCAAAAACATAGCACAGCTCAGTGCATTACGATTAATTAATTTATCATTTAATGGCATCATTTTATGGGCATTCTTTTGTTTTGCAAATAAATGAAAACAAGCTCTGCAGTGCAATATTAATGCAATACTTTCTCTCATTCATTTTTCTCCTGACAGCCAACTGCAATTTGCCAGCGATAGCAACACAATTATGACAAACATTATTAACTACAACAGCTGCAGCAATAACAACAACAACAAGAAGAAAAGCATCAGGAATACCCGTAATAATAATAATAATAATAACAGTTGCGGCCAACAGCGACGGCTGCAAAATGTAAACGGCGAGTGGAGGACTCGGCAACTGGGTCCGTGAAACTCTGCAGCAAAAGCAAAGTTAAAAGGCAACCAAGAAGAATCCAAGACTAGCAACAACAACTACAATAATAACAACAACAACAACAGCAACCGCAGCAACAAACAAAATACGCAACATAAATGAAGTTAACAATCTGTCAAATTGCTAAATTATTTCTGCTGTTGACAGCCTTCTTCTTTCTCAATTCCCACAAAGTCTCCTCCACATTCACCACCAACAGCAGCAGCAGCAGCAGCAACAGTACCATCTCCGCCATCAACAGCAGCAACAACAATAGCAACAATAACAACAGCAGCAACAACAATAACAACAACAGTTTCACGGAGCCAGTTCCATTGCTTGTCCGGCAGACCACAACGCAAGCTGGCAAAGTGCTCAAGACAACGGCAAATGCAACTGCAATAGCAAGAGCAACAGCAACAGCTGCTGCCACGCATACTTTCCCCAAAGCAACAGCAACAACTACGTTTAGCAGCAATTCAATTTTGAGCAGAGCAACAACAATAACCGGAAAGCAACAACAACCATCACGTAATGCGCGAGAATTTGAACGTCAGGCACGTCAACAGCAAAAGCCCACAGCACAGCAGCAGCCACAACGACAACCACGTCAACGTCGGCAACAGCAACAAGAGCAACAACAGCAACAACAGCAACAACAACAACGCGACGCGTCCGCTGCAGCTTTAGCGGCACAACGTGTGGCCGTTTTAATACCATCATCATTGCACATTGATATGATGCATGTGCAACAGGGCTTTCAGTATTTCCTCGACTTTTTCCAAGTGCATTTATCTAACGCCACTGTCGATTTTCTACACGATGTTGGTAAGTACACGTAACATACACTGAGAGAATAACTTCTCAAATTCAAAAGTTTTCAAAAAGTTCATAAAAAACAAAAAATCTTGAGCAAAGAAAAATAATTCTGAAATTTTAGTTGTAATCAGAAAAAAATAGTTGAAGTTTTTAAAAAAATACTTTAGTATAAAAAAAGCCTACTAACTAGGTGCTAAGTTACTTTCGCTTATAATCTGGTATATTTTCAAGGTAGCACTAAATTAATATACCAAATATAGCATGCGGTATATTTTTGGTATATTTTGGTATATTAGTTTGATGATCTTATGCGAATATATCAAATATAGTAGCACTATATTATTATACAAAATATAGCATTTGGTATATTTTCGGTATTTTTCGGTATATTATTTTTATGATATATAAATATATCAAATAAAGCCTATGGTACATTTTTGGTATTTATTCGTTATATTTCAGAATTTATACCGCCCTACTTTTTTTCTGTGTAATATATATATATATATATAGACGGATGCACTAACACACACAGACACTCACTTAATCTGACCAGTCAGCAGATAAACTGCCACATTTTGTTTATATTCTGTAGGCCCTTTCGCCAGTCTTCCTCTCTGCACAGTTTCGTTTGGTTTTCTTGTTTGGTTTTCCCATCTGCTATTAGTCTGCCAAATCTCTTTCAATTCACACATCGTTCTATCACTGATTTCACTCAATCTCTATGCTGTGTACTTCTCTCTCAAATTGAAAAATAGTTTGTATCAGTTTTCAGATTGTTTTAGCTAAATCAATTGATTGAGGTGTTTAGCTGAGCAAATATTTACAAATGGCAGCTGGCATTTGACAGACTGCAGCTCAGTTTAGCACAAACAACAAGTAAGAAATTGAACACACAACTTCAATAACTAACTAAATACGCAATTTAATAACTAGTTTTATAATTAAAAAAGTTGCTGTATAAAAGAAGTCATACTGCAGCTCAACTTACCACAATTCAACAGAATTTCATTTGCCAGCAAAGAAACCCTACAAATATAAAGAGAAAAACAATTAAAAAATGGCATAAAATTTCGATACGTTTTACGTTGATTAAAGTCCAAGCTGAGACGACTATAAAACTCAATTAGTAAAAAGCCAATAAAAAGTGCTGCTTTAACTTATGAATGTCAAGTGTTTCACTTGCAGCAGAGCTAAGTAAATTCAACAGCAACTTCGTAGAATAAAGTTATAAGGCAGAAAAAATGTAGCAAACTCAATTTGCATGCATTATGCGCAGACGTAGACAGAAAAATAATTTAGCTTTTTTTTTTGCGCGCTATTTAAACTAATTAAAGCGCAACGAAAGAAGTTCTTGGGCCGTTTTTCTTTGGCTTATGCCTCGTTTCGTCAAACTGAAAAGCAGCGCGTACTTTCCTCGCTTTTCTATGTTTTCCTGTGTGCTTACAACTTTAATTACATTGCCATCAATTACAGGTGCACAGCAAGGACTTTCCTCGCCTTGCATTCTGAGCACTCCACCGGCCATCGATGTCATAAATGCGAGAGGAGTGAAGAAGCGAGAAGGTCGGGAGGGGGTCGAACACATTTCTGGCCTGTGACCTGGCAAGTGACAACTTACAATTTCCGCTCGAAAACTTTATGGGGCAAAACTGCAACTGACTTATGAGTATATTTATTTTATTTTAGCGACCGCTCCTACAAAAGTTAATCCAGCATTTTGAAGTCCATAGCAACGTTTCTTTTTACTTTGACTGTTCAAGTATTTTATGATGCTTTTCCCCTGACAGGGCTCAAAGAACTTGAGTGTTGAGAGTAGAAAAGTAGAACACTTGCAGTGCCAGAGAAATATTAAAATACAATAAAAGCATCTTTAATAATTGCTACAAAAGTTCTCTGCAAATAAAAAACCTTCAAGCAATGCCAAATAAATTTGGTCTAAATTGAAACGGAAATTACGTTTAATAAGCAACCAAACTAAGTTTGAACTTATCAAGTTGATTGCCAAATTATGCTTTATGTCATTGCGATTATTTCCATAAATGAATTGCCAGCAATCGCGATGGGGGGAAAGGGAAAACTTGGCCAGACTTCAAATTGCTTACTTTAATTTGCGACTAATGCTTGAGTTTCTCTACTTCTCCCTCTTTCTCTCTATCAATTTTTGTGTCTCTTTCGTTGTTTGTCTGTCTGGCTATTTGCTTTATTCTTTCAATTTGCTTTCTTTTAGTTAGTTTCGAAGTAAACATGGATGAGAGTATACACTAAACTATACATATAGTAGTATGTGTGTATACATGGGTGAGAAGCTGATGTTGAAGAACCTTGAAGAACTTCTTGTTGGGCAAAACTTATTCGCAGTGCTCACTTATTTGGCGCCAAAGTTTTCGCCAATTGCAACAACGAATTTTTATTTGGCATGGCGCAGGAAAAAAAAAGTTTAAATTTGATATCTTTAATTTGAACAATCTAGCGTTAGTTGTCATAAATAAAAGTTTGCACTTTCGCACTGAGGTTTTAATCAAATAAATTAAGTTGCAACACTCAAATTGATTTAAGTGCAGGACAAAGAAATTCAATTTTCAAACCAAGCTCGTAACTTGCCATTTTTTTTTTTTTTTTTTGCTGTTTTCTTGCACTACTTTCTACTTCTTTCTTTCTATTGCGTTGTCCACATGCAAAATAAATTCTATTTGCCGTAATTTCTCCATCTCTCTTTCTCTTTCTGTCTATCTTTCTCTTTCATTCTTTCGGTGAGCTGTCGGGCATGTTTTTATGTAGCAAAATATTGAAATTGATTTTAGTTGCATATGCTGCAGTTAGTTTATCCTCATTCAGCTCTGCCGCAATTTATGAGCACATGTGCAAAACTCGGTAACTTATTGTCCTAGACCCCTTCCTCTCTTTTCCTCTGCCTCCCCTTTACCACAAATATTCATAGTTTATGCCCACGCGACTTTCCCTCAGAGTTCTCCACAAAAGGCCGGACAAATATATAAATTGTATTGCTATGGATCGCTTCTAGCTCTACCTCTACAGCAGCAGCAGCAGCAAAGCGACAAATTAAAAGGTGGCTGCTGTGCTGCTCCCAGCTAGAATATAATGTATAGCACATAGCACTAGTTACGACTTACGACAACGACAACTTGCCAGGTTTCTGCATTCGCTTTGCCTGCCATTTGCCAGCCTGCAAAATGGATTATGCAAGACTTGAGAGCGGGCAAAATAAAAATAAAGAAGAAAAATATAAAATAAAAAGAGAAAGAGAAAGAGAAATGTATTTATATGCAAGGGTTAGCTTGTGCTTGTCGTAATGATGCCAAGCTTATCTTGAAAATGCAACTTTATTGGCTATCAAAATAAAGCGAAAGGACTTCAAGATGTTATGACTGATGAATGATATGAGACCGCAATGAGAGACAGACAACAACAAGTACAACTAGAATGCAGTTTTACGAGCAATTCTTAAGTTTAAAAGCAACTTCAAGCTGCAGGCGAAACTCCAATGGAGCTTGTCATTTAACGAGTTTTGGCATTCATATGTGTAATTTACATTTCCTGTCAGCTTTATTAGCCATCAACAAGACAGCAAAGATTTGATTAACAGATTGAGTATAGAGTGGAATAAGTTTTCTTTTATTCATTTATTGGATTAAAGAAAACAGTGCGGTATTCAACTTAAAATATACCAAATACATATACCGAAAAATACTGAAATATACCAAAGTCTTTATTTAGTATAGCTGTGTACTGCATCATTCAAAATACTGAAATATACCAAAATCTATATTTGATATATTTATTCGAAATACTGAAATATATCAAAAACTGTATTTGGTATATTAATTTACTACTATATTTAAATAATATCAAATATAGATATAAGATTGACAACCAAAGCAAATAACTATGACGATTTCATGGATAGACTGAGTAAATTATCGAATTTATAGCCTCTCATTATTAAAGATTTCAAAAATCAACTTAAGACTCAGTTCAACAACTTCAAACTGCCGACGAAACTTTTTATATAATCAGATTTAGAATTCGAAAGTGTAAATCATATTAGCCGCTGGCTTTATTGGCATGAACAGTGTAATTAGTTTGTAATAAATCAAATAATAAATCAATAAAAAAGTTAACTCAAAGCTCAGCTTTGCTCAGAGTTTCCAAAGTGTATTTGTTTCACACTTGGCTTAAGTTGCTTGTAAGGGCAACTAAATTATCAAGAGCTCTCTGCACGAGACTGGGGTACAAGGACTACGAGTATATGATAAGATGGCTGGGGCATCATGTAAATCATGGCATTTATAACTCATAGCACTTGTCAGTAGCAGTTACAGTTACAGCTATAGCTACAGTTAGCAGGCAATGCTGGCAATCTCAAAAGCACTCGAAGAGAGCTGCAGACAGACGTCGCTTAAAGTCTACTGCCTTCATCAGCAGTTACTGTTGCTTTACCTCTTAAGCATACACACACACAAACACACACTTGCACACACACACTAAGGGCTTAAATATGCAACGCTTTTTATATGCTACATAAAATGTTTCTTTCTTTCCATGTATTTTTTTTTCTCTTCTCGTGCTGTTGCCCCAATGATGATGGCGCTGCTGACGCACAGATTTAAGTGGCTTCATTAAATTACTCGAGCTACCCAAATACACGAGCGTTGTAAAGACTTTAAATGCGGGCATTAATGTAGACACCGACGTGGACTACAATGATGATGGCAATGGCAAAAGCGTTGGCGATGGCGATGTCGATGGCGTTGACCCAACAAAGCAACGTCAGCAGCAGCAACAAGAAACCCAAATGAAACAGTTGTCAGCAGACATTTTATCAGCAACGGCACAGCAAGTTAAGAAACAACAACAACAGCTTGAACTGGAGGCGGGACAAGAGCAACACTCGCTGACCCGCAGCCTGGGTCACTGTCATCAACTGGCTGAACAACTTGCTCACGATTATAATAAAAGCGTTGTCTTCTGGCCCTGTCCTCACATGAAAGTAAGTATCCACAAAAACATTCACATTTCTTCCCACGATTTAATATTCCGATATTGAGTTTGACAAAGGTAACTAACTCACTTTGTATTGAACCCATTTCAAAAACAAACTTCAATTTATCTATCGACAATCTATGGGACATAGGTTCGATAATAATTAAACAGCTGTGGGAGTAAAAGTTTGAGCTCAAAGTTTTTGCGAGGCTGTAAAAGTATTTTTTAAACATTTATGTTTTTTATTTTCCACATTATATATTTTAATAAGCAGCACTCTGAAGCTGGAAACAAGTATTTACAAATATTTACAAATTTATCTCTTTCTTTAAACTATTTTAAATATTGAATAAGTGAAAAAGTTAAATAATGAAGAGCTTTATTGAAGAGTCTAAATACAGACATAAACACAATTTTAGAATTTAAAGAACATCTTTAAGAACATTATGCAAAAATCTAAATAGAAACACTTTTATTAATTTATCTCTTCCGTTCAATTATTTTAAATATCTTAATCCTTTTCAATCTGTCCAAATAAAAGCCGACAGCTTAATTAATTGACACATAAAATAGTTGCAGCTGCAGCAATTTGATAACCCCAATTTTGAAGCAATTTTAAATTAGGGTTATGAAATTATTGATGCATTCATGCCGACAATGTTTGCTGTTTATTTGCACAATGTTTTTGGGGTGCTGCTCTCTTTACTAAAAGCCAAAAACCTAGAAAAAAATTAGCTCACTTCAGCAATAATATCTTACGCTTGAAGTAAAACGAATTGCCAAGCTGTGTGTGTGTTAATTAACCAACGCTGGCTGCCAGCTAGATGAACTAAACTGTTGGAGCCCGACCCCAGGGTCGAATCTGAGACCCACCACGTTGACCGCCAGGCATTTTGTAGCCAAAATTTCAAATTTTGCAATTTTGTAACAAGCTTCTTGCCAGCAAAGTTCATCAAGTTGATGCTAGGCGAGAGAGACAGCGAAAGAGAAAGAGAGAGTGCTGGGACTGGGACTGGGAGAGAAATGAGATGAGAACTGTGGAGAATTAGGGTGCTGCAAATTCAGCACGGAAATGGCAAACAAACTGAGGGAGAAGCGTGGAAGAGTTGAGCGGAAGAGTGAGAAGAGAGGCTTTTACCCCAAATATGTTACAACAAAATTGCTTTGCTCAAATTTTCGGTAACGGCATGAAATTACTTTTTGTGGCAACTGCAGAAGAATTTGCAGCAGTCACTGTTATTTCTAGTTGTTGTTGCTGTTGTTGTTGCAATCTGCTATTTACACTTAACTTCAAGTGTCAAAGTGCACCTAAAATTTACGAGTACTCATACATATAGAATTTCCATAAGGGACTTGAAATGCGTTCCCAAGTTTTGGCAACTGTCACAAAGTCAACTTGCAAAGAATTTTCTCATTCTATTTTTTGTTTGTTTGTTTGCATATTTTATGAGCAGAAAATTTTCGACAATTGACTGACAAATGTTAAAAAGTCTTGTAAAACTTGTTGAGAACGATGACATATTATTAATGAAAACTTGAAGCGAAAGTCGCATTTTGTGTTGACAAATTGTGACAGAAATGCTCTGACAGAATGATCTGAGAGTAGAACGCCAAAAGTTATACATTGAGCCATTGCTTTTTAATGAGCAGAGCGAAATGTATGCAGCTTAGACAAAAGCCAAAAGCTGCAAGATAAATAGCAGAGAGAGAGAGAGAGAGAGAGAAAGTGGGAGCAATGAAATAGCAGTGGTAGACAAAAGGCAAAAATGTAATGCATACAATTCTCATGCAAATCGCCCAACGAAATAGCAAAGCTGATCATAATGGGAATGAAGATGGAAGAATGCCGTGGACTGTGGAGGAAAATGAGAATGGTTATATAGACTCGGTAATGGACTGTGGCAACATGCAGCAATTGATGAAAGCAAAAGCAGCAAAGTGCAGTCAAGTCGTGCAACAATATTTCACAATGTTAAAGCATCATAATTTCTGATTTTTATGCATTCCAATGGCCGTTAGCTGTTGCCTGCCGGAGCATTTAAATCACTCAGCAGCCAGGACATGACAAGGCAGAAAGAGAGTGAGAGAGGGAAGGGGAGGGAAGAAGGCAGCTTTTGATACAGGAGCAAACACTGCCATGGCAATGGACTTGGTGTTCGTGCGAAAAACAGAAAAATACGATGGAAAAAAAACTGAAACTGAAATTCCCATATTTCAAATACCTTCAGAGCCGAGGCACGTGCCGTTGCCGTTGCTGTTGCCATTGCTGTTGCTATTGCTATTGCTGTTGCCGTTGCCTCCAGCCGATAGGTGACACGTTTGTTGTCTTTGTGTGTGTTTCAGCTTTCCATTTCTTTGGGTGTGCTCTCGTTTTCTGTAGAGTTAACATAAAAGTGCTGCACAATCATAAACAAAAATGTTGCTTAGCCTGGCAGCTGTCTGCTTTTTATGCGCCGCTTTTGGCGCCACCAGCTGAGCTGAGCACTGAGCTTCGTTTTATGGTAATGTTGTAAGGCAACAAAGCCGGCAGCGGGATGAAGAGCGGAGCGTTTGGGGGGCGTTCAACAAAGGCGACTGCCAAAGAGCAAACAGTGAAAGTTATTAAACAAATGCAAATGCAAATGCACACATCAAATGCAGCACAAAACTACTCACAGCACTCACTTGAGCGGACTTGTTATCGACTGCTAAAAAGCACGCGATAAATTGCAAATTTCAAGCGTTTTTTTATGGGTTTTTGAAGACTGCAGCAAAACCCTTAAAGAAAACTTACTAAACTTGAAACTTGTTGGGTGGCCAATAATGATATAATGATGTATGTTCGCTTAGCGTTTACAGCCAATAAAGAAAGTGATGAAACTTGTAGTAAACTTAAGCGTTGAGAGTGGACTGCTAGTTAAGATTAACATTGAAGATTAACAATTTCTCTTAATTATCTCACACAGCCGCAGCTTTATTATGCAACACTTTTGCGTACAATATTCTCTGTGTACAAAACACAAAAAAGTATGGAAGCTAATAATGAGTGTGCTTCACTGTGAGATACCCTATAACATTGCGGTATATTTCTTAAAATAAATCAAAATACAAGCATATTATCTAAATACTATTCATAATATAACACAGAGTTCCGAATATACCAGATTGCCAATCAAAGTAACTAAGTTCAGACTTTCTAATAACATAATAAATCTTATATTTAGTATATCTATATACTATTACATTCGTAATATACCACAGCGTACCAAATATACCAGATTGTCAAAGAAATCAACTAAGTTCTGACCTTCAAAAAATTTACTAAATGCTAAAATTATTTATATCTTATTGTTATTACATATCCTTCAAGCAGAAATACATATATAATACCCTTCTACCCTTATGGGTATCGGGTATAAAAAAAAAGAGAAACATTAATAGACCGCAAAAAACTGCACAAGCAGCATAAAACTATGTAGCCCTAAGCCAAATGGACCACAATTTCAGCTCAGCTCAGTCTCATAGTCAAGTATTTATCATTCTGCTTCATTTTTTGCGAGCTTATTTTTTTGCATATACTGCATAAAAAAATTAAGTCGCCGCTAAAATATTTACTTGCTGCTCACTTTATTGCGCTGAATAAATAGAGAAATATATTATTTGGAATTACAAAACAGCAATTTAATTTATGCATTGATGTTGCCCGAATTAATTAAATTGTTGTTATTGTTTCTTTCTGGTTTTGTTTTTATGCGCGGAGTCTAACAAACGGAATTGAATTAAGTTGCGTTGTCAATGCGGAAAAAAATATTATTTTCCCGGAAATTGAATTAGAATAATTGGCAAATAGCACTCGACAAATAGAAAGGCACTTTTCTAAAAAAAAAAAAGAGTGTTTCACAGGGCTTAAAGCTGCGTTTTTAAATTGCCAGTGGAAGCACATAAAAGTAAACTGCAGTAAACTTAGCGCATGTAAGTATTTAAGTGCTAACAACACCCACGCACATACAAACACACACACACCCAGACACATGACCATTAAACCGCAACCAGGCGACGATCCGCACAGTTGTAAGCTTCAAGTTGAGCTAAGCTTCAATACGAGTTGCGTTTCATGCCGTGTGCACACACAAAACAATGTAGCAGATAAAAGTGTTTTTAATTGACAACGAAAACAACAGAGAATAGAGAACAGCAAAAAAAAAAGAGGCAGCAATGTCCAGTTGATGCGCTGCAAAGTATGCAATGCATATGAAGTAAAGCCGAAACTGAGTTGCAGCTGCTGCGCTGTGCAAAATAACATGCACATAAAAGCCGAGATGACCCTGGACTACAAAGTAACAAAACGTGCAATTAACTGTGATTTTTATACGCCCTGTGCAATATTTATGCGCTGCGAGTCCAATAACACCTACCGAGGGCCACAGCTACAGCCACAGCCACATGGTCCACGGTCTACGGTCCACCGAGCATCGGCCATGCCCTAAATCAACGACAGCATCGAGAACTGTGAACGAAACGAGAGTTTTGCAGTTTGTCGCTCAGTTGTTCCGCAGAGAATTGAAAATTTGCAAAATACAGCCAGCAATCGCCTTGGGATTGAAAGCAACAAAACGCATTGCGAATGCCGCGCACCACATTGAATGCTTTAAGCATCCAATGACAGCGACATCGAAAGCGCACTTTAAGCGTCATTGCGCATACGCCCTGTATGCGACTGCAGGACCAAGTGAAATAAGTAACTGTAACGGGCGAAAAACCAATTTGCCAGCTTCCAATTTGCATTAAGCATTGTCTCTCAGCGCAACGTTCGCATAGTTTATCTAAATTACCAATTCAACTGAAGATCAAAATGACTGAAGCGATTGTAGCGTAAATTCAAATTTGAATTAAAAGAATAGACAACAAAATTGCAATTTATTGTTAATGATTTGATGATAAGGTACAAAAATAAACCTTTTCTTAAACTTTAATTGATAAATATAGTTTTCAGCATTGACTATCAAAACTAGACAACAACGTAGCTATTAATGATTTAAGACATGGCAAAGTAATAAGCGATTTTCTACTACTAATTGATAATTGTAGTTTTCAGAATTTAGCAATCAAACTAGACAACAAAGTAGCAGTTATTATTAATGATTTCAGATATGACAAAGAAATAAATCTTTTTCTAATATTAATTGCAGTTTTTTAAATTTATAAATCAAACAAAGTTTTAGTAGAAGTCAATGCTTTAAGATTAAAAAATAAATAAGCTGTTGCCCATTTTAATATGAGCTGATAACAGTGTAATTTTGAGAATTTATAGACAAAACTAGTCGCAATAGTTGTTAATGATAAAGGCAAAGAAATATATCCTTTACTAATATGTTTTTATTTTCAATGTAGACTAATAAACGTAATTTTCTAAATTTATTGCGAAGACTAGAGAACAAAGAAGTTGTTAACGATTTAAAATTAAACAATGAAATTATATTTTTTTTAATCAGCAACCTTGTTCAAAAACAATTGATATGTAACATATAACATAGTTTAAAGAACTTCTTAAAATACTTATCACTTTTTTACACGTTAGCATATTAATTGATAAGTGTAGTGTACAGAACATATTAAAAAACGTATCTATTGTTTGTTCTTTTCAAGTGTAGTTCCCAGAACTTATTAACACTTTTATCTCTCTGCTCTAACCCAATGTGCAGCAGAGCAAATACTCCACGCCATGTCGCATTCCACACAACACACACACACACACAACCACACAGACACACAGTTTGCTCACACCCACGCACGATAAATGCAAACAAAACAGCAAAACCCGCATCAAACACATTTCGGTCTTAGTTTTCCATAATGGTCATTGAATTTAAAGTGCCAAAGCGGAGCGAGCGAGCGAGGAAACTTCTCTCTCTCTCTCCCCATAACTTTTTTCAGCGCTTCGCTTTGCTTTGTTTTAACCCCACATATATACATTTCATGCAATTTACAGCATTTTGTAACTTTGCTGCATTTTGTTAAACTTTTGTGGCTTTCGCTGCTCTTCAGCAAAGCATTGGCAAAAGGTTTGCTGTGTTCGTAATAAAGTTGTGATACTTTTGCAGCATCAGCATCACTGTAGGGTATCTCAAGTGCCATTCTCTCTGCTCAATATTCTGTGGCCAGTCAACGATTGTTTTGGTCGCTTTGCTGCCGCTTGAATAGCTTAATACGGCAAATTGAGTTTGACCCCATTTTTGAATTGTGCGAGAAAGAAAGTGAGAGTATTCAAAACGTAAATAAAAAATGCGTGCGGGTATTAACTAAATATTGCTAAGCGTTTAATTCCAGCGAGAACATGCAAAGACACATTTAATGAAGATTAATGCCGATGCGTCAACAAATGCAAAAAGAAAAGCCCCTGGGACACATCTTTGCCAAGGCAAAAGCAATCGCTGCATGTAATTTGATCGACTTTGCCATTTATCTATCAATTTGCAATGCTCCATCTCCATCTTGAAGCAAGGCAAATCACATGAGAATCGAAACAGAGAAACTGCAGCAATGCGTTTTGTGTGCGGCCTTCGCTTCGCTTCATCACTCAGTCAGTGAGTAAGTCAGTCAGTCAGTCAGTCAGTGAGTTAGTCAGACTGTCAGCCAGCTAGTCAAGCAGTTAACAATTGGCAGCAAATGCTCAGCTCAGCTCAGTCATGGAGACCGAACATTTTGCTTTCACTCAATCAAGTTTGACAAGTGACAATCACATCGGAAGCTCGGCCGATAACGATGATGACTTCCGAGCCGAAGCAACAAACTGCCAATAAATACCAAACAAACTAAAACAAGCGAGCTTATGGCCATCAATACTTCGATGACAATGTTTAGACATATACTACTAATATTACCATAATACATATAAATATTGTTTGCAATGTTTGCACAGCTTTTATGCTCATCAATTTTAGTAATGAAAGTAGAACATGAACTGATTGCAAATTAAAGTCAAGTGGAGGAACGTTTAAAACTAATTAAAGTGTTTTGCAGCATTGCAGACACCATTTATAATGCTGCTGCTGCTGTTGCTGCGTAGTGTAAAAAGCCATTAAAATCATAAACAATAGTTAAAATTCTGAGTTATCTGCAATGCGAATTGAGAGCAGTTGACGGTCTTCTCCACTGTTGATTTACTGCTTGTTGTTCTTGCTGCCGTTGTTGCTTAGCCTCGCTTGCTCGCATGATTGATTGCTGTTTACGCGCCTGACCAAGCCATGACAATCTCTCTCTCTTTCTCTCTCTCTCGCTCTCTCTGCCACCCACTCCCCAAAGCTATTTCTCTGCATTTCCCCTCCGATGCGTCTCGTCCCGCAAGTTGATTACAGTGTGGCCCCTGCGTTGGCATTACGTAATTCGATTTCGCATCGCCTCGCATGCATTCAGAACCCCGTTGCAGTAATTATTTTTACACAATGTCAGGTGGCAGCGTGGACCAAGCTGCAGGCTAGATTTATTGCACAGCACAGCACAGTGCGAACAACAACAACAAAAAGAGTGTCGCATAGCATTTTAATGAAAATTGCAAAGCACTCACTAATAGGCTATGTGAAAAGAGAAAAGAACAGTTGATCTATTCGAAAGCAACTAAATGTAATCAAGTTAATCTGTAACTTAATATTGTAGTGTGCTGCTGTTGTACAAACTTTTGGCAGAGTCGCACAATTTTCACTCTTCATTGGCTGCACTTTAAAACAATATTCTTAAACCGCTTGTCGCATTGTTCTCTCCTTTCACTTTCCAGAAGCAGTCGTGCAGCAGCAGCAGCAGCGACAGTTGGCGGATGGTCATTATGACGCATCCAGACACAAACACAATTAAGTGCACTCGTGTGTCCAATGTCCCTTTGTGTGTGTGGTGTGTGCATGTTGGCAATAAGAAAGACTTGCTGTGCAACTACTGCCAGAATGTCATGCCACACCATTCTATCATTATCTCGCTCTCCTTTTGCTTTTGTCGCTTCATTGCAGTCAGTTGCCATGTAAGCTGAAACTGACGCTCACTCTGATGCTGAAGGAAGAAGACGAAAGCACACAGCAAGCACACTCACTTTACGTATACGTAATATTTTGCAGTAAATGGCAAAGCAAATGGAGCTTTGTTTGCCAGCATCAGCTCAATGCTGGCAATTGGTTTGTTTATTGTGGCGCTGCGATAAGCTCTTGGGTCATTGCACCACAACAACACAGCAACACAAGAAACACCAACAACAACAACAATAACAAGAGACCACACGAGCAGACATGTCCCACATGTGGTAAATGCGCACAGCGGGCATTTGTGGTAACAGATTTGACATGCCACTAAGTGGGCTAAGTTCTGAATATTTATTTAATATAAATACCCACGAGACATTGATTCTTATTAAAAAAGTGGAATTCTTTGTGGAAAATTCCCTCTTTGAAATCGCCTCAAAGTTGAAAACAATTCACGAAAAACTGCAATAAACCAGCTGAATTTATTTGCAATTCGATTGAGCTGCAAGCAATGTTCAACATAGTTGTTAAAGTATTCGAGAAATTGCAATTCATTACTGAAAGTCAAATATTATGTGTCCAATTCATAACAGTTCTAATGAGTATTCCTATCGTAGGCGTCGTTGTGTAAAGTGTTTGTGCACTGTCACAGAAAATTTCCATGAATTAATAATTTTGAGCTTGTTTTCGGAGCCGGGGCGTGTGCTTAAATATTAACAGCCGGCTGTTTGCGTATCAAATTTAATGGATTTTTAATGTTATAGCAATTTAAGAGTCATTCGCTGTGCATAGCAAATGTATTAATTGTTATACATATATAGTAGTGTGTGGAGAGAAGCAGCTGCAACAGCTGCAGCAAGCTGCACAGCACATCATTGCGTATACGCAATGTGAAAACACATGAAAGTTAATTTTGATGGAATTTAATTGGTTTCGGTGTTTGTTCGGCATGTCTGGCAAACCGACTCCGACGTTGGCTTTGCTGGCTGGCTTTCTGGCTTGTTTCATTCTCGGTTCTCGGTTTTTGGTTTTCGGTTTCGTCGTCGTCGCTCTTTGCCCGAGGTCTAATCAAATATGCCAATCACATGAGCCGAGTCGAATGAAAATGAAATTGTTCTTAATTTGCGTGATACGCATCGAAAATCAATTCAACACACACACGAATACAGGTGAAAGCTGAGAGGATGTGAATGTGATATGGTGGCATGCATATTTAATGTAGCACCCGGATGACAAACCATGATGCATGCGAGTGGCTGCCAGAGTCAAAGTGTTTGCCACTTGGCTTAAGAGTGTGCATAAGCCATGCCGGGATAACGCCTCCGTTTGCCTCTCTCTCTCTCTCTCTTTCGTTCTCTGTGGCAAGCAATTAAATGTTTTGTGAAAAGTCACACAAACAGCTCCAGTTTCATTAAATTTTAAAGTGAATTGAATGCCAACGCGCAGCAGGCGAAAAAGGATATCCTTTGGCTTGGCATCAGATTCCTAATATCAAACAATTACCCCAAGCAAGCAAGCAGACGGGGGAGAAAGCGAGCAAGCGAGCGAGCTACTTACATAACTTTGCCTTGACAATTTTCAGCTGCTGCGCGTCTGTCTTTTGATATCGTAAGCCAATGCCAGGCAGCCACAACAGACTTTGCCTTGGTTTTCACTCAACTCAACTCAGCTCAGCTCAGCCTGTTGACAACAATTGCGTGTGGTCGTCGTGGCCAAATGTCAAGCTGTCTTAAATGGCAATTAGCCGGAGAATGACAAGTGCAAAACTTATTCAACATTTTTCAAGACTGCTCACTAATTGCACTCCTCTCCGAGTGAGGAGTGTTCATGCACTCAATGACGAGACAATTTGCATAACAAAATCATCATCATAAATTCAATGAGGCTGCTTATTATGCTGAAGAACCCTTTTTGTAGTCCTTCTAAAATAATAAAAATAAAAAAAAAGGTGCCTGGTCACTTATGTGCCACTCAATTATTTATAAAGCGAGAGGCGAGCATAAATGAAACGAAGGTATCATTAGGGAGCAACAATTGTGTGCCCCATAATTGGGCACAAAAAAAATTTGCAAACAACAAAAATGTTGTTGTTGTTGGCCCTTTGGCCAAAATTGACAAAGTAAAAATCTCTGGCGCTTGTTAACAAGCAGTCAAATATAGTAAAGGAAAAAAACCACAAATATTTGTTAAATCAAGCTATATACATGTAATATGTTTTTAAGGGATAACATCAAGAGCACAAAACACAAAGCAAACAAATCAAAACATTTACGAAAGAAAGAGAGAGAGAGCAGACATAATATCAGTTTACCTAAGTCAAACTATAGATTACCAGAGGAAATCAAATAAATTTCAACGAAAGTCGAAGCTGCACAGATGCAGATGATGAAAATGATTTGCGAGTGGCAAACAGACACAGACAGAAAGGAAACAGCCGAAAGAATAGTGAATTGGCATTAAAAAGCAATTTGGCAGGGCATTGAAAGACATCAAACAAACATTTCGTAATGCAAAACAACATGGCAAAAGCGGAAGCGGAAGCACACACATACAGACAAATTTGCCATGTGCTTAAACGAAAGTGAAAACAATTTTGGACTTAGCAGCACGTGCTGTCATAGAAAGAGAGTCTATATAGTATACGATATGTGTGTGTGTCTGATTTGCATCTGTGATTCAATCGATTGTTGTTTGTGTAACTTTATGGCACCTCAAAGCTTGTTGCCACACACACTTTGCCACACAATAAAAAGCACTTACTTTCCCGTAGTATTCTGCATTTTGTGCTTCATCAAATCGAAAAGAAACGAGCTCGAAGCAAAAAGTGTTGACCAAAACGTAGAAGAACTTGCTCGCATTTAATGTGAAGCATGTTTTGGCCATTTATTTTCAGTTAAATGACAGCAAATTAAGTGGCCGGCACAACTTTTGCCTTTTATTGTATATTGATAATAATGACTGCATATAAAAAAGTGGGCGCACATTAATTTTTATCTGGAAACGACAGCTGCTGTTGCTCTTGCTTATTGAAGATGACAACATTGACAGCAACAGCAGCGGCGGTAAATATTATGCAAAAAGTGTAAATACGCACATTTTGGGAACAGCCAACAGACTCGTTAATTTAACTTTTTAAACATTTTACAACTTCAACATATACTTAAATTATTGCGTTGATCTGTGATGTAGCTTTCACAGTTGAATATTATCTTTAACATGTTTAATTTTATAAGTAAATCAAAAGATGTCTTTAAGCTTCGTTTATAGTTACTTAAATTAATATCTTTACGCTTTTTCTATATTTATTTAATTGAGTATCCAAAACCTTTAAGTTATGCCTGCCACAAGGCATAAAAATACCCTCTGCAAATAAAAGCAAAAGAAATTTGTGGACAACAACTTAAATTTCCTATAAATATGCGCAGGGTGTTTAAACTAAATTATTAACATGTGAATAAATATGCAAAAGCTGCCGTAAGAATAAGGTAAAAGAATGCAACAAAAAAAGAAAGAGAGAGAGAGAGAAAGTGGGAGAAAGGATGTTAGGGAGGCAAATAAGTGGCGCTGCTTGGGGGCAACTTGAGAATAAGAATACGCCATGGGCAACGAGGAAAGACCGAGGGACGTTTCCCTGGCGGAATCCTAGGGAGCATACAAATGTCAAATATTTGCTGAGCTGTGATTAATGTTGATTCTACGGCACGCTTCTTGGTCCTTCTTTGCATGGGATTTTGGCTGCTTAGCAAACGATTCACCTGTGCCAAAGCAAAAAAAAAGCAAGCCAGCAGGCAACGAAGCGATGGCAACGGAAACTCATTTCTCGCAGCACAACAAAAAAAAAAAAGAAAAGAATACAATACAAATTCGAGTCGATTTCATTCTCATTTGGCTTAGCATTTTCTATGTGGCAATTAATTAAATTGATTGAATGTTTAACAAAGTGTACAACAATAAAACAAAGTGGCAGCGCAAATGCGATTGGCAAGTCCAAGTTCAAGGCGAAAACGAAGACGAAAGCGAAGGCAAGTGTGCGACAATAAAACTAAAAGACAATTCCACCCGAAAAATGCCTCAAGTGCAGCTGGGTGTAAATGCTGCAATTGCTATGGCTGGTCACGTTGTGTCAATAGACATCGAAAATGCACTCTGATGCCAAGTGTGTGTATTGCACACTTCGTAATGCGTTTCCATTTATTCTTCGTATCGATGCAAGTTGCGTAAATACTCCACGAAATGTGCTGCCCAAAAATTAATTACAGCATTTCTTGGGTTCAGCAATCGCCAGACATATTCGTTAAACCCTCTTTAAAAGTTATGAATAGGTTTAATGCACTGTAAGCGCAAATCAATAGCATTAATTTTGATGTCCCTCTTATTAAGTATACGCACTGTTGCACAACAACGTGAAAGTAATCGCCATTGTGCCTTCTTATTTATGTGTCATAATTTACACAAAAATATGAAAAGAAACGAAACAAAAATGGCAAATCATTGCCTAATCACATCAGTCTCCCCTCTTGTCAGAACTGGGCAAGCTGATTGCTTCCGTTGTTCCTGTTGCCGAGTTTAAAATTCAATTTTGTAGCAAATTGTATGTGCTGCCGAGGAGAGCTGCCTAAACGTATTTCAAACGTTTTTCAATTTATTTCGTCTGCCAAAATAATGAAGCGAGCAAGCAGGAGGAGGGCGAAAGCGAAGATGGCAACGAAGCATTCAGTCAGCCAGCCAGTCAGTCAGTCAGTCATCGAGGCAGCTAGACAACAACCGAGAACTTGGAGCCGCTGTCCAGGGCGCAAACTCAAATCAGACCAACAAATGAGTCCAAACAAAAATGTGAGAAACAGTCCGAACAACAAAAAAAAAAAAAAGGTCAAAAAGGTACCAAATAACTTAAAGCTACGTGCTCGCCCCTTGGCTTCCCAATCGCCGACACTCAAACCCTGAGCGCAACACCCAAAAAGTTGGCCCCTCATCAATGCCAATACAATATCGAATATTTTTTCACTCTCAACGCCAGCAACAACAACGGCCAGAGACCTTTTTATGCCTGAGCACGATAATATTTTGAGTGTAGGGCGAGGCGGGGAGACCAGCTTGATTATTGATTGAACTTTGTTGTGTGTTGTTCACTGTGTGTTGTGCGTTGTGCGTTGCGTATACGCCCCGAGTTGCACATAGCGTAGAACGTAGAACCCAACCACATAACATAATTCACATCGGAGTCTAATGCTTTGATTAAACCTGATTGAATTGTCTAGAGTAGCAATGTGGTCGATTTGACCGTCTGACAAGGCTCGTAAATAACTCAGGGCCAACATAATTTTTTGGTTCTATATTAAACTTAAATGCTTTGCATTGTGTTTCTTTGGTCAAAGTTTAGTCAATACGTAAATTACCATTAAGCGCAACCTAAAAATAAATGAAATCTCTTCCTTCTAATCATAATTTCTTTTTATTATACACACAATTCGTTGTCTCTTTCACATCCTGCGCTTAAGCATTTAATTTGTTTAAGTTTAACAAACAGCGAAACTACCATTATTTAGCTTTACATTTCCACGCTTCTAATCAGACAAAAGGTACAACGAAAACGCAAACGAAAACGAAAATGCCAACAAATGTTGAACGAAGCAACAATAAAAAGTAGGAAAGCTACAGTCGACTGAGTGTGCTCGACTTTGGAATACTCGCTACACATAATAAATAGGAGAAAATATACCAAATTAATATACCAAAAATACTGCAAAAATTACCAAAGACTATATTTGGTATATTGAAATAATATTACAATCAAACTATATACAGTATAAAAATATACCGAGGGCTAAATTTGGTATGTTAATGTATTACTGCATTAAAATATACCATACTAATACAAAATATACCAGATTTTCAAAGCAATTAAGACCAATAGTAAGTAGTAAGTAAGTAGTCGAAAGTAGTCTCTGTGATCTAGATGTTCTTATGGATAGTTTCGGCTGTTGACGCTGATCACGAACATATATCCTTTATATAGACGAAGACGCCTTCTTCTGCCTGTTACATACATTTCCTTGAGGCACAAAGTTACAATACCCTTCCACCCTATGGTTAGCGGGTATAAAAAGAGCAGCAGCAGCAGCAGCAAAAAAAAATTAAATGGCTTACACTGACAGCTAGCTAGCTAGTGGGGTTTATATTCTATGTTCGTTTCCTTTTCTTTCGCTTTTTAACATTTGCCATATCTTATTTTACAGATCTCGAGCAATTTTCTGCCATCATTCGAGGCAATTTCCCTGGCCGTGCGCAGTATTGCCAGCAAGTTGAATTGGACGCAGGTTGACATCTATGTTGGCGGTAAGTTTTCTTGCCACCTTTCTTCCCTACGTTCCCTACTACGGCTACAACTCTGTCGATTTAATAGCTGATAATTCGCAATGCTGCGAAAATGAAACTGTCTGCATTAATTTGCATTAAATTGCTTTTCTTTGCTCAGCCAAACAACTGACAGACATTAATGACAAGCATAATGAACCACTGCGAAATTGAAATTGAAAATACGAAATGACGTTTGTTTAAAACTTGAACAATTTAACGCAATCAAGAAGACTATTTAAGCGCAAATAATGTATTGACAATCCGATTGCAAGCTGCTTAAATAACTTATTATCCAGACAAAGCTGCATAATGTTAAATGCGATCTCTAGAGGGAAGTCGGAAGCGCCCACCTAATGCCAAATTATGAGCCGGTTATTAAGATGGCAAGCTACGCGCTGTCTCCCTCTCTCTCTCTCTCTCTCTCTCTCTATCCGTTGGAATAAAGCAGCCGTAGCAGTCGTAGTCAAGTCAGCGTGTACACGTGTGCGTATACGCAATGCAATTAGTGGTGACATTATTATGATTAACGTTGAGCCCCAGTCGACCATGTACAACTCTCTCTCTCTCTGTGGGTGTATGTGTGTGTGTGTGTGTGTTTGTGGGCGTATCTACAAGCTGCGAATGTGTGTGTGTGTGTGTGAGCGTATTTGCGCAATTGTTGACAGCAGAACAAACAGCACACACGGCCATTAGATTGTTGCGCTGCTGCATTTGAGATTTAATTAGGTGGCAAGAGCTAATCTCATGACCAACAGGACCAAAGGCTAACCTAGCAACGCATCGCATCGCCTCGCATAGTTAATGCGTTTAAAGCAGCTGCTGCTGCTGCTGCCATCGGCTGCGTGCAATCAATTAAAGATTAAACAGCAAAGATAAACATCTGACAGGCAAACAAAATGAAGTGATATCGGAAAGAGAGAAACACAGTCATTGCCAGCCTTATTAATTAATTAGACAGCAGTTCAAGCGAGCGACGCAGCTCATAAAATTAAATGTTTATTGGCATACAAACAGGCGTTAAAGCGTCGTCCAAACTCAAACAGACACAGACTTCAGACTGAGTTCGAACTGTCCTCTGTTTACACACTCGATATGAATACACATTCATATGTATGTGAGTGCAGTAAACTAGTTGCTTAAGCTGTCGTATAAACTTAAGTATTTGCTATTTCTGGTCGTTGCCAAGTTTGTTGACCCTCCCGGCAAAGCAAAAATTGTAAATTATGTGACATCAGTTGAGAAATTGTATAAAAACAAAGTTATAAAATAACAACAACAACAACAGCAGCAGCAGCAGCAGCTGAATATCTAAAGCGAAATGGCACAAACAAAGTTAACACAAAATGTGTGCTAAAGAAAGCGAAGAATGCCAGGGAAAAATGTAAATTTGCTAGCCAAACAGGCGAGCGATAACAAAACCCAATTCCAGACGTCATAACTATATGGACAGCAAATGCTGCCAGGACAACAGCAGCTGCGAGTCTCAAGTGGAGCAGGAGGAATGGAACACAGAGGGAGAGAGAGAGAGCAAACTCTCTCGCATTGCCAGCTAATAAAATCAGTCAGCCAAGCAGTTAAAGCAGCTTCTTCTACATGCTCACACTCTGCCACAAACAAACAAAAAAAAAACCCAAAACAAAAACGAAGAACCGCAGAACGCATAATAAAACAGGGCAAAAAACAAACGTGATGTTGGCAAAAGGGGCAAAAGAGGCAAGCAAAGTGATTGCCACACCCAAAATCGAATCGCAAAATACAAAATCTTGAGCTTTAATAGTCTTAAAGATAGCTCGAGTTGAGTTCAATTTCACTGCTTAAGGGCAAATCAAAGATTGCTCCAGATAGGCAGCCAATCAAAAGTTTAAAGGCTGCATCACAATAAAACAAGCTAATAGAATTGCTGTGCATAAAATGCGTTTTATCTTAAGGACAAGAAACAAATAAAATTCTTAAACTTCTTTATTAATTTCCGCATTTTTTTTCCGTTGCTTTCCACTTGAACTTATCTTAATAGAGACAAACCACTTCCGAATAATATCCTGCCATCTAAATGGAATTGATGAATCACTTACTTAAGATATCATCGCTGGCCTCTGTGGAAATTGAATCAAAATATAAATGAAATACCATTTCACTCGCTCTTAAAGTTCTTTTAGATAGATAAGCCTAATCAAATATACTTGAATAGCCTCTGAGTTATCTCTCAACAGTTGATTTATCACATACATTTATATGATATGCTTTTTGCCTTAGTTTAATTTGTCTGGTTTCAGGAAATAGAGCGCAACGAAAAAAAACTAATTGCTGACCAAGCAAACGGCCTATAACAAATACCTATGCTTTGTTTTATTTTCTTTATGTTCCTGCTGCTCTTTTTTTGTGTATACCACATCATAAATTTCTTAAACCAGCCTCTCAACTTTCGGTACGTGAGCCAGTTGGGGAGTCCCGAATGGTCAGCGCGCTCAGGACACAGACACCAAGTGTGCCGTAAAAGTCAGGCGGAAGGAGAAGTACGTACCCTGATGGCCGCTTAGTTGGGTAAACGGAGGCCACACTCACTTTCTCTGATTTATGCACACACACATACACACATGGAGATGGAGAAAGAAGAGCAGAGAGAAATAAATGTAAGAGTAATTCCTGTTGGGATGTGCGTGCGCATTTTGGTCAAACATTTTTATGAATAATGGGGCAACATCTCTGTCCATAAATAGCCCATAAACACGGCTGTTGACCAGACATCGAGCCTCACATATTTCCAGACTTATGCTCATACTAAAGATAGAGCTCTCTCTCATTCTCAGCTCATAGATTTCTCTTCGAGGCACTGACATTAATCTCGAGTGTTTAACAATTAACATTATGTGCCAGGCTCAGACTTTGCCAAACAGCTCCTTCATTTGACTTAGCAATATCAAGCAGATGATGCATATTAACTTGTGTGTAGCATACATTTATGAATTCCACTACAGAGTATCTAAGAAGCGAGCACAATTCCTCTCTCTTCGTTGTGAGCTGCTTTTTATGACAACATAATTAGCTTGAGCTCTCGCCTGGCATAGTCAATTGGTTGTCATGTCCGAGGCGCATTTTATTTATGATTTGTTTTACGCTAAGTGACAGCTAATGGACTTGAGACCATAAAAGGTGCCTAAGTGTCTTACGGAGCCTTTGGGTAGCCATATGCCAAAATTGATTGCATCAGCTCGGTGCTTTGAATATCACTCTCGACTTGAATCGCATTCAAATACAAAAAGAATCTACGAGCATCTCTCCGAGTAGCTTGGGGACTCAACTGTGATTGCGATTGCAATTGCGATACAAAGTAGTTGAGAACAACAATAGCAACAACTGTTGACAAAGAGTCAATCAATTTAAACTACTTTCGCAAAAGCAAAAGTTTCGCACAGCGATTTTTTTTTTATCGCTTTGTATTATGCAAATTGCAAGAATATGGCGACAGATGCAGTTTGAAACTTTAATTGCATTCCAATAGACAACAAAAAGTTTGTCTAGCGCAGAGCATCGCATAACGAAAACAAGCACTGATACATATTTGCTCGGTGTGTGTGGGTGTGTGTTTAAGTGTGTGCTGCAAGGTCTGGCGCACGCATTCAAATGTATAATTAACTTAATATTCACTTGCATAATTAACAAACAGTTACTTGGCTTCGTGTCGCCCATTGATAAGAGCAGAGTGCCATCAAGTGAGGTCTATGTGCAGTTTTACCCTAGATTTTAATGCCAGATGGTATGTTAGTACTTTGCGTATACTTGATATTTTCAACGATTTGACTTACGTATACTTAATATACTCAAAAAGTTGACTTGGCTGCTAGTTATTATTGAAATATGATCATTACCTACACTTCATATGAATAGTTATCTAAATTTGATATTTTCATAGTTTTTTTTATATTAAGTATACGCAGCATTAACCAAAAGCTAACTATTTCCTCTGAAATATCAAAACTCAAATGTTTGTCTAGTTCTTTTATATCGAATATACGCAGCATTGAGCATAAATGGTAACTACTTCCTCGAAGTTGAAGAAAGTTACCTTTAATATTAAGTATACGCCGCATATACAGGGCATCTCTTTATTACGTTTTGTCTCTTCTCTCACTTTAATACGTTGAAATGTTGACTTTTCAACCATTTATTCCCCCAATTTCAAGCTTAGCCTGCAAATGTTACGTTTTTTTTCTCCAAAATTAAGTATACGCTGCGTGTGCAGAGTAAGTATGTTTTCATTCCTCACTTTACAGGCTGAATTCTTAGTGTTTTTTTTTTTTATATTACATTATGGCGCATATCTTTCAGCACAGTTGCCAGCTGGAACGTTAAGTGAATTATAACTTTATTTTAATGTCTCCCTGTCCCAGCTTTCACTATATGTATGGTATACATCTGTGTTTGTGTGCGAGTGCATAAATATTTAAGTTGAGAAATTTAACTTTTGCTCATGGCAGTATTAATGCGAGTTGCTTTTGGCTTTTGGGGTCCCATTTTCGGTTACAGTTTTAAAGCATTTTTAATGACAGCTTAATGGAACATGTGTTAAAGCACCGACACCACACCTTGGACCCCAGAGAGAACTTGCTTTAATATATAGTTTCAGTTTCAGTTTCAGTTAGCATTTATGAGCAGGGGTTTAAGCACGCGATTAGGGCACACATAAGCTACTTTGATATGGGTTGATTTAGTGCAAACTATATCAACTGGAAGTACTCATAATCTACTTAGCAAACTCAAAAGTAGTTTGAGATTTACTAAGCTCAAAAAAGAAAAAAGAGGTTGATTTAATACAAAAGTTAAAGCAGCAAATATCATGCGTAATTGTTGTGTGCAATTATTAAACAAAAAACATAAAAAAGATCTCTATAGACATAAGATAGGCATAAAACCGAGTGCACTTGGCATTGTGGTTGTGCTTTTGCCTCGACTCGACTCATTGCATTGCATTGCATTGCTGTGCGCTTGTCAAGGCCAATGGGAAGGCGCATTCTGTGGCCATCTCTGTGCTCGGTAGGTAAAAAGGCGCATACTTAACGCCAGCTGTCTGCACTTTGCATATGCTTATGCTCACACACACTCTCACACATACACACGACTATTTGCATTTGTGCTTTTTCATTTTATGCATTTAAATATTCATGTGGTGCTCAAAATTTAAATTGCCGTACGTTGTGTAAGTTAGTTAGTGTGCATAACACTATGGGTGTGCTTATATATATATATATGTGTGTATGGTGTGTTTGTGTGGGTGTGGCAACAAAATGCACAAATATTGCAGGAGTTTTCCCAGCCAGTTTGGTCAACCGAGCTATGTTATTTACAATCAACACAGAAAAATATAGAAAAATTCAAATGCTAAAAGCAACCCCAAAAAATAACAAACTAACAACAAAAAAAAATGTTCGCTTGGAAAACTGAAAAATCGAAATAATGCGAGCCGGAAAAACGGTCACAGTGAAAACCTCATCGTGCACACAAAATTTCAAGCGTAAATGAAATAAATTTTTCTTGCACCGCATTTGATTTAGTTTATTTTAGTACATTTTTTTCCCGGATTTTCTTTTGTTGCACATTTGAAATAAATGGCCAGGTTTGGTAAATAAATTGATATGGCCACATTGCACGGCACAAAACAGTAGGCAGACCCACAAGGGGGCGTGGCAGTTGGCGGCGACACTCGTAACATGCCGCAGAACTCGAATGCAATCAGCACATGTCACACGTGGCGTATGCGTGTTGTGTTATTTGCATAGAAATGCATTAGGATTATGTCAGTGCTGTGTGTGTGTGTTTGTATAAGAACAAAATTCAACGGAAATGCGTTTGCGTGGCATCAGCAAAAGCAGAGCAAAAACCTTATTGAATTGCTATGCAAATTTTTCAAATTTAAAAAAAAAAACGCGCAAGGAAATTGTTTCGAAAACAACGCTTGTTGGTGTAACGAAAATCTTTTGTTTTTTTTTTAACATCTATTGCCTTGATTTTTTGGTAGCTAACATGCTTTGAGAATCGCTTGACTTATGGTCTAACATGAAAGTTAGGTTGACAGTTGATGAAGATTGAACAGCGAAACTATAACTCAGAACTTCAAACTTATCTACAAATATAAAAAAATGTACAGATAACTTTAACTTTACCATTCGATTTAGATTTACCATTGCATTTAGATTGGAAAATTTCACTCTTATCAGATAATGGCATTTAATTAGTAAAAAATATTTAAAAGACAATCACAATACAATCAAATATTTGTCAATTTAATGGACAATAATAATTTTGCAAAATTTCTCATTTACAGCCAATTTGAATGCCAATAATAATCCAGTCAAAAACTACCAAGTTTAATGAGTTTAATTACTAAAGTCAATTTAAAGGACATTAATAATATAGTAAAATTTCACATTTACCTTATATTTTTCCAAATACTTAAGTCAATTAAGTCAACCAGTCAAAACTAGCAAAAATTTACATATTATTGAGTTTAATTACTAAACTCAATTTACCGAATAATAATAATCGAATCAATATTTGACCCATTTACTATTAATTATGCTTAAATACTAAAGTCAATTTTGAGAACAATAATAATCTATTCTCAAGATGAAAATTTTACTTATTAATAAGTTTAATTACTAAATTCAAATTAACTGACCATTAAAATATCCAATTAACTTTCAAGTCAATTCAATTTTAAGCTCAAATGTAATTATTATTCAGTTGAATTTCTCAAGTCAATTCAAATAACAATCCAGTGCATTCAGTTACATCCACAACTAATCTGTACTTCAATTAAGACCATAAAATGATTTATAAACTGTATTAAGCAACAAGAACTGCGTTAACAATGTTCATACTTTTGTTTACATCCAGCAATTGTTATTAAATTGTGGCAACTCTGCTGCACTTTGCTGCACTTTCTCAACTTGCGCAACCTTGCCTTGCCAGAGAAAGAGCGAGAGAGAGCTTAAACGTAGCGAGAAAACTATGTAAAATTGCCTTAAGACGCAGCCACAAAGTTTCTCAGCAGCTGCAGCTGCAGCTGCAGCGTGCAATGTGGTGACAGAAAAACAAAAGTAATACTGAAACTGAAAGCAAAAACAAATACGATACTCGTATAGACGAAAATCATGTGCTGCAAACTGTAAACTGCAAAACTGAGAGCTAAGAGCTGAGAGCTGAGAACTAAGGACTGTGAGCTTGGCAATGGAGGAAGGAGCAAGCAGCTTGTTGACAGCGTCGCCGTTGCGTAATTGCACAATTTTGTACTTGAGCAAACACATGCGCTTGCCAATATTACGAGAAACGCCAGGGAAAACTGAGAGCCGGGTCGCGACAGTTGGCGACAGTTGACAAGAGACGACGTTGGGCATCAACTTTTCCTATATGCGAGTGTGTGGGTGTGTGTGTGTGTGAAGGTGCAAGCAGCTGGCCAAAAGTTGTACAAGCTTTCAGCGTGCAACTCAGTTAATTAGTGTGTCAGCTGCATTGCTAATTGAGTTAAGGCAAGCAGCAGCTGCAGCAGCAGCAGCAACTGAAACAACAACAGCAACAACAAGTGCCAAATGCTCTTCTGCAAGAAAAACCAGCCTGAAGCAACTTGAATGAAAAAAAGACAGAAAAAAGCAACGCTGTGAAACAAACACAGTGAGCAGTTGAAATAACATCAACAAAAACAACAACAGGTTGTGTGTCTGTATATATTATAAATATTTAATGCAGTGCCACACTTTGGACCCACGAAATGTGCTTAATTCCATTTTTTGCCACATTCAGCAACAACAACAACACATTCACACAGAAATAAACGAGAGGAACATCAAGCAAAACGTTGCCGACAATTGCGTTAAACGCTTGCTGCGACAATGCTGCGTATGCGTAATGTCTCATTAGCTCTCACATTTCGGCTGTTCATTGGCAATTAATGTACAAGCATAAAATGCCCCGTTGACATTTAGCGCCCACTGTATTGCGACATCTTTTACCGCAATGTTCATAAAGACCATAAATTATGCAATTTCTGCCAACCAACTTCACTCCACTTGCCACTTTCCACTTGCCACTTTCCACTTGCCATTTTCCACTTGCCATTTTCCCGCTTGCCATTTTCCATTTGCCAGCACCCACAAATCTGCCATTAAGCATGACAATGCATGAAACTATATGCAGATATGTGTAAGTGTGAATGTGAATGTGAATGCGAGTGCAAGTGTGAGTGTGAGTGTGAGTGCGATTCGCTACACTTGCTCTTTGTTTGCTTGCCATTGGCTTTCATGATCTGAAAATGCCAAAGGGGTTAAGTTGAGCCAGCCTACTGTGCTTTATTGCATCCTTACACAACGTGAACTGCACATTACAAGTGCTCTGCACTTGCAAGCCAAACTAATCGGCTTCAAAAAATGTGCTCCAAGCATCTGTGACGGTCTTTATTACAGCCTGGTAAAGACTGTGTAGCATTTAAGCAGGAATAATAATGGTAAGAGACTAGGCTAATAATAGTTCTGTCTCGTTCAGCTTACTGAACAAGTTCGTTTGTTCATTTTAAATCAGAGAACTAGATAGTTCTTTTCTTTGGTTATATTTTGTTTCGTATTAAGCTTATTGTAGTTCATTGTTGAGTTTTATGATGTCTATCTTTGATCATTCTTCTAAAGGGAAACCATCTTTGACCATTGTTCTAAAGGGTAACAATACCTTGCTTTTCAACATATTAGATTTTTCATGTTTTAAAATTTAATGACAATGCTTAACCCTTAGAGTTGAAGGGTATTATAACTTTGTGTTTCCAGGAAAGAGATCTTAGTAGCTATGGCTAACAATCTGGTTTCTTTTCTTCTCTATTTTAAATTTTTAAAGTATTACTATTTACTTATTGAGGATTATCTTACTTTCAAGATCAATAGCAAATAGTAAATTAAAAGCAGCGAAGAACAATAGAGACATTAATCAAATGAACTACAATTAACTAAAGATCAAAATTGTACAAGTGAAAACGATCGAACAATAAATAGGAACTTATTCAGTTCATTTACTTTACTAGAAAGATAATTTTAACTCTTTCGCTCGTGGACGACACAATATGCGCTCATAAGTAATCTAAGTAAGACAATATAATTTTGTTACATACTCAATACTTTCGTTAATAAAATATAGTTTTCTTAGATTCTCAATTGAACAACTTTCAATAATAAAATGCTTTTTATATATATTTATTGTTAAGTAAACATCTTATATGATACAACTGAGTGCTCATTTTCAAACACGATTCAACTCAATTCAAACAAGTAAAGCAAAATAAATAAATTCACTAGCACGTTGTTTACACATTCCATTTAAATTCAACTTAAATAATGCAGTCAAATGGCAAGGGGGCGGAACACTTTCAGTTCATTGAGCGCACAGATCGCAAGAGTTTGCATACGCAGATCGGTTTGTTGGTGGCAAAGGCGCAGGAGAATGCTCGCGATGAGCTCAACGAGCGCAGCAAGCGACTCAAGACGCTGCTCGAGAAGGAGGAAATGGTCTTTGAGAAGGAGTTCTCCAGCAAGGTGCGCAATCGCCTCGACGAAGACATACGCGATCGGCAAGAGCAGCTAAATGAGATCAAGGAGCAGCGCGATAAGCGGCACAAGGAGTTTGTGCAACAGATGCGCGTTCAGCAGGTGATGAAAAATTGTTACGAAATACGTGAAGCGATGCGTGAGAAGGAGCAACAGAACACCAAGAAATGCCTCGAGGAGCAGATGCGTGAGAATCAGCGCAAGCAGCGACGCGAATGCGAGAGAGAGCAGTATTGGCTGCAGTTGGAGCAGCGACGCTGGAAGGAATACGATCGACTGCAGAACTACGAGATGCGGAAGCGTGAACAGGTACAGGAGCAGGTGAGCAAAGTGCTCAAGGTGCAGCTGGAGGAGCACGAAGAGAAGCGACAAAAGGAGCTCGAGGAGAAGCGACTCGACACCATAAAAGTGGACAAACTAATCGAGGAGCTGCGCCTCGAAGAGTTCGACAAGAGCCATCATCAGGGCAGCCACGACAAGGAAAAGTATCGTCTAGAGCTGCTCGAGGAAATCAGACGTCGCAAGTGTAAGCAGCTCGCCGAGTGGGAGGCGGATAAGCTGGAGCACGAAGAGTTCATTAGGGAAACGCAGCGTCTCGAGGCGGAGGCCAAGGAGCGCATACGCTTGGGCAAAGAGCAACTGCGTCGCGTCACACTCGAATACATTGCGTATGTGCGACGCATGCGCAACTTGGAGCTGGGCATCGAGAAGATGATGAACGATCGCACCGATGATCTGTACCACGTTGACATCTGCTGCAAGAATAACATTGCGGAGCAGGCACGTCTCAAGGCCAAAGAGGCAGCCAAGTATTATAGTCTGCTCAAGCAACAGATCTGCGAGGAGATCGAGCGACGCATGCGCGATGAAGCCTATCAGCGGGAGAATAAAATGCTCGAGAATCGCTTTGTGCATCCGCCAGTCACACGCCAAATGCAGCTGTGCCAACAAACAAAGAATCGCCTCGATTTGGATGCCCAAATTATTGAAATGAAACGTATTCAAGCCGAGGAGGAAGCTCAGTTCGAACAGAAACTCATGAAAGCAGTCGATGATCCAGAGATTTGCATTCAACTCGCTGCGCAATTTATGGAAAATGGCACCGATTACTTGCCTGTGCATCCCAATTGGAAGATCTTTGCTTGTCCCAAAAACAAATATGTGGCCAAAGCGCCGATGGCTCAAGAGGAGTTCGATAAACTCGTTGCCAATGCCAGCTTGGACAAGTGTCCGTGTCCCGATGCTGCTCGTCGGGATTGCGACTATATGGCCAAGCACAACAAAGATGTGCCGCCAGAAGCAGCTGCACCCAAAATAGTGGAAGTTACTCCGCGCGAAGCTGTGCCTACAATCCAAAAGGATGCATTCAAAAGCTGCTACTGCAAGTAGAAAGCGCCTCTAGGATTATGGGCTCACTTGACGGAGCAGTGTGTATTCGAAAATTTAAAGGATCAATTTTAATTCGTGTAGATTTTAAACGAACTATCTCAGATGTGTAGATGAGTAACTATCAATCATTATAAGTATCATTGGCATTTGTGATTTTAAGCAAATTGGAAATAAAATATCTAAATCATAATAAATCTTAAATCGAAAATGGTTCAATACTCTTCATTTATGTTATTGGACTATTAACAACGTTTGTACTTAATTCAGTTTTTTAACTTAATTTGTGATTTAAGATAGACTGGCAATCTTAGATATATGTATGTATAATAGTATGGCAAGGCTGGCGATATTGTACCATTAACATAAGAACACCATAAGCCAAACTAAGTACTTTTAACACAAATAAGTATAAGGCAGTCTATGCTCATAAGTTAAGTAGAGAGAGCGTGTGTTCACAATAGAGTATAAAATAATTTTTGTTAAAAATTAGTAAATAAAAAGCAATAAACAATATATGGCATTAAAATCTTTAAAAAAAAGACTGGTATATTTATGTAATATCCATTCATTTGCTTCTGAAACAGACCTAATGCTTTAATCTTCTTCAATACTGTTCCAAAAAGTAGAAAACAAAAAGTGATAAACAATAATGCTTGGATCTGCTTCTGCAATAAAATGTTTAAAAAAGTAGAAAATTAATAGTAAAAAACAATATTGCCCAGCATTGTTTCTTCATTTTAGGCACATTTATTGAATATTGATTTATTTGTCTACAGTTAAAACAAGCATCTGCGCTAATGGAAAAAAATTAGTTTTATTTGAAGGTCAAGTTTAGAGTAAACTCACAAGAGAAGGTCTCCTGCATGGCAATGCAAACATTTGCACAATTTAACCAAGCAAAAAGTAGAAATATGCATGGATGCAGTCAATTTAAACGTTGCGTTGTGATGGGAGTTGAAATTGGCAATCGCCCTGAACGACATTAACCACAAGGTGTGACATGTGTGCGACACAATCACATAAAGGATGTGCCTGGCTTCTCTTCCTTTATGAAAGTGTGTGTCACACACACACATGCACACAGAGTTGCCACTAGCACAGTTGCTTCACTGCACGTTGCACACACAGACACACACACACACAGTTATTCACAGTCGATATGTGATTTCTCTCTGTACTTGCAGACGACAATTGGGGCCTACCGCTGGCCATAGCGACCAACTTGCATATACCTTATCGCATCGAAATTGGCGGACGAGTACGTGACCTGCATGAAGAGGATAAGCCGGGTCGAGGTACGTATACGCAACGTCAATGGAAATTGGCCAGCAGTCGAGTTGCAACCCGAAACCACAGCTCACACTACTTTTTCTTTCCTTGTTTTTTTTCGCTTTCTCGCAATCTCTCACTCTCTCTTTTCGCCTCTGTACTGTGTACTTCACTGACTTTTAGCAATTATTATTACGGCGCCGTTGAATGATGATAGCACGCTGCGTTGGCTAAAGAGTCGGGAGTGGGCCAAGCAGCAGCACACAAAAGTGGTGCTCATCGATATTGTGGCCAGCTCATTGAATGTCGACCATCGATTCTACAAATATTTGGCACGCAATGGCAATGGGAATCAGAATGGGAAACAGAATGTGAATGGAAATGGCTATAGCAATGGTAATAGCACTGTTAATGGCAACACACAGCGACCCTCCGTCTCAGGACTTGTGACCAGCAATCTGTTGGTGCTGACGCTGCTAAGCGATAAGCATCGACACTTTTTGAATGCGGCCGGAATTGGCATGACGATGGTGCAAAATTTCCGTACAACACCAGAGCTAGAGGAAGAAGCCACAGCAACAACAACAACAACGACGACGACGACGACGTTGCCACCGTCGCCACATCAAAATGCTAGCCTCAACAAACTGCGACCCTTTATGAATCTGTTTTCGTTATACGATTTGTTGCTGTCCGATATTGCATTGCTGCCTGCAACAACAACAACAAGAGCAACCACTAAGGGCGCAACAACAATGCCAAAATACGATTTCATGGTACTCGATATTGTTCTCGACGCTGCACTGGCCACATACAAATGGCGGCCACTGTTGATTCTTGAGCATGGCGCAGAGAATAACGGTGCGGGCAGTTATAAAACACACGCCATTCAGCCGGGCTACGATGAATGGCTGCTGGTGAGCAGCGTCAAAATGTGGCACTGTGGCGCCATCTGTTGGACAATAGCCGCCATATGCATTGGCCTGCTCCTCATCATGGTGGCCGCAAGCGTTGCGGTCGGCATCGCAGTCAGGTGAGTGAAGTATTAATATATCTTAATAATAGAAATACTAAGATTAAGATTAAATAGAATTGAAAGAGTTTACGACTGTGAAAAAGAAAGTATGAAATTTCCAAAATTTGATTATGAATAAGATTGACAGAATTTACTACTAAGAAAGAGAAAGCACAAAAATTTCTCATTTCCACAAAATAAAATTCACTCATCAATAGTGCAAATACTTGATCATAAATTAACTACTTATTCATAGAATTTTAATAAAACATATGATTTTTAGCTGGAATATTTGTTTTCCTTTTTAGAAAACCATTTAAAACATTGAATACATCAAACTACGTAGACAGTAATTATAGCCCATATAAAAGCAAAACTTGTATATTTTAATACCAAGAAGAAAATATTGTATACTCCAAAAGAAATAAAAAAAAAATCCAATAATTTTAATAAATCCAAGTAAGGGGTCTCATGTGAAGATAGATGTAGTGAATAACATTAGACATACCAACAGATATTAAAACTAAGTTAGTTGTGAATTTCAATGCCGCCAGAGTATACTCTACAGCTAAAATAAGGTCAAAAATAAAATATAAATAATGGAAAACTATTCGCTTAAAAGATTCTATATAAACAAAATAGTAGTTTATAACATTCAACTTCCTACGACCCTTGACTCATAACAACAAACACAAAAGCAAAGCATTATTAGTAATTTTTAATATGAAAAATTCGAAGAAGGCAAAGGAGATCAAAGAAAATATACAAATAAATGACAACTATTCGCAGAAAAATATTATAAAAACAACGTTAGCCATTCGAATGTAATGTTAACTCATTAAAAACTTCGCTGGAAAAAGTCAAATCAAATCCTTACTCGAATCGATTTTAGCCCCAGGCCACGCAAACATGAGACAACAACTCTCTCTATATTTAAATTTCCGAGCATGTTCAATTAGTTGTTTGTTTATTATTTGCACTCAGATTTCTAATATTTTATGTCTGTTTGTGCTTATTTCGCATGGCACGCCATCCCACAGATCACACCTTCAGCTTACAATTCCCAGTTGGGAGCGGGAAAAACGCGCCGCCAGATTGGAATAATCAATTAGTGCGCCCAAAAGGCGATGGTTGTTTCGAAGCTTTACGAAAAATCTTTTGCCCACGCAACGCCCATTGACTTGGGCATAAAATATTTTGCGCGTGGCAAATTTCCATTTTAATTTTCATCATTAGGATTTTTACTCGGTTTTGCTTTCCCCCCGCGCGCGTTGCTTTCGTTTTTCACCCTCTGCTAATTGGCTGCTGTTATTGCATTTGAAGCGCTTTTTAGTGGCCAAAAAAAAATAAGGAAGAGAGAGAGAAGAAAGAGCGCGCGGGGAGTTGTACATTTTATAGCCGAAATGTTAGTTATGAGGCTTAATTAGATAGCTTTTCATTTTATTAAGTGTGGCATTAGGCAAGTGCTAACACAAATATTTAATATTAAAGCACAAAACTTTGTATTTGCAATTCAAACTGTTTGTGTGGCAAATTTAGCTTTTTAATTAATAGCAATTTCCGGGGCGGAAAGTGGAAAGTATGATAAATGACAGTTGAAGGAATTATCTGATATTTAGCAAAAGGATTAAAGTGTTGGACAAGTTCAGCTGAAAAGGATAAACACAGTCAAACATTTATACTTATAAATATTTCAATTATAAATATTATGACAAATACTAACTTAGTTATTAAAACTGTTTTTGTTTCAAACTAAGCTTTTCAATTAACAGTAATTTCCGGCTTAGCATCAAAAGAAATGTATAGTTCAATAACAAACATTATAATAACAATATGGAAACTAAATACTAATATTGCTAATTATTTGGTGATTTATGTAGCAAACATATTTAGCTAACAATGTATAAATTTGATTTCTACATAGAAATCTAATGACCTTTACCTGATTCCACTTTTAATTATATTTATGTTTGCAATTATTTATATTAATCCTTGGACAACGACGAAAGCCGTGGCCATTATAAGCTAATCACCTGCACATGGTAATTGCTAATCAGCTGCCTTTAATTAGCAAAAGCACAAATTAGTAGAAATTTATCAGATAGCATTTAATGCAAATTGCAAATTGGTTAGTTTGTGGCCTTGTTGAAATCATTTAGAGAAAATCAATAAAGGAACCACAGATGAATTACGAGCGTGTTCATGCCGACACACACACACACACACACACCTTTATATCATGGCCGTCCATTAAAGGAAGCATTAAATTAATTACAATCATCAAAGCGTAGCATAAGTTACAGCTTCGCACTAAAAATGTTGCCTGGCAGTTGACATTTATATGCCGCAGATACATACATATCATACATATATATGTATGTATAGTATATACACACAAACAATAGCATGTCAAGTGCGGTTAAACAAATCATTTACTGTTTGACATGTCAGCAACACTTCCCGTAAGCGTTTGGCATTCCTCTTCTCATTAATTGCAACTGCGGAATTCTGTATTTAAATGCCAGAGCCTTTAAACTAGTTACACGTCCAACTTTAAGCCACAACAATTAAAAACTTTGCTTTTTTTTCTGCTCGCCTTCGCGTTTCGGCCCCGAAGGCAACACAATGCGACGCTCAAAATGCAACTCATGAAGTTTTAATTAGCGTGCGCCGCACGAAAAAAAAAAACACACTGAAAACAAGGCCGGACACCCAACTAGAGCAAAGGACCAAGATAAACATGAAACTAGATACAAATTAATGTAACACTATAAAGACACCCTGGAAAGTTAATTTGGGCAAAACGGAAGTGTTGAAAGTGATTCAAATTGCAGTTCAGCAAAGTTTTGAAAAAAGTGTTGCCTACTTTTTAGCGCAAAGAAAAGTATTGAAATTAGATAGACAATGAATAAAATTTCTATAAATTTGAAATTGATTAGCATAAACTGGCAAAAATAAAGTAAATTACATAATAAATAAAACATTTTAGTCTTTTTACCTTAAAAATAGCAACTAAATAAACGAAATATCTTCTGACAGAATTATGCTTTCAGTTGTTTTGAATGAAATCAATTATTGTTTTTAGAATGAATCATTTCATTTAAACTTTTCTGCTATTAAACTCAATAGATTCTTTAATATTACCTTTGAACTGAATAAATATACTTTTATTTGTCGTTTGGCGAAATCAAATTATGTATTTGTTTTTCTATTATCAAAGTTAATAGATTCCTTTGATATTTTCTTTGACCTAAAGCGTCTAAGAATCGCAACAATGGGTAAAGTTGACTCTTACATTTCTTTTAAAATGTGACAACATGAATGTAAAATTGTGAACCACCCCATTAGAACTCGAATTTCTGTAAAGGGTATTTATAAATGATGCACACGCGCAGCTGTTTTATGCTGAATGATCCCGTTGATTATCAGCCCGGTTAACGCACAGGTGAAAGTTTTTTTTTTTTTTTGGTTTGTTGTGTGATGTCGTGGTTAAACCGAAAGCTGTGCCATAAATAGAAAAACTTTAATGGTCTCTTTGATGGGCTTTTGGGTCAGGCTACTTAACAGCCGTTACACGTGTGTGCCCAAAGAGTTTCGACTGGGTCCTAGATAAAGCCCATTAATGTGCATAATACACTTAACCTCAACCTGACTCGCTCACTCCCTGTCTCTCTATGCCTCTCTCTCACTCTGTCCGTCTATTGGCCACGTGGCAAACTTCTGGCTTAACAATTGTTGCATGAATTTGCGGTTTTCCATGAGTCTCTCACTCTCTCAGCCACCTGCTGGGCGTTACGTTGTATTGCCAACTAGTTGTAAGTATGTCTACGTAACAGTAAAAACTTTTTATGGTCCAGCCACAAGAGCCAAAGGGGCTGACTGTGGGGCTAATGGATGCACTGTGCTCTGTTTGCTTGCTTGCTTGCAGTCCTGCTAAAAGGTGAACAGTGTACAGGTGATAAGAGGAGCGGGGCGGAGGCAGAGCAATGAATCTGCATGATTCTCAGCTTCAGTTAATTGAGCTAACTGTAAAGTAGTTGTAAGCTTTTGTTTAAATTGCTAAAAGTTGTTGCAGCTCAAGTTGTTGGCTGTTGTTCGACTGGACTCGAGGGACCGACTCGAAGCAGCGAATGACAAGTGAAACTAAGTTGTTTGGATAACAATAGAAAACAAATCTGGAAGCAAGTGAAGAGTTAAATTCCACTGATAAAAACTGTTCACAGCACCATAAAAAACTTTCAATTCAATGCCAAAGTATTTATTGTTCGACTGCTTGGAGTCAATAAGGCTCAACAAAGTTGCAATAGATCGACAAGTTAAGTTCTTTAGAAGAACGAAACGAAACTTAAGATAACAGAGTCTTTTGATCGCCAAGAGATTATTTGATGTTAAAAAGAAATGGTTATTCAATTGTGATGATTGCATTAATTGATTTTAAATAAATTAAGCTTTCTTCTAGTCGAAAGTTGGTTGAATTATATAATAGAAAGATGACCGTTTCCTAAATTGAGCAGAAGGCAGAAAGTTATTTGAAATATCTCCTATTTCTATTAACTACAATACAAGTCGTAGCAAAACTAATCTCTATTTGATTATCATCATGAAACAGCTAAAAACTTCCATTCTCTTGTACTGCTAAAAATTCCCTTTTGTTTATACCAAAGATATTTCTAACTTAATGCATAACTAATACATACTGAAGAGTCTTGCCCCTTTAGCCATATAAGATTCATTCTCAAGTATCAGCGATTTATGCTTCGTTATCTACGTTCAACCCACAGAAATTACTTTTTGCGCAAGCGACTCTCAAAGGGACCCAACAAGATTGTGCTGTCGGCCAATGACTTTGTGTTTCCGGTGGACTCACGTCGGGTAAGCCAAACAGTTTAAACCAACGTTTAGGGGCCGGATTAATTGGGCTTTTGTCAGGTGGACGAAGGCATCGAAGCGATGCTCTGCTGCTGGCTGCAACAGCTACAGGAATTCGGTGGTCCCGAAGTGGATAAACCGGATTTGCTGAAGGGTTCCATTGGCTCGCTCAAAAACCTGGGTTTTGTGATACCCGGCGCAGCGGCACCTGGTAATAATAGTGGCGCCATCGCCGCAGCCGCAACAGCAGCAGCTGCGGGAACAACAACCACAACGGCGACGGTGAATGGGAAGAGTGTCTCCTCGGCCACGGGCAGTCTGGCGAGGCATAATCCAGCCCACTTGGATATGCGAGCTCGCTACAATGGCGACCTGGTGCAGCTTAAGGAGATACATTTGAATGGCTCTGCCGAGCTGCGCTCCAAGGCCATGGATCTGCTGGTGATGGCGCATGGATTGCGACACGAGAACATTAATCCCTTAATAGGCTGGCTATCGGATCCCAATCGCACAGCCATGGTGTTCGACTATTGTTCGCGTGGCTCTTTACAAGATGTGCTAATCATGGATGAGATCAAGCTGGACTGGTCTTTCCGTCTCAGTCTGTTGACGGATTTGGTGCGTGGAATGCGATATTTGCATGCTTCACCGCTGCGAGTTCACGGCGCTTTGACCTCCAGGAATTGTGTTGTCGATGCCCGTTGGGTGTTGAAGATCACCGACTATGGCTTGAATTCGTTCTACGAGGCGCAGGGCATATCGCCGGGACCACGCAATGCCAAGGAGCTGCTGTGGACGGCACCAGAATTGCTGCGCACCATGAAGACGCATCAGCAGCAGCATCATCATCATCATCAGCATGGACGCATTCAGTTGGGCACACAGCTGGGAGATGTCTACTCCTTTGGCATCATAATGCAGGAGGTTGTGGTCAGAGGTGAACCGTATTGCATGCTCTCGCTATCGCCGGATGATATCATTGCGAAAATCAAGAAGCCACCGCCACTGATACGACCATCGGTGTCCAAAGGCGCTGCCCCACCGGAGGCCATCAACATAATGCGACAATGTTGGGCCGAACAACCAGACATGCGTCCCGACTTTAACTCGTGAGTTGTCTACAAAATATATACTCTTTCTATACACTAAACTGTTTCATATCTTTTAGTGTCTATGAACGCTTTAAAATGCTGAACCATGGACGTAAAGTAAACTTTGTGGACACCATGTTCCAAATGCTTGAGAAGTACTCCAACAATCTGGAGGAGTTGATCAGGGAACGCACCGATCAACTGGACATTGAACGAAAGAAGACTGAGCAGCTGCTGAATCGCATGTTGCCAAGGTAACTACATACATATATTCGATTTAGAATTCTAATATTATATATTAATTCGCTTAACAGCTCCGTTGCTGAAAAACTTAAAATGGGCCTGGCTGTCGATCCTGAGGAATTCTCCGATGTCACCATCTACTTCAGCGACATTGTTGGTTTTACAACAATCGCCGCCCACTGCAGTCCCGTTCAAGTAGTGGACTTGCTCAACGATCTCTACACCATATTCGATGCCACCATCAATGCTTACAATGTCTATAAGGTAAATGCCTCAATCCATCTAAATAAATACAAGAAAAACCGTTCCAAAAAGTCTCAAAAGAAAGAAAAAGATAAAGAATTTGACTCCTTTTTGGAACGCCCTTCTCTTAGTGTAGAAACCCACTCAAAGACAAATCCTCTCTCATTTAGGTGGAAACCATTGGTGACGCTTACATGGTTGTAAGTGGACTGCCAGTGAAAATACCCGATCATGCCGAGCAAATTGCGACCATGGCTTTGGATCTGCTGCATCAAAGCGGACGCTTCAATGTCAAGCATCTGCCGGGTGTGCCGCTGCAGCTGCGCATTGGACTACACACTGGACCCTGCTGTGCTGGCGTTGTGGGTCTAACTATGCCACGCTATTGTCTCTTTGGCGACACTGTTAACACAGCATCCAGAATGGAATCAACAGGTAAAGAAAATTTAACTCACCTTGCAGACATTTAATAACGTTCTTTTTGCTGCTTTGCAGGCTCTTCGTGGCGCATTCACATGTCACAAGAGACTCGCGATCGTCTCGAGGCGAGGGGCGGTTATTCGATTGAGCCGCGCGGTCTCATTGACATCAAGGGCAAGGGCATGATGAACACGTTCTGGCTGCTGGGCAAGAAGGGCTTCGACAAGCCGCTGCCAATGCCACCACCAATTGGGTAAGCTCACTGAACACACACATTTTTTAACACATTCACTTAAAAAACACATTTAATTAAATTTACTTTACAAATCACACTCCCGCGCAAAGAAAAAGCTATCTAAATAAATCGATAAATATTTACACTTTGCGAAAAAAATTTGGCACACTTTGTGTTATCGGCCATTCTATTTTTGTATGCTTTTTGCATTTAGTATATTTGCATCGCTATCGATAGACTGATCGATAATAAATTATGACAGGTGGCAGCACTTAACGGGTGCTCAAATAGCTCTTAGCATAGTCAAAAACATTTTTATTATTTAATAAGTGTATGTATATTTATGAATACAAAACCTATATCTTCTTTTCACATGCTTCCTTTAAGTGAGTCCCATGGGTAGGTGAAGCACTTGAATACTCGTAACAATTAACGAATGCTTAACTCTTTCATATTCACAGTTTGGATGAATCTCTTATACGCAACTCCATCGGACTAAAGGCGCAGGCAAATAAATCTCGCACCAGCACTAATCCATCATCCTCGCAAAGCTCCTCGCTGGCTGGGGAATCTGTGGAAGTCAAGGTGGAAATCACACCACCCACCAACGTGGACGTGGCCTCCAGCAATTTGCCCAACTCCTATTCGCTGGACTCCAACTCGACGAACACCATCAGTCCTAATACGACGCTGTGTCCAGAGTTTCCCAACAAGACCCCAAGCAGCACAAGTCCACAATCGCGCAAGTTATCCGAGCTGACACCAGACAGTCTCTTGAACCCGAACACCTTCAATCGGCTGCCCAACTCAACGGGCGGTTCCAGTTCGCGACTGTACAAGAAAATCGAAGAGATGATGGACCTCAGCTCCCCATACAATCACTACAAATGCCTCAGTCCCAGTGAGAGCAATCTCACACAGTTCTACGATGGCAAATATTTGTATGGAAATAATCCGCAAGCTGGACATGCGGCTCATGGCGCCAATGGACCCGGCAGCGGTGGTTGCTCGGTGAGCGGCAGCACTTCGAAGTTCGACAGCAAGCCCGGCTCTAGTCGCCTGCTGCGACGTCAGTTCAGTTTGGATCGCGACGATCAGCAATCCAAGGCGGAGCAGCAACATCAGCACTCGCTGCAAGCCAGCAACTATGCGGCGCTGTTGCATGCCAGCAAAAACTCAATGCTGGAGATACCTATGCTTCACGACACCTCGCGCAGTCCCAAGGGCACCTTGAGCCGGGTGCACAAGCAGAACTCCTCATCCATAGCCCAGGATCTGGAGAAGATCGAGGAGATACCGCTGTCACCGGCTTCATCGCAGCATCACAGCAGCCTCGACAGCAATCTCAATCGCAGTCCGCCCTCCACACTGGAGGCGCAATCACCAACACTGCCTCCCATGTCCGCTGCGGCTGCCTCGCAACTCAGTCCTCCACTACTGTCGGCTCCAACGTCGCCGGCGCCATCGCGCACCTTGAATGGAATGCATGCTCACAGCCTGAGCAGCAGCAACAGCAACAATAACAACAACAGCAGCAGCAACAGCAGCTCAAATGCCACACAGGAGAACTCCCAACGGCCTGGCCCAGAGATTACGTTGAATGTGGAGCAACTGCTGAGTAGATAGGGCACAGTCTAGGCCCCTCCAGGGCCTAGTAACTCTTGAAAGCTTTAGTAATTTTGGAGTGTTGTGATCTGTGGAAAGCAAAAGTACCTCGATGCATGCAACAAACTTGGTTCCAGCTGCAAAATGAAAGTACAATTTAGTTGAAGATTAGTTCAAATTATGGCCACAACTCGCAGCTTTGGACGAGTGTGCGCCAATAACCATCTAGTCAATGTGTAAAAGGCAGTTTAACCCATTAAATCTACTGCTTTAAAAATAAATAATCCATTTAATCTTTTCCATTGTTTGCTTTATTTAAAAAGTCAAAAAGAAAACAATCATTAATCATTTAATTTCACATTTATAACATACAGAACTAATGGGTTAAATATGCCGCATAATAAGTATTTGTAACTGCTTCTATAGGATATTCGGTATTTATTGGTCTACCGATCTTAAGTATTAATCGATTCTGTGTAAGTCTAATCAAAAGTACATATAACATATATATACATAAAATAATCAAGTGCATGGAACTCCTGAACTGAAGCAACTTAATAAGCGTAATCAAAAACTATATCTGATCTGAACTTTTGGGGCTGATTCTATCATCCACTCCACATTCAACACATAAAGTTCCTTTCAAAGTAAAATAAATATGTCAGTATGTGAATAAAGTTGATACTGTCATTAAAAAATATTTAATACATATTATCAAATAAGAATTATATACGTGAATTTAGTTTTCTAAAGACAATCGTTATTAATTTTATAAAAAAAAAAGACAAGAAAGTAAAGGAAAGTAGGAAAGAAAAGTAGATCAACAGCAGTTGACCTTTTTGTCTGTACTTTTTAAGTATTTTGTAGCAGCTCTATGATAGACTAGTCGGATTGTAAACTACTCATCCTCTGTGTCAAGTATTAACTGATATTAAATATATATATATCTATACTTATATTTATTTAAAAAAGAAACCAAACCAAAACATAAATCAAAAATATCAGTTATTATATGGTAAGGATATAGCAAATTCAACCAGAATATAATTCAAATCTAAATCGATCCCACTAAAGCAACACTTTTATAACTTACATATGTAGGTCTAGCTCCTAAGATCAAACAAATAAATTATCCCTAATTTATGGCATTCTACAATATATTCATATTTCTCGCCAGCTTTGAGTTATTTCATTTAATTGCATTTTTAGTGGCTACACAAATAACGACAGCAACCAATGTCAATTAAGTAAAAGCCCAAAAAAGCCAATAAACTATTCAACGGTTTTTTCATTTTCCACTCTATTAATGCGAACACATTTATTCATATTGATTAAGCTGACTCTCTGGTGGTTGTCGCTTGATATTTACGCTATCATTTATTTAAATAGCTTTAAAATTCACATCTGAATATATTAATGAACAGAACTTCAAAAATAAACATTACATGTTTGAGTAATAAATAAATGGATATTTATTATTTGAATTGAATTTTTAACTGACGAGGGAAATCTATCAATAGCTGGTAAGTTTATTGAGAATTGTTAAATTGCAGTTTACGCTTTTGAAAGTAACAGATAAATTTCATACCTTAAAAGAGACAGAGCTATGAGCTTTGTGATCTAGCGATCTGGCATCGCTTCTTGGAAACTTAAGAAAACTGGGCACTCTGCTGATTTTTCATAGACCTTTGTCATCATACGTGCACACTATTTTGCTGGCATCTTAATTTAAAGATTCTTTAACGCTTTGCTTTGATGTTTTTGATTAACTAATCTGTGGATTAACTCAATTTGTTTAATTCATATACGTTTGCTTGCATAGGAATTTAAGCTATATGGCTAGAAGAGGTACAAACCAGAGAAGAAAACAAGCATACTAATTTAAAAAGGGGTTTCTTATTAGGAACCTAATTTTAATCGAATAAACAGATGAAAGCAAATGTCCGGCATATAGATTAGGAAAAATATTGATAGGCCGGCTCAATTTATTTTAATTTTACGTGGAAATCTAAATAGTATTTTTTTTTGTTTTTAATAGGCACATGGAAAAGAAAGTGCATAAACGTACAGTGCGAGTATTCTTGAAGATTTTAGGTTAACCCCAATTTAAACACAGCTCCCTACTAAAGTGAATATAATTCTTTTCTCTCTAGATCTGTAAACTACAATTTAAATGAGTTTAGCACAAAATATTCTTAAAAATAACTTTGCAATGACAATTAAATTTCCATTTCTTCTTTCATCTTTCTCTTAAGTTGTATGATTTTATTATTGGAAGTGTGTCTGAGTGCAAACAGTGTGTGTGTGTGTGTGTGTGTAATTTGTGTGTGTGGCTAGCTCAAGGAACGGTCTGCTCGTCTTCCATGTAGTATCTAAATAACTGTTATTCATCTTCCTCTTTGTCCTTGCGATGCGATTTCTTCTTGTCGCTGCGACTAGACGATGAACCAGATGCCGAGGAGCTGCTCTGTTTGCTGCTTCGCTCGCTGCGATCCTTTTCCCGAGACTTGGATTTCCGGCGACTCGACTTGTCGCGGGAACGGGAGCGTGCGTCACGCCTTGAACTGCTCTCCTTCTCTTTGTCCTTCTCCTTGTCCTTATCTTTGTCTTTGTCCTTGTCCTTATCTTTGTCCTTCTCCTTGTCTTTGTCTTTGTCCTTGTCTCGTGACCGCGACTCCTTATCACGATTGCTACGCTCGCGGTCGCGTTCCTTGTGATCGCGCTCCTTACGCTTCTCTTCCTTCAGCATGTGCAGATAATCCTCAAAGTATTCCTCGCGATAGGCCGAGTCCAGAGCACGATAACGCGAATCCGATTCGAATTTCTTCTTAATGTCATACCAACGTGTGTGGCGTTCAATGTCGTGCCGCTCCCGCAGCATGTCCAGAAAGTCTTTGCGCAACTGCAATAAAGGAAATTAAGGATTAGAGCAAGTTGGAGAATTACTTTGAAGTTAATCTACTCACCTGCTCCTTCTTCAGCTGTTTGTCCTTGTCGCGACGTCGTCGCTCACGCTCATCATCGTAGCTATCCGATCTACGATCCGAGGAGGAAGCTGAAGACATATTGCTATTATTACCGCTCATGGGCATACGCTGCTGGGGTCCCATGTCTACAACGAAAAAAGGGTTTAGGGATAAGGAAACTTCAAACTTTTGCTAGTTACTCACTCATGTTGTGCGGCATGCGCATCAAGCCTGGTGGTGGACCCATGGCTGCAAGAGAGTTAAATTTGAAAATTAGTGTGTTCCATTATGCACGTTATAAGTTATGTTGTATAGTCTTTAAATATGTTATAATCATTGGGATCTAGGTGTGAGTAGAAACGGACAGATGCAAATTTCTATATTTGTACAGCTGATGGTAATGGGTAAAGTAAACAATCTAAGACCGGTTTTTTGACATCTATTTAGCACTTTTCTAAACGAAACTTTATAAAGGGTTCATCTTTAACATTTGGTCATTCTCTAAATACAAACTAACACTTTAACTTGATCCCCCCATCCGATGTTATTATCTAAAACATAACTTAATAACTTAATAATAACAAAACTTTGGTTTGCACATGAGGTTATTCTATCCCGACTTAGATGTAGTGAGTCAGTCAATCAGACAGGACAATGAATTTCATATACACAAAAGATAAGTCAACACTTTTGATGACTCTTAGACACTCACCCATGTTGTGTGGCATGCGCATGTTAGGTGGCATCATTCCTGGCGGCGCATTGTGGCCACGCAGTTGAGGTGGTGGTCCGCCCATCTGTGGAGGCGGCACATTCATTTGCGGCGGCATTCCCGGTGGTCCACCCATCTGTTGATTGGGCGGCTGCTGCTGTTGCTGCTGCTGATGATGAGCTGGACCCGGCGTCAGCTCCTTGATGCCCGTAGGCACCCAGCCAGCATTATCATTGCCCCATTGCGATTCCTGCGTGGGCTCATAACCATAATCAAAGGGCTCCGGCTCATGGAAGAAGGGTTCATCCGCCGCACCAGGTGGCGGGAAATTGGGTGCCATGGGCCCCAGACCACCGCGTGAATACTCCCGACACTCGGCCGTCATCACCTGGATGGCATTCTCCTTGACGCCGCCCGTTGTGGAAATGGGACGTGGCGGACGTGCCATCATGCCCATGCCCGGTCTGGGTTGGTGCTGCAGCATGGGCGGCATACCGGGTGGTGGCATATTCATAGAAGCGCCGCCGCCATCATTGAGCATAACCAACGGCTGCTGATGATGATGCATTGGACCGCCACCCATGCCTATGACACCGCCAATCTGACTGCCTCCTCCTGGTGGTCCTCCTCCTCCGCCTGCGCCATCAGCCAGACCCATGCCAGCGCCGCCTTGATTCACATTTTGTGTCAAACTTGCAAGTCCAACACCACTTTCCGCCACACGGAAACGTTTTTGTCGCTCGCAATAAGCGCGCCACGTTTCCTCATTGAAGCCATAGTTAAAGTAGTCCGTAATATCAGCACCGGGCTTGCGCCACGGTTTCTCCTCCAGGGAATCGATGCTGAACTCGTGCACAGCGACTCCGTTGATTGTGCCAGCTCCCTCGAAATCCTCGATGCTAAATTTTCCCGCTTGCGCTGTGGGTTTTGCCTTGTCGCCCGCTGTGGCACCCGCCAGCAGGTTGGGACGCTGTTTGATATTATAAGTGCTGGGTGCGGACTTGATGTCGCCAATGACCACGTTGATGTCATCATCCGAATCGTCGTCGTCATCATCATCGCTACCAGAGCCGTTGCGCTCTTTGCGCGTCGTTGTGCCGGGTGCCGATAGCGCCAGATCGCTCATATGCGAATCGTGATCATCAATATCGTGGTCGTGCCTCTCCAACTCATCCAAATCTCCCAGTCCAGGATCTATGTTTGACACTTTGTTGCCTTTGTCTGTTGTGTCGGGCAGTGCTTCTTCGTCCTCCTCCATTTCCTTGGCGGGATCCTCGAACTCCGCATACTCCATCATCTCCTCCTTGGGAAACACAGGCAGCAGCGATCCAGCAGCTCCCGCTTTTTCGCCGGTCACTGCAGCGAGCGCCTCGTGCTCCGCGGCCAAGGCGTCGCTGCCATTGGATATCTCATTGGTGGTGGAGTCGGGGTTCGAGGTGCCGTACAGCCAGCTCTCCTCGTTTGTGTCATCCGCCATCTTTTTGTGTGTTGTTTCGCTGTTTTTATTTTCACAAAAGCAATTTACAAATGCCGAGCGCAAAAAAACGAGCTGAGGTAAACACTGTTTATTAAACTATAACACAGAAAACTCTTTTTTGCATTGTGGCTGGCTGGTCACACTGCCACGCAGCAAATTTGCAGCGTTTCAATGTCCAATTGTGGCCGTTGTGTGGAACGCTTGGCAATGGAACATGGCGCAACAGCTGTTCATGAAACGAGTGCATGAAACGCACGTTACTTTTTGAAAAATGAATGTTATGTATTAATTGCTTTTAAAATTATCAAATCTATTAACAAATCATCTTTTATTGTAGTATAAAATTTTCTTTTTAAATTGTCACACAACAATGAATAAATAATAATATGACAAGTCAAACATATTATAAATAGTACATATATAGTAATTTCCATTAACTCATTGTTTTCATTATTAATTTGGTTTTATTATTTATTTTGTTTTTATTTTAATAGTTTAAATTAATTGCGAGGTTTTAATTTGTAAAATGAATTTTAAAAGAGAATTTCAACTATATTCAAAGTAGTTTATTTTCAATTTGTTTATTTCTTCAGAGCGTTTTCAGAATATCACTCACAACATTGCGAAACATACAAGACAAGGCACAGTCGTAACGCCGCAGACCAAGTTGTCGCAGTCCCAACAGCAATTGGCCAAAACGCAACCAATGCGAGCGATGCAGAGTGTAACGAGCCAAGGCACAAAGTGCGCCATTGGCATGAGTCTCTAGGATAAGCGCATAATCCGCATTCAAGGCGAGTTCTGAATGGGAAGAATTTGAATAACTGACTGTAAATTTGTTATAAAGACTTCACCAACCTTTGCGACTGAGGATGAGCGTCTCTAGGAAATTGAGTTCCATGACATCAGCACGCAGCTGCTGCGCCTCTGAGAGCAGCGATTTAAGCTGTGAGTCACCGCAACCTTCGATCATGGCACTAATGTCCAGCGACCAATGCGAGGCACGCAGTATGAAGCATTCACTCCAGACCACCTGCAAGATGACATCCTGCTGCTCACGCACCAGCAGCCGGAACTGTTCGTTGAGCTTCGCCTGCCGCAGACAGGTGACCAAAATCTGGGCGAGTATTTGAAAGTGCAATGCTTGACCACCCGGAGAAGTTGGAGGAGGTGGCGAGACAAGCTGCAGCTGGCGTTGATGCTGCGAATGATGATGATTGTGCGCCTGTTGACTGCGTGGACCACGTTCCTCCTGCACGGCAGCGACATTCATGCCCACGGCAAGGCATCGCTTGAAGCGACAATAGGGACACCAATTGCGACGCGCCTTGTCCACCACACAGTTACCTTTGATGGCAATGCAGGCATAGTGATTGCCTTTGCGAACGCTGCGCTTGAAGAAACAGGAGCAACCATCGCAGCAGGAGACGCCATAATGTTTCCCGGAGCTTTGATCTCCACACACCTGGCAGGCGTTGTTATTGTAAATCGAGAGCAGCGACATGTATCCAGCAGGAATCCGAAATAAACTGAGCTTTGATAGCTGGACTATTGGCGGTTTTTATAGCCAAGCGCAAAAAGGACAAATGATATGCAAATCAAAGACACTTCACATGTTAACATGATTTGTGGTTTTTATTTATTTAACGCCCCAGCAGCGAAGCAGCAAAAGAGGATAGCTAGAAATACATATTTCCGCGAGAGAGGGCGTAACGTGTCAAAAGTGACAATCATCGGGCAACAGTAGCAGCAGCAGCAGCGTGTTAACAATTTGTAAACAATTATTGTTTTGCTCTATGATTGGTCAGCGTCGGCCACCACTCAAAATGTCCTGGCGAGTGCTTTGAACTGACGTTTTGTGTAAATAAAAGGAAGCGTCGCGTAGCATTATTGACAATTAGGGGTTGCTGCCCCCATTGTGGGTTTTAACTGTAACTGGGCATTGTTGTCTTACCAAAATACTTAATTGATTGTTACTTAAGTAGTCTATTGATTTTTTATTGACAATTTTAAGTTCAATTCACAATTTCTATAATTAAACTGTAATTGGAATCAGTTACTATTTTCAGATTATCATTCGGTCATAGACTAATTGAAAAGATAGCCCAGGCAATTTTAAATTGCAACTTAAAATTTCAAAAATTTCAAATACCGATTTATTTAACCGCTTTAGGATTTATCGATATGCATTAACAGACCAATAAGAGTTTGTTGAGCTGTAACAGCGCCATGTTACAGCTCTTTTAACGCATCTACTTTCTATGACTCTTAAGCCGTTGAATTTTTATGAAATAATATTCCAATCGGCCGCATTTCTTTCTTATAATTTTTACTACCCATAATACATACACGCGTAATAGAAACATAAAAATATGGTGAGCCGTAAAAGCTAAACTCAACCTGCTAATAACATTTCAGTCGAATGTTAAGTGTGACCATTTATGGTATTTTTTCGACGTAATATAGCGTAATTGGTAATTTAACTATCGGTCACGCTGGTCGCCATCCGCTTGCGATCCACTTTGTCATGTTTTTTGTAAAAAAAATAAAACAAATTGCAAGCAACGTTTTGTAAAATAAAATGTAAGCTTTCGTATTTGCAAATAAGCGGCACAAACGCGCGCGTGTAACGGCAAAAACAAAACAAAAACGGCAAGCAACAAATAACCGTATGCAAAGTGTATTTGTGAATGTGTGTGTGTGTGTAGGAAAGAAAAAAAGAATTGTTTGGTCTGTGTTGAGCAGCGAGCTTCTTTCTCGTCGTCCACTGCGGTTTTCCTCTCTCTGCTGCTTCTGCTGCTGCTGTCGTCGGCCATTAATAAAGCAGCAACTACACAACTAGAGTGAAAACGCGAAAAGACGACGACGACGCTGACTAAGCAGGGGCTGTAAGCAGCAAATAATGTGCAGTGAAGTGTTGAAGTGAGCTTAGCAAATTACAACAAAGCTGCAGGAGGCGGCAGCAAAACTAAACTACAACTACGGCAGCTTGAAACACAGTTTGGAAAGCGTTGGAATAATACAGGGTGTAGCAGCAATCAAACATACCTGCAGTGAGTTTGTTGTGTTGTTGTTATTTCATTCATAAAAACATCAGTCAGACTGCATTAAATTCCAATTGGTGCGAATGCTGCCAAAACCATAACATGCAGCTGTTTTGGCAGCACTTAAACGAGAGTCACACACATACGCACGCACACATGTGCATTGATTTTTCCAACGTTATGCGTTTTTGTGTGAGAGTGAGTGTTCCGGAAAAGGCCAGGAAAACTGTTCAAGTGGTTTTTCATTTTGAAGATTAGACGGGAGATTAACGCATTGCTGCTGTTCTATTTTGGTGTAAAAATAAATCGTTTCATAGAGTAGGCGCCGTTTCCCTCCCCATCTCCTCGAAACTTCAGCCACTCCCCACAGCAGTAGCGCAGAGAGATGAAAAAAATGTCAACAAGCGTGTGCATACAGGGTGTCTGACCTCTCCTCCTCCATCCCCCACCCCAAACGCACGTGCATGGTGAAGCGCCAGCAATGCAAACAACTAAAATAACAAGAACAAGCAAAACGTGCCAAAGCGCATCAAATAAAAATACACACATACACAAACGTAAATGTAAATGAAAATGTATGAATGCATGTTACACACATATTGAGACATTTCTATGCATTTGTATGTGTGGTGGATTTGTAATAATTATAATGCTAGTATGGCCACACTTTACAGTCAATTTGGCATTTGACGGTTAGCAGCGGCCCTTTTTAATATTGTATTTGTTTAGACCGGACAGGTAAAAACGTGAAACGGAAAGCAAAGCGCCAAGTTGCAACTGAATGGGGAAAAAACAAAAGACAACAAAAAAATAAAGAGAAATAGTAGAAGACACATTTCCGCCCGGTAGCGAACACAAACCAAAATAGACAACAACGCACAGTGGTGTGAATCAATAAAAATATGTTTGCAATACAAGAAAAAATAATCTACCATTTATTAGAAGTGTATTTGCATTTCTTTCTAAATATTATTTTATATTTCTTTAAATTGGTTGTAAAGTATTAATTCGTCTTTGCTTAAAACACAAACATAAATTAAATTAAATTCAATAAATAGCTTTAATTTATTTCTATACTAATTATAAACGTTCCACTCACTACTATAGATCAAAATTAAAGAAATCTCAAATTTTATTATTTTTTGCAATCAAATATTTAAAAGTAATTTGCTGAATGGTTCCACATTGCGGTGGCAGTGTCGCTGACGTCGTCGTCGTTGTCTTTGTTGTTGTTGTCTTTCGCATATGCGTGTCTACAAGTGTGTGTGTGTATGTTTGTGGCTTCTCGCAGCGCACTCAATGCACTTGTAGTTGTTGTTATTGCCGTTGTTTCTTTTTAAATACCCTACAACAGTTTGAGCAGCAGGGTAATATGGCTTACATAAGCTTGATTAATAAACTGCTTGATTGCAATTGCTAAACACACTTGCAGGGTATTCCTTAATGCTATCACTCCCCGTCTTAAAGAAGCACTCTTGTATTGCACCTATAAAGTACATCTGCATGTGTGTGTGTGTGGCCCACTTGAGCAGGCACTGAGGGGAGTGTTGGGGAATGATGGGGAGCTGTTCGTCTGCCATTCTACAACACTAATCTGAATGCCGCAAGTGTTGTTGAGTTTCCTGTGGCGCTGACGCTCATTAGGAAATAATTTGCATTAGCCGCGTTGCAGTAAAAACTCGTCGCATCAACAAACACACACTGACACATACAGAGACTATTACATGTGTATATAACATTTTTTATTGATTTTACTTGAACTTCAGCAACAACAAGACAACAATACAATAACAACAGAGAACAGACAAAATTTAACCCAATTCTTGGCGCCCACTCGCCGCACTCAGGAAATGTTTGGAGTTGCCGACACGTCGCTGTCGACGTCGTCGTTGCGGGGGCAGAGCAGAGCAAAAACAATTTTTACCTATCGACACAATGTTCGTCATCGCTTTGCTGGCTCTCTCTCTCTCTTGCTCTCGCTCTCAGCTTGATGTTGGGCAGCCGGCCAACAAACATACAAATGCACATACGAAAAGCAAAAAAAAACATCTTGTTGTTTGCTTATAATTTTCACACCCCAGCCCTACATAATACGTAGTTGTTGTAGTCGCTGCATTGACTTTTTGACGCTTGACGTTGATAAATGAATCATAAAAGCTGCGCAGTCAACGGCGACGCGAACGCCACTGACACCGGCAAACGCATAAAAGTAGAAGACAGACAGAAAGAGAGAGAGATAGAGAGCAGCCGTATGCATATTGCTCTCTCGAGGTATCATATGGTTGGTTTATTGTTTTTGGTTCGCTGCCCACGCAATAAAGCTCTTTTACTATTTTCTTTAGCTTAAATTCAGATACATTTCGTTTAAGTGCTAATCGATAACAGCTGTGGCTCTTGTTATCGCACATTTGTGAGTGCAAGTTTAGTGTCGTTTATGTTCTTGCCCACGATCGATCGTCCGTCTTGTCGTGTCGTGCGGTTGCGGTGTCTCTCGCACTGTTGCTGCGCTCTCACACACTCACTTTGCTCAGCTCTCTCTCAGTCTCTCGCTCGCTCTGCCGCTGCGACTGCCGGGCAGTGGCAGTGACACTCAAAGCAAGTCCAACTGGCAGTCAGAGTCAGCTCGTCACTCGGCCCATATTGATATCGATTGTTGTTGTTATTATTGTTGTTGTTGCCGTTGCAGCAACAAAAGCAAAGAAAGACCAAAAAATAAAACCAAAATATTGTGTGGGTGTTTTTAACCATTTTCAAAACAAAAACAACAAATTGATTTTTGGTGTGCCAAAAAAAAAAAAAAACAAAATTCAAATTGAGAGCAGACAATTTTAAAAGTGATTTTGCAGATAATCATAAAAAAAAACAGCAAAAAAAAAAAACGAGACAAACATTAAGTAGAAATAAGCAGAATTCAGTGAAACAAGCGCGCTATCTATATATATAGGAGCATACAAACATATAGAACGCTCTATATATGTGTGACAATATAATATACAGACTTACAAATGAATATTTATTCAATATATATTCAATGTATACTTATAATTCCGTTGATTTTATTGTGACAAAGCTAAAGTTGCATGACGTACACATGCAATAAGCAAGAAATATGAACGAAAGAAGTAAAGCAACCGTAGAAAGCTAGTTAGATAAGCGTTGTTAGAGATAAACACGCCCCTCTGTCTCTGTTCCTGCCCTTGAAGTGACGCATTTACTTCCACTGCATGAAATCATATGTTTTTCGAGGCAGCAACCGAAAGTAGTCATTATATTTGTTGTCTTTCTTAAAAAATAAATTACACACCACGAACACACTCAGTACACACAAAATCTTAATCATTATTATTCGAATTTTGAAATAAAATGTTGGTAGAATATTCATTCAGAGAAAATAATAACAGACTCAGAAACAATATTAAACATAATCAATAAATTAAAAACATAATTACTTGTCTAAGACTGTTTAAAATTGACATTAATTAATAATTAAATATATAATGATTTAGTTTCCTATATTAAATTGTTTTCTTTTTTAGTTGCAGCTGTTTTGCCACCATAAAAAGTAGGAAACCAACGGCAGCCAGATGTCTAGCGAGGAGGATAAACCACCGGCGCCCCCCGTGCGTCTCACCAGCAATCGTGGCGGCGTTGGCATCGAACGTGTTCCCATTCCTGGCAGCGGAACTGGCGTCGGCATGGGCGATGGCCAGCCCGTTGATATGCGTCCATTGCCCAAGGGTAAGGATTGGCCTCTAAAATAGCTAATCTAGTTACCAATTCTAATTGTTTTATTATTATTATGCACATGCAGAACCGGACGACGCTGATCGCAAGAATAAGAAGACGCTAAAGAACAAGATCAAAGGATCGAAACCATCGCATATGGATTCCAAACCAAATATCTCGTATCCCACAAACTTTGAGCATACGGTGCATGTGGGATTCGATGCTGTGACCGGCGAGTTTACGGTGAGTTTGGATTGTCGGATTGTTTGCTTATTTGCATTGAGGTCTGCTTTATCGTCTGCTTGCTACTTGGCCTCGCAATCATTTATTTGTTTTATGGCCAACAATGAAAAGCGTTATTATAATTTTCTATTGCCAATTTTTTATGGTTTTCTTTTTGTTGATTGCTGTTTTGTTTGCGAGTTTCATCTGATAAGCTTAAAATACAAAGAATACAAAAAAAATAAAACACTCAAACATGCATCGATTCACCACAAATGCTCAGATAACCTTTTCAAGCTAAAGTAAACATTCTGATTAACCAACTCTAAGAAAGTGTTAGATAACGGCGACGTTACGGTTGGACGGTTGGAAATTCACAAATTGCAAACTCATAAATAACTGTAATAAACTCACAATCTTAGTCATCAATGATGAGTTGTAATTGAAGAACAATGTAAACATTTGTGTTTTCTAGAGAAGAGAAAGCAAAATGTATAAAGCTTCTTTTAAGTCAAAGAAAAGCTTTAAAGCACATAGAGTGGTTAAAAACAGGCAAAGCTTTGTAAAGTGTAAAGCTTCAAATCAAGAAAGAAGCTTTACATTATGAAGTACTTTATTTTTGAAGTTACATATAAATAAAAATATAATGAGATCTTTAAGCTGCTAAAATCGTCTTAATGTATATATACAATATTAATATTTATCCAAAGCTTTTACAAAATACAGCGTTAGTTTGATCCTCAAGCCATTCATAAGTATGTTCGAATTATGCATATTGTTTTTCTCCCCATTGAAAATATTTAAGTGTACATTATGTTTGTCTTTCTATCTCTATCTCTCTCTCGCGATATGCTCTATATCAATTTTGTATTATTCATTATAATTTCAAGCTGCCAATGAAAGTAAGTAAACGCCACGACTAAAGCAAACGGAACTTGCCTTCATTAGTTTTCTAAGCGAAATTCCCATCATCATCTGTTGTTCTTGTTCGGTTATGTTTCTATATCCCCTTTACCCCATTTCTTTCTGTTCTGAGATCGGCTCTTCTTCCATAGTTTCCATTTGCGTTAAGATTTCAACTGTTTCTACACTACACTACACTATTCCCAATACACCGAATACACTTAAACTTTTAACTGATGGCTGAGCTTTAATATACGTAGTTCAGATGCTTTTAGCCGCTGACCCCGAATATATAATCCAATCCAAGCTTACCCTTTTTGCTGTTCTCTCTATCTCTCTGTGTGCGCTTAGCTTAGCTGAGCTTCTTTTAAAAGGGATGGTATTGCAACTTTTGTACTAATCGAAGATTTCTACATTTTACAGGGTATGCCAGAGGCATGGGCGCGTCTCTTGATGAACTCAAACATCAGCAAGCAGGAGCAGAAGAAGAATCCACAAGCTGTGCTCGATGTGCTCAAATGGTTCGACAATACAACCAAACAGAGGCCAAGTTCCAAGTACATGACAAATGCCATAACGACGCATTCAGGTAAAGTCTAAACTGATTTATACTTTCCGAACTTGTCGTTAATTTTGTGTCTCATTAGCAGGTTCTTCGCTGAGCCGTGTGAGCAGCAGTAGTCCGAGCAGCACGCCCACAGATTCGGAGCTGCATGGCTCGAATAGTGGCGGCAACTTGATTGGCGTTCAGCTCGGCAGCATGACATTGGGCACCAATGCGAACAATGTCTCGGCTGCCGGTCAAATGCTGAGCAATCATTACCAACAGCAGCAGCAACATTTGCTACAGCAGCAACAGTTGCAACAACAGCAGCAGCAGCTACAGCATCAACAGTTGCATCAGCAGCAGCAACAACATCAGCATCACATTGGCCTGAGTCAATCGCATTCGTATAACTTTGGTGGCCACACCGCCTCCTCATCCACATCGCAACATTCATCTGCCAATGAGGACGATATGTTGGGTCCGGTGCCGCAGCAACAGCAGCCACCGCCGCCGCCAGTGGCATCGCGGCCAGAGCGCACGAAGTCCATCTACACGCGACCCATTGAGGAGCTGCAGCCAATGGTTCCGATGCCAGCGGCACCGGCCACCACACCGACAACGCCACTGCAGAATCACAAAACGACGACAACGGCGGCGGCGGTGTCGTCACCTCTGTTGCTCAACAATGCCACAACGACGCTGGACAAGAACAAAAACAATGCAAGTGAGTGCTGCCAATTCAACTTGGAGTTGAAGCTTTTAGTTGTAGGCACAGATGACCCCCAAAAAGAAAGCCTTTGCAGTGTGTGGAATATGTATTTTAATAATAGTTTGGTCATAGTTTGAAAGTTGTCTGATTGTAGCAAAAGAGTTTTCTATAACGACGGAAAGCTAATTTAAATTGTTATGCACCTTTATAAAGCATTTATGAGCTCATCTTGTATGCTGTCAATAATTAATCAAATATGCTGTCAAGCAATATTGATTGAAGCAGTTCTCTTTAATAATTTGTGTCCATTTGTCAGCTCACTTCAAATTTTTTTATAAAGTAGCAACCTGTATACTTTTTTTTTAAGTTTATAGTCCACAATTAGATGTCGAATTCAGTAATTTTAACCCGAGAAATAATTGGGTACATTGCTTTCCCCTTTTGCTTGTCAAGTTGTACAAAAACTTCTCAAATTTCGTGCATTATAATTTACTTATGTATATTAAATATTAATAGATTATTTTTAGCAATTTTAAGAACAACTTGGTCAGACATTAGGAACTTCTCCCAGATATTATTTGAGTAGAAAATGAATATTATTAAACACTACTGCAAGGGCATTTTTATTTGTCGCTTCGGCAATGTGTCGAAGATGTTTTCCGTTTTGTTGTTGTTTTAGTTGAGTTGTCGCGCCGCAATAATGCCATCAATCATGTGTAATGTGTTTATTGTTATTGTTATATACATATATATATATATTTGTATCGCCTCTGTGTTCTGTTCTGTTTTGAAATTGCTTTAAATTGTGCTGCTCAAACGAAAAAAAAAAACAAAAACAACGGCAGCAGGAGACAGCTCCACAGTAACAGAAGCGACAGCAGCAGCAGCGACAGCTTCAACGTCAGCAACACTAACGACAACAGCAACAGTAGCAGCAACAACAACAGAAACAGAAGGCAGCGATACAACAACAGCAACAACAACAACAACAAGAGCAACATCTGCTACAACTACTCGTATTTTGTCTGCTATACCAAATGCTACTACTACTACTACTAATTGTCCTCCCTCAACAACTACTACTACTACTACTATTTCTACAGCAACTGTTGCTCCTAGCAGAGAGGAGCAGCAGCTGCTCGCGTGCAATGCTGCAGCAGTCGAAGCATTGGCAGCAACAACGACTAATCACGACTCTTCTGCTTCCTCCTTTTCATCGTTCCCCTCGTTTCATGATGATGCAACGCCGCCGCTCTCCGCCAATGCCTTGCCCTCGATACACTGTCCCACGCCAACGTCTTCCGTGCGCAATTCTGCCAACTCTGTCGTTGTGCCCACGATGGTCACCACACCTGCAACACCTGCCACAGATCTGTACCATGATCCGACGACGGCGATCAACAATCTCAATGCCACACCAGCGGCGGGCACACAAATTGCGGTGCCGCAACAAGCGGTTGCCGCCTCGGCCACCGCGGCAACCACAGCAACGACAACGACAGCGCGAGCCGCCAATGCCAAGAAGAAGAAAATGTCCGATGAGGAGATACTGGAGAAACTGCGCACCATTGTCTCCGTCGGCGATCCGAATCGCAAGTACACCAAAATGGAGAAAATTGGCCAAGGCGCATCGGGCACTGTGTACACAGCGATCGAATCCTCGACGGGCATGGAGGTGGCCATCAAACAGATGAACTTGTCGCAGCAGCCAAAGAAGGAGCTGATCATCAATGAGATTCTGGTGATGCGAGAGAACAAGCATCCGAATGTGGTCAACTATTTGGACAGCTATCTGGTGTCCGAGGAGCTGTGGGTGGTCATGGAATATCTGCCCGGTGGCTCGCTGACCGATGTCGTTACCGAGACCTGCATGGATGAGGGACAGATTGCCGCCGTTTGCCGTGAGGTGTTGCAGGCACTCGAATTTCTGCACGCCAATCAGGTGATTCATCGCGATATCAAAAGTGATAACATACTGCTTGGCCTGGATGGCTCTGTCAAGCTGACTGATTTCGGTTTCTGTGCGCAAATCTCGCCAGAACAATCCAAACGCACAACAATGGTCGGCACACCCTATTGGATGGCGCCCGAGGTCGTAACACGCAAACAGTATGGACCCAAGGTGCGTATACGCAATATTAATTGTGGGTATGTGTGTGAAATATAACTGAGTCATTCGATAGGTGGACTTGTGGTCGCTGGGCATTATGGCCATTGAGATGGTCGAGGGTGAGCCGCCGTATTTGAATGAGAATCCGCTAAAAGCATTGTACCTCATTGCCACCAACGGCAAACCGGAGATTAAGGAAAAAGACAAACTGACGGCAGCATTTCAAGATTTTCTGGATCAGTGTCTCGAAGTGGAGGTGGAACGGCGCGCCAGCGCCATGGATCTGCTCAAGGTGAGTAACTCGATATACTTTTTTAATGAATGTAATCATTATTCATTTCAAATACTTTAACAGCATCCTTTCCTCAAATTGGCGCGTCCATTGGCGAGTCTGACTCCTTTGATTATGGCCGCCAAGGAGGCAACCAAGGGCAACTGATTGACAACCAAGAAACAGCAGCTTATTTAACCATTACTAATGAATTACTATTATAAAAAGCAACAACAACAACAGCAACAACAACAAGGAGCAGAACAACAACACAAACCACAATAGCAACAATAACATTTATGCGATTATAAATGAGACAGGACAGATGATAAATTATTAGTGATTATGATTATTATGATGATTATTTATATAAACGTATTTATATACATACACATATATACTTATTATATACATGCATACATTATTAACTATTGGAACGAGAGAAGATTTCATTGAGCCGAGCAGCTGCAACAAAACACCACACACACTTTCGTAGTTCAATTTACATTCAATTTAGACTCTTAATTCAATATATACTTATGTATTTGCCCAAATCATTTTGCTGCTAATTTGTTATACCAAATTAACGAGGCATTTTAAATGCCTTTGAACTTTATTTCTAAACAAACAAAAACCAATTCGTTTAAAATTCATTAAATCTATTCAAACGTCATTAAACACATTAACATAAAACTACATTTAAAATTGGCATTTGCATTTAAAGGTAAAAAACAAATCATTTAAGAAATACAAAAATATTAATAAACTTACTGATTACAACAATTGTATAAAGAAAAACACAACAAACAAAACAGAAACTTATAATTTCGAAACTAGTTTTTGATTCATTCTTTAGAAAAGAGAGAAATTCTTGCGCAAAACGCTCTAACACTAACTTTAAAAACTTAAGAGTATTATTTAACTGGTTCATTTTAAGACCTTTTTGGTCTTATTTAGATTCATAAATTGCTTTAAATAATAAACAATTAAATATAAATATATATATTTTTGTATATGTGCTTGTCGATTTTTGATTTACGCTTTTTTAGCTCGTTCGTTTTTTTGAGTTTCACAAAGTAACTAAATACGTTTTCAATTCACAAACACACTCACAAACACATCCTCTCAAGATCCTTTTTGTACTATGTCTGTGTATGTAGATGTAAATCGTGTAATTGTAAAAGAGTTTACCATAATAATTAGAAGAGCCTGTATTTTTCAAATCATCAATGTGTGGAGAATGGGAAAAACAAATTGTAGCAATTTATTGAACTAATATTATATATATATAGACATAGCAAATAGATAAAGAAGCGAACCACTCGTAAACTGTTCAATAAATTGATAGTAGCAACTAAAATAACAAATAACTAGCAATTAAAAAATAGCTTGTAAAAACAAAAGAAAGAAAAAAACAAAACAAAACGATCGTGAACCATGAGAAAACCAGTTACTTTGTGCCTAACCAAAAACAAAACAAAACAAAATGAAAATGAAACAATTGAGCAACAAGAAGAACAACAATTAATTAATATTACATATTAATAGCAACTAACTGATATAGAGTAAAACATAGTGAATCGATTAACATAGCACTTAGCGTAGAGCAGAGAACTAAAACACCAGCTACAGAAATTTAATTGTTTAACATATTTCAGCAACAAATTTTAACTTATTAACTTTCAAGTGAAGATGGCAGCGTGCGTTGGCTTGTTTCTTATTTTGATTTACGGAACAAGGCTTCCAAGAAACTGTGATCAAAATCGGATGATAAACGAATACTTAAGTTACTGTGGAAAAGCTAGACAAGTCATCTATAAGAAAAAGAGTTTGTGTTATTAATTTGCCGCCGCCAATCAATCAGCTTTGAAGGTATCTAGAATCAACTTTAATAACACTTTTAGTCAGTACTAACTGGATTATTTCATTCATAAAAGTTTCATAATCAAATATTGGGAATTTGTTTCACATTCTTAACAATTTCAATTCTTTTTGAATCACACCCAAAGTAGCATCTATAGGAAAGCCGTATAGTTGAGTTTAGTAAATCCGTGGATTGTGTAGAAAATAATCCACATTTGACTTGCTGAACCTTTGGTTAACAGCGCAATGACACCACAAATTTAAATGTAAACAAAAATCAAAACCAAACGAAATGGAGAAAGTACATAATTTTTGTAAAACACAAAAACGGAGCGCATTATTTTCGCTATTAGTTCCTAAACAGACAAACACACACACATACATTTACATTGAAGTGCAGATCTAGTATATCTATAATAATTTCAACTATGTATTTAAAAAGAAAAAAACCCTAGGGTGGCGCCAACGTTGAAAACGAATATGAAAACTGACATTATGGAAATTATTATTGTATTTTTTAGTAACTAGGAACTAAAAACAATGAGTTCAGAACGAATGTGTATTTAACAATAATGGTAGCGATGAACGAGAAGATAAAAACAAAAAAAAACACAGTACATAAAGAGTTAGAATTATGAAAATTACGAAATGAGAAATCTAAAAAAGATACAGATGAAGATATATATATGTATATGTATCGAAGAGATACAAATCTAATTTAACGCGATAAATGATCAATAAAAACAAAACTTATATACATGCATATAGAGCCCAGTGTCTATTCTTTCATTTTGTATTTATTGTAAAGTAGTTACATGTTTTTGTGAAAGGTTTTAAAATATTTTATTTAGGCGCTACGTAATTCCAATGCTTAAAAATAAATGGTTTGTTTTTGAGTTATTCTTTTTTTTGCTTTTGTTTGTTGTTAATGAAATAGTTTGCTGTTGTGTTTTGCTGTCGCATTTATTTATTGCGTCGTGTGGACTCGGAGGCAGTCGGCGGTGGTGGCGGACCGCGTTTGTTCATCTCCTCCAAGAATGCCAGCAAAATACTGCTACGCTCCTCATCCAAATGATCCAGCACCAAGTAACTGCAAAAAGAGTAACAAGTTATTTAATACATTGAAGAGTATATTTTTAAAGACAATCATACCGTTTATCGTTCTTGAGTATGTCCTGAATCTCCTTCAGATGATTGGCATTCTCCTTAATGAGATCGGTGCTCTTGTGTGTTATGAATTTGCATTCCTGCAACAGTTCGCGCAGCGCAGTCTTCGCCTGCATTGTTTTGTCCTTAATGTAATCGCGATACTCGCGCTCACCCTTATCCGAACTGTATTTGAGATATCTGGGATCATCTTTGACTAATTTTTTAATCTCCTTCCAGGTGCTGGTCAGCTGCAGTGTGCCAATCTCATCGAGCATCTCGCGGAACTTTTCACGCTTCTTCTTCATCAGATTGTCAATATGCTCGTTGAAAATGCTGCAAGAAAATCGTATAATTATTCCGTTGCTGTAGTTTTTGGGTTTTCAAAGTTCGCTTACCGTTCACGATCATCACGATCGAGTGTCTCAATCAGCTCCCAGCGATGATCCTTACGCAGCTGACGCTTCACCTCCTTCCAGGTGAAATCCGGCGTGCGCACCAAATCCGTTAGCAGAGCCGTAAAGTGTCCAATGCACTCGTCACGCTTGTGATGCTCACGCTCCTTGTCGCGATCACGCAAATGTCCGGCCAATGTGCGATGCACTTCCTTCTCGCGTTCCCGGATGCTCTGCTCGGCGCGCAGCTTGCGCTCGCGATCCTTTTGCTTCTGCTCGGCTTCGCTTTCGCGCTGTCTCGCCAATTCGCTGTCCTCGCTGCCTGCCCGTTCCTCCGGCTCCGAGTCCTCCCGATGCTCGCCTTCCTCCTAGAAAACCAAAAACAATTATATCTCGAATATATATCTTTTTCTTCAGCTATTGCTTACCGGTGTCTCTTGCTTCTTGCGTTCCTTGTTCTTGTCATCCTTATCGCGTGAGGATTTGCATTCACGCTCCCTTGATCGACTGCGATCCCGGCGACTATCCTTGCGACTCTTCTCCTTGTCCTTTTCCCTATCCCGACGATCGGATTTACGATCCCGTTGACGCTCCCGATCCCGCTGATCGCGCAGCTCACGCTCCTTGCGCTTCTCCTCCTTCATGATCAGCACATAATCCTCAAAGTATTCCTCGCGATACATGGAGTCCACAGTACGATACCGCGAATCCGATTCGAATTTCTTTTTGATGTCATACCAACGCGTATGACGCTCAATGTCGTGACGTTCGCGCAACATGTCCAGAAAGTCCTTACGAATCTAAATATGCATAAAAGTGAATTCAACATGACAGCCATGCGGAAGAGAAAAGAAATGCAACGAAAATGGGGAATTAGTGAAGACTTTGGGCATTGATGTGAATTATCACTTAATTGTGCTAACAATTCTTACTCAACTAACTTAACTTGCCTTAATAACTAATTATGGGGAGTCGCTTACAAACTAACAAAATATAGTTACACACTTTGGTTGGCTGAAAAAAGAATTTGGTTGATTAGCATTTTGAGAGACGTAACTGAAACAAAGTGATTTGTGATTAGTGCGGCCGATAGAGAAATCCAATAAAATTGTAAGGGGGAAAACTTTGACAGACTTTAACGAAACAGAAAAGGGTCAAAAGTAAAGAAAACGCATAAGAAAAAGGAATTATATTATACATCAATCGGATTAAAAGGATTTGATAATTGCATTTCTCTATCAATTCAATTCGTTGGCCATGGAATAAATTGCTTCAGCTGAGCCGAAGTGCACAATGCATAAAACTAAAGTAAACATACATAAGATAAAATATATATAATAGTAGTTAATATTGTATATCGTAAATATGCAAGAGATTGAGACGAAGAGAGCATTACAACGTGCTGTGCCGTTGCCTGAAGCTTGTGAGAGCAATGTGAGATTTGATAGTGAGATTGAGATTGAGAAGAGAATGTGAGAATAAGTGAGAGTGGCAGTCAGTCAGTCACTTTTGCTCTGCACAAACTTGAATGGAGTTTGGTTTTGGTTGATTGTTTTTTGGGGGGGAGGAGGACGCTGTCAATTACAAACATTTGATTTGTATAATAAAAGTTGTAAAACAAAATCAGAAATATTTGATTAATTAAATTATGTATTATTTTCATACTGTTTGCTCTCAGCCTCGAAGCCACCTGAACACGCTATGTTGGTGGTTGTTCTTGGTGTCATGGTGCTTGTTGTTGTTGTTGTTGCTGATGTTGTTGTTGTTGTCGTTGTTGTTGGCTGCTTCACATTGCCCACACATTGTGATGGTCGTTCCAAACATCAATAGATCAATTGATTATGAATGCACACATCACGCCAAATAACATCTTCATCACCATCATCATTATGATCACCATCATCATCATCATCAATCACCATCATCATCATTCCTAGACGACACGTGCGACGCAGGGCGGGGCGGGAAGTGGAAATCACACCAACGATTATCAGGTAATTTTCAATTGTTTGCATACCTTTACTTTTATTATTATTTTGATTTGATTCCAAATTTGTTTCTTTTATTGCAGAAAAACAAATTTCGTTTTTTTTTTTGTAAGGAGTTTTTTTTTTGTTTTGGTTTTTTAATTTTTGTTTTAAACTCACCACACAGACAGATATTGGAAGCGTGTGCGTGGTGATCTTGAGCTATCAACATTGGCCTGGATCTGGGACCATGACGACGAAGACGAAGACGACGACAACGATGACGACAGGAACGACGGCATTGTGTGATTTTGGTATTCTTGTTGGCAATTGTTGTTCTTGGTTCTTGTTGTTGGTTGGTGCTTTTGTGCTGTAATCTATTAGCTATTATTAGTAGCTAAAAAAGTATTTGATTTGTTGTTTTTTTTTTTGGGTACCGAACCATGTTTTGGTTTCATTTGTTTTCGTTTTGCGCAAACCGAACCGTTCAAGGGGTCAATCGATCAGTTGGGGGAAGGATTCAGATCAGATCGGATCGGATCATTTCGTTTCGTATCGTATCGGATCGGTTTCATGTTGTTTTCAATTAACAAAAATTAATATAATAACATTATAAAAATACGTTTTTTGTATATAAATATTATGTTAAGTCAATATAGTAACATATATAAAAAGTATTGCAATATGCATATATAGAAAATGGAAATATATTTGTATATGGAGAAATACGTAAGTTTTTTTTTTTTTTGTTGCTTTTGCATTTTGGGTGGATTGCACTGAAATAATGTAGCATCTGTGAAAACATACCTGCTCTTTGCGTAGCTGTTTGTCTTCCTTTTCGCGACGACGCACCTCAACGATAAACTCATTGAACAGACTTTCGCGTTCACGCACCTTTTCAATGGCACGGTAGCGCTCCTCCTTGGCATTGCGTTGACTAAACTCCGAGAATGACGATCTAACAAAAGAAAAGAGTGAAATTAGAAAAAAGTTGTTGATTTTTCTAGGGATCTTAACAATTATCTGTATATATACTCTTCAAACTATAAAGGTTTCCTACTCAACTCAGTTAAAAGAATAAATTAGTATGCATTTCCTCGATAAGTTAAGCCAAGACACAAACCACAGCAAGCACTTCAACCAGTGCTTATCGAAGCAACGAAGTAATTGAAACATTTAAACGTTAAGCTGACTAGAAACTTCTTTACAATAAAAATTAAAATGTAGGTTAACCTTTCATTTTTAATATCTATCTTCAACGAAAATTATCAATTTTTTTTAGTATTCTATCATTATTTTCGGTCTCTGGTTATAAGATTTGCTTGTACACTTACTTGCCGTGCAACTTGGCATCCTCCATAAGCTTGCGAAAATCGTCGCGTTTCTGCCGCATCTTGTTGCGCTTCTCCTTGCGCTCCTCCTCGGCGCGATCCTTCACATACTTTTCAAATACCTGTTTGCGTTCCTTCGATGTCAGCAGCAGATAGCGCGGATCAAACACAATCTTGTGCAGCTCCTTCTCCCAAGTGCTAAAGGCGGACACATCCTTTTCGCGCAGCATCTCCTTGAACTGTGTAACGCGTGTTTCCAGCGGCACCAAAGCGCGCTCCTTGGCCGCACGCTGTTCCGCCTCCAGCACAGCGTCCTCGTTCTTCTTAGCCTTGGTAACTGTCACAAGATATGTTTATAAATAATAAGATATATATACACATTATTATCAATTGATAGACTTACACGTGCGCACACGCTTTGTGGGCACTTCTTCCACACTGGACTCGGACTCGGTGCGTATCTTAATCACCTCATCGTCTTCGTCCTCATCCGCTTCCATGCGCTGTTGTTGCTGCTGCGTTGGCTGCTGTTGTTGCTGCTGCTGCAGTGTTGCCTGCTGCTCCTGCGCCGCTGTATTCTCTTCGGGCTTTTGCTCGGCCTCCGACGATTTCTCCTCGGCTGTTTTTAATTGCTCGGGTCGCTCATTCACTGCCTTGTCCACATCCTCGCGATTCATTAGATCCTCGGGTCGATCCCAAACTGAAGTGCGTGTCGATGGATTGTAGAAAAACACTCGAGCATCGCCCGTCCAAACAACACACCAAGGCGTTCCAGCAATCGGAGTGCTGGTCACAGGACGCGATTTATCCGTCTGCTTTGCAGTGGCTGCGGCTGCAGCAGCCAACTTCTTTTGTTCCTCCTCCTTTTTGCGTTTCTCTTCGGCCGCCTTTTTCGCTTCCTTCTCCAACGCTGCAGCCTGCGCTGCCTTATTGTTTTCGCTATTGGCCTTCATGGCCGCCGCTGCTGCGGCAAAAGCCATTTGCGCATCGAAACCGGGTCCAGCGCCAGGTGGCATATGCATTAACGGATTCGGCAACAAATGCGGCGGCATCCCAGCTGGCGGTCCTTGTGGCGCGGCGCCAGAATGCGCCGCCATGCGTGCGGCTTCCATGTCGCGCAACGCCTGCGGTTTCTCCCAAACGCTTTCGCCGCGCGCCGCATGAAAGTAGTAGGGACGACCGTCGGGTGCACGATGCTCGGACCATTCGGCGGCACGAGCAATGACGGCAGGATCAATGACGCCGGGCTTAATGATTAAATTCTTAGCGGGTTTATCCTGCTGCGCAGCTGCAGGCGGCGCATGTTGCATGTGCTGCTGTTGTTGTTGCTGTTGCCATGGCGGCACGCCAACGCCCCAAGGGCCGGCTGGTGCCGCACCAGGAAAGCCATAGGCAGGTGGTGGCATGCAAAAGGGCGGCGGTTGCCCAAATCCAGGTGGTGGCTGCATGCCAGGCGGCGGCTGCTGTTGCTGGAACATGGGTGGCGGCTGCTGGCGCACATTCGGCGGCGGCTGACTAAGCAGCGGCGTGGCGCCATTTGGAGGCGGTTGATTTAGCAAATGTGGCGGCGGCTGCGACGTCAAATGGGGAACAACAACAGCTGCTGCTTTGGGCCCATCGCCATGTTCCACTGCGTCTGCTTTGGCAGCATTTGGCTGCCGTTTGGCCAGCTCTTCCACCTCAACCTGTGTCATGATTTTGATGTTTGGGCCTTCGGGCCGCGTCCAAGTTGTTTCACGTGTTACCGCGTGATAATAATACGAGCGTCCATCTTCCGCTTTGGTTTCCACCCAAATTTCAGGTGGCGATTGTGATACCCCATTGACGCCTGGTGGGGGTTGATTAGTGTTCATATGCTGTTGTTGTTGCAGCTGCTGCTGCTGCTGTTGTTGTTGCTGCTGCTGGAGCTGTTGTTGCATTTGCGTGTGCTCGCCTATTGGACGACCGCTGAACGCATTAAAAGGCTTGCTCCTGTTGACAAACATTTTTTGTTTAGTTACACGCACGCCTAAACTAAAAAAATAAAACACTTACCAATGCTGCACTTCGTTGGCGTTTGATTTTTCATTAGCTACCCCATTATTATTATTGGGCCCTTCCTTCATTATTGTTGTTTTGCCATTAATCGCAGCTGCTGGCGAAGATTCGTCTTGCGAGTCTTGTGGACTTGAACTTGCTCTGTCCGCATCCATGCTTTCCTCCAAACTTGTTTCCATAGCACACACACACTTTAGACCGACAAAATAAAAGTTCTATTGCATTCGCATTAACAAGATAGAAAAATTTTCTACTTTTTAGCCGCTATCGATAATTATTGACCGTCTCGTTATGTTATCGAAACGAACATGTGGCAACCTTGCGTTATCAGTATATTGCAAATAGCCGGTAAATGCATAAACATAAAATTCATAGTTAAACACAAATTTTATGTTGCCAAATTTAATTTTTTATTTAAGTAATTTACTGTAAGCATTTGAATGTGAACGTAAGGCCGATTAGGAAATACTATTGCAGTAAAATATGTGGCACTCTGGCAACGCTCGTCATAAACGGTTATACCGTTTCAATTTATGGGTATATTCAAATTCAACGAATTATCAATTGACATATATTCAAAAGTAACATATTTAATAACTTGTACCTATGGTAACACATGGCACAGAAATCGAAAATCAAATTCTTTTTAAATTTATAGAAGAGTGTAAAAATTCAGATAATCAGTCAGTTAGCCAGGACTATAAATTATTATATGGTATATCTGTATATACATATACATATGTACATGCATGTAAACAAATTTAATCCGAAAATATCGTGCATTTACTGTAATCTCTATTTGATTGCATAAAATTGCAATTTCATGGGTCAAGTACAATTTAAAATAGCATACAAAAGAAAGTTTGTTTTCCTCTTAAATCAAAATGAACTCTTGCTGGAGAACGTTTGTGGCTATTGCTCTCATCTGGGCCAGTGAAGTGTTTCTAGTGCACACAGACGGCAAGTCAACTGCTGAGGAATCGTCGAGTCCAACACCAACACAGCTTAATGAAGCAACAACTCCCAAGGCAGCTGAAGAATCAACTCCTATTCCACCCAAAGAGCAACTATCAAGTAATAATGAAGATCAAGAGGATTTGCTGGGCGATGACTACCAACCAACCCAGGATTATTGTGATCCAAGTTTGTGCGATAACAAAGCACACGTAGCTTGTGCCCGACACAAACAGCGCAAGCTAATATCTGATGTAAGTGCTAATTGTACACGTCATCTACCATTAAGAGTATTATATAGCAAATTGGTATTAGGCAAAGTGCTGTAATAAGCAGCTTGTTTACTAGAGATACGGTATCAATAAGTGCAGTTCTATAATATATAATATGACAGACATTTTTATTTAAAAAAAATACAGTATCAGACTAGCTTCTACGATCGTTAACCGTTTCCATTTTGTCACTTTTCATAGCTATCTTTAAATTCTCAAATAGCACTCTAATAAATCCATTCAAAATGTTTACAGTATTTCGGCAAAGCATGTCAAAGGTCTGCACGTTGGTTGCCTTTAGAGAATGACACAAAGACATTGATATTGGACACCATAAATGGGATGCGCGATAAGGTGGCCCATGGTGGATTCGATGCCTTTCTGCCCGCCATTCGCATGGCCTCCGTGCAGTGGGACGACGAGTTGGCTTACATAGCCAAGTACAATGTGCTCAGTTGTCGATTGCATCGCGATGATTGTCGCAATAGCGCCAGGTACAAGAATGTTGGACAAACGGTTGCCTTTCGTGAAGTGCGACCCGGGGGAAATGACACGACCGATAAAGCCATTGTTCGTATGATTCAATTGTGGTTCAAGGAGCACGAAGTAGCGACAATGGCCGATATGGAAGCGTATAAGGGCAGACATGGGTAAGATATAGATGGTGATCAAGAAATACTAAACACACATTTTTAGTCGACCTAGAGAAAATTTCTATCAACTGATGCTGGAGAATGCCCACAAAGTGGGTTGTGCCACGGTGCTGCAGATGGAGAATGGTTGGATGAAATGGTTCCTATGCTGCAATTATGCTCACGCACCAACCATTGGCAAACCGATCTATAGGTCGAGCTTTAAAGCTGGCATCGGTTGCCAAACAGGTAAACATCCTGAATATGAGAATCTTTGCTCCGCGGAGGAATCTTACGATGAACCAGCTGCAACTGCAACTTCAACTTCAACTGCATCACCCACTTCAGCTGTGGTTAAAAGTAGAACCAACGATGCCCGCCCAGAGGAGGCAACTGCTGACATAGCTACTCCAGCGGATCATTTAGCTACTACTGGTTATCAGAATGATACGCAGAGTTTCGCTGGCCCAAATAATATTTCTGGCAACGAAAGAATTTTGTTATTTTTCAACCTTCACTTTCTCTTTAAAAATAGCTCATTAGCCAAGGAGCGGCGTGTTGAGATCATCACCAGTAACCACGAAGTAGACGTTGAGGTCATCCCAGAAAAGTACAAAGCGGTGCGCATAGGTCGACGATTCAATCGCTTAAGAAGTGCCAAGCGAGAGCATGATGCACCTCATCATACACATCATCGGAGAACAAAGCATTGAAAGAGATATTTCGATGACAAAACAATCCTGTTAAGCGTAATTCCAATCAATTATAATAGCAACGCCTGTAAATAAAGAAAATAAATATCATTTGTTGACTGTTAAAGACCCTTCACTGGTTAACAAAGTTGCTGAGGTCTAGACCCTTACATTAAAAAAAAATATTCTATATATATCTATTGACACTTAAAAGAAAACTTACTTTCAAACTATAGTTTTGTTAAATTTCTACTAAAGTAAAATCTAAGTAAGCATGTCCCAAATATATACACATATAAACATCTATTTCAAAGTCATTCATTGTCTAAAATTTTAAAGGAATAGTGCTCAATTACAAACCCTAAAATGTGTTTATGTGCATCGTGCGAATTCATAGACAACTGGTGTGGTTCACTGAAGCGAAAAGTTTGGGCATTTGCTATTTGGACCATCGTTTTTGGCATTGTGATCCTAATTTTTAATGCAGCATACTTAGCAAAAGTGCAAAAGGATGGTGTTTCTGAGAACAGTGGCGCTTTTGGTACAGCCTCGTATGAGCAAACTATAAACTGTCAAATTATCATGATTGTTCTGTCGGTCCTTCATCTGATTGCTGGACTTCTAATGTTATACAGTATAAAAGAAGTAAGTATATATAAATTGTTTACCTTTAGTTTAATCGAATTTCGCATTTACTTAGTCCATTGCACCACTGTTCATGGGGACCTTAGTTGTCGGCTCAATATGTCCTTTTATATACATTATTTTCGTGATAGTGCCAAGTAAGTTGTAAAACAAAAAAACTTAAAAATTCATATTAATATTAATATATATTGAAATGCTTTTCAGTTGTACAAGTTTTCTTCATAATTGTTGGATGCAGATACTACACTACCGTATTAAAGTCATAAATATTCACGTCTCGATATCAAAATAACATTTTCGCAAAATTTCAAGTCTTCAAATTCAAGAGACAATGTTGTCGAAGTGGAAACTGAAAAAAAAACTACGCTGGAATTAGATTCATGGATATTACCTCGATTTCGCAAAATTCTTTGCGTCTAACATTTTTGGGATTAGCATTTCTATTGATTGATACTCAACTGCTTGCTGCACTTTTAATCTTATGCATCATTCATTTTTAATAAAGATAAAACACATTTTTATTTTGCAATTTGCCTTTGTTATTCCAATGCACGCTAGATAAAGTTATACTTAAGGTCAAGAATCCTATTGCTATATTATAAAAATCATTACAGTGCTCGTCGTCTTTATTATCTAGTGTTAAAATATCTTTCAGATCAAGTTTGATTAGTGAACCAATTTCATTTACTTTCTCGATCATTAAGAAACCTTTGTTTATTTTCTTAAAATTTGAATTATTCTATACACAATATTTATTTAAATTATCGTATTGCCGAGACTTGTCTATCCCATATACTATTCCATTTGCATTTTCCTGCTAATAGCATTCAAGCGCATTTGTCCATCTTGCAAATGCTTGAGTAAGGCATCCACAGTCGTTGCTTGCACATATGCATCCTGTGCCTTGCACATTCTGGCATGACGATCGAAACGCCACACGGTTTTAAATGTTTTGTGACAAAATTTACAGACGAGCTCTTCATCTGCGGCTGTAACATCTAGCGCTGGATTCTCAAGCTTGCGCTTAACGCCCCATTTGGGCTCTGGCTTGATGAGCAGTTGCGTCTTGTTCTTGCGCTGCAGCTCATCCTGATGGTTGTAGCGTATGTGGTGGAACATCTTGGGCATGCTAGTCTTGGAGCGGTCGCATAGCCTGCACTTTAGATACGATCGATATGGCAGATGCTTGAAGCAATGCTTCTGCAACTCTGCATGTTTTGTGGTTTGCAGCACCTCGTTACACTTAAGACAAACGCTATGATTATTCTTAATCTTAAAGCCGTGCTCGATGAAGTGCTCAAAATCATGCTTCTTGAGCACGTGTCGCCGCCAATCGCTCACGTTGTCAATCTCCTTGCCGCACTGTGGACACAAGTAAGTTATTAAATTGGACATGCCACTCATTGATTGATCCATGTCGTCTTTGCTTGAATCTAATGCCTGTTGGTTGCTGTCACGCTTGCGTTTTCGCGTTGGACTTGTATCGTTTTCCATATCTGGTTCACTCTTCATATTCTTTTGCAGTTTATGCATTTCCTCAGCACCCACAGCATCTATCTCAATGATAACCACTTCTTTGTTTGTCCCGATCTCCTCGGTATTCTGCTGCAAGAACTCCAAACCTGGTACATCCAACACAACATCTGGTGCCTGGTGCTGCGACTCCTCCTTGCGCACAAAATCCTCATAAGCATTTAAGCAGCGATCAAGCGCCTGATCGCTGGAATGTGAAATTGAATTTGCACTCGCATTAGTTTTGCTGACCGCTGCCGCTTCGTGATGATCGTCATTCTGCAGATCGATGTCCATCAACGCCTTCTCCAGCAGGTCGTCGCGCGGACGTGTCGGCAACGTTGCACCCTTTGCTGCCGTCTTTACACCTTTGGCTTCTTGTGGCGTCCGCTTCAACTTCGCCTCATATTTCTCAATCTCCTTGAGGTGCGCGCCAAGCAAATGATCGTTCAGAGCACGTCGCCGCGTAAAGGCCAGTCGACAGTGCACACATCGATACGTCTGACGATGCTCCAGATGCATGAAGTAGTGATATTGCAGTAGCGCAATCGTTTTATGAGCATTCTCTACCCATTTGAAGCACAGTTGGCACTCGTGAAAGTTTTTATCAATTTGTTTGAATTTGAAATCGACATGCGTTTTATTCAGATAGTCGTGCTTCTGCAAAAAACATATCAGCTAAGATTCAATATTTATTTCACCAATTATAATGCACAACTCACCGTATTTAAATGTTGTCGCCACTCGACTTGGGTGCGAAAGGCTTTGCCGCATTCGGGGCATATGTAGACCATGTGTGCTTCCAAGCGAGCATTCAATTTACTCTGCTCGTCGGTAAGCACTCCGTTTCGAGACATTTTTGCTTATATTAGCAGATAAAAGCAAATAAAACTCCACAAATTTAAGTAGCACTTCTGAAAGTGTAGAAATCTGACAACGATAAGTGTAAACAACTGCTTATCGAAAACGGTACAACAAAAATTATCGATAAGACTACATTTTTGTGGAACACATATTGGTAATATACCAAAAACGAAGTGTAATTTGGCAACTATTATTGCGAAGTTCAGCCTACGGTCAGACGGATCTGCATTCCATCGGGCAACAAAACGCATTCTTCGTTTTCGTTGTAAACTTTTAATAACCATAGATTGTGTAGAATAATTGTGTTTTATCCCAATAACTAGGCATGTCGAGTGCAACAAAATCGACAGTAAGTAAAATCAAAAAATAGCATAATTGCCGCATAATTCCAGCACGTTCAATTGCAGTCCTCAAGCAGTGGAAATAATGGAAGTACCACGTCCTCAACTGCATCGGCAACTGCTGGAGCAGCTGCATCGGCAGCAGCAGCGTCTAGTAGCTCGTCGGCTAGTGTGCAGGAATTCAAGATTCGCGTGCCCAAGATGCGCAAGAAGCACCATGTGATGCGCTTCAATGCCACTCTTAATGTGGATTTCGCGCAGTGGCGAAATGTGAAATTGGAGCGTGAGAATAATATGAAAGAGTTTCGTGGCATCGACGAGGAGCAACCGAAATTTGGTGCTGGCTCTGAATACAATCGCGATCAACGCGAGGAAGCGCGTCGCAAAAAGTTCGGCATCATTGCACGCAAATATCGTCCAGATGCTCAGCCCTGGATTTTAAAAGTGGGCGGCAAGACGGGCAAAAAGTTTAAGGGCATTCGCGAGGGAGGTGTTGGCGAGAACGCTGCGTTCTATGTGTTTACTCATGCACCTGACGGTGCCATCGAGGCATATCCGTTGAATGAATGGTATAACTTTCAGCCAATTCAACGTTACAAGTCGCTGTCCGCTGAAGAGGCGGAACAGGAGTTTGGACGTCGGAAGAAGGTGATGAATTATTTCTCACTCATGTTGCGCAAACGTTTGCGCGGCGACGAGGAGGAGGAACAAGATCCGGAGGAGGTTAAACTGCTTAAAGCGGCAACCAAGAAGTCGAAGGAACTAAAAATTACCGATATGGATGAGTGGATTGATTCAGAGGATGAATCCGATTCCGAGGATGAGGAGGAAAAGAAGAAGAAAGAGCAGGAGGACAGTGATGATGGAGGGGCGGGCAAAAAGGGCAAGGGTAAGGGTAAAAAGGGTGCCGACAAAAAGAAGAAGAAGCGTGATGTGGACGATGAAGCGTTTGAAGAGTCCGATGACGGAGACGAGGAGGGCCGTGAAATGGACTACGACACCAGCTCAAGTGAAGAGTGAGTTATACACCTGACTTGCACTTAAATATATACTAATTTGCTACCTATTCAATTATAGCGAACCGGATCCAGAGTCTAAGATGGTCAAGGATATGAAAGGTGTGGCCGAGGAGGATGCTTTACGCAAATTGCTCACTTCCGACGAGGAAGAGGATGAGGAAAAGAAATCGGATGAGTCCGACAAGGAGGAAGGTGATGAGAAAAAGAAGAAGGAGAAGAACAAGGATGAAGCCAGCAAGGACAAGAAGAAAAAGAAGCACTCCAAGGACGACAAGAAGGCATCCAAAGCAAATGGCAGCGACAGCTCAACGGATCTCAGCTCCGATAGCACCGATTCCGAAGATGATCTCAGCAATGGACCGATCAAAAAGAAACCGAACAAAGACAAGGAGAAAGAGAGCAGCGCTCACAAAGCAATTGCCAGTGGCAGCCAAACAAATAAATCACGTTCGGCAACGCCAACGCTCTCGAATGATGCCAACAAACGCAAGATGATGAACAGCCTGCCCAGTGATCTAACTGGCTCAGATACAAGCAACAGTCCCAACAGCACACCGGCCAAGCGTCCGAAGAGCGAGCTTAGCAACTCTGTGCCATCTTCCTTTGCTGGTGTTGTTAGCAACAAAGTAGAGTAAGTTTTTACGGTTGAAATTGTAATCATAATTTCATATTTTGTAATGGATTTGTGTTTCACCTTTTTAGGGACTATGGCATTACCGAGGAGGCAGTGCGTCGTTATCTCAAGCGTAAACCGTTGACTGCCACGGAGCTGCTGACAAAATTCAAAAATAAAAAGACTGGTGTCTCCAGCGATCGTCTGGTTGAGACAATGACCAAAATATTGAAGAAAATCAATCCTGTTAAGCACACCATACAGGGGAAAATGTATCTATGGATCAATTCTTCTTAATCTTAATTGCCTGCATAGCTTGTAACGGGCTTATTTTAACATAACCTAATAAATATCGCATTTGTAATACACTGCATTTTAATTTATCTTATTTCAGTATATGGTTAAATATTTATGTCCCAGTCTTTCTCTGTATTTTAAAACAGATTTAGATTCCAATAAAAAATATATTATAGAATGGAATAAGGGAGGTCCCCTTATCCGTCCAAGATTTTATACTTACAAATAAAAAGCCCAATATTTTTTCCCCGTTTCTTTAAAAATCCCTTTCAATAGTTTAATAAGAGTGATACCAGCTAGTATTTTTGTGGTCATATGCTTGTTGCGGAAGTGGTATATTCTTTTCGCAACAAAATGGTATATTGTCAGATTCGAATTTTGGTCACGCTGCTGCGTGGGGCTCTGCTCTGAAGTTCTAAATAATAATTAAAAATACGCGAACCTGTGCTAACACGAAAAATGTTTAATCAGCACAAATTACACTAATATAAATTTCACATACATATGTAAATGCTTACAAGTGATAGTGTTCATGTGCTGTAGTGTCCCAAATAGCACTATCAAAGCTGCAACGCAATTTTATTGCGATGTCAACGAGTGTGAGCGAAAACGAATGATAATTAAAGGGGCGAGCGAGTGTTAAAAAAAGACAAACAAAAAAACACAGTATAACAATAACAGTTAACAGTTGCAGCCAAATTCAATTTCTATTGAACTATTTGAGAAAATAAACGAGTGAGTATAAGTAATGCAATTTTATTGGATCTACAACTTCAGCCCCAGCTGTTTTCTTGCACAATTAATAAACACTGACACACACACTTACGTGCAAGAACAGCTCATGTGTGTAAATGCTTGTGTATGTATGTGAAAGCATAACAAAAGCAAATGCCGTGGGTATCTTAGTATTTGATCGTGCAGTTTTTCAATTTGCTTATAAAAATTGCGTTCGTTTGTCGTCATCTATTGTCCTGCTTTTTTCACCTGTTGTGCTGTAAGATTTTGCACTGCAGGTTTGTAATTGTAAAAACCTTGACGTTTTCTTTGTGCGTGTGTAAAGTTCAAGGCATTGTGTATGTGTATTTCTGTGTACACATGCTTGTGTGTATGAGTGTGCGTTTGTTGTGGGTGGTTGTCTGTGCTTGCTTTGTAGTTTTTCGTGTCCAGTTTGATTGATTTGTTTTTTTTTTACGGTGTGGCAACACTTCTAAGTGATAAGAAGAGCATTACATTTTGGAGGTGGGGGTAAAGTTACAAATATTAAGAAGTTCATAGGAACGTCGGACACATATTTATCGCTGGGCACGCGCTCGTCCATCCGTAAGCTATATACGGCATTTGCTTTGTGTTTGTTTGTTTATTTATGTGAATATATATGTATGTATGTACTACATGTATACAATATATGCATGTATTTTACTATTTGCGAATACAATAAAAACGAAGTCACGTTCTCATTAATGCTACATTGGTATTGGTTGCGTATGGGACACGATGTGTTAATTATATGTGACGTTCTTTTTATTTAATTATGAATTTATTACAAAAATTAGCTACATTTTTGTGTGTCCGCCACATGTATGCCAAATGGATTATCAGCTTCGATTCAATTCTCACAAATTTTCCATACATATGTACATCTGTCTGCTGTTTTTTGGAGGCCCGTGGTGTTGAAAATGCAATTTGAAATCCTTTTTCTTATTGGTTATTGTTCGATAAGTCTCTGCCCGTTGATAATTATCGAACAGCAGCGATAGTAAGCCGATAAAAATAGTTTGTGTTATGTAGTATACTCCATGTTGCCGATAAGCCGAATCTTATTTTGTATTTCTTTTCTGTTGATCCAAATAAGTGCTGCTGGTGCTGTCTGAATGTTATCGTCTAACTTCGGCATGACTCACTTTTTTTATTTACTATGCCGGCTGACCAAAAACAATTAAATGAGCTGGGGTTATCGCTTTTAGTTGAGCAGGCAAACTGCATTTGTTTTTTCTCTTGAAAAGCATTTTAGTTGTGCGCTAAGTTATGCAGATATGTATAATTGAAAAATGTGGCAAGATTTCAATTGATTCAAATTAAACTCAATCATAACAAGGCACTCTCGCATCAAAGCAGCAAAATCAACAACAATGTTGCAACGAAACAACAACACAGCTGCAACGATATTCACATGCTTTTGTGATTTAATGAGCTGTGCTTTTCGGCTGAAGTCGAAGAGCTGTCGACTACTAGAAATTTGTTTACTTATAATGCGTTTGTTTTGCTTTTTATTATTACTAGTGACTAGTAAGTAATTTACGTTTACAAAGAGTTACATAAGTTGACAATAACTATCGCTTGAAGTTCCAGCACTAACATTTTTGTCAACAAACATCGAACAGCTGTTTGCGCGAAAGAAAGTGAAGAAGAACAAAATGTTGAAAACAAATGAGCACACATATACATGCACACACACACGTTAATCTTATCAGACAGCAATGGCCGTTTTGCGGCTGTTTGTTTGCCTTTGACTTTGCAGCTTGCCTTTGATGGATTTTCATTTATGCACTTGTTTTCTTCTGTCTTTTTTTTTGTTTTTGCAGCCATTCGAAACAATCAAAACTACGCTCAGCAGGCAGCCGCGCAAATTAAGCACAGATGAGAAATGCGAATAGTTCGAATGGTAAAAATTATAAGCAGCAGCCGCAGCAGCAGACGTAGCAATTGCAAAATACGTGTAAACCAATAACAAAAACACAAAAAAAAAAAAAAGAAAACAACAGTTCCCAACAACTGCACGTCGAGTTCGCGTCAATTGTCGAGTGCGAGTAATAGAGGCAGAGACACAGCTGGCAGATACCCGGAAAGCCACAAAAAATAATACAACACAGACTCTGACATCATGGCCAGGAATCGTTGTACCCCAGTGCAGCTGGCATTGCTTGGTCTCTGCCTGATGTGCCACCAAACACTTCTCGAGGGTCATGTGCTCGTCTACAGACGCACCACAAGTCAGGTAGGCTAATCACTATTTGTTTCACTTCGTTTAGCATTTGTTGATTATCCCCACTTTGTTTACCGCAGTTGATTGAGGAGTTCAACGATTTGCCATCCTCTTTCGGTCCAGCTATATCGGGCAACAGTCTGCGAGTGTTTGTAGTGCAACAGGATACAACTAATCCGTATGCTTGTACGCATCTAAAGCCGCCACCGCGTACTGGGTATCCAACGGGTGCCAAATTCGTGGCCATTATATCACGGTAAGTAAAACAAAGTGCATAAATTCAGCGTCGATTCTATTGTGGCATCTATTTTACAGCGGCGGAGATTGTACATTTGAACAAAAGGTGCGCGTGGCTCAAAATGCTTCGTTTTTTGCTGTGATCATCTACAACAATGAAGGCGACGAATTGCGTAAGCATGAAGTACACAAACATTGTTAACAACTAGCTTACTAACCAATTTCTTTTCAATAGAACAAATGACGGCCAATAATAGCACCGGCATACATATATCCTCCGTTTTTGTGGGTCTGACCACGGGCAAGACGCTGCTCTCCTTCTCTTCGCCCGAGGTGGTGCTAATCATCAACGATGAACTGCCCTTCAATATCAACACACAGCTGATATTGCCATTCTCCATACTGATTGGCCTCTGTTTTCTTACCATGGTATGAACAACTTCACTTTTCGAGTGGTTTAACATGAAGCTAATTTAATTTTTACTTGTTTTTTAGATTATCTATATGATATACAAGTGTATACGGGAGCAGCGGCGTTTGCGTCGTTATCGTTTGCCAAAGAGCATGCTGAAGAAGCTGCCAGTGCTGCGCTATACGAAAAACAATACGAACATCAAGTATGAGACCTGTGTCATATGTCTCGATGACTTTGTTGAGGATGACAAGCTGCGTGTGTTACCCTGCTCGCATCGTAAGTGTGACATTTACATTCATACTGTTTAGTTACGATCTAATGCAATGTATTTCATCATTTCATTTTAGCTTATCACAGCCATTGTATTGATCCCTGGCTAACGGAGAATCGTCGTGTTTGCCCCATATGCAAGCGGAAGGTTTTTACGAAGGGCGAAACTCGTGCGAGTCGGAATCGACAGCCTTCTTTAGATAGCGTCACCGATACTGATGATGACACCACACCGCTGCTGCAACAGCAGCCACAAACAGCAACTGCTGCTGCCGCCGCCGCTGCTGCTGGCGCCAGTGGGAGCAACAGCGCCAGCATCAATTCGACGGGCATCACAAGACACGGCACATTTCGTCACGGAGATGTTGTGCGCAACAACACAACAACATCTGAAGCAGTCGATTATCACAGCTCAGACGATGAAAATGGTGTGTTAATTATGCAAAGTTTTATTGACTTAATACGCAAAACGTAACCCGATTGTAAGGGATTATTTATATTTAATGTTAAATTTATTGTTTTATGTGACCAGTTATACCATTAATCTTATCGCTGATGCTTAGCAAGCAGGCTATTTATAATTTAAACACGTGCCAGTTCTAACAATTTTTGTTCTGTATGCAGCGCTGCTGGAAGCCACGACACAGGCTAACACATCGTCAGCATCCCAACGACGTGTCAATCCATTCGATCGGGCTCCAAATTTGCCAGCTCATCTGGCGGATCACTTGAACGAGCCAAGGGAGAGCCTTTGGACGCGTCTCAACTTCAGGTGAGTGTGCTCACATCTATTAATAGATCTCACTTTGCCTAATTGTGTGGTGTTTTATTTTTATAGCTTCCTATTTCGTCGTCAGCCCCTTGGCATTAGTGTTGCAGCGCCGCCGTATCTCGAAAACGTAGAGTCTGGCACCAGTGTTGTACGCGGCTTGGAGGAAACTGCCACAAGTGTTGCGATGCCCACGTCCACGCCCACATCAAACAACATCCTCAATCCGAATTTAAGCGGCTCCTTCAAAGATGATGACGATATGCCACCGCATCGTTCAATTTACGAACCAATCGCAATCAATACGCCAGCCACGGAGCATGGCACATCTGCGGGGGCAGATGAATCGGCGTTTCTACAAACGCCCACACAGGGCGGCATTGGAGTAGCCGCGTTGCCGCATGGCGCCGATGATCGCCAGTTTCTCATATGAATTAGACGCAACTGAAGTAGGGCGATATATAGTGAGTTTAGTTTACTAGGCAATATAGGTCGTCACACCAATGCGACAGTCGGACAGACAGAGAGATGGAAGGCAATTGGAACCAAAGCTGAATCCCTTTCATGGTGTAGTAATCACACAACTGAATAGATAAGTCAGATGTCGATTGGTTTGCGGCCGTGAGCTGTGGCTGCCAGCTGCTTTGTTTTAAACAATTAACAAATGTTTACCCTTAATATACATAATATGTAATTGTAATTGTATTTGTATTTGTAATCATCATCATCGTGCATCGTGGATCATGGATGATTATGGTTTGCATCGCAACACATATTACATTCAAGCATACCCACAAAGATACATACATACCTACTACGTCTATACATAGATACATACATACATATATGAATATGCGTATACAAATTGTGATTTATTTTATATACCTTATACTATTACTAACATTATAATTGGCTTGCATAATTAAAGTCGAAACAACAACACAAAATGTCAAATGAAAAATGAGATACCATTTATCACTGTATAAGATTGAATATGTTTACCTGATTCGGATTATTTAGATTCGATTTTTCGTTGTTTTAAATTTTAAATCCACTCAATACCATTCAACACTCCGAAAAAACAAAGTCGCTTGTAAAAAGAGAATGTTCATAAAATTAAGGTAATGCAAATCAAATGAAATGTGTAATTGTTTTATTTGATGAAACACTAGTTTTTAAATGCATGTGAAAATTGTTTTCGGACATGAAAAATATCAACTGATTATCCACTTATTATATTTTGTTTGACGTTAATCTGTATATTATCCTCAATTTAACTAATTTTAAGTTCTCCAAATTAAATGACGTACATTTTTTTTGTTGTCCTGAGAGGCGCAGTTTTAAAAATTGAACTCATCAAATCAACTAAGGTACACATTGTGGAAAGATTTGAAAAAATTTATTTAAAACGAAATAATTATAAATATAAGCGCTAGTTTGTGATTAATTTCTCCAAAAATATAAAAAAGAAACAACTGCAACTGATGAAAACTCTTCAGAACAATAAACGTAAACAATGTAAAACGAAATCAATTAAACATAAAGACATAATAACTTGTGTGTTTCAAAATGTAAACTAAAATTAACTTACAATAAATTTAACATAATTCATATAAACCCAATGAATTATTCAATTTTCAACGTCGCCTGCATGTATGCTATAAAAATTACGTATTTCAACCAACTGCAAGAAAGTATGCTACACTTTAATTACGTTCGCGCACAAAAGCTGCTTGCTATGCGGGAATGCTGACGTGCCCCTTCGCAAACTTCCTCAAGCAGATGCGCTTTAATAGCTCATTCAACTTTATTATTTACACAAATGTAAAAATATAAAGCGTTTATTTAAGTGCTGCTCGTTGTGCTGTTGTGTAAGTTAAATGCAAATATTTTGTTCGCTGCCGTTGGCAAGTAATTACAACAGCTGTTGCGACTGTTACAAGAAGAATACAAACGAATTTTGGTTTTGTACAAATACAAACGTTTTGTTTAATGAATACGATAAATATAAATAGAGTTCCATATATATATATATATATATATATATATAGTATAGTAATTAGATATACATAGTTAATTTATAGTATTGAGTAATGCACAGAAACTTGTCAGCATCGCAGTTATTATTATAATTATTATAATATTAGACTAAACCTTTAGCAGAGCTTTTAGATAGAATTTCGCTATATGTATACATATGTATGTGTTAGTGTGATTGTGAGTTATGTGTGGATGTGTGCGATATCGTTTTCAGTTTTTGTTTGTTTCATTGTTTGTACAACTTGTATTCATTAATGTATTTATGTGTGTGAGTCGAGTCGTTTAATGTGATGCGTTTGTTGTCTTGTAACTAATTAGATATATTAAATTATTACGTTTTCGTGTGTTTGTAAGTGTGATTGTATGTATGTGTGTGTGTATTTATAAGCTATTTACAAAATATGCACTTTCTTCTTCTTTTTGTATTCTTAATAACTAATAACATTAAGGGTCTACTAATCGAACGTGGAGGAGGAGGAGGAGGAGGAGGAGAAGGTGGAGGCGCTTCACTTGACAACCAGCGACTGTTTGAGATGCCGCACAAGTCCTGAGCCTATATCCTGAACATCTGGCCATTGTCGTATCACAAAGATGATGATGCAAATCGTCAGAAATGTGGTCAGCACGCGCACCCTAAACAAAAAAAGAAGAAAGTGTGATTACATTGCGTATACGTAACGGGGGAAGTTGGGGAGTTTGAAATGCACTACTCACCTCGTTTTGAGAAATGGCATTATAATGCCAGCGGCGGTGGCTACCAACAGCAATACCACTTGCAATATCGTTAATACCACATTGATGAGTTTCACAACCAGAGCGCGAGCATTTGAGTTATCGATGCCCTCGACGGTGACATATTGCTGCTGTGACATATGCTCCATTTTCGATATCTGCAAGGTGTGAGCCATAAAAATATATGTATTATGTATGTATGTGTGTGGGAGGGTGTTAAGCTTACTCTTGTCTGACAATTCTCGAGCACTTCGTTGATGTCACGTAGTCTTTCATCGCTTTGGTATTGTACTTTCTCCTCCATGTCAGCAATGGTTTGTTTCAGATTCTCAATTTCATTCTGTATTCAATATATATGTATAATATGTGTGTATTAGTGGGCAGTTTGCCAAACGACAACGCCAACGAACCTGATGTAATTCCGTCAAGTCATTGATTTGCTCTTCCAAACCCTCGGCACGATAGCGTTCACTTTCAAGTGTCGAGGTCAAATTGTTGAACTCTTTTTGGCCCGTCTGCAAAATGGCGAAAATAATTGTTGCAGATAATTATAGATGATTCCCAGAGTATATAATTACCTCTAGACGCTCGATGCGCTCCTTGAGCTTGTCGTTTTCAGCCTTACGCTCGGCCAGTTCGGTCAGCAATGATTTGAGCACAATGTGATATTGGCTGGCGCCCGATTGACTCTTGCCAGAGCTGCCATAAAAATGAATAAGTTATTAGTTATCATTTTAGTTATATATTATTGCAACTTTTGTACTTACCCCGCTGGTATGCTTTCGCTGGTGACGCTGCTGCACTCACTGCCGTTGTCGCTATTGAATTTCCCTGTGCCGCTGCCTGTGCCCGTGTTGTTGTTATTATTGCCACCGCCGGAGCCCGTTGAGGTGCCCATGCCGGGCAGCTGGGGCAAACGTTCGCTGTTGCCCACGTTGAGCACATCCGCATCGCCCGATTGGATGCCCTGAAGCTCGGCCTCGCTCATTTGATTGATATTATCGGCACTGCCAAACTTGTTCTTGATGAGATGCGCAAATTCGCGCGGCTTGGACATCACCGAGCCGGAGAATCCCGTGATGCCGTCACGTATATTGCCGCCCACATTGCGCAGTCCTTGGCCCACATCGCGCAGCACTTCGCGTGGCTGGCGATGCTGGCTCTTGGTCTGATATTGATGATTCTGCAGATCCTTGGCGCGTTTCGTATAGTTGTCCAACTTTTTCTGCAGCTGTGAAATGCTGTGTGCGCTTTTCTGATTCTTTTTCTCGAACACCGCCTGAAAGAAGGCAATGAAATTAGTTAAATTACTCCATGTGTTTTGGAATCCTTGAGAAAACTTACCTTGATGCGTTGCAGTTGCTGTTTGTCGGCGCTGGCTGCGAGTTTCAGATACTCGTTGACATTGTCTTGGGAAAAGAGAGTATTGTAAATTAATTTGAAATCAATTTTATTCGACTAAGCCATTAACGAAATATATGTATGTATATCTATTTCATTAGCTCAAAGGCGAAGCTTTATATTTATTATTGATTTAAAAGCTGACTTTCCATTTAATAATCTTTCAAATGCACTCACTATAAAAGCTGCTATGCTTGCAAATATCTTGCAATTAAATGTCTACTTCAATTTGACAGAAATCTTCTTTAAGTAATATACAAGCGCATTTAAAGCCCTTTAAATAAAAGGATTTTCTACATATCACTTTAAATAAAAGTTTTATAAATTATTAGTTAATAATAATAATAAAGACAATTTTAATGTCAATTATTCGTTCACCTTCAAATTAAATGCTGCCCCAAAAAGTATGCTACATAAAACGTAAATCTATCTTCTATTGCGAATAGAAATAAGAAAAGATTTTGTACACTTCATATTAAATAAAATGCTTATAAGCTTTCAGTTATATAAACGTTTGATCTGGCATAATAAAAAGACAATTGTAATAAACATCAATAGATCACCTTCAAATTAAATGCAGCCCCAAAAAGTATGCTACAAAAAGTGTAAATCTATCTTCTAATCTTCAATCTTCTTCTAAATGGAAATACAAACGATTTTCCACATTTGACTTTGAATTAAATGTTTATAAGTTTTCAGTTACATATAAGTTTTATATATGTTCCATCATTAGTTTAGCTTCAAATTAAATGTCGCCCCAAAAAGTATGCTACAAAAAGTGTAAATATATATTCTATTAAGAATAGAAATAAAAAAAAAATTGTTCACACTTCACTTTGAGTAAAATATTTTTAAGTTTTCAATTATATAAACGTTTGATCTGGCATAATAAAAATACAATTTCAATAAACATCATTTGTTCAGCTTTAAATTAAATGCTGCCCCAAAAAGTATGCTACAATTATATATCCACCTCAGTTCTCCTTCAAATTAAATGTCGCCCCAAAAAGTATGCTACAAAAAAGAGTCTTCTACTCACCATCTCGAGCAGTTTGTTCCTGTCGTATGGACTCCTTGGTGCACTGTATCTTCGTGTTGAGCCGATCGATGGCCTGCACACTGGAGCTGCGCTCATGGGTGCGACGATGATGCAGCTTCTTGCTGCTGTCAAACTCATCGGAGACAAACGACGAATAGTAATCCTCGTTGCCCGACAAACGTGAATCCTCCAGGCCGCTGCCAGTGCCAGCGCTACCACCGCCACCGCCGCCTCCTCCGCCATCGCCACCGCCACGGACAGCAGCAATGAAGCTGCTGCCTTCGCCTATGAGGCCGCTGTAGGCGAGGAGACCGCCTTGATCGGAGCCATGGGTGCGTCGCTGTCGCTCACGGCTACGTCGACGGTGTGTGGGGCTGTGGCTGCGAAAGCCTCGCACTGCCACGCCCCCACTACTGCCCAGACTGCCGGTCACCGTGTTGCCGCCGCTATAGACAGCCGCCTGTGCAGCTGCCACTGTGCTGGACGAAGCTGACGAATTGCTGTTGGCTGTTGTCGACGTTGCCGACGTTGTTCCCGCTCCCGTTGCTGCCGCTGTTGTCGTCGCTGCTGACGTTGATGTCGTTGTTGCAACGTTTCCTGTTGCAGCTGCTGCTGCTGCTGCCACCGCTGACGATGCTGTTGCTGCTGCTGTGGTCGAGTCGCTGCTGCGCTCCCTGGACACTGGCGAATTGTGGCGCATAGAAAGTATTGTTTGTATTTGGCTTTGCCGTATTTCTCTTGTATCTTTATCAATGGTCAACAATGGTTTGGCGAATTGCGAAAGCACAGCTGCAGCACAGTTGCAGCTGAACGATAACACAACAGCAACAACACAACAACAACAACAACAATCGCATTCACAGTAACAACAATAACAAAGGCGCAACAAAAAAAAATGAGGAGCCAACGAACGAACGAAATCAAAAAGCAGCAATGTTCAGTTGTGTTGTTGTTCTTGTTGTTGTGCTTTCGCTGCTAAGCTTGCGTGTGTGTGTGTATGTGTGTGTAAATGACAGTTAGACAGCTGTGCGTCAAACGAGAAAGAGAGAGAGAGAGAGAGAAAGTGTGAGAAAGCAGCAGCGAATGCCAGAGCGCGTTTTAATAGCGTTTTAAATCGCGACTGCGTTCATGTGGAAGGAAGAACGTAGAAAATGCAAGCAATGCGCAAATGCAGATGTGTGTGTGAGTGTGTATGTGTGTGTGAAGGAATTTCTATTTATACCTACACTGTTGTATGTATGGGATGGTCTATGGGTGGTATACGCAATATTCGAATGTGTACTGTGTACGTGGAGAGGAATAGTTGCAGTTGTCGCGCGTTACAAAGCTGTTTGAAGACACAAAAGAAAGCAAAAAAGTGGAAGAGAAAGAAAGAAAGAAACGAAAACAAAACAAAGGGGAATAATCAACACAAATTCATAAAGCAATGCAGAGAGAACAAATAAGCAATGCAGACACATGAACAAAATGTGTAACTACTGCCATAGAAATAGCAATATAAATATAAATATAAATTAAAGCAAAACCAACAAGTACATAAAGCTAATAATACAGTAATGGATATAGTTATGGTTATGCTACTACTAAAACATACAAAGCATACAAGCACAAAGCAAATAAAACCACACACAAACACACACACACACACACACAACACTCGCAGCTTTGTGTGTTTGCTTTTGCTTGTGGCTTTTGGTCGAAACGAAATGTGCAAAGCAGCTTAACAGTAATGCAGATGCATGATATGCTGCTCGGTCTTAGCAGAGATTGTCCATAATTGGCAAATGCAAAGCTTGCTCTCGGAATCTGCTTAAAATTTTGCTGCTTTGTTCGCTTCTAGTCAGCAAAATGATTTCTAAAAATACGACTTGTTTGAACTAAACTATCTTCTTGGGAAAAGTCATATTGATTTAAGCTTAAAGCAGTTTTAGTTTTGGCTACTAAATGAGTCAATATGACTATTTTAATCCTAACAGAAATTCTGCATTTAAATGTTCATTATTTTGAAACTAATTAAGTTTTAGTTAATTAAAAGTACTTTGAAAAGTCTTAGCTAATTTATTCTTAGTGAAATTACATACTTTTGCATGAAAATTTTATTTCAAAAGCGTCTAGAAATGTGCTATATTAAAATTATAATCACTTTCAGCTTCATAAATTTAGCTATGAAGAATCATAAGAATTGGTTTATTCCTCACAGAGTAATTTTATTCTTTTCGGCAATTTTTTCCTAGTGAAATTCTAAACTTTTGGATTTAAATTGAATTCGAAAAGCGCCTAGAAATCTGCTATATAAAAAGTTAAATCTATATAAACTTTAAGCACTTTTAATGTTGGTTACTTAAAGATTCATAGAGACTGCTCAATTCCCAACAGAAATTATCTATTTTTTTTGCACAATTATTTTAAAAAGCAATTAAAAATATTCTGTATGAAAAGTAAACTTAATTTAAGCTCATAACCTTTTTAGTTTACGCTATAAAAAGACTCAAAAAGGCTTCCTTATTCCCAAGAGAAAATCTTCATTTCATGCATATTAACTTTAAGAAATTTCTTCTCAGTGAAGTTGCATGCTTTCGGGCTTTTATAATATTTGAAAAGCGCCTAGAAAAATGCTATAATAATTTCATTTCGATTGTTTTAACTTTAACAACTCTTTGCTAAACAAAAGGCTTAAAACAGAAATTGTTCATTTGACAGTGAAGAAGAAACAAAAATACAATTTGCGTCACTTGCAATTTTAGTTAATGCAGCAAAAAAATAGAATTGATAATTACTAGAAAATTTAGAAAAAACTGCAAACCTTGGCAAATTTCTAAGAAACGCTAATAATGCAAAACAAATTTAATTAAAATGCATTCACAAAAAGCTGACTCGAAAATATGAGAAATTGATTCGGATTAGGCAAAAAAAAAAGAAATGTCAAGCTGTAATCAGTTTGCAATTTCACGGGAATTTCCGCATGTTTGTCGCATTTTAGCCGAGTGCTTAATCTATGGATTTGTTGTAGCAGGGAATCATTAGGTGCAGACAAGCGGAAATGCTAAATGCGAGTGTATTTCGGTTATCACTCCTAGCAACCAACATCGCAGCTCACTGATAAGCAGACTACGTTGATGATGAGCGTGTCGCATAAATCCAATTATGAGAGGCAAGTGATTAAGCTATTAGACTACTGACATACTTATAACTAGATTACGGCACAGACTATGATTATCACAATGATTATGATTATATTTGGTATTTGTATTTGTATTTACTTTGCTCGCTACTTCGGCTGGCGGAAGGTGAACGACTTGTCCTCAAATTGGAACTGGAGGATCCACGAGATGAGCGCAGCTTCTGCAAAGGCTGCAGCGATAAATGATCACGGCACGTGCTTTGACCGCTGGTCAATGTTGTCAACGAATCCATTATTGCATATTGCTGGCAAATATCACAAAGCAGTTGCCTTCAATAGCTGTTGCAAGAAAACAAAACACAAAGAACACGATTATTAATTTGAATATACTTATAAATACATATTATTGTCATTGAGATTGTAAACAGAAATCAGAAACGAACTCTCAACGACGAGTCCAGAGTCGAAAGGTGAATCAACTTTTTGCCATGCTGATAATGTGATAATCCAAATCGCACTCATTGAAAACTATATAAACTGGAGCGAAGGCAGCAGCTGTTCAACTCAACTCAACTCAGCATGCTGCCATAATCTATCTTTCAATGCGAACGATTATTGTAACATTTTTCAAATACTTTGCATTCTTATGCTAAATTACTTTTTCGATTTCGTTTGCTGCTGGCTGATTGAAAACATATGCCATAAGCAAAAGTGGAAAATCTGTTTGTTTAGGCAATTTAATTACTATAAATTATTTATAGATTATGCTTAGTTATCATAGGTTCAGCATAAGTGCTTAGGCAATATGATTACAAAAGTATTTTTAAAAGTTTTTCATAGCTAATAATTATTTATAGATTACTCTTAGATATCAAAACTTATGTCTAGAAACATCAGAAGAGTTTAGTCAATATCATTAGTCAAGTTCCTAGGTTTCTTTTATTTTAAAAATAGTTATCAAAAGTTCAGAACCTTTTATAACTATCAATTATTTGTAGATTACTTTTGGTTATCATTGATTTAGTTTTTTAATAGCATAAGAGTTTAGGTAAGTATCTTTTACTTTATTCATTCCTATTAATTATTAATAGATCGGTTTTCATATTAATTATTTATAAATTACTCTTGCTTATCAAAAAGTTCTTTTAAATAATGATATAATTAAACGTTGGTGGCTATATAAATTTCATATCTCGAGTAGTAATCAAAGTCTTTAAAATAATAATAGAAATTAATCAATTCATGTGCTGATAATTATAAACTTTTATGTGCTATCAAAGCTTCCATTTAATAGTCGACGTCGTCGTCGTAATGCTGACACGCTGTAATTACCTCGCAATCTAAATTGACTGTCAAATTCAAAAGAATAGCTATAACATTTATTACTGTTTTATACCCAATAATTAGTATCTAAAATGTTGTGCTTGCTTTTACAATCGATCGGAGTCCACCAAAGATTATAAATAGGTTGTGTTTGTTTATCGAAACTTTTTGTGTGTGTGTTTCATTTACCATCAAAACTTCCCCTTGAACTATTTATGGAGCACACCTCGCAGCAGGTAATAATGCACTTGTATACACATATAACATTTTGTATATATAGAGAGAGAGAAAGAAAATGAGTAAGACAACTCGATCAATACTTCCTCAATTGACTGACGCTAAAAAATTCACTCAAGTGGCGAGGTCTTCGTTCCTTTTCCTCCACTTTTACTTCTCCTCCTGCTCCCACCAGTTGTATATACAATGTGTGTTCTTTATACACAACAATCTATAGAGTAGTTGGGATAGGAGGAGTGCGTGTGTACTCAATGCACCTGATAAGGACGATAATGTGACTACATTCAGAGCCCTATATAGATCGCACTTCCATTTGCTGTGTGCATCGCATGCCGATGCCATGATGAGGATAGGCTTCGATTCGTTGTGATGATGGCATACAAAGATAACAATTGTTTATTTTTTGACTATAAATATTTATATGCAAACTCTGTTGCTATTCACGCGCCAGCATTCTGTCCGCCTCTCTCTATCTCTCTCTCTCTCTCTGTCTCTTTCTCTTTCTACACATGTTGCGGTTCCCAAAATTAAATTTTTTGTCGGCAATTGCACGAGTGGTGCAGAGTGGACGGGCGGGGTGGAGGGGGTCTATAACAATGCCTTGGCAACCAATTTTCATTTTAAATGAAGCCTGAAAGTGCGACTGTAATCCCGACAAAAGCATTTGCCACCCACACAATGTAATAATAGTTGAAGGAAGGTGTAGGGGAAGTAGTTTTACGCTTCATTACTAATTCATTGCTTTGAGATTCAGCACATTATAATTTCAACTATGCTAGTTTGAAGGTCAAGTATTTCTAATGAAAAGAACACTTGAGTAGAGTGAGGTCGACTTTAGGATTATGCTAATTCTTATACTAATACTAAAACTTATACTAATGTTAATGCTAATGCTGACACTAATACTAATGATGATACTAATGCTAATGCTAATACTAATGCAAATAGTGATACTAATACTAATGCTAAGATTAATACTAATGTTAATGCTGCTAATACTAATACTAATTCTAATAGTAACAATAATACTAATATGAATACTTATATTAATACTAATACTAATTCTGATACTAATATCAATACTAATACTAATGCTAATACTTATTCGAATACTAATACTAATACTCACTCTAATTCTAAATCTAATACTAATACTAATATCAATACTAATACTAATACTCACTCTAATTCTAATTCTAATACGAATACTAACAATAATACAAATACGAGAATCTTAATATTAATACTAATACTAATAGTGATACTAATACTAATAGTGATACTAATACTAATACTAATATTAATACTAATACTAATACTAATACTAATACTAATACCAATACTAATACTAATACTAATACTAATACTAATACTAATACTAATACTAATACTAATACTAATACTAATACTAATACTAATACTAATACTAATACTAATACTAATACTAATACTAATACTAATACTAACAATAATACTAATATTGATACTAATACTAATGCTGATACTAATACTAATACTAATACTAATACTAATACTAATACTAATACTAATACTAATACTAATACTAATACTAATACTAATACTAATACTAATACTAATACTAATACTAATACTAATACTAATACTAATACTAATACTAATACTAATACTAATACTAATACTAATACTACTCCATTCTACGTTAAAAAGTTCTCTTTTGCATTTACTTTTCATTTCATTACGTTACACAAAGTCGAACAACTTTTAAAATTCATTTTCTCCAACCCACAAATGTGAACGTCACTTTCTTCGCCCCGTTCATAAACTAATTTTAAGTACTTTTCCTTAGGCCTACCCCAGGCACATAACTCAAGTCGTTGGCCCGTTAAATGCTGCCTGTTTTCACATTGTTTTCGTTTTTTTGGGTAATTTTCCATTTCAAGCGACAAATCCCTTTAAGCTCTTACGAACTCAACACACGCTCATTTCAATGGTTGGAAATTTCTCGTTGCTCGTTGTTGCAACCTCAATGCTCATCTGCAGTTGACTGCGCCCCACAATGTTGGGGCATGATGTGCATGTGTTGTGTGCTGTGCTGATGGGGCCAAAGTTTCACCTGTCTCACTCTCTCTCTCTCTCGCTCTCTCTTTCACCCTATCTCTCTCTTCCTCGTCAGCATTTTTCTTTGTGCTGTAAATTTTAATCATCGCATTTTGTAACATTTTTTTTTCTCCTCAGTTTTTTTTTTTATTATTTTATGTTATTTGTAATGTTTTATGCTGCTTTGTTGTTCGCGTTTGTTATTCACCTCTCGCCTCATTCGCTTTCTTCGCTTGTTTAAACCAAACAACAGAAAAAGTATCTGTTACATTGTGATGTGATGTGATGTGTTTGTGTATCAAAATTCATGCCCAGGGTTATTGCACTCGCTCGTTAAGACGCAAAGCGACGTAGCACGAGCTACTTTGTCTCTAAAGGGGGGGAGGGAGGTAGGAAGGTGCTACTATCGTGATAAGAAGACCTTGGCGAGTTTGCCTAGTTTACTCAGCGATTCTTTACTCTGATTAGCACAAGTGCAAATGAACTCGTTGTTCTCTATAGGAATAACGCACAGTCTTTCTTTCTATATATATACGTACTTCCGTTGCAAGTCTGAGTCTGAGTCGGAGAATATCTTCTTTGTTTATCATTACGAGTAAAAGCCAAAGTTCAACGACGATAATTTCATGCCACTTGTAAAGTACATGTTGATTCGCATTTATTAGATTCAATTATGCGCCGTCACAGTCATTTGCTAATGAGTTACACAACATCGTCGTCATCTTAGGGAGACTCAAGACCAAAACATCAGGTTGTTGCTTTTTATATTCTCTCTCTTTACTCTTTCAGTTACATACATTTTGCGAAGGTCGTGCAACTGGCGTCGCTTCGACTGCGGCTGGTTTATAAATACAAAGAACCGCACTAGTAAATTATAAGTAATGCATACATACATCTATCTATGTACATATAGTAAGTACATTTCTCTCCCTCATTTGATCTATCATTAGAATTACAATGTGGTAATGTGCGCAGTAGACGACCGACTGACTTACTGACTCTGACCAGCCACTTTTATGTCGTCGTCGTCGTCGTTGTCTCAGACTGATTAAGGCGAGGCAAGGCAGCACCCACAGCTGTTGAATATTTATTGGTCTAGTTAGCAAATGAAAGCACTTTAAGTTAGGCTCTTGACTGTGCTATTTAAGCTCTTAATTCTTTGCAATTCATTAGAGTCTTTCGAATGCCTCAAACAGCATATGAAAGTGATAGAGACTCGTCAAAAGTGATTAGCTACTAAATTCCTTAAATAATTAAGATAGATCATGAAATATTATTATAAAGATATATAAAATGCTTCTGTGTTAAGTTCATTTCACTCTTTAGTAAATCACACAGCAAATTAAGTTGATTAGCTTCATTGTAAAAAGAGAATTTACAATTAAATTCCTTAAATAAATGCACATAAAGTATCTAAAATACATATACATCAAATTTATCTCTACTAAATTCATTATACTCTATAGAAAAACACTTTTTAAATTGGTTAACTCATCAATACTAATAGATAATGAAATATTATTATAAAACTATATAAAATGCTTCTCTTTAGTAAATTATACATCAAATTAAATTGATAGACTCATTGACAGCGATTAGCTTCTGACAATGAAATTCCTTAAATAATTGCACATAAAAATAATAAAATATTACTATAAAGTATCGAATATACACATACATAAAATTCTTCTCTTTTAAATTCATTGTACTCTTTAGAAAATCACTATTTAAATTGGTAAACTCATCGATACTAATAAGCTTGAAGTTGCCAATAAAATTCCTGAAATAGTTGTGCATAGAAAAAATGCATTATCATTATTTACATATACAAAAATCATTTCCTTTAAATGCACGATGATTCTTTAAGAAATTGTGCATCAAAATAATAATAAATTATTGTATAAAGTAAATTCTTAGAGAATCTCACACAACAAATTAATAGACTCATCAATAATGATAAGCTTGAATTCAAAAAGGGAATTTGCAATTAAATTCTTTAAATAGTTGTGCATAAAAATAATGAAATATAATTATAAAGTATCTAATATATGATATTCCTTCTCAATATTCATTCATTGTCTAATACAACATTAAAATGCAATACAATAATTCATCATTCCCCTTTTGGAAAAGCTTCAAAGCACAGTTCTGCTGTTAAAAAAAAAACCTTTAAATCATTTACCAAATTTCGACTACCTTTAAAAGAGACTAATCAAACAGCAGGTAACGTAAAGATTACCTCGAAACTAGAAAGTTCTTTTAAAGTGAAATTCATTTTTTCTAAACTTTATACAGCGCGCATTGAGAAAGTAGATAAATTGCGTTAAATCTCTTATATGTTATGGTCAGTTGCTGCTTTAAAAGTTAATGAAGTTTTGTTTTTACTTTTCGTATTTTGTATTTTTTTTTTATGTACTTTGTTCGATTTGCCATGGGGTAAAAGTGGAGACTTCATTAAAAATACATCATTAATGCAAGCGCTTATGCAAAAAGCTAAAAACAACCGCAGCAAATGGAATCTCGGGTGTTTAACTCAAGTTAGCTAGGTCAGGCTTTTAAGCCAAGACAAGCCAAGCAAAGCAATGAACTTGTAGTTAACGCACTCTTGGATTCGCTTGGCCAGCAGCTTTTACCTCCCTCCACCGTCAAGTCTTGCGTCTTCTTCTATTATGCAAAAAATTTGCAAACTTTGCTCAACAAAAGTTCAAGTTGATGCCACAATTGTTGTTAATGTCGGTTGTCGTTGTTATTGTGGTTGTCGCTGTTTTGGTTGTTACCTCAGACCCAGCAGTAAATGACTTTTGTGTTGTGTGTTTATTGTTGCAGGTGTTTAAAATGGCAGCAAAGTGTTGAACGCCAAGTCAAAGCAACAGACGCAATGACAACAAGACATACGACACAGTGTAAGAGGAGCAGAGAGAGAGATAGATAAGTAGAGGCATAAAAAAGAAGGAAAATAGTGGCGGCAACAGCGTTAATTTATATTGTGCATGGCCCCTGTCGCCTCTCTGTTCTCAATTTACCCTACAAACAAAGCTAAAAGTGCAGGGTATGCTGAACTAAGTTCTTCGCAAACTCGTGATGCCTCGAAATCCACGAAAATTATCAAGTAAATAAAAAGCAGACGTTGAGGAAGTTTACGCAGTTTTATTGACCACAAATAAAAAAAAAGAGTGTTAATTATTTGCGACTTTCATTTACTTTGCAATTGACGCAACACAAAAATTTGCATGTTTTGCTAAGCAGTATTCAAATTTGTTTAAAATCAATAAAGAATACTTCAAATGAAGCTAAGAGTGCCGCAAAGTTTTAAACAAGTTTAAGCTGCATAATCTTAGAATACTTTACATAACATAAAGTAGTGAAGTTTACAATGTTGCCAAACTTCACACATAGCTTTACTGTATAGTTTTACATTATCCGCCACAATATTTGAAAAAAATATAATAATTAAAATGAAGTTCCGACTAACTAAGCTTAGATAAGCTCAATATAACAACTTAATCAAAATCTAAATCTTAATCAAAAGACTTTTTAATTTACAGGGTATTTGTTAGTTACCTCACTTCAATTCCTTTATCTTTGGCACTTTTCGGGGGGTTCTCGGTGTAAAGGGCGACCACTTGCAGGTGTCTCGTTTGTCTGTGATTCACGCCGAGGGGAGGCCACAAAACCCAAATTGCGCAACCATTCGTTGTTGGTCAAGATAAGCACTTGAAGCTGTCAGAATTGACGAGCCAACGATCGAATGAATATACCTTCGACTTAATGTTTATCAAAACGGGGGGAAACCTTATAGCTGTATCTGTATAAAAGATACCACGGCTTGCTTTATTTATGTTTCTTGGTTTGCAAATATTTCACTTGATTGTTTTTTAATTACAATGTCTTGCGTGCTTATCAGTCATAGATAATGAAAACCTAATTAGCGTGTTACACGCGGCGAATACGTTATTTCTCATTGAACTGTTGCACTGCGTTTGTTTACGTTTTACGTTCAAATGGCACTCAAATGACAGCAATTTACGCGTAATGCTGCCATAAATAGCTACTTATTCATTCTAGATATGCGATATCTTATGCAATTGAGGAAGATCTGAAGAAAAAGACACGTACTTCTCGAATGAATCACTTGAATGAAATGAAACGTAAATTCAGAGATCGATTTGAATGTAAATAATATATTTCGATGGCAGTCAAACCTAGCTACCAATGAATTCTAGGCCAGAATAAATAATTGTCAGATCAGTTAGCATCGAGTTTCATGACAAACAAAAACCACACCGAACCAAAGTGAGTTTGCAGTTTTCCGCTTAAGTCGTTAGCATTTTGCGCCCACTGGCATGACAGGTAAAAAATGTAATTTAAATTTGAGATGCTAGTTTCGAGATTGAAGAAAATGTTTTGCAAATGGAAAAATTTCACAAACAGGTAGCAGATAAATACCCAAAAGTATCATAAAAGGCCTAATGACACAGAGAGAGAGGAGAGCGAGTGAGAGACTTAACGATATCTAAACTTGTTGATAAGTCGGGTAATATGAGATTAAACTGTCGACTCACGCATGAGTAAGTTCTGAGTGTAGTGGATATAAATTAAATACAATTTTTATAGGTATATGATTAATATTATATGACGTCCGTTTTCAAAAAACTAAATACAAACACAAGCTTATCACATTTAGCGCACCTGGACAACACATCTGACCTCAAGTTGTGAGTTTCTTATCTCAAACGCCCACCTGACACACAATCGACACACAGGTGGCATCAGCTTGAGTTGTGTTAGGAAAAAGGAACCGATTATTCCCTTTCAATTGCCATGCAACACATTTCATTCATTTGATTACGAATTTGCAATTGTTCCGTCGCCGTTCGTGTCTCATCATTCACTCACAACGTGATATCGTGTTTCGGTTCTCGATTATGATTAACCCACAACGTCTCCCCTTCCTTATTTGTCATATAAGTATTGGGCATATTTATTTGTTTATTTATTTATGCTACGCCATTTAAAACAAAACAAAGCCAAAACAAAACACTTCCTGTAAGCTGCCACTCGAACGAACAACAACGAAAGCAATTCCCCCGGGGCGATTAGCATGCGACAACTTCTAGGGGCATTTTTTGTCAAGCTCCGAGTTGAGTTGACTCTTCCCTCTCTTTGAGATAGCTTTAGCTTTGCTTTGCTTTAGTTAAGCAGATATCATGCTGTGTGACCACGCAGTCTGCTTAATCGAGGGCGGTTATATGAACAGAGAGAGAAATATGACATACTCAAAACTGGAATACAAATCTTGAGCTGCGATCTAAGGAAACTTATTAAAGCAAGATGTCAATCTGGAATCAACTTGATGAGATACAGAAATCGTGTTGCTGATCCCAAACAAATGTATGATATGTATATCAAAAATGTTTGGTTTATATAATTTAAAAAAACTTCTTGCAACCAGATTTTTTCGGAAATTTCTCAAATAAATACAATTTTTTAAGCTGTACTTTAGACAATCTGTATTAAAAAAAGTGTGATCTTGATTTGAGATATTTCGTTAATGTTTTAAGATCAAAAATATAATTCCTTATAGAATGTTTAATCTTGTTTTAAGATTCTGAGTTCTGACTTCAATTTGAACATATTTGAAATCTAAAATAAGTATATGTTCTTAGCATTTCAAGAATTGCCAATATATCTTAGATTTATTGTAAAATTTTTCTCTAGCTGCAAGACTTTATCTGCTGTAAATACTTTCCTTGATTTAATCACTTTTTTCCAGCATATTATCGCTTGCTGCCACTTTAGCCAACTCTCACTGTACTGTGACTTGACACTTCCTGCTGCCAACTCCTCATTGTTATAGGCCAGATACCAATCAGCTTGTTTGGCAACCCTCGTGGCATGGCGTGGCCCAAAAACCGGACCAAGCCAAGCCAAGCCAAGCCAACTATGGCAATTACCTTTTCTGACAGTTATTCAATATAGTTTGCTGTGTGTTGTGTGTTCTGACCAGCTCTTCTAACCGGTTACCGGTTCTCATAGTAGTACTGTTTGGTCTATTAGCGCAATTGGTTTGTGCCACATTCTTCAGCCAGCTGCGCTCTTCATCCAATGATGCTGCACATTTCCAAAAACTTTGTCTTTGGCACGTTTTTGTGCTTTTTGTTTATGACCAACAGCAATACCTCAGACCATTGGCCAGTCGAGTTGTTATGACCATGTGGGTGTTGTTGTTGTTGTTTGTATCTGCTGTTATAAATCAACGTTGAAGTACGTGAAGCCTTGACCTCAGCCTCTCCATTTTACGTGTTCATGTTGCTGTGTTGTTGTTTGTGTAGGTTCTCTGTTTGCTTAAGCGTTACAAGAGCTGTACTACATCGAACCATGTTGTTGACCATTTGAATATCGCTTCCAGCTCTCACCTACACAGAACACGATATGGTCAAAACAAAAATCTAAACTTCGTGTGGGTCTCGATAAAAAAAAAAAACAAAAAACAAGAAAGCTTTGGTGAAGTGTGCTCGACTGTGTGCTACCCTGTAGTGCGGTATTATTATTTAAATATACCAAAACAATATACCGAAAATAATACCGAAATACCAAAATGTATATTTGGTATATTGATATATAAATTATAGCTTTTTTCTTAAATTATATATGTACTATAAAAATACTAAAATACCAAAATATATATTTGGTATATTGATATACAAATTGTAGCTCTATTTTTTAGTCTCTGAAAGTACGGACAGAAATATACCAAAATAATATACTCATACTACTGAAATATACCGAAATGTATATTTGGTATATTGTTATACATATATATATATTGTTGTTTTTATAGCCCCTGAGATTTTGTCGTTCATTCGGACTGAAGTCTCGACTGTTTACGCTGATCCAGTATATATAAATTCTTTATAGGGTCAGAGAAGTTTCCATTTGCCTGTAACATACATTACCCTTTAACTCTGTGAGTAGCGGGTATAAAGAACTCCATCTGGATGATGACAATCACATTTAACTAGTTTATTACGATGCCCACAAATTAGTTGAGTGGCCTTTTTAGGCACTCAAAACAGGCGTTTATGATTCACTAAGATGTGCTTTCAAAAGTCAAAGCCATTTCACATTATACTGCCTGGCAATTAGTTTGCTGCTTGAGCGATTTTTTAGCACCCAGTTTGAAAGTCTACTTAAACTGACTGAACTATGCTACAGTCGAGAGAAAAGACAATAAAGATACACACACATTTATTTCTACTTAGAACTTTTTGGTGAGCAAGTGCTTAAAGAGTGTAAACTTGAGATGCTTTAAGCAATAGATATAAGTAAGAAAAAAAAATATACTTGTGATTCATGAAGCCAGCAAAGTCGTAAAATTTATGAGAAATCCAATAAATTTGTTAGGATATAAATTTCAGCGTTCGTTTGCAGGTTATCTACTAAAAATATTGCTACCGACTTATGCAAATATTTAACGAATATTCGCTGACTAAGATTGTTTTTCTAGGAAAATATTTGGCAGGCTGTAAGCAAAAATTTAGTTGAAAGTTCGATAAGACAAAAATTGATGATGATTCAAGTTGCACTTTGACTTGCAACGAAATAAATTAACAATTCGATTGTGGATGATCTTAGGGAATACAATTTTTGTTTTTAAATATTCAAAAAGTTTATAAGAATACAATTTTTTAAAGGCAAAAGACAAAGAATAGTTGAATTGGCGTTTTATACTTATATAGATTAGTTTAAGGAAAAAGTAAGCATAAAATATAGGAATTTTGGTGGAAAAATTATTAAACTATAATTTATTTTTACTACTGTTTTCTATAATTATTATTTTTTTTTATCCATTTTTCTTTTTCTTCTAAGCTACTCTTTTCTAGTTTAAAGTTTCCTTCAACTGCACTTCAACTCTCTTCAATTTTGCTCTTTAAAAACTGAAAACATAATAACTGGACTTGGCCTTCAAATGTTTGTTGTTTTTAATTCGCGTGTACGCAAAGCTAATTGCTTTCAAAAGTAAACAAATAGTATTAAGCGATTTAAAGCGAACTCAATGACAATTTGAGACGCCATTTATGTGCCATTTCAAAGTCAGGCCCCAAAAAAAAAAAAAAAACTGCGAAGACGTGAAGCTAAAGTAATTTCATTGTTCACTTGTTGCAACACAAAGACAAAGACAGAGAGAGAGAAATAGACAAACACTTGCATTCACACACATAAACCACAATTAAATTGCACAATTTTTGTCGTTTGGCAACTAACGGGACATGTGAAGAAAATGATTAAAAATTACTGATGTCTTGTAAGCGCAAATTATGCATAATTTTATAACGAACGCGCATTGACAACGCCTTCCAAATTATGAACAGTGGAAGACAAAGAGGTAGATATAAAAAGAGAGAAAGAGACAAAGCGAGAGGAGGCCCGGCATTGCATCATCATCATCATCATCGACTGTCGGATTGTTTAATTGACTTTTTGGCTGGGCGGGTCAATAACTTTTTGAAACATTTTTTTGTGTCACGACATTTGTCAGTCGACGACCATCTCATAAATTACGAACAAGGTCTCTGAAACTGTATCTGCATCTGAACTTTGAGCTGGAGAAGTTTTTTATTTCAGCTTGCAAAATGAGAAACACTTCACTTCCTAAGCCGGTGATTCATTTTGTGTGTTGAATGCGGTTTACAGTTCTGATTGCAGCACATTATTTATACAGAAACCCGCATTTACAAAATCAAATATATATTCAAGATTTGAAAGATTTGTTCACGACAATTATAAATGACATTTCTTCTAACTTACAAGATTTCCCCCCTCTTGCTTTCTTTGGCTTAAATAGTATCTAAAATTTATTGGCGCTTCCGGAAAATTTTGTTTATAAACGAGTGTTTCAAAATAAATTTAAATCTATTCAAGAGATTCCCTAAACAAATTTTCGACACACTAATAAATAAATTAATGAAAATTGTCAACGTGCACACAAAAATAGAATTTAGTCCAATTCATTAAATTTTCTTGGGAAACTCAAAGCGAACAGAAATAGCTGCCAGATAATAATCTGTTGAATATATAGCATAAGCACAAATTGGTCACGCAATTCTCGTACTTATATATTTTGTAATTTCTGCACAATTCAAATTAAATTTATCATACACACTCACATGTTGAATTGAATTGAATGAAATGCAGGAGAAAGAAGACGTCAGTTGCATTGTCAGCTTTTGTTTGGCGCTGATACACCCCAAAAAAAGTGATATATATATGGCGTGTATAATGTAGCAAAGTGTATAAAAGGCATATTCATCGTGCAAAGATCAACCTGTTTAACATTTTTACACCGAATGCTCAATGAGTGACGGCGTTGTCATCGTTTTGCCAGCGGAACCGCAAAATCCAAACGACAACACGGGGCCCCATTGCATGACTAAAATGCAAATATAAATAACTAAACAAATACACAAATAAATGCTTAACAATAACAAACAAGTAAAAAAGCCGCAACTCGATACTGTTCGACAAGAAGATACCCTAGTTGTGGTGAGCAAAGCGAACAGAGTTGATGAGCTCATTAATTTGAATATTTATGATGCATTTCCTCTTAAATTTACTATCGATAGTTATCGACACAACAAAGTAACATGAGCACTTCATTCAATTATTAGTAAAGCATTAAACAAAATTACTTTTACATCTTAGTTCAGTTAAGTTACAACAATAAAACATGTCAATCAAACATGATATCTTATTTACTATGCGAATTTACTATCGATAGTTACCACTAACGTCAACTACTTGATTATAGCTCAACTTGACAGAAGCGTAAGTAAAATAACTCGATATACAAATTACATTTAGTTGAGTTGCAACAATAAAACATTTCAATCAAACCTTATATTCTATTTACTAAGCATTTCCCAAGGAATTTACTATCGATAGTTACCACTATCGTCAACTACTTGTTTACAGCTCAACTTGCTAGAAGCATAAAATAACTTGCTATATAAATTACATTCAGTTGAGTCACAAAAATGTAACTAAATGAAATTAAATATTTGTATTTATTATGCATTTCCTCTCTCAAAATGTACAATCGATAGTCATCTCCAAAACTATCGTCAACTACTTGTTTACAGTTGGAACTTCCTAGAAGTTAAAGCACTTCCTTCCCTTGTTTATTACAACCATTTTACGAGTACAGGGTATAAAAACGACAATTTCAGCAACTTTATTGCTAGCGTCGTGCTGCCGTGCATGAAATACGAATACAAATGAAACTGAGAAACCGGAAAATAATAAACAAAAACAAACTGGAAAAAAGAAAGAAAACAACAACAACAGCAACTCTGCATACTCGTTTTTGCACTCACATTCACATTCACATTCATAGCACTCATTTATGACGCTCAATTTGCTCATTTCTAGACTCAAAACTAAAAATGTAAACAAAGACAAATCAAAGCAATCTGGAACCTCAATTGCCATCAAGTCTACAGAGTGCGAGAGAGACAGAGAGAGAGAGAGAGAGAGGAGTGTAAGCGAGAGGGAAACAACCTGAAACAGAAACCGCTTTTCGCATTTCGCGTTTTGCGAACATTGGACCACAAATCCCACTAAAAACAAACGATGCTGTTGCGATTGCTGTGATGAATCATCATGCGAGTTGTGGCCTGCTGTGTTTTTGTTTTTGTTTGTGTTGTTGTTGCTGTTGTTACTGCTGTGCTTTGTAGTTTGTCATGTCAAAAGCCATTTATTACCCTTTCCAGTTGTCATTCTGGAGATGTGTTCCATAATCGCCCAAGTGCTGTCTGTCAGTGCTCCAAAAAATTTACATTTATAAATAAGAAAATCTGCTTAATTTGCATGAAATCTGGGTGGGTGCAGCATATGTTCTTAATGTGCTATACCCTGTAAAAAGGTGAGACTGAAAAAAGAAAATATTTCAAAACTAGCAAAGCTTAGAGAAATTTGAAGAAAAAACTTACTAAAAAAGTTTCGTTATATGAAAAGCTACCAAGACTTAAGGAACTTTAAAGCTGTTTATGTTATTTAAGAAGCTTTTAACGTCTAGTATTAAAAGTTTTATTATATGTATTTACTTATTATTGTTATCAAGATGTAACATATGTTCTTAATGTGTGATTCTGTGTGATTCTACAAATTTTTGAATTGAATGAAGGAAAAGATTCTATAACTAGCTAAATTTAAGGAAATGTAAAGCTGTTTAAGAAGCATTTAAAGTTTACTAAGAAAATTGTCTATATGTATTTATTTCTTTTTATTATTGTTTTCTTAATGTATGATACCCTGTAATAAAGTAAGAATACCTACAAGAAAAGGATTCTCTAACATTAAAAATTTAATCATACTTAAAGCTGTTTCAAGATCTTTAAGATGACAGCAGCTCAACAGTATAAAGGAGAGAATTTTGGAACTAGCATGATTAAAAGACTTAAGATTAAAGTAGCTTTTAAAGCTGACACCCTGTAAAAGCAGCTATTACAAAATTCTCTATTGAATAAGAGCATGAATTGCACTTCTAGCAAATCAATTCAATGCATTCAAAGGCACTTTTGGGGTCTTTAAGATAACTGATGGTGTTATCATGTTTACTAAAAATATTGCTTAATATTTGTTGTTATAAATTAATCAGAAATGGTTAGTTATATGCTGCCAAAGAATACTTAATTAATAATAGTAAAGGAGTACTGAAAAGGATATCAATTGAATAAGGAAAACATCTTCATTTTAAACAAATCAATTTGAAAGAATTTAAGAAGTTTACGAAAGCTGTTGCAATTGTTTCTAACCCTTTTTCAATAGTATATGATATATTTTGCTTTTGTTTTGTTATGTGTCCTCTATTTAGTTATTACATTTGTTTCATTAAATTTTAGTTCTACTAAAATTTGATGTGCCCTTTAAAGAGCATTTGCGCGTCGCTCACACTTTTGAATTTATGAATATGTGTTTTGATTAAAACTTAAATTATTGATTGACAAGCTGTGAGCGTCGCTGTTCCCCCTTTCAATCAACATAAGTTGCGTCAGATCGTCGCAGAACTGACCCCTTTGGGGTATTGCAAAAACACAAATACAAACACACAACAAAAAAAGGTGAAAGTGAAATGTTGTCGTGTTGTAGAGTGTAGTTGTAGTTGTAGTGTTTTGTGTGTGTATTACAAACACTTTTACAAATTTGTATTTTTTTTTGTGTTATAAATTTATGTAATTTATTTGAGTGCATAAATGAGCAACGGAAGTTGTTAAAGTTGAGTGGGTCGAACACTTGTTGTTGTTGTTGTTGTTATGGCTGCTGTTTCTACTTTATAAGGTCAGTGTCAGGTTTTGGTCATTCCACATGTTGTTGCCACAGAGAATTTTCTATTGTTTCCCCCTCTAGATGTATGAGAACTTTTTCTCTCTATGCTTGGGTGAGTCAGAAGCGAAAAACATTGTAGACACAAGCAATTAAGATGGCATCACACATCAACATTTACAAATTTTTACTACTTGAAATGGAATACTTTTTGAGTCATTTCTCAAGTCGCTCGGTGAGCAAAGCAAATGGACAAATGGTAAACAAAATGGTAAAAGAAAACAATCCCATAAGCCGCTTTCAATGCGGATTATTCAATTGCTTAAGCAATTTTGCATTATTCAAACAATTTACTCTCGATGCTTTATTGCTTTTGAGAAACTGTCGAGTCAATTGGCTTTAATTATCATTCATTTCCTGCACTTTTCATTTCATAATTATGTTTAAATATTATCGATAGCTATAATTAGCTTTAGTTTATTGTTTATTTATTAATGTACTGCCGCAATCATAATTAATTTCCAATACGTTTCACAAGTCATTTCCCAACAAACAATAACTCAACTTGCCAGAGAAATTTTCTACATTTTCATAACTATTTCATTTGAATTATTAATTGTAGCTCATCAAAACGAAATGTTTTTAATGATGGTTTCGAAATCTTAACGAGAATTTGTTGATGTCATTCTTCTGGCTGCTCATCAAGTTTTCCACGAAAATACGGGTCTCAGACCCATATATATATAAAGTGTATATAAGAGAGCTACCTCTATTATTTTGATTATTATTGTGAGCCTTGTGCCGGGTCAAACTACTCGAAGAAAAAATCGTATGATATTTGGCATTCACTTTCACAAGGCTGAATAAAACCCGTATGTGGCTGGCTTAAAAAGCAAAAAAATCTGTCGAAGTCGAAGCATCCAGCGTTAATAATCCCATCAATCAATTTGATCGAGATACACACACACCAAATGCGACATTTAATTAAGCTTAGCGAATTATTTATTGGTTACGCCCTCAGTTTTTGGGTTTCTATATATATAGTATTATATCGGTCTAGAAAGTATCGTGCATTATGCAATATAATTGGAGCATAAAGCGCAAACAAAGCACCAAATATCACGCAAATATTTACATATCTAATTAGTTTAATTTAATTTGCGTTTGTTTTTTTTTTTTTGTTTTTTTGTGTGTGTTCTCTCGAATTTTGTCTTTGCGTTTGTTGCAGAATTTTGTGTGTGTGTGTGTGTTTTTGTTTTGCCATTTTTCATTTGTTTATTTGCGTTTGATTTTCAGTTGTTGGGCGTGTGCCCAAACACAAAACAGCAACAGCAATAAATGGGGAAGCGTACACGTGCTTGCCCCAAACTCAAGAGCAACAGCAACAAAAACTTACAACAAACTGAAACTGAAAAGGCGACCAAGCAACAGAGACAGCAACAGTGAGAGAGAGAGAGAGAAAGAGAGAGCACCACACCCAGACGAAATTTTATGTTTTGGTTTTGCAGTTTAATGAGCGCATTTTCTACTCGTTGTTTTTTTTTTCTTCTTTATTGGACCTCTTGTTAACAATTAAGCGTGTTTCGGCTAACGAAATTAATTCCAATTAAAATACGCGAGTCTCTCTTGAGCTGGGCTTAATTACATCTTTCTTAGGGTATCGATTCTCTTGTTGATTGTATTAATGAAATTTCAAGATGATATGTCACTTTCAATTAACTCTTTGAATACTTTTTTTTGGAAAAATTCTTCGCTAACTTAATTAAGTATTTCTCAGAGTATCGATTCACTTTTGATTTTAATATAATTAAAATTTAAAAGCGATATATCACTCTATCTTTATATTTTAAATACTAATAAAATACTACTATACTCTAATACTATTAAAATACTAGAAAAATTCGCTATTTTTATAGAGTATGTTCTTTTGGAGTATTCTTCTAATCTATCTTTATAAAGTTATGCTTAAAAAATTTAAAATTATTGATTATCTCTACTTTGAAAATATTTCTTAGTCAGTAATACTAATAAAATACTACTATACTCTAATACTATTAAAATACTAGAAAAATTCGCTATTTTCGATTCTCTACTTTCTTTCCCAACTTCTTCCCTAATTGTTTTTATCAATGCATTAGCAATTTAAAAAAGATTCGTCACTCCAAATTATCTTCACTAACACTAGCAAAATATCGATTAAAATTCTTTAATCAATCTCTTCCACTTTTTCAATGGATATTTTAAGAATATTTGCTCATTTTCTTATGGCTCACATCTTTGTTAACTGGAATGCCGCTCATTATTATTATTGCGCCCCGATAAGTGCTTGGTCACCCCATGTTGATAAGATTTTAAAGGGGGATTCTCGACGTAAGGTTTTTACCTGTCATAAAACTAAAGCCACCGTTGGATAAGGTGCTAATCGTGTGGATGGCGTTCAATTAATTGCTGTGCTGCTCTCGCTCTTTCCCTTCGTGACTATTTTCAGGTTTAACCGATAAGTAAAATAATAATAATATGGGAAATGAAACACAAATGAGGCATTAAAGTGATTAAGCGAAGGCTAAAAGGTTAATGCGCTAAAGTTATTTGAGGAAATTTTTAGAAAACTATTTCGAGACGAGGAATTTGCCTTTGTGCTCTATTCTGAACTCTAATCTTGAGTATTTTTATTATATTATTCTCATTTCTTTAAGAGAAACCTCAGTATATTATAGTATATACTATTATAATTTAATATAAAATGTGAAGCAGAAGTTACTTTTCTTTGATATACTTAAATTCTTAATTTATACTTTTCTTTGATATACTAAAATTCTAAAATTATACTGAATTTTTTATTATTTAAGAAATATAGGCATTTATAATATACATAATATACTTAAATAAACCACAACTATTTGTTGTACAACAATAAAATACTTCGCTTGAATAATTTACTAAGTTTCTTGTGGTTAGATCTTAAAAATTTCCATTAGCTTTCTAAAGAATGTCTTCCCCCATATTCGACTATAGCCAACCAAATTTTCCTTATTGAAAACCCTGTGACGTCACATTCTCAAGACGCTCACCATTATCGATACTTATTTATAACGATGTTGATAGTGTATTCTATGTATTATTGGCGTATACTATATGTGTGGATTTACTATGTATGGCTTTATCTACGTAATTCGCACTTTTATTATGACCTTTACTATTGGGAACAGCTGGGCGCCTAGCAACGACTTCGATTGCCATTTCTCAAGCATTAAATAATCGAAATAAATGTCAGCGAAGCGCATATATAACATATAAAACATATTTTCATTTTCACTGTCGCCGTCTTGTGTTCAATGAAATATCGTGTGCGGCATATACGAAATATAAATATACTACATATGAAACATGGCACGCAGACACATATTCAAATGTTAATGGCCGCCAGCAGCAACAATAACATAAGAATAATCTTATAGGGTAGGTATGTAGGTAGAAGAGATAAGGGAGAGAGAGAGACAAAAAGAGTGAAGAGCGAGGGTCGAGGTAGCATCATAAATAATTTCATCAGTTGTCAGAGACTGAAGAGCACAGCAAATGCTCGGATTAGTCGAAGAGGGCAGAAGAGCACACAAACACACACACACACACACATATGTATGTATAAATTAAATATAAAAAAATGTACGAAAATTGCGATGCTCAGGCATTGACCAGAAATAGCAGCAGCAACTAGCGACAGCAGCAGCAACAACATCATCAACAACAACAAATACAATAATTCTTTTCACTTGCTTTTTTGTTGAATTTAATTCAATTGCAGACACATAACGTGCCATTGCTACTGTTATTACTATTGCGCTTGTTATTGTTGCTGTAGTTGTAGATAAAACCGTGCCTGGCTCCAAGAACAACAACAGCAAAAACAACAACACAAACGGAAGACTAATCAAAAGAAAACAGACTTAAGATGCGCATAGCAGGCAGCTTCTCACACTTACTCGTTCAAGAAGAAGCAAGTGCAGCTAATTGAATTGATTATGGCCACACTTGCGAGTGGAGACGGAAAAGGAGAGAAGAGATTGGCGATTGTCCAATCTGAGATGCCGACTGACGGACTGTTGCATTTCTCCTCTCCTATTGTGATGAATTAAATTGAAGTTGTTATTAACTGTAATTGTAGCCCCATTGCTCGAATGACTCGAACGAAATATTTGTGTGTGGAGCGAGAGCAAAGCATATAACAATAAAAAGTGCAGCGGATATTCAAACTAAACCAATACACACAAAAGCACACACGCACGCAGATTATACGAACGTGTATAGGTGTGGTTGATTTATGTTGGAATGAATCGAAAACGCAGCATAATTCAACTATAAACAATATTCGGCACGCACTCACCTTTTGGTCCGTTGTGGTTTGGCTTTTTTCTTGTTTTAGTGTTGCTGCATAAAATTTCAACTGTGACGCCCTTTTTTTGTTTGGCACACGAATAGGCACGCACACACACACAGACACCAACACTAACAAGAGAGAGATACACTAATAACTAACTGAGCAACGTTAGAAGAGAACAGCTATAATAATAATATTCATTTGTTTGCGCAAATACATTACGTTACGTAGTTATATATTGGCATACACTTGAGATTATATATTAAAACAACTGATTCAAAATTTTCACTTGTGTATTTGGATTTTCATTCGCACCTTTTCCTTCTTTTTTGTTTGACCGTTCGTTTTCTTTGCGCTCAAATTTTGTGCTCAGTGCGCATCACAAAATCTGCCGCACGCTTTAGCAGTTGTTGGAAGAATTACGATAAAATTCGATGCTTTTGGCTGCGCAGCGCGTTGTTCATTTAATCTCTATATATTATTGACAGTGGTTGCACTTTTCGGTGAGTGCCTATTATTTATTTATTTTTGCTTTTACTCTTCGGAACGCGCACACTACTCTCGCCGTCAAAAATCAACACACACTGAATTACTTAGTGACCGGCAGAGTGTCTGCAAGCTGCATTTCGGAATGGACTTTTTTACATCACTAAATATACCAATATATACCAAACCGCAATTCTACTATGGTAACACTTTATTAGATATGGAACAATTTCTCAAAGAGTGCATACAAAATAGGCGCAAGTTTTTAAATAATATTTAACTTACATATTTCTCTAAAATTAGAATCTCGTTATATAATTTATTCTTACCAATCCGAACTTGCTCCATAAAATAAATATATATTATTTCAAAATACCGTACAAGCAGCCCATCAATTAATTGTATTATCTATTAAGCGAAAGGTCACACTGCTCAAGGTAGCTTCATCGATATTGATAATGTGGGGGTAATCGATTTATTATCGATACCAATAATTAGCAAATAGTTGGTGTTGGAAAACACTACGACATCATTGCAAAAGCTAATTGATATGATGCATACTTTTATCCCTATTATAGTTTATTCTCCAAGGAAGTCAAGAATTAAGAAGATAGATAAGGATATTACAATATTTTATTTGCGTGTAACTTCATCTTCCATACTTACGTTTCTAGTGGCAAGTTTTTGACCGCCAGCAAACTAGTATTCTGATTGTGCATTTTCAGCTGATTTGACCATTGCCACGAGTGGCCACACTGCAAACGGTCTCTCTTTTTCACATTTTCTTTTATGTTTTGTTTCTCGCTCTCGCTTGAACGGTACGGACGTGTGCTGCCGCTGCGCGTGTGTGTATTTAACTTGGCTTGTAGAAGAGAAATACTTAATTATACAATACACATATGTATTTTTCGTTCTAAAGTATATATGCAACAAAGTGCATTCGGTTTTACACAAGTGCAGCAGTGAGTTTGACACACAAATTGCAATACGTGCAGGCAAATGGCAGGCAACAAATGCTTTAATAAGCATAATACATAAAGTTCCCAATTACGTGAGTGTTTGTATATGCAGCGCACGCGATAGAGCGAGTCAGCAAATCAGTGCCCATCATTGATGCGGGGCGGTGTGAGAGAGAAGCCAAACCATCTAAATTGCTTGTGTGCTTCTCCTCTTGCTGTAAATGTGACGACGAAAATGGCTTAAAGAAAAGTAAAATATTCGGAGTCGGCACGCTCTCGTCTGTATGCGTGTGCCCGCGTGTGTGTGTTTGTGTTGTGTTTGTTTATCTGTATATATGTGTGAGTCTGTGCTTTTCTATGTGCTCCGCGAGTGCTTCAAGTTGAAAATGAAGTTTACAGCAAATTCAAATTGAAATACACAAATTACAACATCAAAAAATAATACAAAAGAAGAAGAAAAGTAGTTCGATCAAGCAAGAAGAAGCGCAATAAGAGGCTGCGTCGTCTGTTTGTTCAATAAGTGCAAGCAAGAAGAAGAAGCAGAGCACAAGCGATTACCGCCGATTGTCGTCGCCGTCGTACCGTGTATGTGTAGCGTGTGCATATTGTGTTTGTGTGCGTGCGAAGAATAAGAATACGAAGAAAAAAAAGCAGCCGCTGCCGCCTCAGCAGCTGAAAAGTGTAAAAAGAAATATAAATGTGCAAAGAGCAAAGTTTTTAATATTATTCGTGTATTTTTTGCAGCGCATGCTAAAATTTTAATCGCATAACAACAACGAAGCAAAAGCAAAAAAAAGTAGTAATAATAGTGCAAGGTGTATGAGCAAAGCAACAAAAACTATCTTGAGGTTTCGTCGAATAGTATTTTGCATGTCTTCCTCTTCGCAACCACAACAACACCAACAAAAAGGCGCTGAAAATGTCACACGACAACAACAACAACAACGAATGGAATAAGCACTAAAAAGACTTTCATCAAGCGAAACAGAAGCAGCAAAAAATTGTAGATTGCGAGCGAGCGAGCAAGATCAAGCGAGGGCGGCGTGAAATGTGAGTAGCACCCTCTATTATGTATTCGACCAGCAAGCACCCTGTACGCGGTTACGCGCTCTCTTTTGATTGTTATTGTGTGTTTCTTTAGCAAGCGGTTTATTTTCTTGCATTCGCCTATGCATTACGTATATTTGAAAAAAAAAACAAAAAAATGGTTGTGTGTGCGAGCTGTCGATAACATTGAACGACGGAAATGAGCCTGCTTCATATTTATTTTGTGGTTAGAAAGAGCAGCATAATAATAATGGGCGGAAGCGGGTTGGCAAAAGAGACCTTGATGATCATATGGTGTAGTGTGTGTGTGTGTGAGCGGGAGGGGGCAACTAATTGCTCAACATTCTTGCAATGTGACCATATGTTTCGATTGATTGCTCAACAATGTTGCAACAACAATGTTGCTGCAAAGGTAAACATGCTTGGCAACATGTTTTGATCGCAAAAGTTCCAATTAAAAGGCAAAACCAAAAAAAAAGAACGCTTAGACAGACATCCAATTATGGCAACTAGTTCGACTCGCTTACAACTCACACACGCACATACACACACATGCGTGGCAATTGGGCATTTAGGCGGCTTGACCGCCGTCTGCATTCGCCTGTCAATTAAAAAAGCGCTTGCAAATTGCTGCTGCTGCTTTTGTTGTTTCTATGTTTTCTTCACCTTGCGTCTTTTCTTCTCTCACTCTCTGAAAACCTCGAATTCAATTCATTTCTCTTTCCGTTTCGTCGCTTTGCTTTGTTGCTGCGGCTGCAAAATTCCAAGCCGAAAGAGAAATCCATAAAAAGCGCACAAAGCACAAACTCCAAAGACGCAGCAGCAACAGCAAAAAAACAGAAAAAAAACTAAAAACGAAAAACAACAAAAGAGAGAGAGCAGAAAAAACGTGGCAGCTAAACAAAAATAAGTTGCTCTGTTTTGTTGCTGTTGTTGCTGAGATGCAGCGTTGGATACACACGAAAAACAGACAACGGCCTCAGTTGGCGTCAGCAGCGACGTCACTGCTCGCTCGCTGCCTCCATTCTGTCTCCTTCTTTATGTTTACTTATCTGTGAATATATGTGTTTGTGTGTGTGGGTTTGTGGGTGTGTTTGTGTTTCTGCTTGCGGCAGTCGCTGTGTGTGTTTGTGTTAGTGTGTGTGTTGTTTGTTGTCTGTTTAGTTTGCTTTGTTTTTGTGCTGCTGCGGTCGCTGTTCGCTTCGCTGCATTTGCTGCGACTCATCAGCAACAACAACAATCACAAGTAAACTTCAGACTTCACACACACACACACACACACATGCACATTTATATGTAAAATACCGTTGTCATTGCTGCTACAGCTGCTTCTTCTCTCTTTCTCGTTTGCAAACTTTTGCACAATTTATTTCACTGTTTTATGCTGTTGTTGTTGTTTTCAAAAGCAATATAATTGAATTCATTTAACTGGATTTTAGTTAATCAAAGTTTGGCCATTTTCACAGCGAGCCACATTCAATTCACAGTTAGTTCTAAAACCTGTCAAGTGTCAAGCAGATTTACAGCATTAGATTACAAGTTGGCTTTATACTTTTCATGTTCATGACAACTGACAAGGCTAAAATAGATTAAAACATAGGCTAGATACATTTGAGATTGTACTTTACACTTTTGAAAATGCCATTGACAGTTGGAAAATATGTTTGTTCCTTGGATTTATTTAATTCTCTATCGCAAGTATTGTTAAAAGTAAATCTACTGCTTTATTTTACAATATTAATTGGCTGAGCTATTGCTAGAAAAAGTTTAGATTAAAGGGGAATTGCAATAATATATACAGCTAATGTTAGGAAGCTATTCCAATATCATATATCAATATTTCTTTATTGATATTATATTTTTCTAATATTAAAAAGTAATATATTTACACAAAATGACTAAAATTTAAAAGAACCAGTTCTTTGTGGAATAATAAGTCTAGAAATGTTTTTAATATTTGGTTAAAGAGTCTAAAATACATTAAGAAGTCTAGATATATTGTTAATTTTTGGGAAAAGTTTTTAAAGTTCTATTAAAATAATATATAACAGCTATTTCTCATTAGCATATTGTCACACTAGAAATAGATATTCTAGTCTCCCAGCTACATTTTCTCTTGCCACATGTAGCCTTAACTTTGAAAGTCTTGAAAGAATTCGTTCACCTCTCTCAGAAATACAGCGCATTTCATTAGACACGAAATTGTAGAAGAAATATGCATATCTCAATGTTGACACGCCCCAAAAATAAAATAAAGTGCGCCATATGCGCGCAGAAGAAACGAAAAATGCAGTATCTATTTTCTTTCGTATATTGGAGTACTGTATTGTATCTGTAAGATACAAAAATAGTTGCGCTCTGCATGTTGAGTGCATTTTGGAGGTCTGGCGTGAATTCAACTCAAAAATAGAAACAAAAATCAGAAAAACGAAAAAAAAAATCAACAACGAAAAACTTTTACAGAAATGCATTCGTTACACAAAAGCTTGAAGAGTGAGTGAGAGGGGAGGTGAAGTGTGAGGTAAACTAAATGCGGATATTGAGAAGATGAACAACAAAAATCTTTAGCCTGCAAAATCGTGTTGTCTGTTTAGAATTTAAAGTTAAATTTAGACGCGATGAATGGAAGAAGAGCATTTTACTTTTTTTTCGGTTTTGGGGCGGACGAAACGAAAAGCTGAAAAACGCAGCTGCAAAGCGACGAAAATAGAGACAAAAGCAAAAGGGCAAAAACTTCGGGGAACACGAGATGAAATCAAAAAACGAAAAAATCAAACCAAAGGCAAAGGCAAAGCTAATAAAAAAAAAAAAAATACACATACAAAGACATAGATACTTTTAATTTTATTTCAATTTCTATGCGCAGCGTGAGATACTTTTTTTTATGTATTTGTGTGTGTTTGTGTGTTGAGTATTTTGACAGTTGAATGAACTCGTGACAAGAAGAGGAAGCGCGTCCAACAGTTAGTGTTATTTTATAGAGAGAAGTAACAAATAAATAAAAGCAATAAGCAAAAGCTAAACGACGACGTACAACACAAACAAAGATAGATAAACGCCAATGGACTGAAGACATGTGCAGAGTGAGAGCGAGAGGGAGAGAGAGAGATAGAGAGATAGAGAGTGAGTGAAAGAAGGGGAAGAGACGTGGAAAGAGCATCGGCAAAGCCACAAAAAGTAATTTTGTGTTGTCGGTAAACTAAACTAAAAAAAAAAAAAAAAAAACGAAGAAGAAGAAAGCAACAAAAAAGTACAAACTGCGTGTAGGGAAAAAGAGATAGAGATAGAAGGAAAAAAAAAGCTAGCTAGCTATACAGAAAGATAGCAACAGACTAGACGGCAAATGAGGTTTACGTAAAGTTGCTGCAACATTGTGGGCATTGGGGCACAAGACACACAACGACGAGAGGTTCATAACAAAGAACTCATAGAACACGCCACACACACACTCGTTTTGTTGTGTGTATCTTTGCTGTGGCATGAATACAACAAACACACACACACACACACACACACATGAAAGTTGTGTGTCCGCACATATATAACTCTTTTTTTTAGCAGAGGAACAAACAAACGCAGTTTTGTCTATGGCCTTTGTTGTGTGTGTCTTCTGCTTTCTTTATCAGCCCATGGTTGAAGGAAGCGCCTGTCTAAGAATGAGACGTTGCCAATTTTCACTCAACAGTGTGATGACTTTTTAATCTTTTCGAGCTGCAATTGCTGATATTGAATCAATAGAAGGTTTATTATTTAGAAATTGATGAATTACGATTCATTTTTATATGAAGTATACTCTAATTTCATACTTTTAGAATTTGTGAACAGCTATGTTGCCAATTTTCACACTGAAGTGTGGTGATTTTTTACTCTTCGAGTTGGAATTGGAAATTTTTAATCAATAAAAGGTTTATTATTTAAAAATGTATTAATTATGATATGTTCAATTTCAAATAGCATTTTTATATTCAAGAATACTCTAATTTCATACTTTTAAAATTCCCTTCATGCTATGTTGCCAATTTTCACACAGCACTGGCTATTTAGAAATTAAACAATTCTGTTGTTGACTTTAATGAAACACTTTAATTATTTAAAAACTAGATAATTATGTTAAAATAGCGTTTTTCCGCAAAAATTGGGTTGTCATTGCTCTTTTTTATAGCTATAAATCAACCAAATTAAACACGCTATGGTAAATTAAAGAACTGTTATATCAGCATTTGTGAACTGTGAATTGAAGTCAAGTTCTTTCAATTTCATTAGATTTATGCTTGCAATTCCATTCTTGCAGCTATTTCAGTTCAGTTCAGTTCAGTTATATTGCCAGTCACTCATTCATTCAATCAGCTTCAATCAATGCCATTCACTTTGCTTACAAATTGTGCTTTGGCAAGCTCAGCACATTTTCTTATTCACCCCAACCTCCTCCCTTCCAGTTTTTGTGTTTTATTTTTCTCTCTTTTTTTTGTGCTTTGTGTATTTTTCATGTTGATTCGTCATTTAATGGGCTTCGTTTAAAATCGAATCAGGCACAGTTGCTCAACCAATGACGTCTCTCATTCCATTTCCACTTCGTTCCAATGGGGGTCAAGTTGGGTGCTTGCTCTCCCGCTCTCTCTCTACGTTTCTCTTCTTATTTTCCGTTGGCAGCTTTAAGGCTTGACATATAAATCGATCGACATTTTCTTCCATTTCTTTCTCACGCTATATGGCTATGTTATGAGATCTGATATATCACACCTGCCACAATTTGAAACTTTTTGCAAATGCTGCGCTCCAGTTTTTCCTTTGCTGAAAATTACTTTTTTCTCCTGCTACTGCTGCTGGCAACAGCTGCCAAGTTGGGTGAAAAAAGGGAAGAGAGAAGCTGAAAAGGAAGCTAAGGCTCTAAAATAGAAATGTAGACATGTGCTTGAAAGCAGAGCCAAGACAATCTGGCGGCGCTGTCAGTCAAAACGAAACGTGAAAGGGATCTTTGATGTGTTGTTGTTGTTGTTGTTACCAAAAAAGCAAAAAAAAAAAAAAAGAGAAAAATCCTAATGAAACTTATCAAATTGAAGCAGGTTTCAATTTCGCTAAAAAGGGGAATATTAGTTAGTTACTTTCAAGTGTTTATTATGCTTAACTACTAGAAAACAATGTCTGTTTCAGAATCTGAAACCCTTTAAGACTTCTTTACAGGGTATCTTCAATTCGAACCCACTCACTTCACTTCCTTTCTTGGGTGTTGGCCAATTTTCCTTTGGCGCTTTGCAAAAGGCGCTCAGTCAGCAGAACGGTTCATTGAAAAGCATAAAAAATGAACCGAAGGATTATATATATATATTTCGTATTTATCAAAATTGCTGATAAAATGGCAACGAATTTTCTTGCTCCTTTCTGGCATGACAAACTCGATAGCAGGCTGTTACTTTGTGAGAGAGAGAGAGAGTTTCGAACCTTATTATCGCATCTGCTGTCATGCTTTATTAAATTTGACTGGCAACCTTTTCAGGCAATTTAGAAAAAATGTTGGCTGAGCTACTATTTAATGTGCGAGATATTGAAATTCAATTCAAAAGGTTACTAGGAAATACGTTTGAGACATGAGATTGCATAATATAGGAATTCAATTCAAAATAGAATAGAATAGAATTTGAGATTGCATAATGTTTTATTTTGTCGTTTTATTTATATTCTTGAGAGTCACAGAAATAATGCTAAGAATGAAACACATTTTATTATATAGAGTTTAAATGCTCAGGCAATTTATTTGGCTTTAAAATATACTTAAATTTTTGTTCATTTTTCACTTACAATCGGTCGTTTTTTTTTTAATCATTTCTCAGATTTCTTTTCGACTTGATAAATGACTCGCATTGCGCTCCACATTTGTTCGCCTTTTGACCTACCCTGACCCAGAAGAAAAGTATCTGTAACTTATTAACCTTTAGGCTGTCTCATATTTCATTCGACTTTCAAACCACAAAACGCAAAAACTAAAACAACAAATTATGCACTAATTGAACCGATAGAGGGAGGGGAGAAAGAGGAAGAAAAAGAAAGAGAAAGAGAGCAGCCCGCATATAAAAACTTTGTAGAAAAGTCAAAGGAAAATGTATCTGATGAATATGGTAAAAGAAACAAGTATGTAGAAGAAAAGTTTGCCAGAGCTACTTAGCCAGGCTTAAGCTTGGCTAACTAACGGTGAATGTGTGTATCTTTGAGATACTTTTTTTTTTTCGTTTTTGATATCTGCATGCAGCTAAGGCCATAAACATAAACACCATGTGAACCGGCAACGTGCTAACAATTTCCCCAAACGTCACCTTCCTCCTCATCTCCTATCCCTCTCTTCTCCCCCTTGTTCGTCTCTTGTGCCAGCACTCGAACAATTTAAATGGTTTTTACATGGCAACAGAACAGAAAATCGATGGTAATTTACCGTGCGTCTGTCACTTTGCATGTGTGTGTGTGTGTGTGTGTGTGATATACACATACATACTTCATTTATTATGTATTTGATGTACATGCGCAAAATTCCCACATCCCCAAAGTGAGAGAAGTAGAAGTAAAAGAAGAAGAAGCAGAGTGTGCAACTTTTTTGTAGACAAAACAAAATAAAAAGGCAGCGATAAAAACACACGAAGAAGGCAAACGAGAAGAGGAGCAAAAATGAGAGTAGAAGAAGGAAAGACGAGGGAAAGGAAAGGAAAGAAGGAGCGTAGCTTAACCGAAAGCCGCCCACAAGGCGGCGCGTTTGCTGCCTACGCTTTGGATTGTGAACGCTCTCACTCTTCAGTCATTGCTCTGTTTTTCTCTCTCTTTTTTGCTGTCTGTCTCCTTCGCTCTCACTCGCTTTGGCGCCCACACAACACTCTCGCTCTCTGCCCGCGCTTTTGCTCTGCGCTCTATCGTCGCTGCATTATTTTCATTTTCAACTTGCAATACCCTACAATCAGAGCGTTGGGTAGGGTATTATTGATTGAGAATTTGGTCACACTTTAATTTAATTTAAACATGTAAACGATCATTTTAATACTTATTATATTAAATGCGTACCAAACCAATGCTGAAAATTTTATTAGCTTCAGAATATCATCTTTTATGGCTAGGTTATTATTATTTCGTCATTGTTGGCACTTAAATTTTAAAATAGAACAGATTTGAGCTAGCAATTAAAATATGTTACAAAATAATAAACGCATTTTAAACGGTTTCTGAAAATTTCATTACTTATTAAATATATTTATTTATTTATATAATAACTAAAAGACGGGAGTACTAGCTACTTTATTAAATATACAACTGCGGACAGATAATAAGGAAATTATTTACCTATTCTGGTCACACTTTTATTTTTCTTTACAATTGCTTTGCAGTAACTCACAACCGAGCACACTCGGCTGCTGGTTCCTTTTTCTCGAGTTGCTGCCTCTTCTTCTTCTACTTCTTTGCCGCCAGCCAGCAGCTGCCTCCATTGGCGACCTCATTTGTCGTTGTGCATGGCGGCGCTTCTTTGACTCTTCTCTCTAACACTCACCTCTCCTCTTGGGCCACCCTGCTTGTCACTTGGGGCCGCAGCTGGCAACGCACATTTTGATAACATTTCTGATAAAATAATGTGGCAACAACGCACCAAACAGTAACCAAGTGAACGTGTAGCGGGAAACGCGGGGGGTCACAACGAACGTGCCAGGTCAGTGGGTGGCATGGCACAGACAGAAGAAGTCAGCTCAGAAGTATGTGTGTGTGTGTGTGTGTGTAACTAGTTTTTTTTTGCGCCCGTTTTTACTTTGCTTCTCATATATTCTTTGCTTTGCTTTGGCTCCTGCAACGTTGCCAAACTTCAGAGCTCAGCAGAGCTGAAAGCTAGGCACAAGCTATTGCAGTCTCGCTCTCGCTCACTTTTGCTCGCAACGTCAATAATTTCATTCATTGTGAATGAAGATAAACTGGCGCCACCCCACAAAAAGCTTTTTGCCTTAATTTAAGTTACGTTGCTTTAATTTTCACAGATTTGTTTGTTGTGCTATTGTTTCTCACTTGATCTGTTTATCTAATTGGACTTGTTGTTGCTGTTGTTTCGCCCTCTTGATGTGTGTGTCAAGCGAAAAGTTTTCGGCTAATTAAACATTTGCCAAATTTGGATTTCAGTTTTCCCACCACCTGATAGGTGGAATGATGTTTGGAATTTTAGGCTAATTACTGATAAGCACACTTTGACATTTTGCTTAAAGCCTAAAGCGAGTAAAGTTATTTTGTGCACACAGCACAAATCTGTCAGTTTTGCGATGATTATCATCAGCTGAAATAGGCCAATTGGGGATTAACCAAAGCAAACCAGGCCAAAGGCCTAATAACTGTATTTAAACTGATTGCACGAGTTTCGAGTTTCTCGTTTAGTTTCAAATAGATTACATATATTAAAGTGGGTAATATTTTGTTGTGTCATAACTGTGACAACTTTTAAATAACAGCTATTATATTTTCAAATTAGTTATTTCGCAAATTAGTTATTTCGGAAAATGCAAATTATATATATTTTTTTGCTTTAAAAGTAAAGCTAGTTTCTACTTTGCATATAACATCATTATAAATATATCATTTTATTCTAGCTAGTTCCTACTTTTTATATAACACCATTATAAAATATAACATTCTATTCTATTGTTAGGCAATAAACCATTTTAACAGTTTTTATGTAATCATATAATCAAGAAAATTCCAGCTTTTTTACTTGACATTCTTCTTCGTCAATGAAGAATTTCCTTTTTTTCTAATAATAAAATCTCTCCCATCTTTAAACTTACATCCCCTATCAGTCTCAATTATGTCGAATACAATTTGGTTCAATTAGCAAACTCTTGAAAAGCAGCTCAAGTTATTATTACACTGCTTTAAGTATTGAGTGGAAGCTTTAAAGCTTTTCACTTGCATTAAACTTATTGAAGGTCTTCAAAGCGACATGCCACGCCCTGTTTCGTATTACAGAAACAGTCCTTTATCCTTCTCTCTCTCTCTGTCTTCCTTTCTCTTACCGAGTTGATAGCAAACATTTGACAATTCACATTAATTTAATGCGCCCAAGCAAAAGCAAAAGAAAACTTGAAGCGCCAACAACAAAAAGTCAATAAAACAAAAAAGTATCCCACCCCTAACAACAACACCCCTTAGAAGTGAGTTGAGTGAGTTTCGTCCTTGCTGTGAAATTTAAATGCAGACGCCATTTCTATTACTCCACACATTAAATTATACCACGCGCTGTTGCCAAACGATATCCTGCCAATATAGCAACCCCCTCTCCCCCCTCCATTCAACCCCCTGTCGAAAATTAAATGGCAGCCAAGTCGCAAAATATAAATACAAAAAGCAAGCGATGAGAAACAGGAGCGGAGCTGCTCCTTTTACTGTGCCCAAAAAACCTAAGCAAGGCGCGGCCACATAAACCGCCCCCAGCCCCCCCTAGGGGTTGTATATACATTCCAAATGCCTGTGTCTGTGTGTGTGTGTATACATACATATATTAAAGACGATTTCTCTCCAGTTAGAATATTTGCCAGGCACCGCCCCAAAAGTTTCTGCCAGTCGTAGAATTTCTATGGGTGGGTGAGAGCAGAGCAGTGCCAAAGGGGGGAGAGTAGGTGCATGATTATTTTTCATGCTTTCTCATTTCGTTTTACTGCCTCACACACACACACACAGTGAAACTTTCACAATGCGGCTGCCTATGGGGGTTGCTGCCGACAGCGACGTCAGCGTCCTCGAACAGCACAAAGTAGAAGAAGAAGCAGCAGTAGCCGCCTCACGTGCGCCTAAAGTTGACGTCGCGTCGTCGTTGGCAGCGACTTTGTCGTCGTTGTTGTTGTTATTGCTGCTCACTCGCACACTTACATTCACACCACCCCACAAACTCTCCCCACAACACACACACACACACATACACTCAAACAAGCGCATAGCACAGCCCAGCCCAAAGACTGCTGCCCAACACATTGTCTGCCCTTGATTTTATCGATTTTCGCTCTCGCCGCATGCGACGCTCTTTGGCCTTTTTGGACGTTGACGTCGACGTCGCTGTCGCTGTCGTCGTTGCCTGTGTGTACATGTTTTGTGTTTGCTCTCAGCATGCTGCCTTGCTGCTGCGCTCTCTCTCACACCCAAAAATGAAGAGAACAAAAAGAAAAAACAGAAAAACAACAAAAACGATACTCACAAAAGCGCGCGCGAGCTTCTGTTTTATGCTAAGCTTTACTATTTGTGTGGGCAACCATTGTTGTTGTCGTTTTTACTTGATGTACATATACATGAAGCTATGTAACTGTGTGTCTGTGTGTGTGTATGTATTCCGGCCGGCGATGCTGCTGCTGCCATTTGCACATAATGTGCTTTTGACTTTTATATGCTGGCTGCGTTACTTCACCTCCATCTCCTCCTCCTCTCTTTGCTGCTGCTGCTGCTGCGTTGTTATTTATGGTATTTAACCCCAAAGCCCACCCACCACTCACTCAAATTGCTTGTGCTGTATACAGAGATAAATGTAGCTGTGTGTGTGTGTGTGTGTCTGTGGTGTGTATAAGTATTTGTGTATGGCTGTGGCGTGCTTTAATCTTTCGCCAACCAATTTTGCACCATTTAAATTTGCCCGTTATGCACGCTACACGAGACTCTCTTATTTAAGGTCCCTTGTGTCAGTTTTTGTTGCATTTAAGCTTTCAATTTTCAATTCAAAGTGCTGTGCTGCGTTTTGATGTTGGGCGAGGTCATTTACCAGCAGCACAAATTTACAAATTGCTTTGAATTATCTAAAAACTGTACTCTATTTAAAGTGTGACCAAATTGAATATTAAAGTGAGCTTCCTATTGATGGATATATTCTTTATTTTAATATATAAACTTGAATTTTCTGTTTTCCAACCCCTTTGGTAGAATTAAATCAAAACTCAAAACACCCACGCTTAAAATTCATGACATATGAGCTGTCATACATTAGCAATATCATATTTCTTTTCTCTTTTTTTTAATGGTGTAATGGATTTTTGTCTACGCATAACTTTTTTACAAAACTCCCTATAAATCATAATTTGTGGGAAGCCAACACAAAAAAAAAAAATGCCTATCGACTTGTTTATTTTTGGTGATGTTGTTTTGTGTTTTCTGCGGTTCCTTTAATAATTTATTTATATAGAGCGAAAGGGGCTGCAATGATATTATGATTGTATGTATGATTCAAATATGAAGGGCGTTACTACCACATGGAGTGTAGCAAATTTGAATGATGACAGACATTGAAAGGGAATTGTGTGCGATTTTAAGTGGGTAATTCGATATGATTTGCTAAAGGCGCTAAGAATTTGGTAAGAATGCTAAATAAAAGGGGTGTACGAATAAAGGGGTACTTGATTGCAATAATTCTGCAATTTACGCATTTTATGGGGTTACAAGAAATTCAAATTAAATCAAATTCGATTTAAAATGTAATTAGGATTGTCGAAATAAAACTGAAATTTTGTATTTTTATTTCCTTACTGGTAATATATTCTTCAATTTTCCAAAACTTAAGGAAACCTAATATTGACAGAAAAGGTATTTGAAAAACCTCTATAATTGTGGAATATTTATTATAGACTGGATTACTAACGCCAGCTGGATTATTAGTCATACATTTTTTTTTGGGAAACTTTCAACTGTTTGCTTATGTATCTCGTGTTGTAAATCTACCAGATGTGCTCAGGTTTCAACTTTTGTAAGTTCCCTTTCCTCTACTCCCTTAATTCGAGTGAAAACTGCGTGCCAATCAGCTGCTTACGATCAGCAGCAGGCGCTTCTTCTTCTTCTTTTACGTGGTCTGGCTGACAATAAACTGACTGCTACAAGAGAAACACGCCCAACACTGCCGGCAGACTGTTAACACCGTTAAACGATTAGCTGTTGTTTTTGGGGGAATCCGTGGGTTTAAGCTTGTGTTTTGTTATTCGTTTTACTTAATTTTGTATTTTTGTTGGTTTTTGTTTTTTTTTTTGGGGTGTGGCATGTCGGTAGTGCGAAAAAAACAAAATGAAAAGCCATAAACAGTGAGGGTCGCGTGTTTAGACGTCATGAATTTAACAACCGTCGTCGCTTGACAGTCGGAGACATGCCCATAAACCCTCCCGCTTGCCCCTTTCTTGTATGCCACAGGCAGTCGAGCATAAAAATATCTTTAAGTGCACTCTCTCTTTCTCTCTCTCTTGCTTGCTACCTTTGTCCTTAAACTTTTAGCAGCCAGTTTTGCATTGACAATAGCAACAACAACAACAAGAATGGCAACTTTTGGTTTTCTTGTTGCGCATTCGACTCGTTGGCTCTGACAAGCCCTTTTTTTACGCTATGACTTTTATTTATGCGATAAAAATAAAGCGATAATAAATAAGCGCCAAGATTATTGCACTCTCGTCACATCGTTTGCCTGCTCACTCTTCTCTCTCTCTCTTTTGCTTTGCTCTCAGCAACAGCTGTTTAGCGTTGGCTTAAGAAAGTTGCAGCAAAAGTTCAATTGCCTTGCCCCGGCCTCGACATCGACTACACACACACACACACACGAACATTCGCAAACTCACCTTGTCTCGCTCCCTCCAACGTTCACACTGCTGCTGCATTTGCATTATTTATGTATTAGCAGTGGGCGAGGCGACAGAGACAGAAACAGAAACAGCGACAGAAACGACGACGTTAAATGTTTTCTGTGTTTGCTTCATTTCCATTTTGCATGTGTTGCGTAATTTCCGCTGCTAAACTGTAAAAACAACTCGCGAAGCGTGAGTGAGAGACAGAGACAGAGAGAGAAAATGCTTCAATGAGAGGGAGTAGTAAATCAGCTCATGTGTAATTGTTGTAGGTCAGTTCCGTAAGCTGAAGCCTAGACAAAATGCACTGCACTGAAACAGTGGTAAGAGAATTGAATGCAAAAGAATTGCATATAGAAACCTACAAACTGAACGTTGCACTTAATATGATTGCTTAATCAGATATTCTAGATTTCATGAATAAATAAGGTTTACTTAAACAAATAATTCATACTTTTAATTTGTATACCATTTGTCTTAAGTGCTGAATTTTTCATTTCGCAATTAAAATACATAATTTTATATTATGTTTAGTAACACAAAGTATTTGTTAATTACTATACGAAATTCCTGCATTAAACTATTATTATTTGTTACTTAAAAAACCCCTTTGAAAATTACTCAGGCGAAACGAACTATAGACTCGACTCTATAATTAACCAACAAACTCATAATTGCTTACTTTCTCAGTTGTACCAATACAATGAAGTGAAATTATTTCCATGTACTTTTTGGCTTCGATGAGCTTCAATCGCAATACCCTGTAAATAATATTTATAATATTTTTGTCACAATTTTTTAGGGCGCATTATAAATATTGATTGCCATTTTGCGAGTGCTAGTTTTATAACCTTAAACGAAGGTATTTCCTAGTCTAGCATTTCCGATTGTTAGGGTTTCTTTTTACCCTAACTTAGCTTTGGCGTCTGAAACCACACAATGTAAACCGCAAATTATTGTAATTGAGCAGAGACTGACGACGTAGCAAACTATCTGGAATTTTGTTAGATTTCTAGGAATTCCCTGCCGGTTGTTGTCGTTGTTATTGTAGGTATTGTTATTGCCATTTTGCATTTGCAAGGTAGGAATTTGTTATGGCTGAATGAAATCACAATAGCGGTGAACGTACACAGATGAAAGTAAACATCTCTATAGTTGGGTCTATGAATGAGAAAAACAAGTTGTTGTATTCATGAGAAAAGTACACAGAACACGGAACTCAAAGGGCAGGTGAAAACCCATTGGAAAAATTCAACAGAGGATTTCCCCATAGACAAACAATTTAAGCTGATTAATATACAAAATATGTTATTTAGGGGGCAGTATATATTGAATTTAAAAGACTTCCGCAAAAGATAAACGAAACTCAACTGTCCGCAGGGCAGAATTCAATCAGTTCTTATCGACGATTAAACAATCGAAATGCCAAGATACTTCAAAAGAGCCGCCTTTGCGATAATACTATAATAATAAAGTCGATTGCACGTAGGAAAAACAATTAATTGTTGTGTATTTAACACTCGGAAAGAAAAAATAAACATAAGCAAAAACGAAAACGATACTCCCACAACAATCGGCATATTTATTTATATGCTGGCACAATTTCTATATATACACTCATATATAGAAGGTTTGTGAGTATATAAATAAAAATCTGTGTCAAATAAACCTTGCATGTTTATGGCGAGTTTCAGTGTTGACATTTTCGCAATTCGCCGTTTTGTTGTTATTGTTGCGGCGTTTTATGCCTCATTTTGCTGCATGAGGCGGCGATTGACCCGCTTTTAACGGACCTCCGCATGAATCATAAAGCGGTACCAAGTTCAGGCAAACAAAACAAACAACGCAAAATCAAAAAACAAAAAAAGAAAAAAAAAAACAAAGAAATGTGCAAATAAAATTGCAATAAAATGCATATTACGTGCACATATATATTTATGTGGCGTGTTTGCATGTGTGCGCACCACTGTGCGTGCCAAGTGCGATAAATGCGCTTCTGAGAAATGAAATGTGAAATGAGTGGCAAATGGAACACTCAGCGCAAGCAGCAAAAGCTTGATGGCCAACGGTTGTTTTTGTTGTTTTTACTAGTTGCTGTTGTTTCTGCTGTTGTTGGTTTATTATTACACCGGCTTTTAACGGTAAACTGTAAGCGACGATTACAACACAGACACACATACAGGCATACTTGCTGACGAGCACTTAAAAATAGACAGCAATTGGATATTACAGCTGCGCAAGCAGGATGGCAATAGAGGAAGCGCAAATTTTTTGCTTGCACTTTAATTGAAACGCTTTGGTCAGCGAAAGACAAACACAAAAAAAAAAAGCATGCAAAAGCAATAAAATAGAGGCAAGCTTAAGTCTGCATGCGTGTGTGTGAGTGTGTGTGTGTTTGTCTGGCAGGCAGACAGGTTGCGTTATTTTGAAAGTGCAAAAGAGAGACAGCGGCAAATGAAACTTCAAACTCCAGCTCCAACTCGAAATTATTAAATTGCAGACGCGCGCATATACGTGAATATCTGTGTGTGCGTGTCTGCTCATGTTAGACGGCGGGTGTAAGCGAGGAACAAGGAGTGAGAGAGAGAGAGTCACGTCACGCACACCGCGACAACAGAACGAGCGACGCTCGTCGACAGACAAAAGCTAAAATCGTCTGTGACTGAGTTTTGAGCGAGCGAGCGAGTGAGCAAGCGAACGAACGAACGAGTTGAAGTGGAGTTACTGCAGAGAAGAGCAAAAAGAAGAAGAGCGCCATACAACAACAACAAAACGTGAGCGTATGCATGTGATGGTATGTGTGTGTGTGACTCTCTCTTTGCGTGTGTTTGTGATAAAGGTCGTTGGCCATGCGGCGACGTTGAAGTCGCACGACTTTACGCCAGAAAAAAAAAAACAGAAAACAGAAAAAACAAAAGCAACAACACAACACACGTTGGCAGAGAGAATAAGCATGGCTGGCTGGCTGGCTGGCTGGCAACGTATTTAGCCTAAGGGCATAAAATGTGTTGCAGGTCTGTCTGTCTGTGTCTGTTCTATGTATATGTATCTATACCTATGTCTGTATCTACAGGAGGCTTCATCAGTTTTTAGTTGCATTTAAAAATTCAACAACAACAACAACTACAGCAACAAACGAAGAAGAAGCAGAAAACACGTTTTGTGCACACACAAATAGACAAAATCGAGCCACAACTCGACAGCCAATGTGGGCGTGTGTTGTACATGCATATATACATATATCGATATATGTAGAAACGTGTAAATGTGTTGTCGTATTGCCTTTAAGGCCGTTATCGTGTGCCGCCTGCAGTCGCAGTCGCCGTTGCCCTCAGTCCTCAGTCAGTCAGTCAATGCGACAAGTTTAGTGGGCTTTAAAATTTAAAAGGGACAACGAGTTCAGTAACACCCACGAGTTTGTTCGCTGACAAGCAAATAGTCGAAAGCATTTAAGATGCTTCAATGCGATTCTTAATGTAGATTCACTTAAAGATATTGTATCTTTGAGATACTCAAATGAAAAAACGATCTTTTCGACTTGAAAGTATTCAATATTGTTGATGTTTATTAAAAGCGAAATAGATATTGTATGTTAACGACACTTATAAATATAAAAATCATAAGATATTGTATCTTAAAGATACTTATAAATATAAAAATCATTTGCAAGTTGCACGAATTGAATTTCTGATGAAATGCTTATTTGGTTAGTTAACATATCAAATTCGCAGAAAGCAACTGTAAAAAGAAACCTCTTTTTAACGCGTATCTTCAAGATACGTTGTATGGAATCTACGAAATATAGCAAAATATTTGTTTGAAACATAATTTCTGTAGAAATTTATTACGTTTGTTGTTATCTAAAGAGACTTGAGGAATTATGTAATCAAAACATAGTTTTCTGACAAAATCAACAACAATCACTGATCACCTTCAGAGCGTATTGTAAATGGATTCTTTTCACCTGAACTCAGTATTTATTAATACTTCCAATTTTGATATGCCAGTTGAATTATCTTTTGTGTTTATTGTTATCTATTTATGCTCATCACTTAAAGTTGATTTATAGTGTGTCTATTCTTAGTAAGTTTTGGCTAATGAAACTGGTTGGTAACTACTGTTCAGGGTCAACATGATGGAGACAACCTTACGATGACCTCATAGCGCAACTTCAAAAAAGACTTGACTGAAATACAATTTAGTTAATTACACTCTGTACAAAATGAATAAGCGACGAGCAGCTGAAATATAAATAACTTGAAAAATGCATAAAATGTTTAAATAATAATACATTTTTAACGAAAAAATAAATTGATAGTAGACGAGCAACCTTCCAGTTGAAACTAATCTAATATAGCCTGCAACTTATATAGGCTAGAACAAGTATTTGTTTGTGTGTTTGTGTTGGTTGATGTATTTGTATTTGTATTACGCTTTTTTTCTTTGTTGTCATTTCCTTATTTAACGTGACACTTGTTAAAATTGCATTGAAATTGAGAAGACACCACTGCTGATTGCGCTCTAACTGTCTCACTCTTATGCACTTTGCCTCTCTCTTTTTGGCGCTCGCTGCTCGCGTAAGTGAAAATGAACACCTGCGCATTGTTGTTGCTGTCGTTGTTGTTGTTGTGTGGCGTACGTGCCTGAGCACTTTACTCACTCGACTGCAGCCCCATTGCAGCTATTACGTCGTTCGTCTATGCTCTCTCATATACACACACATACACTCGCTCACACATACTTAGACGCTCACTCAGTCTAATAGACACGCACTGGCGAACACCTGTCAAACGCATACAGAGACAGCAACAAAACCCGCTCTAATGCCTTGCATGTTGTGTTGTTGGCAGAGAAGAAAGAGTAGGAGGAAGCAGCAGCAGCAGCTGCTAGTGTTCCATTTCCATATTGTTTCGCTTGCATATATAGTAGTAGAGAAGCTTCTTCTAATGTTGCTGCGTCACGTTCTTCTTATAAAAATGTTTTAAATTCTAATTGGAATATGTGTGTGTGTGTGTGTCGCTGGCAGTGTTGCCAACTGTTTACAATTATGGGTCTGGCATGGTCTGTGCGTCGTTGCCATATTTCACGGGCTTACTCACGCAGTTTGTAGCTTCGGCTTCAGCTTCAATTAAAACAGGTTTCAAGAGAGTGTTGTGAAAGAGCGAGCGAGAGCAAGCAAAGCGCGATCATGATCCATGATTGTCATGATATCTGTTGTTGTTGTCTGTGTTGTGCCTTTCATTGTATTTCACTTGTTGTGCCTCCTGGCTGGCATTCTTTTTGTTTAAATATGTTCACTGACCTTTGCCGAATTTCCAGTTTTTTGGTTTTTTTGTGCTTCTCTTTTTCTCGAAATCGCACGTTACAATATGTTCAAATATTTATTGGCATATTTCTTCATCTGTTGTTGCCATATTTGTTTTCACTACGCGCACAGCTGCGACGCGTCGTAACGTAGGAGACAACGGGCGGAGCGGGAGGAGAGGTTCGCTGGGGAGGCCCAGTAGGCAATACTCACGCAAATGACCTTCAACTTGATTTTTAATTAAGTTCAGTTCAATGAACTGAAACTGTCAACGACTCGTCGCCGTCGTTGACTTTTTTTTTTTGTTTTTTTGGTTTTCGTGTTTCCATTTTTAATGTTTCCTTTTGTTTAACGCATACGAGCGCGCGAGTTGTTGTTTTATGTGTTTTGTGTGTATCTTATTTTATATTTACCGTAAAAGAAACGCGTAAATTTCAAGTTCTTTGTGTGTGTGTCTTTTTATTTTTAGCTTAATATCAAAAGTGCGCAAATAATATTTGTTTTATGCTGACGCGACGTGAATTTTGCTACATTTTTGACTGTAGGTGCAATATGCGATGTTGCCAAATTTAATTTAAGTATTCATTCAGCTGATTCATCGCTCTGCGTAAATCTTGTTTATAACATAATTGCAAGCTGAGTTGCCAAACTTTTCTGCTTAACTGATTCGTCCGCTGCATAAATCTCTTTTAATTACAAGCCATTTCGGTGTTAGTTGCCTGCTTTTGTTAGTTTGATTTATTTGCCGCGTTGCCACACTTCACTGGAGCATTTTCTTGCAACTTTGCTTAATATTGATTCTTTTCGTGTGGGAGTTAAGCATTTTCTTATGCTTTTGCCACATTGCCAAGGGCAGTGTTGTCGCATTTCACTTTAATGGGCATTCCATGGTGTTTTGCTTAGCCTCAACTTAAGAACTTTCTTTATCTTGTTTGAGCTAATTCTTGTCTTCCTTTTATCATAACTCATCTTGGCTTTACAGCTTCCAACTATGTGCTAGCCATAATTTATGCAATTTAATCGCTTTTCTCCGCATATTCCTTGCTGTTTTTCCACTGGCTGCTTCTCCGACTACTCGTACTTCATATACATAGTTCTCTCACCACGTTTCACATAAATTTTTGTGTTGTTGCTTTTTATTTTTGGCTTCTTGCAACAAATTTTTTTCAATTTACATTTTTTACCATATTTCATCCGCACCTTCGACGCCCCTTTTTTGTGCTACCCGGCAACAAGAAGGACGAAGGACCATTTTTGTTGCCCGTTTCAAGTGCGCCTCGCCAAGCCAACACCCAAAAGTCGCTCCACTCGCAATCCACCCACTGGCAGACAGATTTTATTACCAGCTACCATTGCTACTTACCCGGAAATGCTTGTCGCACCCTTTCCACACAATAAACAAATAAACGCACACACATACACACATAAACACAACCCTCCTCCAGTAGCTCAACAGCTTTCTCCCTTGGTTGCTCACTCTGAAGGATTTCTGCTCGTGTTTTGTTATTATTATTCAGGTTTTTAGACCGTCTGGCAACCCCTGAGTGGCAGGTTTATCTACATTGTTGCACGTCAACTCAACGCAACTCACCCACACCGCCGCTTATTGTAGTTTTTCCCATATAAATTGCCACAAGCAAAACTAACGTGACAATAGTTTGGGCAACCCCCGAAAAAAACAAAGTGGAATCCGTTGCCAGGAAGGATGTTTCAATTTCTATTTTGTTTTACACTTCTCTTCCTGTTTTTATCGGTCGTTTGCGAGTGTATTTGTGTGTGCAAATGACATAAACCTCCCTAAGTTCCCATTCTCTGTTCGCTCGGACTTTTTGCTTAGAAAACAGTGAGGTCTGTGAAAATTGGCATCGTCGCTTTTATTCTTGGTTCTGAGCTTTGCTTTTGTTATCGTTCGTTGGCTACTGGTCTTTTGATTTCTCGCTGCTGAATTTTTCTAGCTGCTCTATAATTCAGCAGGCCCTTTTATTTATTTAATCCCCTTTTGTAGCTCCCAAGTTTCCAAATTGTTGCTGCAGAAAACGAAAAAGATAGGAAGAGAACGAGCTTTGTTTACTTTTCATTGAAATGGAGTTGTTATTGGTTCTTTGGTTGGAGTTGATTGAGTTCTTGTGCGGGTTGATTACGTGACCATTCTCACGTACCCAATTCTATTTCCCATTAAGTTCTCAATAAGTTTACCAGGAACTTTTTCAGCCACAACTAATTAAATTTATTTCGCTGAATTACTTTGGCAAAAGGAAATTTAATATACTAGTAAAAGTATTTTTGAACTGAAAGCTGTGCTAATGGCTAATTTGAGTACAATACTTTTAAATTTAGTACATATTCATTCTCACAAATAAAAATATCACAAGAAATAATCTGATTTCATACAGAACTGGTCAGCAAGTTATTCGCTCATAAATTTAATTTCAAACAATACCTTACTTAACACTTCTAACTGCCAAGGGCCTCGACATTAGTTATGCATTTCGTTCTACGTATTTTTGAGTATTTAAGCCCGCGAGCGTTGCATTTTAATTACTGACCCATTTCCAACGTATTCTTACACATTCATTCATTACATTGCCCGGCGGCGCTGTTGCCGCACTTCTCAGGGCGAACATTTTAAGCGCCAAATGGCTTTAAAGAGTTTACCGTACTTTCATTATATACAGGTCTGTGACTGTGTGTGTGTGTGTATGTGCAGAGGAAAGTAAATATGCTTTATGTACATGCAATTATGTAAATTTACATAAACATAACCTACTAACTAAGCACGCTATTGAAACAAATGCAGCCCCGGTTTAACAGTACATGAGCTCCCCGCTTGCTAATGCCGGCATCTCTCTCACTCGTTAGTGTTTGGTGTCTAGTTGGCAGGCTATCTCGCTTGCACACACCACAAATAGTTGACCTCATTTTTTAGGATTGTGCACAATTTTACTGCAACTTTTTTCTCTCTCTTTTTTTTATTCTCGCATTCACTGAGGCGCCGCCTGGCGGGCGTTTTTGTTATTTCGCTACTGCTATAGCAGTGTGGCCCCACCTTGCACCTTCGCCCTGTCTCCCGTGCTCTCTCTCTCTCTCATCTATTGAGCTGCGCTCATTTTGTATGCATGCATTTGGCAACTCTGTCGCTGTTTTTGCTGACGTTGCTGTGCAGAAGAGGAAGAGACGTTGTCCTACATTTGGGGGGCTTTGTTTTGTTTTTGAGCCTTTTGCGAAATGCAGGCGGCAGGTGGCGCATTTGCTTTTTAAAAGCGTCATTCAGGGAATGCACTTTCCACTGCTTACTCTGCTCTTCTTCTACTGCCGCTGATAGTTGTTGTAGTTGGTGTTGTTGTTGCCACATTTCATTCACAATAACAAACAGAAGATTTTTTCCATTTGTCCGTTGCATGTTGCTTTTCATATTTTTCTGCCACGTCGTCCTTGTGCTAAAAACAACAACAATGACGAGTAGGCAGAAAGAGGTTGAATACCCACTGCTGCAAAAATCGATAAAGCAATTAATGCAAAAAGTGGCTGGCTGGCAAACCAACCAATCCACCCTCTACCTCCCTCCCCACCCAACACACATACAGCGAGAGCCACAGCAACCCTGCGTACAAAAATAAACAGCCACCCCCACCACCTCTCACAATCCCGATCCCAAAACCCAACCCAATCCCCTCAGAAGCGTGCGCGCTTTATACAGTTTTATTTTATTTTTTTTCCTTCTTTCTTCTTTGTTGTTGTTTTTTTTTTGGTTCTGCTGTCGTTCTCTTCCTCTATTGCTTTTATTTCTGTCTTGCACAGTGTGTTTATTACTTTTTCTTCTTCTTCGTGGGCTGCTCTTCTTGTTGTTTTTGTTGCTGCAACCCTCGTCAGTGGCGGCGTTGCCATGCGGGCTATATTTTCGTTGGGTGGGAAACAGCGCCCGCAAGCGAGACAGCAAGAGAGAGAGAGAGAGAGCGAGTGCGAATAGAGTGACTTTAATGAACATTAGTGGCGTGTATGTGTGTGTGTGCGCGATGACTTTAATACATTTTAATTCAGCTTTTACTTGACTGCCAGACCCTTGTGAGAGGCAGCCGAGGTGATGGAGGTCTTGAATTTTCATGGGGGGAAAATAGAAAGATGAAATTACTGTCTTATTGCTGATATCAACTAACGGTATCTGCTGAGTGCTGTGCTATTCAGCTTTATGAATGTCTTTTGAGCAGAAGAAACATGAATTGAATTTGTAAATGCGTTTAAGGATATTTAATATACCATACACATAGTATAGTATTTTTTAAACTTGTTAGTATCTTCTATTATTCCTTTCCGTACAAGATTTAAGCGAAAATGTCTACACTAAAATCCCTATAGGAAATATTAATCAATTTTAGCTAGCTCAAGAATTTCATGCAATTTCGCTAAACTAATCCCTTTGCCTGTTTTTCTTTGTCGGTTTTTTTTGGACTGGGGATTTACGGTTAGCTTTTGGCTTTAGTTGCTGTCTACCAACAATATTGATTAACTTTTTGCCGCGTTTTAACAACAAAATCCATGCCCCCATATTCCTTCAAGCTGTCAGAGCTGTTCAAACTCAAAGTAGATATAAAACCCAGAGGCGCCTCTTGTTGCTATTGTTGTTGCTGTTGTTGTTGTCGTTTCTCCAGCTATTACTGCAAATGACAAGTAAAACTTGCCATACCCTGACATAAAACCTAATATGAAAAAAACTTTTTTTTTGGCCATATGAGAGTGTGATGCGTTTGTGTGTGTGTGTGTGTGTGTGTGTGTGTGTGTGTGTGTGTAGGGCGGTTTCTTAAGGCCGCAACGCCATAAACAATATTGGCCGAGCCATTTTTTGGCAATATGCCCAAAGTAATGGCCAACATGAAACTATGCAACTATGTGAGTAACGGACGTGTACAGTTAACATTTATGTGACGCAGCTCAACATTATTTTAAAGTTGGAAAAGATGATTGAAAAGTTTATAAAAGATGTGAAATTTTATGTTATAAGTGGAATACATTAAAATTTATATTAAAGTACATTAAAGATAAAAGTATATTTTACATATCAATTTTAAAATTACCTTAAAGTTAAATGTTGAACCTTTAGACAACTTTTCGTAAGTAAATTTAAGGCAGTTTATTTCAAGCGTCGTTCTAATTATCGAGTGCTCACTGTATCGCTATGCTGAGGTTCTTGGTGTGTATTCATGCAGGTACTTTCATACAAGCATGTATAAGTATGTTTGTATTTTATGCCAGTCTGTCAGACTTGGCCCAACCCCAAGTCAGCCCAGTCCTACACACACACACACACACACACATACAGAGAACGTCGTCAACTTTTTATGCCTTCTGCCTGTGCAAGTTTCAACAACTTTTTGCATATTTCAGGCCCAGAAAAAACCACCCAACGAACTCAGTTCCTCAACCCAGCGAGCCACCCACATTACTGTATACATATTTTATAAGTTTTGGGCCCAGCCTCGGATCTATTACAGAGCCCCGCTTCTCTTTGGCTTTAGTTTAGTTATTTCTCATCATCATCATCATCATCAACAGCAGCAGCAGCAGCGTCGCCAGCATTGTCATAATCATCATTCGCAGCCTCAACATTTTACCATTCTGCTTTGACTTTGCTTTTGCCATCATCGTCTTTGTTCGCATTCTCTACATTTTTCCCACGTTCGCATCATGATGGGTTGAGAGCGAGAGAGAAAGAGAGAGAGTGGGATTTTAGATGGGGTTGGGGAACCGCCTCGGGTCGGGGGGGTTTATTGGAGATGTGAGTGAAACTCACCCCCAAAGTAAATAACAGCAATGAAACGAGCAAAATGTGACTTTCCTTGAGAAATGTAAACCTAACGTGAGGGATGTGCCCGTTAATGTTTCATTCCGTGCGTTTCCCAGGTGTTTTGAATCCTCTGACATTCGCTTTAATGTCGTTCTCTCCCATTCGCATTCACATTCACATTGCGAGCTCAGTTCTTTAAACAATATTTTAAGCTCTCAAAAGTTTTCATGTATTCCGCACAGTTTTCATTTCAAACGTTTTTCCTTCCTCCCCCAAATCGAGCTTCTTCTTCTTAGAGCTTTTGCTAACCTATTTTTAAGCACGCAACTTTTATGCTATTTGAATTTTGTGGTGTTTTCCGTTGTTGTTGTTGTTTTGCTTGAAGCACTTTAATTTGCACAGCTGAATTTAAGTGCTTTTTAATGGTGAAATGCATAGATTGTGAATGAATTCGGTCAGCAAATAGAAATTTAAGAAAACTTTTTAAGTTCTCTGGAATTTGTGAGCTGCATAGCATTCATTTATTAGATTTCTATGAGCCATTAGTATTCATAAAAGTAGATTTTAGGAAGTGTATGAAATATATACTCATTTTTTTCATCATTAAAATGTTTTATTAATAGTTTCGTAGCTGTCAACTGCACGATTTCATATCGAATTTAAAATTTCATTCATTTTCAAGTGTGAATTCAAGTAGTCTTCACTTATCTTGCCGTTTTAATATAATTTCAGGGCTATCAGTTCGAAAAGCATTAACTAAAGTGTTTTATATTTGTTGAGCTCGTCCCTAAATTCAATTTAATCGTCCAATGCAAATAATCAAGAACTAAACACATAATTTAATATATGTATCTTCTGCTGGGATACCTACATATACTTCAACTAAATTACTATGCAGCACTCAATGTTGGGCCAAGTTCCTCTGTCACTTCTTGCACATGTTGGCATTAAATTTTCATGTCAAAAAAACGTAGCTTGTTTTTTATTTTTGTTTTGCGGTATCTCTTTGCTTCCCACGTGCTTTGTTTTCCCCTTCGCATACCTTCAAAGCTTACCTGTTGCAGTGCGGTCAGTTGATGACTGCCCCGTTGCACTTTGCCAGTCAATGCAACAGCATGCGGCAGCTGTTTTGGGGCAGACCGCAGACAAAAACAAAAAACAAAAAACCAAAATGCAAAAAGCATCCGCAACAACTGGAGGAATCATCCTTCAAGTTCGTGCCGGACAACAAGGAATTATAAGTGTGTGTACATATCCCGGTTAATGTGCATACACAAAAAAACCTTGTCCAGGGGTGCTCCAATAAAAGCAGCTGATGCGGCCAAAAATGATCGACTTGAACATCAGCTGTAATGTTAAACTTGCAAAAATATTTTCAGTCTAAACTTAGCGAGAATCGAAAAACTTATTTTGTTGACTTAATCATGAAAACATAGTTCATAGTTTCTTTTCCAAAAATATGTTGTTATTTAAAAATAAAACAAGTACATTTCTTTTTTCTCGTTTATCCTTGATTTTCATAGAATATAATCGACTTAAACATTAGCTAAAGGGTTAAAGTTGAAAATATATTCAGTTCCAAACGAAAAACTTAGTTTGTTGACATAATCATGAAAACATTGTTCATAGTTTCTTTTCCAAAAATATGTTGTTATTCGAAAATAAAAGAAGTACATTTCTTTTTTCTCTTTTATCCTTGATTATCATAGAATATAATATAAATGAACATTTTCTATTTTAATTATATTGATATTCTTTATAATTATTCCTCTTTTAGTTATATTAGTCTTCTCTATAACATTTCCTATTTTATTTTATGCCAAAGACTAATTATAATAATATTCTTTATAATATTTTCTGTTTTAAAATTTTTTTTCTTTAAAAAACTTCTTTTTTGATTTTATAATAATATTATTTATAATTAAAATAATAATTCTTTTACCTAACTGGTTTAGACATTTTTAAATTCTTTCATAATGCTTTCAACTTCAGTTCACTGCAAGTTATTTCCAAAAATCTGCTCTGCATCTTCTTCAAACTTGTTTTCACCTACCCCTATCATCGATTCCTTTGCGTTTTATACAGGGTATTCAGGAAGCTGCTTCCCTCTTTTGGCACGTACCAAAATATCCGTTGCCACTGTGCAACTTGTCTGTCTCTCTCTCTTCCCCTGTCTCTCTCTCTCTTTCTCAGACTCTCCTTTAAAGTCGCCCCTTGTGAACTGTGCGCAGGTGTTTGACTTGCTGCAGGCTGTTCGAACGTTTTCAATAAAAATGCAATTTCCACTTGCGGTTTGCTGTCACATGTTCAATTCTGCCTTGCTATTATTGTCCGTTTGTCAATGCACATAAGTATATGCATAAATATGTGCGTTTGATTGTGTGCATGTGCATGTGTGTGTGTGTGTGTGTGTGTGTGCCTGTTACCGTAACTAGGTCAAACACTTTATCTTATCAGCGTTTGTGGCGTTTGTTGTGTTGTGTGTGATTATGATTAGGTCAGCCGCCAGCATTTGATGGCCTTAAAATTCCAACAGGTGGCGCTTTCGATAACGTCATATCCCATTACGTAGCGCACACTTTATGGGGAAGACTCGGCTGTCGTAAACAATTTAAGCGCTCAACGTTGACAAGCCTCTTAATTAAAACTAAAAGCAGCTATTATCGAATTACTTGCTTTTAAGAAAATTTTCTCATTTCGAAAGGGAGAAATTTCCCGAAGTTTTGAGCTTAAACTTCCAGATTGTTTAAAGATTAAAAAAGAAATTAAAATAGTAAAGAAAATACATTTTTCAACTAATTAAATTTAATAAATAATATATAAATTTATTTAAATCATTACAAATTTCTATAAATACAACTCTTATCAGTGAAAGGAAATAGATCAGTGTCTTTTTTATGTACTATGTATTCATTTTTTCAAATTGCGTTCTATGTTAAAAGAACACGTACATAAGCGTACTCGTATACCGTGTGTATGTATTATTATTGATTATCAATATTGAGCGCATGACCTCAATCTGAACCCGGAGCGCAACAACAGCTCAATGCAGTGCATTGCAACGCAGACAATGACAAAGAGACGGGGTGATTTCAATGCGTTTTGAAACGCATCGACTATATATATACATATATGTATTCGTTCGCATACCGATGTAAATATTTATACAACTGCAACTACAACAACTGTAAATTGCGCAACATGTTACCAGCTGCTCTTTTTAATTATTGTGTTAACTGCATAATTATAGTATTCGCAGTGCAACTGAGTAGGATGGGTAACAGTTGCAGAGCTATTGCTGTGCTGCTCAAACTGTGTAACATGTAAAACTGTTGGGTTTGGCATTCAATTAACAGACGCCTGCTAAATGTTTACAGTGTCAAATGGGAAATGATTAACTGATTATTACTGGCTACACAAATACGCATTGTTTGACCCAAAAAAAAAAAAAAAAATTGCGCCACAAGCTGTGTGTAAAATTCAAAACAGAACAACAAATTAGAACCGACAAGAAACAAAACAGCAATAAAAGTCATAGAAATTAACGTGAAATCAAAGCGTAAACTAATTTAACCTTCAGTCATGCAATCACAGCAAACACGTGACCATGAATAATTCGAAAATTTGTTTTTATTATTGCTACAGCTGTTGTTGTAGTTGTGTGTGTGTGTGTGTATGTGTGTGTTTTATTGTTAGAACATATTTTTAGCACACGACACGAGTAAATTATGAAATTGACAGCAAACGTTTAAGTAACATAAATCGCAGTCATATTTATAGACTTGACAATACCTTGTAATAAGCTCGCTGGTTTTATGAATTCAAATATTTGCATTACATAATGCTGTAAACCAATTAACTGTTAACAGAGTGCGCTCTGTATTTTCTATCGATCATGCTATGTTACTTAACAGAAATGTTAATCAAGGCAAGCAACCGACAGCCGCTGTTGTGTCTTATTTTAATTGTGTCTCGTCGCCGACCTTGACCCACACAGTGAGTGAGCATAGCAAATGGCGAAGAAGAATAACGGGACAGAGGCAAAACAATCGGAATACACAATAATAAATAAGGTCTAATAATAATAAAGCATAATAATAAAAGTGGACGTTTGCTTATAAAATTAGAAAAGCGCGCAAAAATAAATGGCGAACCCGCAAAAAGGCAAAACAAAGAAAAATCTTTGCACATTATTGGTGTGATTTTTATGTGCGGTTGATACCCGGCAACTGTAATAAAATAGGGGTATTATTATTGTGGGATGCAAATGTATAAAAAGTATAAATTTATTTATCAAGCAGTAATCAGCAAATCTAAAGTCCAGGTGATTAGCATTTTATATACTTGTGTTATATAAAAATGGGAAGCGGGTGTTCTACAGTCGCGTCCACTCTTTAATAGTTTTCTAGTTGCTGTAGTTTTAGTGCCGATATCAACAACAATAACAAAAGAGAGAGACCAGAGCACAATACACACAGACTGCGTGGCAGGCGCAAGTCGTAAAACAAAATCAACAACAACAACCAAACAAGCGAAAATATATTGCAAATAACTAAAAGAAATAAAAGTTGGGCGTGGGCGTTGTTGTTTTTGTTGCTGTTGCTGTTTTCGTCGCGTGTGTGACGACAACGACATGTGGTGTTGGTTGTGAGAGAGAAGGAGAAGGCAGATGAAGTGAAACGGAACGAACGGGAATAGTGTGAGCTTTTTAAGTTGATTAAAAGCGCGTTCAGTTTTGCGCTGCGCTCTGTAATTGTGTCAACTGTTGTTGTGTGTGTGTACGTGCAAATGTGTGTGCGAGTGTGAATGTGTGTGTGTGAATGAGTGGGCTTGCTTTGGAAATGTGTGTCACGCCTCCACAGGCATGCAAAACAATTGAAAATGTTTTTAAGAATTAGATACCAAGAACTCGCCTAGTCGATACCCTAAATAAAAGTGTAATTCACGTTTTAATAAATTCTAAAGTAGAAATGGGGGAAAAATGACTCAGTGTATTTCCAAACAGCTTTTTTTCTATTCTATTTCATAAGTGTTAAATGCTATAATTAACAAAACCGCTGGAAAATCACGGAAATTGTTGTTTGCTGGAAATGATTTAATTTGTTTTTCTTATAGAAACTATTACAAAATAATTGCCGTTGGAATTGTATAATAGTCAGATCCGCATCCGTTGTAGTTAAAATTACAGTTCTAAATAATTAATTGGCGAATGAATTATGGCTAAAATGGTGCCTGGTATTTTAACAGTATATTTTACATAGAATATAGATTATTGAAAGTATATTTCCATAGATTATACCAAGATTTGTTTTTAATATACCACATGGCTAAAATGGTGCTAGTATCTTAACAGTATATTTGACTTATAATATATCAAGATTCGCCCATTGATTTGCATATAATTAAAATGGTTATTATATCTAACAGTATATTTTACATGGAATATACCAAGATATCCTTTCAATATACCATATGGCTAAAATTATGCTCATATACTAATTCAATAGTATATTTTATATGGAATATACTAAAATTTGCTTTAAATATACCACATGGCTAAAATGATGCCAATATACCAATTTAACAGTATATTTTACATAGAATTTGTTCTCAATATACCACAAGGCAAAAATGATGCCAGTATATTTTACATAAAATATATACCAAGACTCGCCTACCAAGATTTGCTTTAAATATACCACATGGCTAAAGTTATGCTAATATTTAACAGTATATTTCGCATAGAATATACCATAAATTTGCTTTCAATATACCGTTTAAGCAATATTTTTAAGCTGCTGGGTATAAATGGCACAAAAAACACAAAACTAATGTTTATAATGGTTGTATTTGCTATGAGTTTCTCTCTGTGTGTGTGTGTGTGTGTGTGTGTGTGTGTGAGAATGTGTGTCTAATTAGCAATGTGTTTGCCAGCGTTTTCTGTTTTTCAATGATGCGATAAATAAGCCAAGCTAAGCGTAAGAAAATAGCAACAACTAGATATATATTTAGAGATGTCAACAGAGTGTAATTAATGCAGAGATAGATACATCTGAGTAAGGTAGGTCTAATTAGAGGAATCAGATTGAAAGCAAAAACATATTTTAAGTGGCATTTACATATTGAAAACTTTATAGAGCATGATTCATTTATAAGGGCTTTCGAGTATGAGGGCAAATTGATAAGCAATTTATGCGGAAATATTTCAAAAAACATTTCGTTGTCAATTTTTGGCTGTGTTCTAAATGGTTCCCCGTTCATGTTCAACGTTGCGTATGTGCAACATGCTTTGCCTCACATCAAAGTACAGGCCAAACAAAAGCTGAGTCGCCATAGCTTGACCTCTCAACCCCCCCCCAACTGAGTGACTGAACTGAACTGGACTCTCTGTCTGTCTGTATATTTTGTATATTAAAGAGGAGGAGAATGCAACCGGCGGCGACTGTCTGGCAGAAAAGCGACAGTCTGTTTGTGAATGACTTTCCGATTTTGATTTAGATGCCGATTGTGAAGGGGAACAAACAGACCATTGAACATACATTACACAGGGTATAGACCTCTATGAATATTGCAAATGAAAACATAAATTAAGCTAATGAAATGGCATCAAATTAAGCTGTGTAAATGGAGTAAGAGTGAGCTAGAAGTGAAGTTAGAACTTAGTAGAATTTGAAGTAGTTTAATAGACTACAAAATACTAAAAATACCAAAAGCGTGAATCGAATTTCTAAGTTTGTTTCATTGTTAATTCGCTCACCTTTGCTATTTATAAACATTGTTGTCAATACACATTTGCATTGCTGATTTTTATTGAGTTCTAAGCGTATTTGCTTAAAATGGCAATAACGTATAAATTATTTGTATAAAGTCAACAAGTTACTCAATATTGATATGAAACGATTTTGTAGTGAGTCAATTTAAAGCTTTCGCTTAATGAGCAAATAACTGTGGTGTACTTTAAATGGGTTTATTGCATTGTTCTATTGATTAACGCAAAATTGTTAAATAGCTAATGTGGCCGACCAGGCGTATGCTTGATTGGTTGCCTGCTGCATGCAATACATACATAGATACATACACAGACACTGACCAGACAGGGAATAGACAACTAAAGGGGGGAGAGAGAGGTTGGTTAACCGCCCGAACAGGATGACGGTAGGCCAAACGAGAGTGTAGAAGTGTATGTATGATAAAGAGAAGAAGGGGGCAGGGCAACAGATGGTGGAGCTATAGCTATAGCTATAGCTATAGCTATAGATGTGGCTGTGTGGTGAGGCAGAGATATATGCGCACAGGATACACACACATACATATATAGTATATATGCAGATACGAGACGGGGCGGATATTCGCATTCGCACACGTGCATGCATAACAAATATCAAACAGGGCCATATATAACGGTACACATATATAGCATATCTATATACATATGTATACGCTCTGTGCAATGTGTGGCAGAGAGTAGTTGCCAGACAGGATTGGGCTGGGGCACACACACAAACACACACACACAACCAGAGTGAGGCAGTTGTTGTTACTGCAGCCCAAAAGGCATTCGACTGGCCATTCAATTTAATGTGGCGCTTGTCTAGCCAAAATATTTCAATGTCCGAGCGAGCAGCGCTTTAAAGCGTAAAGCTTTAATTAAACCCAACACAAAATGTTGTATACTATATATGTATATTGGGTGTATATACGTACTGGAATCCTAGGGGTTGTTATCGATTTTATGCGTCCATTTGTCTGCAATGATTTTGACGTTCTTTTTTTTCGCTTCGTTTCGTTTTGTTGCCTATGCTAATGAAGTCCCATTGTCGCATTGTCGTTCTCTGGGACACGCCCACAAAGGCACAAAGGCAGGCCAAAACACAGCACGAGCATCATTAAAGATATACGCGCTGGGGAATTGAATTACTTTTCACACACACAAAAAGCAAAAAGCGCACAGCTCAGCACAAGATACAACAACAACATAAAGTAAGAACTTGAAGCGTGCCTCGCATTACAAATTAGCATAATAAACATAAATAATGAGGCCTCAACAACAAATGCACAAAAAAAAAACCGAGCTTTATGTGAGGGAAATTTATAACTAAAGCCTGAATCAGTTCTTGAGATTAATGTAAACTTTACGTTCATGCTTCAATTAATAATTGATTTGCTTATTAAGATAATACGTTGCAGGTTGTTTGCTGCATAAATTGGCAAAAAATTTAACAACGGTTTTTTGAATATGAAATGTTTGTAATTTAAAGCTTTGAGACTTTGTGATAACTCACTTTGAAATGTCTTTAATCTTTAATGCCTAGGCAATGCAGGATAATAAACCGCTAAATCTACCACTGCTGCTAGAGATTAAATAAATTTTTGTAATAACTTAGTTTACTTAATAATATTGTTACGAATTCAATCGAAATTTAAATAGTTTAGTGCGTTACTGTTTCTCATTCATCTTTAGAGATTAATTATGTATTTCGACATCGCTCACATTCATATGTTCGCTTGGCACATTGCATTTTTTCGATTGAAGCACGCTCATCATTTATCAGCATTTTCAATATCGAATTCGCAATTTTGTTAATTTTTAATCTTAGTTTATTTTATTTACTTTGTTAATGCATTCCTCAATCAAGCCTTGTTTATTTATGTTCTACCATTTCTCTGTTCTTTCTCTTTCTTCTTGCAGACCCCCCTAAAAAAAAAACAAAACAAAAACAAAATAGAATAATACAATTCATAAAGTAAAACAAAAATAAAGAAATTCTTTAAACACCCGACGTTTTGCAACACTGTTCGACGCGCGCCCAACATGCGTAACGTTATTTGTTGGCAAAGCGCGCGTGCCATGGAACACAGTGAAGTGAAACGTAACTGCTGGAATGCGCAACGATGAAATGAAACAGCAAGAGCAAAAACGACAACAACAACAGCGACATAGTGCAGAGTCTCAGTTGGGCAAAAATGTTGTCGCACATTGAGGAAAATGCATCGTTTTCTTAACATCCAGCAAAATATTAAATTACGCAACTATCATCAGTTACTTTTGTATTTTGTTGCTGTTCCATTGGCTGCCACTGCTGCTGGAGGAAGACAACAACAACAGCAGCGACGACGACGTAGCAGAGACGACGAAGGAGTGAGCAGAGAAGACGGCGAACGACGAGAATTCATTGAGGGCGGGAGAAGCGGCAGCAGCAGCAGAAGCAGCAAAAGCAGTAAAAGAAGCGCAGCAGCAGCAGCAGTAGCAAAAATAACGTAACGATCGTAACGCAACGCAACGTAACGTGACGCACACACACACAAGTAGTCGAAAAAGTTATTAGTTATTTTGCATTATTTTTTTACAATCATCTCTTAGCCCAATACATACACAACATAATTTAACCCAACGCTGCCAGTGTTCCTAAGACAACAACAACAACAACAAAAACCTATCATCGTAATCGTAATTATAACGTAATCGTAGCCCTAACGTAACGTAACGCAAAGCAACGCAACGTAAAGCGCCACCTACACAGCTCCTCTGCCAACGAAAACGAAAACAAGAAGAATTTTCTTTTCCTTTCGATATCATCATTCGATTAACGCATTCATACTTATTCATATGAACGTATTCGAACACTCGCTCATGCTCGCCCCAATATTCAAGAACAACAACTGACACTGCAATTAAACAGAGTTAATAAACACAACAAACAAACAAAACAAACATCAACATCAATTGCGAAGCATAAAACAAACAACTGTCGACAACAAACAGCATCGACGACAGTTGTTTTCAGTGCTTTCGTGTATCAATTTGACACTTTGCCGCTCAACTGTGGCAAGGTCACAAAAATATGGCAACACCGCAAGTCAAAGACTTGGTGTTGCGTTCGCCAGCTGGCTCCTCCGATACGATCACATTTGCGTGGCCATTGCAAGTTGGACACGGCCAGGATAAGCATGACAATGGCATCGACATCATCGATACAATCAAATTCGTATGCGATGAGCTGCCATCGATATCATCCGCATTCGAGGAGATCAACCTCAATCACATTGACACTGCCTGCTATAAGACTATGACAAATCTTGTCGATCGCTTCAATAAAGCTGTCGACAGTATTGTTGCATTGGTGAGTAACAAGTTAAATAATATATACTGATAATTCTGATGATCTAGATTAAAGTAGAACAAGCCAGAAATCTACAAAATAGTTGGAAGGTTTTTCTTTTTAAAAAATTGTTTCTATTCCGTTGTTTCAAATTTGCCTTTATAATGATAACTTCCTCCGAGGCTGAGGAATTGAATAAGACCTCAACGAACTTTGACGATCAATATGTAATTCCTAAACCAAAATATCCGATTATAAACAGAGGACTCACGGTATTCTGCTTTTCTAAGAGTATAAATGTTCCATTCTCAAGATTCCTTAAGAAGCTTTATAAGGAGTTATTCCTTAAAAACAACTTTATTGATGTCGCCGAAGAACCACATAATCAAATACTAGTTAGGCAAAATAGTTTTTCTCTTCTCGTCTAATTCACATCCTTTTTTTCGACCTTCCTAAATTTGTATTTTCCCCCTTTGCAGGAAAAAGGAACTTCACTGCCCGCCGAGCGTTTGAATAAGTTCGCTCACCCTAGCCTTTTAAGACACATACTGCAATTAGTTTACAATGCTGCCGTGCTCGATCCGGATAAGCTCAATCAATACGAGCCCTTCTCGCCCGAGGTCTATGGCGAAACATCGTATGAGTTGGTGCAGCAAATGCTCAAGCATGTCACCGTTAGCAAGGAGGACACGTTCATTGATCTCGGTTCCGGTGTGGGACAGGTGGTACTGCAAATGGCTGGATCGTTCCCCCTCAAGACATGCATTGGCATCGAGAAGGCCGACACTCCGGCACGCTATGCGGAACGCATGGATGTCTTCTTTCGCCAGTACATGGGTTGGTTTGGCAAACGGTACTGCGAGTACAAGCTGATCAAGGGGGATTTTCTGGTCGATGAGCATCGGGAGAAGATCACATCGTCGACGCTGGTGTTTGTCAACAACTTTGCCTTTGGTCCGACGGTCGATCATCAGCTGAAGGAGCGTTTTGCTGATCTGCGAGATGGCGCCCGAGTCGTCTCCTCCAAGTCCTTTTGTCCGCTCAACTTTAGGATAACAGATCGGTAAGTAATACCAAAGTAATAGCTTTCAAATGTGTATCTAATAATGTAATTTCCCTTTTTGTTAACAGCAACCTCAGCGACATTGGCACCATCATGTATGTCAGCGAAATACCGCCCCTTAAGGGTTCAGTTTCGTGGACCTGCAAACCGGTTTCATATTATCTGCATGTGATTGATCGCACCATTTTAGAGCGCTATTTTCAGCGACTGAAAACCAAGGGCGGCAATGATCACGAGCATGTGGGTAAGTAACTGGATCAACTGAGTGAAGCAGAATGGGGTTGGGTGGGGCTGAAAAGCAAAACACACACACACACGATCCACAATCTAAATCGAGACACGCTATCAATCAACCACAATTGCCAATATCAATCATGATCAATCAGCCACAAGATCATTCACTTTCAATCATGCAATCAATTCAGATCAATTTTCCACTTTACTTTTTTTATTTTATCATCAATTAAGTTTAATGCAAATATTGAAAGTGTTCTCTTAAGTCAAAGGCTTTTTAAGGTGTTTGTAGGGTTAGGTATTTTGTTAGTTATACCTATAAGGAAACTTTCCTATAGGAAACAGTATCAAGAGCTTAAGATTTGACTCCTTCTGACTCTTTGCCTGTCAGCTGTTAAGGTGTTTGTGGAGTTAGATGTTTTATCCAACTGAAGTGTAGAAGCTAAGGTAGTATAGTTAAACCCTAAAGAGCAACCTTTCCTATAGAAAACAGTATCAATAGGTGTTGACTCCTTCTGAGTCTTTATCTGTCATTTTAAATTCTTAGACCCCAGGAACTATTGGACTTAGCTATTATAAAATTGAAACTCAGTTTTCTTTCTGCCAACCGCAGACACAATTCGATTAACCACTTTACTAGGCAATCAAATTTTAAAAGAGATTTAGTAAATAAATTAAATTGATGTTCAAAAAATGATCTTATCTACAAACTATAAAGTAGAGGATATAGATAAAGGCACTTTAGATGTATTCAATCTTTTTCTTATAAGGAAATTGCTTCAAGTTGAATACAACTTTACTAATCGAACACTTTTTCCAACATTTTTTTGCAGGCACTGTGCGCACCACGCGCGATCGTGCCAAGCGTGAGGCCAACGTTGGACAGCACAACAACAACAATCACAACAATAATCACAGCCACAACAACAACCATCAGCATCTGCAACGCGAGAGGGAGCGAGAGAAGGAAAGAGAGCTGGTGCAGAGCAACGGACCCGTGCATCATCAGCAGCAACAACAACAACAACAGCAGCAGCAGCATCAACAGCAACAGCAGCAGCAGCAGCAGCAATCACATCATCAGCAGCGACATCAATCGCAATCGCCAGCGAATGTGAGCGGCGTGAGTAGTGTAGCTGCATCAAAGACGCGCCAACAGCTGGCAACAGCTCAGCAGCAACAGCAGCAGCAGCAGCAACAGTTGCAGCAACGCAGCCTCGACATGGACAGCAGCACAGAGAGCGATGGCGACGCGGAAGCAGCCAATGGCAATGGCGGCAACACGACGACAGCAACCAACGCGACCTCGGCATCGAATGGTCCGATGACGCGCAAAGTTTGGTCCGACTGGTGCAGCTCGAAGGGCAAAAGTTCGCAGTCCGACGACGAGGAGAACAACAACAGCAACAGCAACAATAGCAACAGCCACTCGGGTCGCGTGCCCCGCGCTGTCACCACCACGCTGAAGAAGCGCAAGAAGCTGACACGAAAAGCGGCCATTGCCAGCAAATCGGCAGCAGCAGCGCAACGCGAAGCCGAAGAAGCTGCAGCCGTAGCAGCTGTGGCTGCATCTTCGGCATCGGCCAGCAAAGACTCGAGCAGCAAGGAGGATCAGCCGAGATCGGGAGCGGGCGCCAATGCGGCGGGACCCGGACGCAAGGGACGCTTGAAGAAGGGTCAGCGGGGACGCAAGTGCCTGAAGATTGCGGGTCTCGATGTGCTGCACAAGCAGACGGTGCTCAGCACCTCGTTGGATGCGATGACCAAGAAGTTGCCCGCCGCCCCAGGCACTGTGGATCAGCAGCTGACGTCACTGCTCACCGGGGATATGTCGCATCGTGAGTTGGACATTCCCACGGCGCCGCAGGACACGCCGTATGCCCTGCAGATACTGCTCGATGTGTTCCGCTCACAGTACATGACCATGATTGAGAATATGCGTTCGAGTGCGTATCTGCCGCAGGTGCAGAAGCAAATCGCACAGGAGCAGGAGCGCATGGCGCGGCTGAAGAATCGCGCCAATCAGCTGGACAAACAGATCAAGGTGCTGATCGATGACAGCGTGACGTTGCTCAAGGTGCGCATGAATGAGCTGGGCATCAATGTGAATTCGCCCAACGATCTGATTGCGCAGGCCAAGGAGATTGTCGGCAGGCACAAGGATCTGCAGCATGCAGTGAGCAAGATGCGCAGCGAGGTCACCGTCTACGAGAGCGAACAGAAGCTGCTGCTCAGCAAGCAGCTCAAGCATTTGCCCGAATACCAGAAACTCTGCAACGCCGGCGGCAATGGCAAAGTGAAGCTTGAGCTGCCGCAAGAGTTGTCTGAGACTGCAGCCCAGGAGCTGGTGCTGAAGGAGATCGCGAACACGTTGAGTCAGCGCAAGAAGTTGTACGCTCAAGTCTCCACCATCGAGCAGGAGACGACCACGCTGCAAAAGTCCGCCGAGGAACGCAGCACAGCGGCTGCTCTCCTAGCTCAGGGCACCAACATCAGTCTGGCCAGCTCGAGCAGCAACACAGCAGCTCCCATTGCAACCGCAGCGGCAGCAGCCACTGTGACAGCAACGCCTCCACCGCAACAGCAACAGCAGCAAGCAACCAATTGCAACAAGCTCAGTTCAGGCAAATCATCGCGACGCAGTCGTGAACATCGCGCCAGATCGCAAGAGTGGCCCGAAGTGCCGGAGGTGGGCAAGATACAGGAGAGCAATCCCGAGGTGTTGGCCCAGAAGATACTGGAGACGTGTCGCCAAGTCGAGGCGGGCAAATTCCAAGCGTTGCCGCCGGCGCCAACAGCGCCACAAACTCTGAGCAACAACGCTGCTGTGAGCTATGTGAATGGCAAGCCGAAGACGGAGCCAAAGACATCGCCAGCGCTGTACAAGGACAGCACGCTGATGCCAGCACCCAAGCAGCAATCGCAACAGTTGCAGCCACAAGCGGCGCCGCAGCAGCAGCAACCAACAGCATTGCTGCTGCCCAAATGCGAGTTGCCGGGTCTGAGTCGAGGCAAACAGGAATCACCGAAGGTGGCCAACTTTGAGGATCGACTGAAGAGCATCATCACCTCGGCACTGAACGAAGATCAAGAGCAGCGCAGCAAAGCGTTGCCCATCATCGAGCAACCAGCAACACCCACGCTGCAATCGCCCGTCTCAAAGCGCAGCAAACAGCAACAGCAGCAGATGGCTCAGGCAACAACAACCACGCCCAACAATTTGCACAACATCATCACGGTGTCGACACAAGGTCTGATGCATCTGAATGCCAATACAACCATATCGCCAATAACGCCGCCGTTGCCAGGACCGAGAGCAGGCGCCGCAGCTTCAACGGCGCCTCCGCCACCCGCTAATTTGCCCTATGGCAGCGCCTACATTAGCAGCAAACAGCAGCAGCAACAACTGCAGCAGCATCAGCAGCAACAACATCAGCAACAGCTGCAGCAGCAACACCATCAACAGCAGCAGCAACATCATCAGCAACAACTGGCAGGCAAATACAGCCAAACAGCGCTGATCAAGGAGTCGAAGTATGCGCCTGTGGCACAAGGGCGTGGCGCAACAGCCGCACCACCGCCACCGCCGCCTCCGCCACCCTCAGCAGCAGCAGCCACAGCAGCGAGCAGCTCGCACATGGCCACGCTGTATGCGGGCCATGCGGCAGCAACAGCAGCAGCCACGCCCACCGCTGCCGATTTGGGCTTCCATCGCAGACGCGCTTCGGTTAGTGCGAATAGCTACGAGCACTTTATGGTGCAGCAACAGCAGCAGCAGCAACACGCCATGATGTTGGCACACGTGGCGCAGCAGCGTCTACAGCAACAGCAGCAGCAACAACAACAGCAGCAGCAGCAACATGCGCATCATGCGCAGCTGGCACATTTGGCTCATCATCATGCGGCGGCAGAGTTCAAGGCACCCGCTGAGAATCTGCTGCAACGTTCCGGTAGTCGCGAACAACTCGCCGAACAGCAACAGCAACAACATCAGCTGCAGCAACAACATCAGCAGCAACAGCAGCAGCACAGCATGGAGCTGCTGCCACGCGCTAGTTCAGCGAACTCGGACTATGCCGGCTATCGAGTGGAGCGTCTGACAGTGCGACCGCCGAGTCGCCCCAGTTCCAACTCCTCGCAGCCGGACTACACGCAAGTGTCGCCCGCCAAGATGGCGTTGCGTCGCCATCTGTCGCAGGAGAAGCTCAATCAGCCGCCGCAGCCGATGCCCACGCCTCCGCCAATGCCGCTGGCGCCGCCCGTCACGGCGGGCAAGACCATCGGGGATCTGGTGAATGGGGAAATCGAACGCACGCTGGAGATCTCGCATCAGAGCATCATCAATGCGGCGGTCAACATGAGCACTGGGTCCGGCAGTGGTGGCAACGGTGGCGCTCACTTTATGGAACGCGCTTTTCTCGATCGCTCGCACGATCGTCTGCTCATCAATCTGCATGCCACGCGACCCGAACGCGTCCATGTGCGTCCCCTCGCCGAGGAAGGCAACGAGCCGCAGCCCACCAACTACAGCCAGGCCACGTCCAGCACCGCCGGCAACAATCTGGCCACCTTGGCTCATGTCGCCTACAACCAAAAGTCGCCGGCCAGCTCGCGTGCTCCTTCCTCAGCGCGTTCCTCGCGAGAATATCAACCGGTTGCATTGCCACGCGCTGAGATGAAGGGCTGCATTGAGGCCTACTTCCATGAGGAGCAGCAGCAGCAACAACAACAACAACAACAACAGCAGCAGCATCAGAAGTCCAAGAGTTCGGCTAGCGGTGCGAATGCGCTGCGTGCTCCACGCTTAAATGGCGCCAATCCGCCACTGGAAGGTAAGTGGAGGAGAAATAGTAACAGAATACTCGAGGTAGAGGAAGGTAGAAGTATATTAAAGTACATTAAGTGTGGGAAATTGCAATAAATAAGAGTAAAACTTTAATCTCGAAAGAATTGCATCCAATCTAAGCCACAAAATTCACTTATGCTGAAGGAGAAGACTTTCAACCGATATCCATTTTCAATAAAATCAATACAGTGTGGTATATACTACAGATATTCCAGCTGTTGGTATATAATATACTATTACATTCAAAAAATACCATAGAGTACAAAATATACCGTATTTTCAATCAAACTAATCAGAAACCCATCAGCAATCTCTAAGATTTTCAACTGATCGCAACCAAATTCTCAGAATTCATTTGGATTCATGTTATTATTGCATCAAGAATGTCTAATGTATTAAATAGTATTCAAATTATATTAAATTCGAATCGAGTATTAAGCTAAGCTACAAAATTCACATAGGCTGAAGGAAAATACATTTAACCCACATCTATTTTTTATAAAATCAAAACAGTGCGTTATCATCAATCAAAAATATACTGAAAAGTACTACAAATATACCAGCTGTTGGTATTATATACTATTACATTCAAAGCATACCATAGAGAACCAAATATAACATATTGTCAACCAAACCAATTAAAACCCGTCAGCAATCTTTAAAATTTGTACCGGATCGTATATATAATATTTCTATTACTTTCAAAATATATATCGTTTATATATATTATACTTATTACTTTCAAAATATACCATGGAGTATAAAATATATCGTATTCTCAACCAAACAAATTAAAACGCGTCAGCAGTCTCCTAAGATTTTTATCCGATCGCAAACAAAATATACCATGAGGTACAAAATATACCATATTCTCAACCAAATCAATTAAAAGCCGTCAGCAATGTCAAAGCCTTCTATCTGATCGTAACCAAATTCTGAGAATTCTTGTTATTAGTGCAAAGTTATAGTAATTTTTTAATGAGTATCTTACTGATACAATGCTGCTACTATTACAGATTAGAACAACTGAGCCTTAGATAGATACTCATAACAAACTCAATGCGTTTCTCTTACAGGTCTCGCTGCCTCGCTGCAGGATCATGTGCGCGCTCGCAAGTACAAGGAGGAGAACGAGGAACGCCAGCGAAGAGCTGCAGCGGCTGCTTCCTCCATAGACATGGCGCCACATTTTGCGCATCAAGCGCCGCCCGCTCACAGCTACCATCAACAGCAACAGCAGCAACCGCCGCCACCGCATGCTGCAGCTGGCAACATCAATGGCACGCCGCACAAAGTGGAGCGTAAGTTGGCCTTAAACTAGCTTTATTTCAATGTAGATACTTATGCTCAACCCTTTTGCAGTTGGTGTGAAACGCAGTTCGCCGCTGGCGCCGCATCAGCAGCCATCGCGACCCGCGAAGCTGCCGCACTTTGAGCCGCAGCCGCAGCTGCCACATGCGCATCAGCATCTGTATGTGAACAGCAATGGCGGGCAATCGTTGCCGCCGCCAGCTCACGATGCCACCACACCATCGCCGACGCCATCGTCTTCGTCCTCGTCGTGCGGCAGACGCAGCAAGTTGCTCGTGGAGCCGCCACTGCTGATGAGTCCCGAGATCAATTCGCTGATGGGCGACGAGCGACCGTTGCAGCTGTCCACAAGCCACCAATCGCTGCATCATCATGCGGCGCATCATCATCATCAGGCAACGTCGTCGCATCCACATGCCCAACAGCAGCAGCAGCAACAGCAGCAGCAGCCGCAGCACTTGCAACGTGCCTCGCATCAGGGCAGCAGCCACAGCATTACGCCCACCAACATGGTGGGCAGTCAGCGGTCCAATGCCGCAGCGGATGACGGTAAGCCATACGTATGCCCAGATCTAGCACTACAATCATCATCACAAGCACCATCACAAGCACCACCACCAACACACGTTCCACCAGCACATGTAGCATACCATCAACATCAACATCAACAACAACAACAACCAAAACACCAAACACAACACAAATATTCAACTCGACTCGCCACCACACAAATGGTGGCTCAAGATTTGACCACCAAGAACAGGCAATCACAATCGATTGCTGCTGCTTCGTCGGATGAGGACTCTGATCATAATGCTCAAGATAATGATAATGACAGTGACTCATCCTCGAGCTCTTCTGGCTCCAGTTCCAGTTCCAGCTCTGCTTGAAACCCAACACCAACAACCCAACACTTTTATACACACGCACACTTGATTTTTTTTCGATTATACAAATTATATTTTGATTTTTTTTTTAAATTACAATTGTAAATACATTTATTGCACAACCAAAAAATTATCATTACGTATACGTACCGTTGTTTATCTTGTGTGTTGTCCTTAGTTTGCCATGTGTTGTTGTTGTCGTAATTCTATCTGTAGTTTGCACTTTTTGTTTTTTGTATTAATTTTTAGTTTCTTTTTAATTTCCATTTTTATTTTGTCTTTAAACGGTATTAACGGTTTTTCTGTTTTCTATGTTGTTTAACATTCAATTTACAGTGCGCAACTGTTAAGTAACAGCGCATTATATTTAACATACAATTTACAGCCAAGAATAACAGCGGCTGTTAACGCGAAACTTCGTCTATAAAATCAAAATAAACTGTGTAAAAATACAAAACTAAAACCAACTTTTAATATTCAATATTTTTGTGTGAATTCTGAACATTTCTTAAATGTTTCTGAAAGTAAAGTGAAACATTTAGATTTATTTAAATTTGCTTAAAGTTTTAGTTTATTACATTCTTTTAAAAACCAAATATAATTGTGATAAATTCAACGCAACAACGCAGTGTACAAATTCTCATACGATTTCAACAATTAAAAAAAAAAAAACTATAAATAATAAGCAACATTTTTTGCAAGCTCTTATCTACATCATCTTATCAAATTATTCGCGCCATTTGAAAATAACATTCATTACATCAATCTCGACACACACTCAAAGTTTACACCTAATCAAACGCTCTCTGTAAAGTACATACATAAAAATATATACTTTTTTCTCAACATGGATATTAACAATGTTCTCTGGAATGTTTTAATTTGCATTATTAATTTTCCAACAAACAAAAAAACCTACTAAAAATTAAACAAGAAAATATATAAGATCGAACAATGGACAAATTAAGAATAAAATAAACCTAAACAAAAAAGCGACCCCTATCACTTATCCAAAACTCGACATTATATCCCTTCTATTATGCTCTACTCCCATACAGTTACCGATTTGGCAACGCAACGTACTATAACTAATTACGATCCCAGACGTCGACTTCGCACAACGACTTCGACTTTGTCTGGCGCCACGAAACAAACAGCTACCAATTGTAATACTCATAACAATGGATTTGTTGTGGCCGATAGTAGTAGTACCAATAACAACCATTGATTACCTCAACCTCAAAATTCTCAAACACCAAAACCCAAAAAAATGAACTACATAAATTAATAAACAAAAAATTAAAAAAATAACCAAAACCAACAAAAAACAAAAATGAAAAGAAATGCCAAAATGAAAAAGTTGTTGTTGAGAAGCAGAGTACAAAAGAAAACAAAACGAAAAAAGACATGAAAACATAATTTATTTTGCGTTCAATAATTTAATCTAACCGAAATTAAAACAATTTATCTAGTATATTATATATATATCAAATTTAAATCGAGCATGAGGTAAGTTCTGTTGCGCCTAATTGGTTTACTTTTTTCCTTTTTTATACTTTTTCATTTTTATTTGATTTGACTTTTTCAAATTTAACGAACTTTATTATTTCTATTTATGATTTCTTGTAACACCTTCTAAGTTTAATCTTCACCAACACACACGCACACACACATGCACACTTCGCTCATTCATACACACACACCCACACCCACACATGTACACAAAGAATCATTTCGTTTTGAGTGAACTGTACCAAAAGTCTAGGGCTTGCTTACACGAACCCAAACCGTTATCGTAATCGTAATCGTTATCGTCATTTGCCATTCGCCATCGGCACTGTTATCGCGACCATTACCACACAAAGCAAACACACACACACACAAGCACTCACACCATCGCAGCAACAGCATCAGTTGCAATTTTGCTGCTGCCTTAACTATACTCGATTGATTGATTGATTACACACAAATATATATATAATAACTATTTGTTATCTCGAGCAAATGTCTAATCGAATGCTTAATCTATTTTTATGACAGACGATGTCATAGCCGCCGACGATGAATCCCATTGGCAGCATCGCGTTAGCTCCGGCTTTGATCGCCTTGTGGCTTTTGCCAGCACCGAACTGGACAAGACGCGTCGCTCGATAGATGGCGACACTGTGCCGGCCTCGATTAGCTGCAACACCTCACCGGACTCGGGCATTACGCACAGCAGCAGCAACTCGGATGCGGTGCGCACCTTTCTGTCCACCTCGTCGAGCTCATCGCAGCTGGAGCTGCCCATCAACAACACCAGCAGCAGCAGTGGCAGCAGCAGCAACAACAGCAGCGGGGGAGTAGGAGGAGGCAATGGCAATAACAACAACAGTTTGTATGCCAGCCAGGTGCACAATCTGAGCCATCATGCTTCGTATCAGCACAACAGTCATCATCTGCACAACCATCAGCAGCAGCAGCCACAATCGCTGCAGCATCAGCAGCCACAATCGCTGCAGCAACACCATCAACAGCAGCAACAACAACAACATCATCATATGGCGGATCATTTGAGTGACAGCAGCATAAAGTCAACTGCATCCTCATCGCTGCATGCGAGCAGCTCGCTGAAGACCATCTCACCAGTGGATCCCAGCGCCATTGAATCGCCACCGCTGTCCGATGTTGGACTCCCACGCACGCCGAGTCCCAGTGCCACAAGCGTGGCCACGCCTCCTCTGGCATTGGCGCCCGCGCTGGTCAACGACGGACGCATACCGCTGAAGTATCAGCGCAAGTCGAAGAGCGGCAGCGAGAAGCACTACAAGAAGAAGTTCTGTGAACGCAACTGGGAATACGATTGCGATGAGCTCTTGGCCTATTCCAATTCCAGTGCGCCGCCTACGGCAGCCGATGCCGCTGGCAATGGACCGCCAGCAATGGATACGCCCGGCGGAGGCGTGTCCTCGACGCCGCCTGTGGTGTTGAGCAAGTCGAGCAAATCACCGAAAGAAAAGTCATCGCCACATCATAGCGTCAATGCAAATGCGAATGCGAATGCGAATGCGAGCTATCATCATCATCACAAGTCGTCGAAGTTTCGGCCAAAGGGCAAGGATTGGGATTGGTCGCTGGACAGCAGAAGCAATGCTGGCGACTCGGCACCAGGTGGCGCCACCACAACGAGTAATTAATGTAAATTGATTTAGTTAAATTTGCCGAACAGTGAAACGCGTTTGCTTTACAACTAATTTTTTCGAGAAACAATTCGAATCGGGTTGAATTGTATTTTATAATGTCTTAACTAAAGAAATTGTGTTTATTTATACCATATAGTTAACTTATTGGATAGCAGCGACTTTTGCCTTGTTTTTTTTCTCGTACTGTATTGTATTGTATCGTCTGTGTTTGTTTGATTTCAGCAAAGTGTAATTAGCATTAGTTTAGCATATTTTTACTACTGACCTTGTGTATTAGAATTTAAGTCAAAAATCCAACAACAACAACCCCTTTTAATGAACAACAATGTTACTGACTATTATTATTATGATTATTATTTCAAATGAATATTAGCAAGTTTACTATTATGATGATAAAAAAGAAAAACATTAGTACTAAAATGTGTATTTAATTTTGTATTGTTTAATTGATTTGCATTCGTTTTAAGTTGTATGTGTTTGTCACTTCGTCTAAAGTTCTGTTTTTTATTATGATTTTTAAATAAATTTTAAACTAATTGCAAAATACAACTACTGATTTCTTATTTTATTTTTAAGTTTTTAATCAGTTGCCTGTTTAGCTTCAGTTTCTCGTGACTTATTGGGACCAACCAAGCAGCAGACTAAATTGATCCGTTCCTGTTCGTAAAATTGTCAGAGTCGCTTCCAATAAATGAAAAACACAAATTGAAAATTGTAAAAACTAACAGATAACAACAAAAAGTATTCAACAAACTTGGCAATAATACAAACTTATTCATAAAAAAAGTGTAATTAAACATAATTTTGCATAAGTTTGAGGCCTCAAAAAAGTGTAGCATACTTTTAAGCGCGTGCAAGCCAAAAAGTATGCTATGTTTATTCTGACATCGAGGGTCTATAAACAAATACTTATATATTATGTATATGGTACTTATAAAGCTGTGCTTTAACGTAAAAAAAAAAAACCAAAAACAATTACCGAAAATGACGAAAAATGTTACTTTAACCATAATCTAAACAACCGAAGCAGCAGGCAGCAGAAAGAACAACAACAAATAACCTTATTAATTAATGAATTTTCCACCTCAGCGAAATAACAACAATTTTATATATATTATATACATAAAGAATATAGTAGTAGCAGCATATACAACATATATACATAGATATATATACATACATCTACTATATATAAATATGTGTGCCCAGAGCGTTCGAAAAAAAACAGAAATCGCAATTGGAAGGGAGATTTTGTGGCGAAAGAGTTTGGCGGAATTAAGAAGGGGCGTTAAAATGACGAAGAAGTAAATGAAATATCAGGAAACCAATTAAACAGTAAACAAACAAATAAAAATGATTTACAAGCATTTAACAACAAACATAATAATAATGAATAATAAACAAAAATATTTAGCAAACATACATATATAAAAATATACGTAAACCATACTTAACACAAACAAAAAGTAAACATAAATAAATAATATATATATATAGTATATACATACCATATATGAAGCAGCAAGAGTATAAATAAATAATAATTCAATGAAAACACAATAAGACACATAGCAATTTAATTGGATTTTCAAATGTGCTATTAGCGTAGTTTAACAATAATAAATAAAGAAATAAAATGAAAGGCGCATAAATGATTTTTATACGTATACAAATGTATTATACTATATTTAACAATATTATACAGAGTCGAAGGGCTTGAGGAAAATCACAACCACAACAACAACAAGAAATGAAAACAACATTGTATAAACTATAATTAGAATAGCCCCGAAAAAAAATAACAACCACGAATAAGTTGTAGCAAATGGAATATTATTTGGCGCTATTTAAATCTAATGTAAAATGCATATAAAACAAAATAGTTAAATTTACATAATGAATATAATTATAAATATAAATGAAATGAAAAGAAAAAAACAAAATGCAAATGCGAAAAACAAACGCAAAAAAAAAACATAAAAGTATTTAAATGAAATATAAGTAAACGCAACTAATTAATAATGACATTAAACAACAAGCACACGCATATTACAATTAACGGTATTATTATGTATATTTAAAAAATATTTATTGCATATTAATATTATTATTTTAAACTTAAAAGTTTAATAAAAAACACATAAAATTAAAGTTGTGTTTGTCATTGGATTTTTAGCTTCTTGTGAGAATGAGGATGTCCTTGAATATCCTTGATCCTGAAACCTTACAATGTTTGTTTATGTAGCTGTTTTTAATATACATAATAATAATACAGATTAATAAATTTATACAAAAGTTCTAAGTAATTTTCGCTAAAGGACATTCTTTACATAGCTCTTATTCTTCTATATCCTTTCAAATTAAAAAATGATTTATATTTTCATACTCAGAGGAAACATTTCCATAGATTGGCATTCAAAAATTTCCAAAATTAGACAAAAAATTTAATCGAAATTTTTACAAGGGGAGGCATAGAAAATTTCTTTAAAATTCCAAAAATCGACTGTAACTCCGCCATTTTAAGGACTAGAGTAATGTCCTTTGGCATGCAGATAGTACTTGTCCTCAAACTTGCAAATATGAAATCATAAGGACGAAAATCCTTACAGGAGCGGAGATAAAAGGACTTTTTTCTATGAAGAAAATGAGCTATAACTCAGCAGTATCCTTGCGTATCCTGTCCGGTCATATGTCAAACAACTTCTTATGACCAGAACTATCAACTGGCCAAAGGACATTCAAATCGTCCTTGTAGTTTTCGAGTTATCCAGGATATTGTGATTTTCGGCCATTTTTTCAAGCTCTCAGTCTGAAAAATTACAAGTTGATGATCCTTAGATGACCCCATAGTTTTTTTATGTCAATCGATAGACTTTAACCATGTGAATATATCAAAACAAGTCCTGTCAAAATCTGCAAGGATATGCGCGAGCTATAAGCATTTGAAAATTCGTCCTTGAATTACAAAATTGTGTTTAACTCAGCCGTTTGAAGGACTAGAGCAATGTCCTTTGGCATGCAGATAGTGTTTTGTCCGAAGGAATAGAAAAAACAATTCAAAGGACGAAAGTCCTTAAAGGAGCCGAAATAGGCATGCGCTCTTTTGATAAAGAAAATAGTTCTTATTCGGTTATATCCTTGAGTATCCTGTCAAAACAAAACTATAACAACAAAATAAATAAAGAGTATTTCATAGTCGAGAAACCCAAAGTTTGGTTCTGTTTATTAATTGAAAACACATGAGCTGCGTCTTTTTTATAGGTTTTTTATTGACTTTAATTGTTTTCTGTATTTCATTCAAATATCTTATAAAAAGTACAGTTTGGTTCGTTTATCTTTATCATTACTCATGTAAGTATGTAACTATTGTGTGTATATTGTTTTCCATTTGTTTATCAAAGTGTTCCCGGTGAAAATATCGTATGTACTCGTACTCCTAGAAGGGTGGAGGGGGTAAGTCTATGCTATCAATCTATTTGTTTTTGTTTTGTTAAAGCGGTAACAGCTGGATTTGGGGACGTGCATATCGACTTACTATAGTTACAGATACACATAATCCTAGATACAGATACATATGGATAATATTTAGTTGACTGTTGTGGATTTAACTATTGTAGTTTGATGGTTATGCTTGAGTTCTGACTACTTAATATGTTTGAATCTGAGGTCGATACTCATAACAAATTCAATTGTTTCCCTAGTTGTAGCTTTGTGTGTTATTGTAAATGAGTGTATAATTTGTATATAATTAGTTATATAGCTAACTCATCATCGTCATCATCATCATCGTATTTAATGCCTTTGTATGTGTGTATAATTTTATGGTATATGGTATATGTATATAATTGTTTTACAATAAAGCCTGAGGCACGTTTACGATTTATGTTTTTTGTTTTCATGTGTTTTACAATTGTTTTTTGTTTTGTGTATCTTTATGTTTTGTTCTGTGTTTGAATTTTACTTTGTTTTACAAACAAATTAACAATTAAATTTGTATCTCGGTCTGGGTTCAATTCGTGATTTACTTAAATGAAATGCTGAAGTCGTAGAAACCTATATCATACTTGAATATAAAGTGAAGAGGGTTGATTGTGGGGACATTGTTGATAGGCATATCAATATAAAAGTAAAAGTAAGAGTTATCGAATAATAGAACGGTGAATTATTGTAGTACATTAATAATTAAACCTAGAGAACTAGACACAATAAAAGAGCGGCTGATAGCTCTTATCGTGCGTTTCCATTATCATTAAACAAAACACTTTCAATAACAAACAAACACTTAATTCTAATTAAAGACCGACCATCAAGACTATGGCTTAGTGATAGACATTTTGGGTAGAAAAATATAACAATTGAATAGAAAGAGGAAAGTTAGGAGAAATACATTACGATAGATAGATAGTATAGATAGATTAGTTAATAAAATCGAAAGATACGTGTTGACAATAAGATTTGATAACAGAATTCTACACACAATTACGACACAACTATTTTTCGTTTTTTGTTGTTTGATAATTGTTACACAAAATGTTGCATGTTTGTTCAGGCCCTCTTAACAATTTGCTTTCATCTCCTTGACTTTGTACCTTAGAACTATCATGTATAGTTTTTCTTTTCTTTTTAAAGGGGGGTTGTAAAACAATGTTGTGCCCCCAAATGGGGGACCATTTAAAATGTTACATTTACATTCCATTATATTTTATATATAGTTATGTGTGTATATGTATAATTGTTTTTAAAACCGCTGCACGTTGAATTCATTCAGACTTTAAGTTCGTTTCATTTGTAAGGTTCTTTTACTATATCTTTTTTGTTTGTTTGTTTCTTTTCGTTCTCAAATCGAGGGTCAACAGTAAAAACTATGCAACTAGTCACAAAAAAAATGGCAAACAACATTTGCCAATTTTCTGCTTTCTTCATTCATCATGCTTAATAACAATATGCAGTATACACTGTATCTCGTCAGACATCGTTACAAATACTACATCGATACATACATATATATATATAACAAGGGCCTGAGGGATGCTTGATGATTGGTTGAGGAAGGTCTCAAGGACATGCAAAAACACGGACAATCAATTGCATTACATTTCAATGTTTTTTGGACATTTTTGAAACCAATTGGAGCTTACTTTAAATATTATTATTAGAGAGGAAGTTGGGCTTGTGCTGATAATTGCGAAGAGAGAGCTCATTGCAGGCGACATCGTTTAAAGGTACGCGTAATTGAACACAACAATCATTATTGTTAGGTAGACACAGATTCTAATCTACAGACAGACAGATAAACTTATAGCTTGTCTACATGCTGCAGCAGACATTCAACGACAACCTGCTCCTCTGCTTCTGTTTTCTCCGCCTGCGTTTGAGCTTTCTCTTCGTGCAAATTCTACAAATTATCGAGCATATCGACCGCTCCAATCATGGCCTCCACATCGCTGCTATGCGGCGGCGCATCATCGATCAGCGTATCCGTGCTGAGAGCGAGAACAGCGTCCGCTCCAAAGGCGGCGACAGCCGGCGAAGGCAGACTGTCGATGGTGTTGCCATTGATCAGAAAATCGCGATGCAGCTCGACGGGACTGTAACGAAAGCAGGGTGTTGTTATGGGCGTGGTTGGCATCGATTTCGATATGTCCATCGCTGTGCGCGAGCTATACGATTGCCCGCCATAGCCACCCACGGCGCTGGAGGTCCAATTGATGTTGAAGAACCCGCTGGCCGCATTGCAGCTGCCATTGGTGGTGTTGAGGCTGTTGCTGTTGCAGCCCTGTTGCTGCGACTGCTGATGTGGCAGCGGCGTCGAAGGCACCGAGCGGGACACGATGCCACCTGCTGCACTGCCGGCGCTGCTGTAGCCGCTGGAGGAGCCAGCCGATGAGCTGCACGTGGTGGTTGTTTGGATGCCAGTGAACTTGCTGTTAAAGTTCGGCGAAATAAGTGCGCTGACATCCACATCGTCGTAGAGCAGACTTGCAGAGACATCGACATCGCCAGGGCCCAGCTTCGACTGCTGACTGTTGCTGTTCTCCGAGAAGAGCACATCTTTCACAATGCTGGTCACCATCGCCTGACTCAGCTGCCGATTGTAGCTGGTTGCGGGCGATTGATTGCTGCTGCTGCGCTGCAGTTGCGACAACGGCACCGATTGCGAACGTTGCGTTTCATTTAGCTCGATGTTGGCCCCACTCAACGCCAGACTTGTTTCCAAATCCATCGAGTTTTGATTGACCAACAGATCGACGTTGTTATTGATGCTGCTGCTGTTGTTGTTGCTGCCGCTGCCGTCGCCAAACTGGTTGTTGCCATTGAATGACCAATTGGCGCCCATGCATTGCTGCAACAGCGATGGACTCGGTGGTGCCGAGGCCGAACTGCTGCTGGGATAACTGTAGACATAGTTGCGTCTGCGTCGATGTCCAGCGCCAATCATTGGATCTCCGTTGCCGTTGTTGTCAAAGTCCAGCGACTGCTGTTTGGTTAGCAAATTGGAGCGATGTCGCATGCGGGTTAATCCCGGACTAGCAAAACAGTTTTGTTGTCCAGTTGTGGTTGCTGATGTTGCGGCTGCGCCTGCGGTTGTGTTGCTGCTGTTTGTGTTGGGGGAAATGGGCAGAAAAATGCAGTTTTTGTTGTTGCCATTGCTCGAGGCATTTGTTAGACTTATTTTGCGTTTGTTGCTGTTGTTTGTGTTTACGTTGTTGTTGTTGTTGCTGCTGCTGCCGCGCAGCTGTTGATGTTGTTGCTGTTGTTGTTGTTGATGCTTTCGTGACATTAGTGCCAGAGACGCTGAGGCAGAACCCACAACATTTGCCGCTGCCGTCGCCACAGTTGCTGTTGTTGACAATGGCATCGAACGACGCATCTGCTGCAGCTGTTGCTGTTGTTGTTGCTGCTGCTGCAGCTGATGTTGTTGCTGCTGCTGCTGCTGTGGCTGCAGATGATGTTGCATCGCTGTTGCCGTTGCCGCCGCTGTGACGGATCGTGCATTGGCCGCTGTCGCTGCCATGGCCATTGCATTGCTTAACGCAGTCGCCGCAGCAGTTGCAGCTTGTGGATTTCTGTGTTGTTCTGCTTGAGCATCTAAGGAATTCAGTTGTTTTTCCTCAGCGTCTCCTATCGGAAAATATTGAAGCAGCTCGGTATCTGGCCCCTCGGAATTCTCCTCCTCATCATCGCCGGGCAGAAAATAATCATCCAGCTCATGTTTGTCCATATTGCAAATGCTGATGACACGTTCGCGCGGTAATCCCAGATTCTCCGGCAAATCGGAATCCTCTGCTGCCGCCGCCAATGCGGCTGCATTCTCGGCCATAATGCGCTTGGCACGCAGCAACATCATGTTGCGTGAGGCGACCTTCGGTGTGCTGCTGTTCGTGTCCAGGCTGCTCGACGGGCTCACTGAGCTCTGATGATTCAACTGAGCAGGTGGACCCATCGTCAACGGTGCCACAGTTGCAGACGCATTCTCAGGCGGCGGCTGTGCAGGCGGTGGTGGCGTTGCTGCCGTTGTGGTAATCACTGGAGGCACTAACATCGTGTTGCTGGTGCTGCCGCTGCTCGGTGAATTGGCCCAGAAGCCTTTGGTCTGTTGGGCTTTCAGCACTTTCTTGCAGAAGATGTTGCTGGTGTTGTACTCTTCGGTCTCGGCCTCGTCCTTGATGATCAGTCCACTGGGTGATAGTGGCGACTGTTGCGCCGCCTGCTCTGTTTGCAGTTCCATTAGCTTGGGCGTCAGATTGCGCACAGCATTGCTACGCTGATCGGTGGCCAGATTCATAGGCAGCACTTGCTGTTGTTGCTGCTGCTGCTGTGGTGGTGGCTGTTGTTGTTGTTGCGGCTGCAGCTGCTTGATTGCCGTATAGCCACCGGGCGAGTCTATAATCTCCTGCTTGATCTTCAATAGCTGTTCCGTTTTGTGTTCATCGCTGGCTGCCTCCTGACTGCTGCCCGCATCCTGTGCGGCATTTGGTTGATTGCAACTCGATTCCGAAGATGTTGAGCCTTTGCGCTTCTTTTTGCGTCGCTTCTTTAGCGGTCCCATGTCCTGCAAAGAATACAAAGCATAAGTATAGTTTATCATTTAAATACAGCAACAGTTTACCGCCAGCAGACGTTTCTCCTTGGGCTCACGAGGCGTGTATTTCTTGGGTGCCAAGCCTCCCATAATCGCTGCATTGTTGGTCTTGATGCGTGTGGCCAATTCAGCAACGCTGTCCAGTTTTGTGTTGAGCAGTTTTTCGGCCCAATTACGCACCACATCCCAGGAGCCATCGTTTTCTGTGCCAGCTCCCAAGCTGCCTGCTGCGCTGGGCGATCTGTTTAACTGCTGCGCTGCGTTGGCTTCATTGAACTCGGCCTCATCCAGCGGCTCATCCTTGCACAGCTGCGGCAATTGTGGAGGCGTCAGTTTGGTGGTCTTTCGCATGGCCGCATAACAGTAGCGTGAATTGCCGCGCGTGCCTAAGCGACGCGGACGCACTCCGGGAAACACTTGCTTCATAACCTTGCCAAAGTCCGCCGTTGACAGTGGTTTGATACTCAGGCGTTCACAGTAGGCGCTGCAGTCAGATAAGAAACAATGAAATACAACGTATCTAAAAGGCTTATTAGCTCGATGCTTACATGTAATCATTGTAAACGTCCTGCTTTGGTATGGACACCTGAGCATCATGCTCCAGATGGGAACGCACCCAGTTGATGGTATGATTAATCTCAGAGCGCGTTCCCAACGGATTCTGTGGCTGTCTCAAAGGATCCGTGTCTGCGCTCTCGCCAGGCAAACGCAAATAGAGAAAGAGTTTCTCGATGGGCTTTAAGCCCGATACGCTCTCTAAGATTTGGGCAATCTGCAGCTTAGCAGCATCACTGCAACAAATGAAGATTATTTGATTATCTTGTTTGGTGTTTAATAGTCTTTTTACTCACTCGAGACTGGCTTCGATGACCTGTTGCACTCGTCGCATCTTCTCCTCATCGCTAGACAAAGCGCTCATCACATTCTCCGCAATGGTGGCATTGATTGCGCCACTTGGCGCCACAGCTGGTGCCGTTGCAGCTCCAGCTTCACTGGGATGCGGATGTGCTGGTGGAGGATGCCTTACCACTGTTGTTCCTGTGGCCGCTGCTGGTGACACTGCAGCAGTTGCAGCAGCATTTGCATTCATTGCATGCATGATTTTGCCCAGATCCAATTGCGTAGCATTGCTCAGATTGAAGGCATTCACAAACGCCAAATTGCCAGCAGCTGAGGCTGCCACAAAGGGATTTGGCGTAAGAACAGATGTTGCGCCTGCGGCTGCAGCTGAGCCAGGCGAAGGCGTTGGCGTCATATTTGGAAACACGGGCGGCACAAAACCACCACTAGGAGCAGGTACATTTGTGGTTGTGGAGGAGGGCGACACCTGTGCCGCTTGCAGGTGTGGCTGATGCAGGGGCGATGATGCCACTATGGTTAAAGGTGATGATTTCGCGGGTAGCGTGTGCGGATGCATGTGAAGCGGTGGCGCCTGAAAGCGTCCAGAAGTGTATGTGGGAATGTCCGTGTGAATTGGTCCCGTGGGTGGCGGTGGCACCGCAATGGGAATGCCATATGGACTAGTTGCAGTTGCCTCGTATATGGAATTGCTACTAGAATTGGGATTTGGATTGGGTTGCTGATGTTTTGTTGGGCTTCCTGCTGCCCCCGCCGCTGCTGCTGATTTCGTCGTCCACTGCGCACCACTAAGCTGGCCATGCTTTTCGGACATGTTAGCAGGCTAGGCTAAGGCCACCAGCAACCACAGCTGTGTTGCTCCTCCACCACAGCACAGCACTCTTATAAGACTTTCTAATTTGCACGTCACTTGTGATTTTCGTTATGTTGTGTGTCTTGTTATTCTTTCCACTTGTTATTATTTCTCTCGATTCACTTGCAAGTTCAAAGCTTACGCACTAATACAAAATTATACGCTGACGACGCGACGCGTGTGCTTTAGGAGATGAAGATTGCGAAGTCGATAACTGGCGCGACGGACATTTTGGCGACGACGGAAGATACGACGGATGTGAACGACGACGACGACAACGACAACGCAAGATAATAAACCATTTTCGCTGCGCTGTTAAGCGAGTGTAAAGCACGCACACGCCGTCAACGCCACGATGAAAATTCCCGTTTGCTTTTGTTGTAATTCCAATACGCGCACCCTATTTTCTAATAAGATAATTACAAAATATATTGGAATAATCCATTTTTCGCGGAGATAAGAGCCTCCGTTCCTTCTGCGTCTCGAAAAATACACACGTTGTGTGACCAAATTCCGAAGCTATGTAATGTGCTAAATGTACTAAGAGCACACAATTGTAAACACTGCGTTGCACATCGATAATTTTGTTGAGGCCTGGTACGCTGTTCACATAAGACATGCGGCTCGCACCTTGGATTTTTCGAAAAATAGCAATCAATTTATAATTTCTAGAGCAAAATATTGCCTTTGAAATTGCAATATGCACAATTGAAAAAAATTTGGCAATTAGAAGTTTACTATGGAAACAGACTACTTTTGAGTTGTGTATTTTACTTGTATTTAGGTATGTATTGCTAAAATAATTGTTAAAGTTTATTAGATATTTGGTAATAAAGTAATCATTTAAAATTGGTGAATGTTAATACAGTGTAGAAGTTAGTTAACCATTCTTTTTGTTTTAATCATTAATCATTAAATAAATGTTATCAATATGTGTTATCGATAACAAAGTAGTAGTCGTTATCGCTACTCAGAAAAAATGGCGAGTTATTAAAACGACAGACGCTTTACCTTTACACAACACGGACAGCAATTTTAACACTAAAATACTGTTCTAGACAGCAAATTAAACAAAAAATGCGCGGTGAACTTGGATCAAATATTTGCCGAGTGTGCCTGGAACCCAACCAGCGCTTACAAAGGATTGATGAATCACGTGAGGAAGGCGAGGAGACGCCAAATGAAATGCTTATACAGCTGCTGGGCATTTCATTCAGTAAGGTGAGTTTTAATAATGCAAAGTAAATTTTGCAGAAAAGTTTCAAATGTAGTATCATTATTAATTAATTTCAAACTGTAGTTAAATGGCAAAGATCAAATTCCCGATGGTATTTGTAAGCAATGCAAAGTGGAACTCAACATGGCATTTCAGTTTCGTGAGAAGGCGCTACGCAAGCAAGCAGAAATTGAAGAATATTGCCGTGAGCTCGGACTGTTGGACGATGCCGACGATTACCTGGTTAAGGAGGAAATGGGCTCACAGCATCATCAGCAAGCCGAGGATGATGAAATGAATGAATTTGTGATTAATGAAACACCCTGTGGTGAAGCTGAGGCCGATGATGGTGCGCAAAATGATGAGTACCTGGAAGTAGATGGCACGCATGAGCAGCAGGAAGTCATCACCGATGACATCGAGTACTTGGAGGATAATTATACCATTGAAATGAATCCGGAACACGAGGATGTTGTGCTTGAAGCCAAATACGATGACACTGCCACAACTTCAGATATTAAACTGCGTCGTGGACGCACACGCTTAGGCTTAAATGTGCTAAAAACAGATCATGATGTACAGCAGTCTTATGAGTTATCCGCGGCAAACGCAGAGATGAAACCACGACGAAGGCGAGTACGTGCTGGCCTGAATTCTTTGCGCACTTCCGATGGCACAGAGAAGGGCGGTTATGTCTGTGATGTCTGTGGTAATTTCTATGAGAAACGTGGACGAATGATGGAGCATCGTCGACGCCACGATGCAGTTTTTCAATACCAGTGCGAGTAAGTTGTTGCTGACTAATTATGAGATACAAAATCATATAATTCTTTACTTATTCTATGATTGCAGACTCTGCGATGCCAAGTTCCAGGTACGAGAACAGTTGCGCAAACACATGTATTCGCATACGGGCAGCAAACCCTTTAAGTGCAGCTACTGCAGTCGCCAGTTCTTCTATGAGAGCGTATTGAAGTCGCACGAAAAGTAAGTATGCTTAACTGATTTTGTGTTCTTTCTCTTATCAATTCTGTTAATTTCTGCTTTAGTGTGCATCGTGGCATCAAACCTTATGTGTGCAAAGTCTGTGACAAGGCATTTGCATACGCTCACTCACTGACCAAACATGAGTTGATTCACTCCGACATTAAGCTGTATCGCTGCGATTATTGCCAAAAGGATTTCCGATTGCTACATCATATGCGACAGCACGAGGAGACCAAGTGTCATCAGAATGCGGTGATGCTGGCCGAAACACTTAAATACGAACGCGAAGAGCAAGAAGTCGAGCTGCTTGCCGTGGAGGATGTTAAGCTTCGATTGTCCCAGCAACATATGCTCGCATAGTAATTTCTTGGAGCGTCATAAACAATATATTTTAACTTAAATCAAACCTAATCTTGTAGGTCTAGTATGCAACCCAATTTTGTTCTATTCGTTTTAATTGTAGCCTAAGATATGGTCAGTGAAGGTAATAAAACTATGCTACTAATCATAATACAATTCTGACATAAAAATGCCTTGACAATTTTTAGTATTCCACATCTGTAAATTTGAATTGAAGCGGAATGTTTGGCACACTTATAAGTTGACTCTTGAATGCTTTCTCTGTCGAGTGATTAAACTCTATATAAAAATTGCGTATAAGTCGCGCAATGCCCAACTCCAATTCCATTTCGACAATCCTTTTGCCAATGCACATGCGTGGCCCAAAGCCAAAGGGCAAATAGACGAAAGGATTGCTTGGTTTAAGCGCATTTGGACACTTGCTGTCTGAGCTTTGCTCTTTTGTCTGGCGAAGCCAACGCTCTGGAAGAAACTCTTTGGTCCTGGGAAAGTATTGGTCATCCATAATTAGACCTTGGGACGTCATTATAACAGCTGTTTCCTTTGGTATCTGATAACCATTTAGCACTATATCTGATTTGATAACACGGCTGTTGCCGGGAATCAAGGGAAAAAATCGGAGTGACTCCTTAATGCAGGCTCGCAAGTATGGCATATTGTTCATAGAGGCTTCTGTGAAATCGGAATCCTTATTGGGCAGAATGCGTAGCACTTCTTCACGTAGTTTTGCTTGCTTTTCGGGATTTTTGGCAATGCTCAGTAAGCAGCCAGTAACAGCGCTTGTTGTCTAGAAGAACATCAGTTGTGAATTCATTATTATGAAATAATCTATATGAATCATACCGTATCCACCCCAGCCATGATCATATCCATTGCCATGACAGTGGCAATCTTTTTGTCGATTTTCAACAGCTTCTCCAGCACACTCTTTTCGTGCTCTGGATTTTCTGCTGGTTCACGCTCCAAACGTTCGAGGGCTTCGTTGACAAAGTTCCCACTCACTTCCTGAATGTTGTCCAAGGCTTGCATAACCCGCTTAAATTGCGGCGATGGTAAATATTTCCAATAAGATGGTCTTAGTTCAATTTTAGCTGCCAAGGCGAAATATTGATTGATACTATCAAACAGCTTCTTTAGTTGAGGATCATTGCGATTCTTATTTATTAGTCCCAGCTGCTTATCCAGCGCCACTACTGAAACAGATTCCAAGGTCCATCGATTGATTTCCTCCTCAAAATTATCGGGCACTTCTAAAGTATGGCGATCTCTGATTTCACGAATTCTTTTAAAGGGCAATAAATGCGTTAACTATTTGATTAACTATACAACGTATTTAATTTACCGCTGAATAAATTCCTTGTTGACGTTGGACATCTTTTGGTAATATAGACGCACAATTTTCGGCTGCATCATGACGGGATTGACTGTAAAGCGAAACTTGGCCCACATCTCACCATCTCTGTAAGACAACACTTGATCATATGGACATTAATGAATCTTCTCTTTATACTCACGTTGATATGATGCCCTCCACGCCCTGATAAAAGTCTTTGCGATACTGGCTGCGATGAAAGTCCATTATAGATTTGCCCTGCCGTTCTGGCCAAGGTCCTTCAACTCGTAAAACTTGTTCGAAATGAGCCGGATCATTTGTAAGAAGATACTCTTCCTTGCCTAAAATGCCTGGCACTCTGTAGAGCGTACCAAGACGTTTGTGCAAATCCAACAAGATGTACGGAAAGTCCTTTTTATAGTATCTTCCGCCTGGCAGCATATAAAGCAGGAACTGCGCCTTACTCACTTTGGGTATCGCATTATATGGTCTTGGTTGTTGAAATTCCGATGTCGCTTCAATTTTCCCTGCTGTCGCGGTACTTGCAACACATATTTGTTGACGCTAAACAATGATAATAAACAAATAAATGATTGTAATCTGATGTGTAATAAACAAACTTCAAACCTGTTGCAGTGGTAAAATTTGTAACAATTGTCGAAGTTTAGCTTGCCGACCAAACATTCTGCTTTTGTGTCTAATTTGGAACTGAGCGCAGAGTTATTCAACTGTAAAGTTGAGAGGTTCATTGAAAGAGAGCGAGAGAAAGGTAAATTCTTTTTTTGTGATTATGAGAGAGTTCCAAACTTGTTCTAAATGTAAACAAGAAAAAAGAATATACAACGGGGAAGATTAAATACTCTTTCGTTTGTAATTTTGATTTTAATAGTTATAGTAATATCATATTGCAATTTTGTATCTTTTAGTATTCCACATCGGTAAACTTAAACTTCAGCGGTATGTTTGGTACATTTATAAACAAACTTTTAAATGGTCTCTCCGCAGGGTGATTGAACTCGATATAGAAATTGCGAACAAGTCGAGCAATGCCCAACTCAAGTTCCATCTCAACAATCCGTCTGCCAATACACATGCGAGGTCCATATCCAAAGGGAAGATAGATAAATGGATTACTTGCTCTCAGCGAATTCGGACATTTCCCACTGGCAACTTTTGCATTGCTCGATCGTAGCCAACGCTCCGGGAGAAATTCCTTGCTTCTGGGATAGTTTTCGTCACTCATCGTAAGTCCGTGGGATACCATTATAATTGCCGTATCTTTAGGTATTTGATAACCATTTAGTACAATGTCTGATTTAATAATACGACTGTTTGCTGAGAGTAGAGGATAATGACGAAGTGCTTCCTTGATGCAGGCTTGCAAATATGGCATATTCTTAATGGAGTCTTCTGTGAAATTGGAGGCCTTCTCGGGTAGTAAACGTAGAACTTCCTCTCTAAGTTTCGCTTGCTTTTCCGGATGTTGTGCAAGGCACAAGAGACAAGCTGCAAGTGTGCTAGCAGTCTATGGAAGGGACTGAATAATCTCTGAAGCCAAATTTTTATTTTAATTTCGACTTACCGTGTCCACGCCCACCAACATCATATCCATAGCCATGACTGTGGCAATCTTCTTGTCAATCCTCAACAGCTTTTCCAGCACACTCTTCTCATGCTCAGGTTTATTGGATGGTTCACGCTCTAAGCGCTCGACAGCCTCATTCACATAGCCAACAGTTAGTTCCTGAATAGTGTCCAAGACTCGAAGGCATCTCTTGAATAATGGCGTGGATATATAACGCCAAGGTGAAGGCTTTAGTTCAATCTCAGAACCAATAGCGAACACTTCAACGAGACTATCCAAGAGTTTCTTTGCACGCGGATCATTGCGATTGTCTTTAAAAAGTCCCAACTGTTTATCCAATGCAATCACTGAAACACATTCCAGAGTCAAGCGGTTGATTTCGTCCTCAAAATTATGTGGTACCTCAAAAGTGTTGACATCGCGTATCTCTCGAATGCTTGAAAATATATAATTATATATTTAAAGAAATATTTGATCTGTTAGCTTACTGTTCAATAAATTCCTTGTGCACATTTGACATCTCTTGTAAATATAAACGAATAGTTTTAGGCTGCATCAGAATAGGATTGACAGTATAGCGAAACTTTGACCAAGTTTCTCCCGTGCTGAAATTAGTAATTATGCTACTATATTTTATTAATTTGAATAACTTACGTGGAGACAAGTCCTTCAACGCTTTGATAAAATTCCGCTTGGTGCTTGTTTCGGTGATAGTCCAATATTGATTTCGCCTGTCTTTCAGGAGAAGGTCCTTCAGCCCGATATACTCGCTCGAAGTGAGCTGGATCACTGCACACAAGATACTCCGCCTTACCCATAATGCCTGGCAATCTGTAGAGTGTCATGTCATGTCTGGGAACTCCATTTTCGCATATCTTCCACCGGGCAGCATATAGCACACAAAGTTGAATAATCCCACTTTGGGAATTTGCTTGTATGGATGAGCTTGCTCCCATTCCGTAGTGTTTGAAGTGCTCAAAGAATACGCTTGCTATCGCGAATTAAACAGATTTAGAATTATATATTTCCATATAATGTAAATCTCAACTCACTCGAGGTATGCTTATTGTTCTTAACAATTGTCGAAGCTTTGTGTGGGGTCCTAACATTCTGCCGTCGTGCTTAACTTTGAACTGAGTATAAAGCTAATCAACCTCAGAGTTTATAAGGTTGTTGCATGTGTTATTAATACGTTTAACTGCTTTTAATTATTGATATGATATAGTGAAAGATTTTAACTTACACTACACTGCAAGGATAAAATCTTAAGATACATTTTTGGGAGATCCATAATTCATTTGTCTCCTTATTTTATATTGTTACACGGGTAAGCTTTAATTAATATATATAATTTCAATCGTATCAAAAAAATTTAAATTATATTTTTTAAGACCACCATGGTAAAAAATTAATCTCATAGCCATTTCACTCGTATCTTATCTTTAAAAACATTTCAAAAGTGATATTAAAATGATTAGTAAAACTTTTATTTATCAACAAAGGCATATCAGTGACAGCTTATCAGAAAGAACGGTCAAACATATAATAAAAACATGTATTTATTCGTATTATCTTTCTACATTAGTGAGTATCTAATCTATATTTTATTGACAAAGCTCAACAAATTGAGTCTGCTTAGTTTTCTACATCGGTGAATTTGAATTTCAGGGGAATGCAAGGCACATTAATAAGCAGATTTTTAAACGGCTTCTCCATGGAGTAATTGAACTCGACATTAAAGTTGCGGATAAGTCGAGCGATGCCCAATTCCAGTTCCATTTCCACAATCCTTTTGCCCACACACATGCGAGGACCAAAGCCAAAGGGCAAGTAAGAGAAAGGATTGGTGGTTTTAAGGTCTACGGGACATTTGCCATCGGTAGCTTCTGTCTTGGACTCACGTAGCCAACGTTCGGGCAGATATTCCTTGCTCCTGGGATATATTCTGTCATCTTTATTGAAGCCAAGGGAAGACATTATCACTGCCGTTTCCTTTGGTATCTGATAACCGTCTATAATCACATCCGACTTGATCACTCGTATATTTCCTGTAGTCAAGGGATAAACACGAAGAGCCTCCTTGATGCAAGCCCTCAAGTAGGGCACATTCTTCATGGAGGCTTCTGTGAAATCGGAATCCTTGTTGGGTAAAATGCGCAGGACTTCTTCGCGCAGCTTTGCCTGCTTATCAGGATTCTGGGCGAGACACAGCAGCACACCAACGAATGTAGTTGTGGTTGTGTCCACGCCAGCCATCAGCATGTCCATGGCCATGACAGTGGCAACTTTTTTGTCGATCTTCAGCAACTTTTCCAGAACACTTTGCTCGTGCTCTGGTTTGTTGGATGGCTCACGCTCCAAGCGCTCCAGAGCCTCGTTAACATAGCTTACAGAAACTTCTTGGATATTGTCAAGGATTCTCATCATTTTCTTGAAACCTGGTGTGGGAATATAACGCCACAGTGAAGGTTTTATTTCAATGTCAGCAGCAAGAGCAAAGAAGTCGGTCAGATTCTCGAAGAGCAGCTTGGCGCGTGGATTATCGCGATTTGTATTGATCAATCCCAATTGCTTATCCAGAGCAACAACTGAAACTGATTCCAGGGTCCAGCGATTGATCTCCTCCTCAAAAGTATCGGGCACCTCAAAGGTGGTGCTGTCACGTATATCCCGAATGCTTTTAGAGGAAAATAAATAATAATAATATAGAGTTTGCTTAAATATATAATTTGTTACCGCTGAATGAATTCCTTGTTCACATTGGACATTTTTTGGTAATATAGACGCACTGTTTTGGGCTGCATCATGACGGGATTCACTGCGGATCGGAACTTGGACCATACTTCTGCTTGTCTGTAAAATATTTATAGTTTAATAACTTTCCTTTAGTGAAAGATTTTATAGTTGCTTACGTGGCTATGAGACCTTCAACGCCCTGGTAGAAATCCTTTTGGTATTTATTGCGATGATAATCCAAGATCGCGCTGCCCTGTCGCTCTGGCCAAGGTCCTTCAACGCGAAAAACGCGCTCGAAATGACTCGCATCATTGGACACAAGCATCTCTGCCTTGCCCATAATGCCCGGCAGTCTAAAGAGAGTGCCTTTACGCTTATGCAGATCACCCATGACACTGTCGAATTCCTTTTTGTAGTACTTGCCACCGGGCAGCATGTTGCCCACAAAGTACGCCAGGCTCACCTTGGGTATAGCTTTATAGGGGCGTGCCTCATCCCATTCCGCTCGCTTCGAGTCGGTTGCCTCGGTTTCTGCAACATTGACACGGGCAGCACTTGTTTGTTGGCGCTGTACAATATAATAATTATATGTATGAACATCAAATAGATATTGAAACAAACCTGTTGTATTGCTGTGACTCGTATCAGAGGTCGAAACTTGGCGTGTTGAACAAACATTTTGATTGCGTACTCGATGGGAGACTGAGCGCAGAGCTGGCGAACTTCGCAGTTTATATGGTCAACGAACAAGCTTTTTTAATTTGAGTGTTTACTATTGATACGGCTGTGAGAGAGAGAGAGAGACAGTCAGAGCGAGCCAGAGAGCGGATGAGATCGATGGTTAATTGCTGTCAGCATGACACGCCAAATGATAACAATGTTTGTGTTTGGACGCTCAGCGAGTAAAAGCTTTGCGATATTAACCGTGTGAATATTGAAGCTTTTCATTAATACGCTCTATATTTTGTTTACAATTCAAATATTGAATACTCTTTGTAAATTAAAGAGTTGTGAGGAAATTATGAAAAAAATAAGCTTTAGATTGTCGGCAAAGTTTTCAATTCAAAGTTTATACAGATAATATTTTCACATACAGTAAATGTTACTACTTTGTATTGCAGAGTATACCTTTTGTGATTCACATAGAGTGTAGTAAAGATAGTAAATATTATAGCTAAAAACCTTATCAAACCAAAACAGGTGATTTTATATTCAGCTATCTCTGTTGCGCGGCAAACTTTATCGCCAAGCTAATAAACTCTGTTTAGTTTCAATAAATGTATACATATAATACATATTTATATATTTTTGATTAGTTCATCTTGCGCTCTTGTGTTTTGCTCTCTTGCTTAGCAATCTTTAATGAGAATAATTCATTTTGAAATGTTGATTGAAGGGTATGTGAAAATTTACTAATTATTTAAGAATTTTCCATTTTATTTATTTGCATATTGATAGATGTACAATACATTGTAAGCTTATGTATGGATATTCAAACAAACACCAATGTTTTTTTTATTCTTTACAAACCGAAGTTGACTTTCAAATTATTTGTAGCTCTCAACGGTTGTGTGTATATAAGTAATAAGTAATTGTATAAATAGCTGCATAAAGAGTAACTAACATTTAAGAATAAACTAGAATTAATTAAAGTTTCACTGCTGACAGAATTATTGCTGTTTGTATCATATTTTTTTTACAAGACAATTTCCGCGCGTTGTTCGAGTTTGGCACGCTGGGGCAAAGAAGTGTACAAAGTAAGGGCTAAAAGGCATTCTCGGATCGTCTTCGTTTTTTGTTGTCGTAATTGCAAATAGATATAGTATTTAATATTTATATCTAGATATGGAACTCTTGCAAGTTCGGGGCGTATATCAACTAAACTAATCAAAGGACTAAAAGCATATGATAAACTTGTATAATAAATATTATTTAGTTTTGCTCATAATTAAGTTATAGATTATTCATGCTGCTGTTGTTGTTGCTGCTGCTGCTGCTGCTGCTGTTGATAGCTGCACACGATCTTGGCCGCATCGTTCATCATCTTGGCCGTGGAGCGCACCAGGAACATCAGATGACACTCGTCGTAGACCGTTAGTTCGACTCGGGTGCGCACCAGTCCATGGAGTACTGTGGCTCGCTCCAGATCCAGCCAACGTTGCAGTGCCAGCTCGCGTTCCTTGGTGACGCCGGTGAGCGCCACATCCGAGGGACCCCAGAGCACAAACTCCAGCACGGACTTGGCCTTGGACAGCGATTCGGCACGCTCCTGTTGCAGAATGTCGGCTAAAATTGGTGTGATCTTGGTGGCAGGCAGCATGTCGGTCAACGCGCCGTGGGCGCATTTGCAGAGCGTGCCCATGGGCTCATCGTCATCGTTGTTGTTGCTGCAATGAGTAGCGGCGTTAGTTAACTGAGAAGAGTTGATATAGTTGATGTTTGGCTTACCCTTGCAGCACGCAGAGACGCGCCTGTGCATCCTTGTTGTCCATGTCCTTGGACAGCACCACATTGGACAGACTCAGCGGCGTCTCTTCGATGGCCTTGGCCTGCAGATTCTTCATGCCATTGACCAGCTGCAGCATTATGAATGCCACCTCTCGTGTCATCACATCATCAAAGGCAGGCATGGGACTGGGTGTGCTGTTTGTGCTCTCCTCGCCACCATTGACAGCTGCATTGATGGACGACGTCGACTCCTCGTTCAATGTGCTCAGATTCTGCACTGAGACCACATTGCGTAAGGCATTGGCAGCGCCCGCCTCCTTCAAACCACTCAGATTTGGTATTGAGCCGCGGAAATTGAAGTTGCTCTTGTCCAGCACCTGAGACTTGCCCTTGAGTATGGCGCCAATCGATTGCAATGTCTCCAGCTGCAGTCTGGGCAGCACTGAGATGGTTGCCTGCAGCAGTGTCACCTCTGTGGTGGGCATCAATGGCAGCTGGTAGCTGGGCACCAGATCGCAAAACTCGGTTATCGGATTGAGCACATCGCAAACGCCGCCCGTCAATTGGCTCAGTTCGCCGCCGACGCCGGCAAGCTGATTGCAATCGGCCGAGAGGGCCAAGGTAACTGGCGATGTGGTCCAGAGTGCAGCATGGAAGGCCTTCTTGCCCACCACAAAGGCCTGGGCGCCGTCCAGTATGCTAAAGTCCTCGAAACGCAAATTAATGGCATTGGCCAGCGGTCGCAAAGCGGCGGGCACAACTGGCGTTTGTTGCAGCTGCAAGAAGAGGGAGTTAAGGATTAGCTAGGCATGTTTAAGTGAGAGTACGTTAAAGAGTGCTCACCTGATCGAGCACCTGGGCAAGTGCCTCGTGGTTGGCCACCACCACAGCTGTGTAGTTATCCTCGATGGTCTTGTGCACGACACTGCGTCCTTTGCGCATGCGCAAACGATTCGTGGCCTTGCTGCGGTTCTTATTGCCCTAAAAGAAGGGTTTCAATGTTAGTAAGATTTTGCGGAATGAATGTAGTTGTATTAAGCCTACCATTGGCATGCCCCAGACGCTGTCGTTGATGTCCGTGGCAACGTCGCCGCCAGCCTCGCTGCCATAGTAACTGTACGGCGCATAGATGTCGAACTCACCCACCTCGCTGCCCGCATACGAGGCGGAGATAACGCGTGGAATGTTGGCTATAAATGGAAATGAAACTGAAGTTAGTAAATGAATTTGAATATATATAAATTTCAAACTTACCCAAGCTGTTGTTCAGGCCATAGTTGCGCACTGGGCCGTACTCGCTGCGCGTGTAGCTGGCTATGGAAGCGGTGTCCGAGTAGATGTTGTTGCTGGTGTTGCGTCTGCTCGCCTGGTTGAGTCGTTGTCCTGCCACATTGCTCAGATCGAGATTGCTGCTGCGTGTTGGCGGCATTGGTGGCGTCGCTGTGGCAGCAGTTGTTGTGTTTGCTGATGTTTTGCCTGCGATTGTGTTGCTGCTGCTGCTGTCGTTGCCCATTTTGACCAGTTCGTACATGTTCTCATAGTCGCGTTTATCCTTCAGATAGCTGTCGATGGTGCTGTTGATCTTGCGCACCGAATCCTTTAGGCTGCTGCGCTGTGCCGTGTCCGTGGCATCGTGAGCACGCTGCTCAAAGATCTCCAGCTTGCTCGATATCGACATCTTGGTCTCGGCCTTCTTGGGCTGCCGCTCAAATGTGCTGGTGCGACTGTTGATGGTCGATGTGCCGGTCGTGGTTGTGGAATTGATTGCACCGGTTGGGGGCTTCTCGTAGAGGACACTGTTGGTGGCCGCCGCCTTGGACTGATCGGCCGTTACATTCTCACCGTTTGACGAGCAAATGGAGATAGTATCGGTAAGTATGCCGCGCTTACGGACCAGTTCCAACTGCGCTTCACGCTCCCGCATGCTCGCCGTGCGCTCCGGCTTGCGGGGCGCTATCGAGGAGCGGATTTCACCTGCAAATGGGTAGCGAAAAAGTGATTGATTAAGAAGAGATTGAACAGAGATTGAGAGAGGAATTATCAATATGTATGTTTGGAATAGAGATCTTAATGTTGTAGTTGCTATCTATCAAGTATGAGGAATAGAGATTGACTTTGTTGTAATACTCTTTTATTTCCGTAGAAAATATATATAATGTTTTCATTTTACAGCAATCTTCTAAACATTTTGAATTTATTCTCCAACTGACAATCTTTAAAATACGAATTCAAAAATACCTCATTAATTAGCTGATTTCTATAGATAATTGAGGCTTCTGCAGTTTAGCATCTTTTTTGTAGATTTGATCACATCTAACTGACTCTTTTTTCATCAGCTCAGCTCATGATTTAGCCATAAGTTATTCGGTTATCAGGGCTAACAGTTGGCTGCATAATCTGCGACACTAATTATGATTTTGACCCAAATTCAACGGAAAATTACAATTCGCGTAATGGTGGACAGACAGAAGTGAGACTGCGACCGCAGCTGTGCCCCCAAGATGTCTAACAAATTGCTTTGGCTTTACCACGGCCACAGCCACAGCCACTGATGAGCTGCTGCCTCGTCCCCTTGTCTTTCCTCACTTTGCCACCTTCGGCAGCTGGAGCAACATCAGCAGCAGCAGCAGGTGTAACAAGTTCTCGCCACATTGGCCTGACCACAAAATGTCAGCTAAGAAATGGGTCTCAACGATTCCAAACTCTTTCACCGCCGAGCGATTCTCGTTTCGCCAGTTTTCTTCTTTGTTGGTTCTATGGCTAAGCATTCACCTGTGGTTACCTCATTGGCTCTGACTCTGGCTTTGGGCTTTGGTTTGTTTTCATTTCGATTTTGCGTTGTTGTTGTTGCTGTTGCTGTTGTTGGTGTTCATCTGTAAAACCGACCGCATACTTTGGCTGGCTCACTTAACCTACTTTAATCTGGCTACCTGGCGATGAGACCGACTTTGGCTCTAACATTGGCCATAAGCACGCGAGATCGTTGTGTGCCCGTTATATTGATTGAAATGCGTAACTTGTTTTGCCTCGCTTCGGTTCTACTTTCAACATTCTTGTCGAGAAGCAGAAGAAGGTGCCACCACTCGAGAGACTTCGAGAGGGACCCTTCAGACCCACATTCTGAAGGTCGCAGTGAACGTGATCTGTTTGCGCTTTCTATTCCCCTCGAGTGGAACTCGATCACGACGACGACCTGGGCAACACCCACAACAAAGTGAAGATGTGCTTGGCATTCTATGTATAATATTAACCAGTGTCCCATTGACACACTTGTCACTTACCCAAATTGGCATAAACATTATCCGCCTTCGATTTGATGGAGCCTCCCGCATTCGGATTGCCGCTAATCTTGACGGAATCCACGCTGCTCGAACTTAGTGTTGCTGTCAGCTCTGTTTTCTGCTTGCGTCGCAGTTCGGCGCTTTTGGGCGGCGGTGGGCGTGCCGGCTTGTTGACCTCATGGGCGCGTTGTCCCTCGCTGGCACGCAAAGGCGGCGCTGGCGGCTTGGCGGTGACCACAGCAACCGTTTGAGCGGAGACCGTATCGCTGGTCTTCGTGATATCCTTGACCACCTCAACGGCCGTGGGATTAATGTCAATGGGGTGAATGATAACTAAGCGAGGCTTTCCTACCACGCTGCCATCGTCACCGGTGCAAATCTCTGTGTAGACGCTGTTGTCCTTCTTGGACAACGGTTCATTGGCTTTGTTGCCATTGCTGCCCATGCGCAGAAACTTTTTGATGGAGAACTTGGACTTTTGCTTCTGCGGCGGCGATGCTGTGGGTGACTTCTTGCTGCTGCCGTGTGGCTCCGTGAGTCCAGCGGCAGCCAAACACTCCTCGGACATCGAGAGATGCCGCTGATTGCGTGGCGTTGGCTCCGGCGTCAATGGTTGCTTCAGATTCAGCACCGAGCTGGCGGATTGCAGTTGCAGCTGCTTGGCTGCATTGGCACGCTGCATCACAAAGGTGTTGAGACTGCGGAACTTGGGATTGATAACGGCACGTTCGCGTTTATCCTTCTCGCGTATAACAGGAGCAGCAGCTGCCACTGGCGGCTTCTTGGTATACAGATTGCTAGGAGTAGCTGATGTGGTTGCTGTTGTGCTTGTCTCTGCTGCTGTGGCTGTTGCTGCGGCTGCTGTTGGCTCAGCTGCTGCTGCTGCCTCCACCTTCGAGGCCTGCTCGAACTCAACTACCAAGCTGTAGTCACGCTCCGGTGTAGGCGGTGCGCTCAGCTTTGGCTCCGGCGGCGGATTCGGCGCTTTGCCCTTCTTTAGCTTGGCATCATCATTCTTGGCTGACTCAGCGGCCGCAGCTGCTGCCGCCGCTGCCAGCAGATTCTCACTTGATTTGGAGATGGCTGTCTGCAGCTGGCTGATGAATTGTTGCTCAGCGCAACTCGGCTGACGTTTGCTCATAAAGCTCTTCATGGGCAGCGGACTGACGCCATTATTATTGCTGCTGCTGTTGTTGTTGTTGTTGCTGCTGCTGACCAATGGCTTTGCTGGCAACTCGGGTTTCTTCAGACCGTGTAGGAAAGAGGGACGCGCATCGCATTTCATGGGCGGCGGCGGCGATTTGGGCAAAGCGGGCAACTGTTGCTCCATTGTTGTGGACTCTTGTTGCTTCGATTGCTGTTGCTGCTGCTGCTCCAGCTTGTTGTCGGGATCTGCGCTGCCGTCGGGTTCGCCATGCAGCTCACGGCTCTTGACCGCCGCCTGGCTGCCCGATTGATCGCCAATTTGTATGTCCTCATAGTCCGAGTTGTTGGTGCTCGCACTCAGCTTCTTCTCCACCAGCGAACGCTGCTCGATGCCACCTTTAACACCGCCATTCGGCAGATTCTTGTACTCGCTGCCAATGCTAATGCCAATGCCCGAGTCCGACTCGCTGCGTATCATGTTGTAGGCGTTCTCCTCATCGGAGCTGCCATCGAAGCTGCTGCCAGTGGAGTCCAGTGCATCGTCAGAGCTGCACTTGGTCACAATGAGACCATCCGAGGTGATTTTGCTGGTCATAAAGTTGCCCTCGTGCAGATTGTAGCTGGCGGCACGTGTCTTCGAGCTGAGCAACATGTCTGTGATGTACTGCGAACTCGAGTAGTGAGAGGTTGTCGTTTCCGTGGAGGCGCTTGCCACACCCACCTGTTCACTGAACTTGCCATCGGGCAGATTCTCGTAGCTGAGCTGCGTTTCCACGACATCGTAGTAGGCGGAGACGCCGTTCTCCGTGTCGGAGCAGTTGCTGTCCGTGTCGGAGTATTTGTGGCACACGTTCACCTTGGGCTTCGTTTGATCCTTGGTTATGGGCGCGTTACGCGCGATTGGCTTCTTAAGGTCGAGAAATGGCTTCGGCGAGTCGCTGAGTGCGCTCAGCTCGAATTTGATTTTGCTGCCGCTGCTGCTGTGGCTGTTGCTGCTGCCACCGGCGACAGTTGCTGCTGTGATAGAGTTGCTCTCGCTTTGCTTTTGCTTCTGCTGCAGCGTCTCGGAGATTTCATCGAGCAGCGACTTTTCCATGGCACGCTCAATGGGCGGACTGTCCTTGCCATCGCGAGACGAGACTGTTGTTGCTGCTGCTGACGCAGTTGTTGTGCTTGATGTGGCAGCCACTGTTGTGGTTGTCGTTTTGACCAACGTTGGGGTCAATGTGGTGGTCACCTTCTTGGTCGTGATGCTGCTCTTGATGGCAACAGGCTTCGCTGTCACCGTTGTTGTTGTTGCAGCTGTCGCTGTCGCCGTTGTGGCTGTTGCTTTTGCTGTCTCTGTCTTGGCTGCTATTGGCGCCGTCTTCGCTGGCGTCGCTGACTTTGTCGGCTGGCCAAAGGGCATCACATTGATCGTTAGCGTTTGCTTTTTGCCCTCCTTGTCCACTTGCGGTGCGCCCAGCTTAAGCGCGGCAAATGACTTCTTAATGTTGTCCTGGGCATCGCCCAGCAGATTGCCATTGTTCATGTTAAAGTCGGTGTTGGCGCGCGTGATGCGCTTCAGCTCGACGGCTTCTTCGTCGTCGGTTTCCGTGATGGCCATGTCATCGTGCTCATTGCCCAGATTCATAAAATCATGATCATCGTCGTCGTCGTCGTCATCGTCCTCCGACCACTCGCCGCCATAGCCAATGATCTCATGCAGCTGCTTCGGGAAGCAAACTTTGCCCGATTTGCTGCTGCTGTTACTGCTGAGTTTGCTGAAAGTGCTGCTGCTGCTCGATGTGGTTGTTAGACGCACGCCGAAAGCCTTCTTGATGATGCTCTTCGCCGGCGTCTTGTGCTTGTTGGGGTAATCAGTCTTTGTGTGGCTGCTGTCTGAGGATTTCAAGGCACTGCTCAGCTTGCCACCGCTGTGCTGTGCGGCTGCTGCAGCGGCAGCGGCAGCAGCTGCTGCTGCTTTGTGCTCATCCTTTGACTTGAAACAGTTCGAGCAGAGATCCTTCTTCCACGCATTCTGCGTAAAGTGCGAACAAATCGAGGATGACATGTTTTGCATGAAGTCTGTTTGCTCTGGCTGCTGACAATTCCTTTTGCTGGTTGCTGTTGTCGCTCTTGTTGTGTTACGTTGCCACCTTAGGCCATATTCTGCAAAAGATATAAAGCGAAATGGGCAATGAGTAATGAGTTATGTATATTACAGCTGCGATTAGCGCATCAACATAAACAACTACCAACAAAATAAAGAAAAAACTTTCTTTGCAGCCGTTGCCGTTGCGCAAGCCCTGTTGCTGCTGCTTGCTGCTGCTGCATTGGCCAAATCAGCAATTAACTTTCACTGGTATTTGGCAGAGAGTCGCAAAGTAAGTGCAGCTTCTGCTGCATGCCACAAGCACACAACAAACAGTATTGAATGCAAATAAAGAGCGGCCACAAAATTCGCAGTAGTCAGTAGCGATGGCAATTTGCATTAGCAATTGTTGGTTGGCCATGTGCTTGGCCAAACCATCCATCAATCTTCATCTTGATAATGAAAATTATTGAGTTTGTCACATGGCCATCGACTCAAATGCTCAAAGCTTGACTCGAGGTCTGACTGCTCTTTGACTCTGATTGCTGTTGGGTAATCAGTTGCATGTCTTTGTTGCTGTGGTTGCTGCTGTTAGTTAGTTAGTTTGCTGATGTTTGCGCTTTAACTTGTCGCATGTGTAAATTGTAAATGACTTTCTAAAATTTGCCCAGGCAACGCTGTGACTGTCCAATGTGTTGTCATCGGCAACTGCAACAACATCTGCAATGACTGACTAGCACTCAAAAGCCAGCAATAATCTAATGCCAAACTGGTTTCTAAACAGAATTACTTGTAATTATATCGTTGAGTTCCTTAAGCAGTACTCTTTCATTCTGTTTTTTGGTTGAAACAAAGAAATAATGCAATAATTACGCGTTCTCACGTCGCTGTTGCTGCTGCTGCTGCAACAATTTGAAGATTACTCACAGCAATCAGAACAAAGAGAGCTGCTGTGAACAATGCAGCGTTATGTCTTTAAGTCATTAGCCCTCTTTAGCACCCATCACTAATTGGGAAAGTGTTGCTGGCTGGCTGGCTGACACAGACAGCACTGACAGCACCGTCAGCAACACCAACGGCGACAACACCCACAGGGAAAAATACCAGAAAACAATGAGATGACAACAGCCAAAGTTTTTGGCCACTCATTTATCAAAGCCAAACGAAAGTTTGACCCATTGTTAAATGTTGGCTGGCTGGCTGCCTGCCCCCGCGTGCAACATCTTGTGGATGCTACGCTTGATTTTTGCAGTAGCTCAACTTTTTGCGTTTTTGGGTCAGCTAAACGTTAATAAACATAAATCTTTTGCTTAATGCAATCCGACCGCAAAAAACAATTCGCATCGTTCGCAATTGCATAACCAAACTGTGGCATGCAAATGCTGCTGCTTCGATGTTGCTGCCTCGTTGTTGCTGCTGCTGCTGCTGTTGTTTTCCATCATTTTGCATATCGCGTTTGTTTTACAGCCGTGTTACACATAAATTTGCTCAGGTTGCTGTTTGCTTGTTTGCTTTTTGTTTCGTTAATTGTTTGCCATTTTTTCTTTCACTCGATTTGCATATTTTGCAGTTGCGGCATCGATTGCCAATTTGTTTATGGCCTGCATTCTCAAACAAACTTGCTGCAACTGCAATGAGGCCAAGTTGTGCACACAAGGGATCAACTGTTTGTACTCCCCCTCTTAGCGACATTTTTGTTGTGAAAAAGTGAAACACATTTGCTGCATATAGTTGTGTGGTTATTTGACCAAAAACGGCAACATCCGATGGTCAGGCCAAGATCTTGTTTAGCTTTTGCTGCTGGAACTCTCGCCACAAGGAATGCAGTTCCCCAATAGAGAGAGAGAGAGAGAGAGATCAAAGCAACTGTTGCTGTCGCAGATATGTAACACAAATAAATCTGCATAAATTTCATGGTTGAAGCAAGTCAAAGACGGATCTGGGCTGGGTGTTAGCTCGTTAGCTGCCTCCCCCCGATAGAGTCAAATTGCTACTCGTTTAAACTCGGTCAGCTGGACTCCAGAGTGTGTTAGTGGCATTTAATTGATGCAGCAGAATGCTGTAAGTGTTGGTATTTTTTTTTTTGGCTAAACTGAAAACCCGTTTCGAGGCCCCTCAACCCATTTCAATAATTTTGCATTTGTCTTAAACGAATCCAGCGATTGGCATACAAAACTTGTGCCGCTTGCAGGCCACAAAACACAAAAAAAAAAAAAAAACAGTTAACTGACCGCCGTCTGAGACCAAATGGGGCCAACAGGTTTAACCAACACACAGGAAAGTTCTCTCTTTCTTTTCCCGCGGCAATTGCAGTTTATTTTTTTTTACTTCTAACTGCCGTCGAATGTTTGCTTTTTGTCGGTTTGCTGCAAGGCGTAAATTGCCCACTCAGGAGAATGCCTCTGGAATTTGGTATACATTTGTAACTCGCTGCAGAGCAACACATAAAAATGAAGAGAGAAGCGATGATGATGATTGAATGAAAACAGCTGAGGCAAATCAAATGGTCCATTAGCAGAACTGAATTCCAGCCAGCTTCAAATTGAGTCAGAGATCAAGCGATGAAGCGTTGCAACCTCACCCAATTCACAATTCACAACTTCTTGGCTCTACAAATCACCGCCACAAAAGATGCCACATTTCGAGCACATAAAAGAGCAAGCAAGAAGATATTTAAATTAGAGTTTGGCCCATTCGTGAGCTGTGAGATCTCTTCAGTTTGTGCCACATTTGCATGGGAGATTTATGCGTGGCTGCGTCGACAGCTTCTCTTCTCCGGCTTCTGTGTCGTTCCATGTTTATTTATGGCATAGATATATATACTTTACTCTACATATATACACCTGCGATATGCATGCCTTCGTTTCGTTGCGTTCTTTTGGATTATGCAAAACATTTCCCAGCACTTGGATATATTTTTATATTTATTCCCATCTCATTATGCGTGAAACAACTCAACTCAACTCAATGAATGCACTACAACTATGCGAGTACTTGGGCTGATCCAATATTTACCCAAAAAATTAATAAATATGAATATGAATGAATTATGCACAACAAATTCCTTAGCTTTAAGTGCCTATTTGGGGTTGGGCTCAGCTTGTCTCGACGGATCGACGGATGTTGTGGGCGCCGCTTTTAAATGTCAACATCTCGTTGATGGCCATAAATGGCAGCTGGGCTATTAGACAACAAAGCAAAAATGTTGTTAGACTCTCACAAATTGAGCTGCTCTGTGACGTGATTGTTCTGATTAGAACAAAAGTCTTCATTAATATATGCATGTTAGTCACTATATATTGAGAGCCATAAATGCCGTTAATTTCCAGTTGTCAAAGTGGAAAGTTGAAGGCCGAATTTGGAGATTCCTAAAGCGAGAGGTTGCTGTTATACGTTAGAAATATATATTGTTATATTTGTTAGCGAGCACTAGCATAAATTATAAGCTTGAGCTTTACGCGATGCAATAATAAGTATAGTCTTTATAATTCTTGGAAATTGGTTGTAAATAGATACAAAATGTAGAGAATATTAAATAAATACTTTTGTAATGTCGCTAAGGCTGACAATCTGGTATATTGTGCATTCTATGGTATATTATGAATGTAGTACTGTATTAATATATTTTAAACAGACTTTGGTATATTTTCAGTATATTTGCGGTATAATAATTCGATATAATTTAAAATAATACCGCACTCTTATGCTTTTATTAGTGTTTCTTACTTTTTTTTGCTTACTACTTTTGATTGTTTTGTTTACTAAAGTTTACTTTACTTATACTTGAAGAATTTTCTTTATTTTAGCTTATAAATAATGCTATTGCTCAGCAGCATTATTTATAAGCTTCAGCAATGTTTTCATTTAATAATAACACAAATAAGTCTAGTATGTTAAGAATGCTCATATTTATAGAACTTTCTTCCTAGTTCAATTTAATTTTTACTTCTAATGATTCATACAATAAATATGTTTTTTTTTCGCTCCATGCGACTTTTGTTTATTTATTTAGCTTTTCATAACTTATATTTCAGCACTTTTAACTTTAGCTAAACTTCTCCTATTACTCATGCATCTGCTCACTTTTATGGCGTTTTCGGAAATGATTTTTGTTTAACGACAACTTTTCGAAGCTTGACAAATTCACAGCTGCTGTGCAGTCAGCATAGGATATCCGCCATTTGACAAGCTCAAAAGCATTTTGCGAGCGCTGATTTCAATGTCAAACTTCATTAATAAACAAACTCGAAAAAGTTGGCAAACTGCGAAGCGAGAACTAATTAAGCCAAGGCATTGGATTTCCTCGACTGTGCTCATAAGTCAGGTTTATACAATTAAAGCCAATCCAAAGATGTCATTAGCCGAATGGCACTCGTTGCGCGTTGCTTTAGGCGGCCTAAAGAGAACTTGAACTGACCGGATGTTGGGACTGAAGCTGGAGGCCTGTCAACAGGTAAGACAACAAACTTGCGAGACCACAACAATAATTATAACAGCTGCAACAGCAAGTAAATTATGAAGAAGTTTTGGGAGGGGAGCAATCTTAAGGAAAGTCAACTAACTTGATTTAATGAGCTTGCTTACAAGGCGCATCTATTGCGATTAAGTAGAAAGATGCCGCAGATTGAGTTGTCGAGAAGAAACCCAACAATGCATACTAAGTGCCGTCAAAGTAGACACGTTGATCTTGATTCGTGAGCTTTATGGTTTCACACTACTTATGACCGACTTTAGGTTGCTTTTTTCCTGCAAAATCGTGCTATCAATCGGCGAGATCTGCCACCGTATAAAAGTGAGAGAGAACTCTTCTTTAATATGCTACAATTTCGCATTTGATGGATGTGTGAATTTGCCGGAGATTCGCAGCGGCTTGTTTGACTTTGATCAAGAATGTACATAAGATGGGGAAAAGAACGGAATGTATGTACATGTTTACATCGGAATGTACATATGTAATCATGTGTGGCATGCACTCTCGTTCTTCTTAAGCCAAATGATTCAAGGTTAAGTTCCCATGTTGCAGCCACACAGAGATTGGCGTCGACTTCAACTTTGTTTTCATTTTTTGCGTGCGTGTGCGGCAAGGGCGAAAGACGAGACGACGCCAACAGCAGCAGCAGCAGCAGCATCGTTTTCAATTTTTTTTTTTGTTTTTGGGGTGCAGCTGCAACAAAAGGCTGCAAATTAAATAAATGGAAACGCATTCATTCATGCAACAGCGTGGTCTGGCCTGGCGTCTCTGTGGTGCCACCAGAAGAACAGGTTCGACTTTCAGTTGTTGTCGTTGGCGTCGAGACGCAACACAACGCACATGTGTTGCCGCAACATGTTGTTGCTTCATTAAATAAATGAGGAGTCCCAAAAGCAGAACACAAATGTGTCACTTACTCGCATCGCATTTCAACTTCACACAAAACGAGCTCCTCATCTTCTCTTTTTTCTTTTTTTATGACCACACTGACTAATTAACACAAGAGTCCGGTTCTCAACTCTGTAATTTTGTTTAATTTTTAATTATGCACAGTAAAAAAACACTTTATGATGCGTAGAAACTGTGATAAAACTTAAAGTTCTGCTCCGCCAGCTGTGCCAAGCGCAGCCTATAAAAAATATAAAATGTAAAATAAAAAGGAAGAAAGAAAAACCTGTTGCGTGGGATTGCGTGTGTATTCGAAAACTTTTGTCGCCGTTTTGTGGCATGCAACAATTTAGCAGGCACCATTTGTTGCCTGTCAGGCTCGCTGCGAAACCCGGGCCAAGACAGTTTCAGTTCCAGTTGCTGTTGCAGTTGCAGCTTTGCGGTTGCCGCATGCTGCATGACTCATGCAGCAACAACGTTTTGCGGCCCGGTCAGCAGTCAGCTGCAGATATTTCCAAAAGCGTCTGGACCAAATGGCGGCTTTTGTGGGTTTGGGTACAAACTCTTGGCATTAAGTCATCGTGGCAGTTTGACAATTGTTTACTTTACTCAGCCGGCGGGCAACCGGTTCGCATTCAAATGCGACGACAGTAGAACCCATAAAACTTCAGCAAACACAAACACACACAATGCGACAACAATAGCATCAAAGCGAATCGTACAAAGTTAAAGTACTACCTGCTTACAAATGGCTATAAATCTGCTAGAGTTTTATACCCTGCAAAATGCACAACGAGCGGCATCGAATGCTTTTATCAATAACTTTTAAATTTGAAGTCATTTTTATAGGGTAGAAGAGTTTTATAACATTGTGCCGACAGGAACTGTATGTGACAGCAGAAGGAGACATATTGACCCCATTAACATGCAATATACCAAATATGCATTTTAGTATAATTCAGTATTTAAAAAAAATGATAATACTGTAATGTTCTGCCTTTACACTCGACTTTAACTTTCTTACTTATAAGAAGTTTGTTTAATATACTAAATACACTTAATTTGCGATAGTTTACTTATAAATTATTTTCAGTATGTATAAGTCATTATTTTTAAATGAATTATACTGTAATGTTTTGTCTTTATTGAGCACGATAAGTGTAGTATCTCATAGTAGAGAACACTCGACTTTAGGTTTCTTACTTGTATGAAGTTTAGTTAACATACTAAATATACATTTCGGTATAAACTACTATTATTGTAATAGCCTTCTTAATTTTATAAATTATTAATTTGAATATACCAAATATACATTTCGGTATAAATCAATAACGGGTATCTCACAGTCGAGCACACTTCACTGCAGATTTCTTGTTAGATCTACCTAGAACATACAAGGTAGCAGCGAGTCGTGTTGCAATTATTAGACCATATTTTGACTAAGTTTTCCGCTTATTTGCGACTGCTGATTGCCTTTTTGCGAGGCGTCAGCTGTGTCTGACTTTTAAGGCACAATAAAATAAATACAGCAAGCAAACCTAACAAAAAAATACAACAGCGAGAACTACAAACAACAATTATAGTAAATCAAGACAAGAACAATTTGCCAATACCAAGAAAAGGTTGGACTGACAGACTGACTGAATGGCACACATTTTGGGCAGGCCAACAAACATCGATGTCTATATGCAGTCTACTACATTCGAGCTATGTAATTGTATACCAAAGGTCAACAACTATTTGCATTGCAGTTGCAAACACAGCAGACTAGCAGACTAGAAACAACAGCAGATAATGCTCGTAATTTGGGTTTGAAATTGACATTTGAGCGCATGTTAATAATATGTTGCAAAATATTGGTCAAAGTGTTTAAATTTCTGTCTAGACGTGCACTTACAATTAGTTGATACTTCGTATGCGACTCGTTAAATATGCCAAAAGGCCAGCCTGAGTTAGTCAAGTTGCCAATTTGTTTGCTGGCCAAATACTGTTGTGCAACTGGTCGTATTATTATTATTCAATGCTGGTTATTACGTATACGCCGTGTGTGCACAAGGACACAAGGCAATTAGAGACGATGACGATGAAAGCGCTGTCGAGTCGTTTGGTTAGCTGCCAAAAACTGGCCAAGTTCAAAGTTCAAACAGAAAGGGATAAAGAGAGAAGAAAAGAAAAGTTGCAACAATGTGATAGACGATGGCAGCGATTGCTTGCAACTTTTTTGGGCAATGAACCTGCAGGCAGCAATGGCAACTGCAACACGATGGCATTAAATAATCATAAATAACTTTGTTGCAGTTACAGCACACAGACAACACAAGTGGCAACTGCAGTTGCAGCTTGCCCATCGACCCGCGGGCAACTTGCAACTTGCGCTTTTCTTTTGTCTTTCTCGCATAGAAAGTGCCATGACGCATGGCTTGAGCAAAGAGAGTTGTGGGTGCCAGCAGCAGCGGCAGCCGAAGCCGAAGCAGCAACGATAACAGTTGCAGCTGTGTATTTAATTGAAGCACAGCTTGCAACGCTGGGCAACTCACGAGCCTGACAGCCTGACGTTTGCGTCGCCGGTCGTGAGAAATGAAATCAATTGAGTGCTGGCTGAGGCAGAGGCAGCGTCAGAGAGTTTGCTCGCAAGGCATTTGTCTGGGCTTAATTAATCAGTGCAACGTTGCAGCATTGCAACACATTTGAAAGTCAAAGTTTTTTCTGTTTTTTTCGTTTTTTTTTTCGGGGCGGTCAACGAACAACACAACAATTGAGTTGCCGTTTGTTAACACGACCCGCAGCAGAGACAGCGTCTGACTGTCAGCGCGTGTTTGGGCTTCGACTTGACATTTAATTGGCATTAATTACCTGTGTGTACTTTGCGGCCAAATCGCTTCAACTGACAGCCAACAACTTTCACTGTCGCCTACGCCAAAAATGGCTCGAGAAGTGAGAGAAAGAAATTGGAGGGGAGGAAAGCAAGGAAAAACTCAATTGAAATTGTCAATTGAGGTAGCTGGCAATATTGAAGCGTTGCTTGACGCTTATCGCTTTATCTAACGGTCTCTGTTAGCAGCAGCAACCATCGAAGCATCAGACGCCCTCTTGCAAAAAAAAAACCCATTAACATTTTGACAGCGCGCTGTTGCAATCGCGCCAATTGTTGAGCGCGTTTTTCTAGCGGTTTTTGTCGCGCCATCTTTCTCACGCACCGTTTTGCTGTTTGTGTTTTTTTTATTTCTTTTTTCGTAATAGCATTTTTTTTGTGAAATTTGCTTTAATGCACTTTTAATGCAGACAACAGCAACAGTCTAAGGAGGAGGAGGAGATGCCGCTGCTGCTGTCAGTTTATGGCATTAAATGTGAGTGACATTTTTCTTCATTAAATTCAACACATTGTCAACAGCTTTTGCTCCCTCACTTCGGCTCTTCTTCCCTTTTCCAGTCAACCCAGCACAATGCAATTTTTCAGTTTGTCAATCAAGCATCTGTGTGTGCTGTTGTTGCATGTGTGTGTGTATGTTAGTGTAACATGCAACTTGTATCACAACACTTTAGAACCTCATCATTTGCTGCCCTAATTAATAGATCGTTCTGCCTCATAAACGCGGCCACACAAATTGGTTCTGTGTCAACATTCGCACGGCGTATTTTTGGAAAAGTTTAAAATACTTTTTAAAAAGAAATCCACATTGGACAGCGAGATAAATTTGTCTTGCTTTTGTTTCTGGCTCGCTACGGGTCGAGTGTAATTTTGTTAGAAATGGAAAGTTTTATTGTTGTCGTAGCTCATTCCAGAAAACAAGCAACAACAAAACAACAAATCTCTCAGACTAAACGCTGAAGCAGCTGCCATTTGTTTTGTCTTCATTTCTAAATCTGAAAATCTCTGCAATTGTCTTCTGTTCAGCGTTTAGCGGGAGTAGCATTTGCCACCTATTAAACTAATTATAATTATATTTACTTGTTTATTTTAAATGCTTGCCAAGTCGAGTGATCTCACATGTTTTATTATTTACATGGCATAGCCGAGATGGCTGAGATTATTATCATTCTGACACGAATACTGTGTGTGTGTGTGAGTTTGTAAGTCATTAAAGCAGTCGACTTTTTGAACTTGTAAAGCATAAATTATTCTTGAAAATGCTTGACGAGCTTATGGCAACTAATTATGGCTGTAGTGTAAAGTATATTTAACAGTTTTCTCTTTGAGCTAAATTGCAAATTCCGTATCTACTTGAAACGGAAAATGAAATTTCTCCATTTAAGAAATACTTTTGCTTTGGCTGATAATCTGGTATATTTTAAGCTCTATGGCAAATACCAAATATGACGTTCGGTATATTTTAGCATTTATTCAGTTTATTATTAGGTATATTTAAAAAAACTGTATTCTGGCATATTTTGACATCTGTGGTATATACTAAATATTTGGTATACTTTAAGAATAATGCTGTTTTGAAGTCAAGAATGAGTAAACTATGAATTTGAATCAATTACAAACATTAATACATTTGTTCATTAGTCAAACTTGATGTGCTTTTAGAATGAATGAAAGCTTAACATGATAACTTTTTCCCTTAGGTTATTCTGGGCACAATTTAATGGCTTATCAATTGCCATTAATCTAACGCCCTGCACATTAAAGTGATTATTCAATTAAAGTGCTGGCATACAATCGTCACATCTAATTTGCTGTTTGGTTTCACTTTTGAAGCTTCTTACGCTCCCTTCTCCAATTTCCCACTCTCTTTCTTTCTCTTTCGAGTTCATTGATTGTCATCTGGAAACACACACACATAATATGGTGGCAAATTAAGGTATTCAATTGAAAATGCTGCTAACGAACTGTGCAAGTTGGTGAGTTGAAGCCCCACACTTCAACGGTTGCCAGTTGCCAGTTACCATTGCGATTGCCACGTTTCCCGGTGTTGCAACACGGGACAGCCCCGTGAGAGTTGTCCCTCCGCTTCCCCCTCTCACCCACCACCCAAGGCACAAACATTGTTAGTGGCAGTCGCGTCGAATTACAAGTGTTTTACATGCCAGAGTCTGACAGGTCTTCAATTGCATTCGCAGCTGCAGTTGCACTTGCAAATTACACACACTCAAAACAGCAGTAGTGAAGAAGTGGGCGCTTGGTGGGCGTGTCCCACAGGCCAAATGGCCATGTTGCATGCCAAGCAATTGAAATGCGGTGGCGATGTTTCGCGGTTACGCATTTTTGCATTCTGTGTGAATTTCGCTTGAAAATGATGTCCAAAGAAAGACTAAAGAAAAGAAAAGGTAAATTTTGCTTACCCGTTTAAACTGTGTGTGTGTGTGTTGCTTGGCACGTTTTGCTGCTCGTTTAGCTTGATTGTTTTTCAGTTTGTTTGCCTGCTGAAAGGGAAAAAAAAAACAGAAAAATATGAAGCAACATTTATTTCGATTGTTGTCAAAAAACAATTGCAATAACAACTACAAAAACTACTACGAGACATACAACTGCGAATATTCGTGCATTCTGTTCAGTTCAATGCCCTAAAGGGGCCGCATGCAATTTCATTATTTTGTATTGTTTTACTTTATTTTTCAAGTTTTGCAAATCGAATTACCAAATGTTAAAACCGTGCCAAGTCTCTTTGCCCGCCCGCAACATTGCGGCGCCAAGACTCAAGCAAATGACCCGAATTCGATGCACGTTGCGCTCGTATTTCGTGCCCCTCCACCTCCTCAATTTTATCCCCCCTCTCTCTATCTTTTGGCCAGACCCAGACTAAGGTGTTGGCATTTGCAAGGCATTTATAATCGACACCAAAGTCTGTAATCGAGAGCCAAGCTTGTATTGTGTAGTGTCACTCTCTCGCCAAAGCTGTTGACCAACTTGCAGCGAGTTTTATGCACTTGAACACTTCGCTGTTTTTATGCCTTTCAATGCGCCATGCAAAAAAAACACACATAGAAGCGTTTTATCAAGGTTAACGTGCCACAAGTTGGTAAGAGGTTTTTTTTCGTTGTACTGTTTGCTGCTTGCTTTTACCATTATGAAGCCGCTTCGACCATGGCTTACACTTGTTCTTCTGACCCAAATGAACCGGCCGCCAATTGCCAATTTGCTTTAAATCAAATGGCATTTTGATTGGAATTGCACTCTACACAGACAGACAAACAGACGAGCTTCGCTTTATGGTCACAACCAGTATAAATCGAAGGCAATTAGAAATATTTGCATAATTTGCACTTTAAGAAAAAGCACAAATTGCAATTTGCGTGACATGTTTATGCAGTTACAAAACTACAGGGTTTAGTTCGATTTGCAACGGGAATAATTACACAGTTACACAGAGTCAAAGCTGGTCTGTAACCACAAGAGTTTAATTAAGTTTACATCAAGAGGTTGAACAACAATACGAACTAATTGCAAAGCGAGTACTAATTTATATATCTTGTAACTCATTTTGTTGGATCAATAAAAGAAACAAATAAGAAATAAGATAATAAGAGGTCGGGTTGTGAAGTTGTTGTTACTCTTGCTGACAACTGTTTAATTAACAGAAATTCCATTTGGTCGGCTGTTGGATTTGATCATTAGCATCAAGAGTGACAGCAGCAGCAGCAGCAGCAGCTGAATCTGAATCTGAGTAGAGTGTGGGCTGCTTTCAAGCGTGTGGAGACGGAGCAGAGAAGAGAAGAGAACTTGCTAAGAACTGGATTTGGTATCGGAATCAGTCATATGTAATTAATTGTTTTGGCCATTTTCTATGGCTATCGTGTACAGTTAATGGCCCTGAAGGGGGTGCTTTGTAATTCATCGTCGTTGGCTGCTATTGAAATTGCCTTTGTGGCTTTGACTTCAATGTGCGTTTGTTGTTTGCTTTTTTGGGCTAGAGAGCTGGGGTAAATGGGAGCTTGATTTGAATCTACAAGAATAACAATTTAAATCGTTATTGCTGGCATTGCATGTTCAGGAAGTCGGCAGCTGTTGCTGCTACAATTTCAGCAGAAATTCAACAGCTCCAAATGGGTAAATGGGAGTAAGTGAACCCGCAGAGCATCCGCTGTCGCTGTGTGCTGTGCTAAAAAGAAGTTTGTTTATGTGTGTGTGTGGGGGGAAGTGATGATAATAAAGCAAACACTGAAGGTCATTACCGGAAAAACGGGTTTTGTCTTGTCTACTACAGCATTCAAGTGAGTAAGCATTTGGCATTAAAATACCGTTGGGATTATGGCACTGAATATGCATGGGCGTTCGCCTTAATAGCCAACTCTAAATGCCGCCAGTTGCCAGTTTTCCAGCTTGTCTGGCAAGTGGTCGTCGATGCGTCGCTTCACTCAAAACTGGCTGCCACTACATGCAACAACTGCCACAGCAGCAACTGCATCTCCATCTGCATAAATTATGCAGCCAGACCTCGAGTCATTTTGCAAGTTGTCATTCGTTTGGCATGGCCAAAGACAACAGACAACAGACAACATACAACAGACAACAGACGACGACAACGTTGCACAGTTGTTGATGAAGATGATGATTGGGTTGCTGATGCATTGCCAAGCAGCAGGCCAACGCCTCATCTTGTTGCTGCTGGCAACAACAAGTGGCTGCAAAATTGATTAGATTATGTGCCGAGAACTTTTCCGACTGTCCTATTAGCGCTTCAACAACTTAACAGAGTTACAAACACAAATGTCTAACAGTAATCTGTGAAAAGCAGTAATTGCTATAAGCTATACTTTATTTTCAGATTTAGGTTGATAAATTGCAAAACTATTGCAGTCAAATGTGTCAAATTAAAGTTAAATTGAAGTAAAGTTAGAGATACAAAATTAACAGCTGTTACTTAACAGTCTGTTGACACAAATGTTAATAAATAGTTCAATTTGCAGACTTCAGCTAATAAAGCTGACATAATCCAAAACTTATGAATGCAATCGAGTTGAATAAACTGAGATTTGACTGCTAATTGATAGGGAAATTAATGTCACTCTATTGTTATCACATTCATTACTCTGCGAAGAAATGTTGTCAGCTATTTATTTATGCTTGAGAAAACTTTCTTATCACTGTCAAAGGCCTTGACATTTTGGCAGCTAAGCATAGCATTCCTATCAGCTTATTTACTCGATCATCATTATCACATTCTTGATTTTCAAATTCACTATAAATTGAAATACTGTTAACACATTCGCTGTTATCAGGCTCCGCTTTTGGTATGCATCAAGTTCTATGGCTGTGCTTTAGGCTCATAAATTTGACATAATTTTCATAGCCAATAGCTTAAGAAATTCTTTACACTCGCAGCTCGCAGCTTCTTCTTCTGGTTATTTGAGCTGTAACTGTAGTTGACATCAATGGAGCTAGTGAGAAACCGGTTAAGCACTTCTAATGCGTACATTATGGAGAGGCTTTTATGATTGGTTATTTATGCGCAGTCAATGACACAATCCCCCAAAAGCCCCAAATGACTTTGTTGCTTATGCTTATGCCATGGCTAATGCCGTTCTTTTCTAACCGTTAACTGAACTGAAGCTGGCCAATGCAAGCGGCAGCAGCATTCGAAATGCAGACACTCGATCACAACGCTCAGCCACGTTGCACACAGAGAGAGAGAGAGACTGCAACTTTCTACAATAACAAAACAAAAAAACGAGTTGAGTGGCATCATTTGCTTTTTGTAGCATGTCTACGCCCAAGAGCTCGAGCCCGAGTCCGCGTCCGAGTTGAAGTTGGAGACGCAGTCGCTCCTCAATTGAATGCTTCAATGGAGCAGAAAACGCTTGGTAGCTACGATCGCTTGGTGCTGCAACTTGCAACTTGCAACATGTATGGTGCATGGGGTATGTCAACCCGCCGTTGATTTGCAGCAAATGTCACTGCAAATGAAGCTCAAGTTAATTTGCTCAAGCATTGACATTGCCTCGCCTTCACATCAGTAACAAACAACAACAAACGAAGGGGGCATTTCCATTTGCATTTCCACTTGAGCGCAACGCTTCTTAATTTATGCATTAATTTCTGTTGATAACTCACAAAGTTACGGCTAAAAACGCAACTTAATTGCGCTTGTAGTCGGGGTCTACAAATTGCTATTTAGCTGCGCAATTAATTTGTCAAAAACCAAATGGACAGCTTTGCTTTTTCAGCTTTGCAGCTGAGTTGCAGTTGCTAGCTTCGGGGCAGGTGTTGCAACTTTCACCTTGACCGGTTGCAAAATACTTGCCTTATTGCAATGGCCAGCGGTGTAGGCCAAACAAAGCAACAACAAATCTACCATCGGATGACGTCTCATCAGTTTTTGTTGAGCCTAAACAAAGAACTTCCCTTCACGACGAAATTCAAGCTGCTTATTTGCATTTCAAAGCTCGGCAAATTGAAAGAGTTTTGTTGTACTTAATTAGCAACAATCCATGAGCATAATATAAATAATCAAAGACGAAAGCTTCTCTCTCTCTCTCTCTCTCTGTTACACAGCATGACCAAATATCAAATGCTCATAGAATCATTATTGATCGAAAGTTGAACGAACTGAGCTGAGCTGCGAACGTTGTGATTATCAAATGTGGTAGCCCAGCATGGCAAATGCTTTTCAGCTACGTAAATAGAATAGAATTACACACAGAAGATGGAGAAACGATAGAGAGAATGGGAGGCAGCTCAAGTCCATAACTAATTAATTAAATTTCAGCAGCATTCTGCGATCTATAAATAATAAAATTTGACAGCTAGAAAGGCATTCACCACATGAGCTGTCTTGTTAGCAATATATTTTTGGGTAACTTTACAATTTAGATGTGAGCGATAAGCAGGGAAATTTTGTGAGAGCTTAAGCAAAAGATTGATCGGAGAAAGAGGAAAACTGACAGCTGCTTTGCTTGATCAAGAAGTTGCACAAAACTTGGTTTATGAAGAGCTAATTTGCTGTCAAGTTTTCAACAACATTTTAAATAAATTGGATGCGCTTTTCAAGAGCTAAGTTGTTTCATTTATATTAAATGAAATTTGCAAATATTCCCTCGAAGATAAAGATACAGTTTGGCAAATGACAAAGCAACAAAGCATTGCAACACTCGTTGCGATTATTATAAAACACTGCAAGATGGTATAATGTCTGTCTAACGGCGACAACAGCAGCCGTACGTATACTTGTTACGCTCACTGTGCGTGGCAATGGCATAGTTAACATAGCTATATAGATTGCAAGGGGCAGATACAAGTACTACCTGAAGCTGTAGCTGAAGCTGGCCACCTCATCTGAGCGCAACTTGGCAGCTCGCAACTTAATTACGCGCCTGCACATAAAACAAAAGCAAAAATAGCGTTATGTTTCAGTTTCATTGGCAGCCAAGCATGACGAGCGTTGAGGGGGCGGTGGAAGAGAGAGAGAAAGAGCGATAGAGAAGGGAGAGGGCACTCAAGAAACTCGAGAAACTAAAGATATGCTATATAATATTTTTGTTGAAATTAAATTAATGCTTTGGCCAGATAAAAGGTTAAGTTTATATGGGCAACTGTGTGGAATTTTCTGTGCTTTATGACACTGCCAAATTGAGTTGTTGTTGTTGTTGCCACATAAATCAAATCAGCCCAGAGACGTACCGTTAAACATGTGGCAAGCAACTGCAACGGCAGCAGCAGCATTTCCAACACGCCCGCCTAATCAAAGCGCTTTTGTTGAGTGAAAATGTTCATTGCCGCCAGCATGGAAATGCATTTTCATTTTCTAAGCGACGAAGAATGCAGAGAAGGAGAGAGGCAGGGGGGAGGGGAAGAGCTGCCTCCCCTCTGGCATGGCACAGCGACTTCCTCATTTGTGCACTTCCCAAAAGAGCAGCTCGAGCTGTGAATGAAACCATTTTACTTATATATATATAATTAGACCTATATCATGATGCATCTGTATCTGTATCTGTATCTGTATCTATGCATCTGCATCTGCGCGTGTGCTCATGCACCCCTTGTGTCTATTATTAGTGCCCCTTGCGTCTCCACTTAAGTGATCAGTTCCGTTTGCAGCGGCGGCAACAGTTAGAATTGCAACTAGGAGACAATTGCATAATGGGAGAAAAAGTGATGTCACCTTGTGTGCAAAACTAGCCGGAAAAGTGCGCCCTTAATTGTGATTGACAACATCCTGCAAGACAAATTGCAAAACCAGAAGAATTTGAATTGCCATTAAGATGGCAAATCTTAGTGCGCTAAACTGCGGAAATGTTTGCTAGCTAGTTTTCCTTTAATAATTTCTCTTAAAGCTTGTACTATAGTTATAAAGCAATCTTCAATATTGAATGCACAATGATTTTCCACAATTTTCATCATTAAGCACATCGAACTCCCTTTTGATGGGCTTTGTGTTGTGTGTTGTTACACAATTATGGTACATCATCGCAGCGATCGCGTTCATTGCCTTGGCTTTCACCACAAGTGCGTGCTTAACATTGGCTTAACATGCGTTTAACATTGAATTAACAGCGCCCACGTTATACGTCTGTCTATGAGTACGACCTTAGCCTTGGCAAACGCAAAAACACAAAACCGAAACTCACATGCAAAGAGCCGCATTATGATAATATTATTAGCCAGAGGCAAAGACTGCGATCTCGTGTGTATATTTTCCATTTTTGTTGAGCGAGATACAAGCCATTTGTTTATAGATTTGTGGGCGCCCCTTGACCTCGTCTTCCATTGCAAAATGCTCCGTTGTTGTGAGCCGGCAACACAACAAAATGTGATCTGAGCTCGTCTTGGACATTAGCTGTACAAACCGGTCAAGAGCGCGGCATAAAACATTTATTGTTTGGCAGAAGAAGAAAACACCGTTGCGAAAAACATTTGAATTTGAGCATCGAGAGAGAGAGATCGTTATGATGATGCATGTGCGATGTTTATAATGGGCTTGTGAAATTCCACATATGTGCAGATGACCTTTGGTTGAAGCAGCCTTCCCCTTGAATATATATGCATTGTTTATTTGCGCTTGCATGTCTGCCACACAACAGCAGAAATAATATCGCTAGCTTGGCCTTTTGGCAGTGGGAACACACAACGCAACACAACTTAAGGCACGCATGCAACACTCTCTGCATAAACAACAACAACAACAACAGCAAAACAAATCAATCAAGCGATGCGATGCGACGCGACGCAGCCAAAAGATCATTAACATGATCGCTGCCCCCTTGCGGCGCCAACCAAGTTGGTGGCTAGTTCGTTCTTCAAGTGCATAATTACATTCGATAGCCTGCTGCTTGGCTGGCTGATAAGAGCACAGAGCACAGAGAGAGAGCCATGGCCCATTAGAGGGCAAGCGCATTTAAAGTGTAATAAACGCGGAAGGCGCAGGCATTACGAAAAATTATTATAATAATAAGTATGCTGCGAAGCATCCGTGAGATGATGCACATGTTGCTGCTGTTGCTGCCTCACGCATCTCAGCAATTGAAAACATTCAAGTGCTAGGCTGATCTGCATAAGTGAACGCCACGTAATAGATACGCAGCCATGTTGCAGATGCAACAAACACAATAAGAGGCAAGAACGTCGACCGTTGTTGTTGATGTTTAGGGGTCGTTGTTCATCGTTGCCTGGGAGCGTGGAAGCGATTTGATGACTGAGCGCCTGTAATGCGGAAAGCGCGTAGCACGTAGCACGCAGCACGCAAAATGTATCTGCGAGATACACTGCAAAATTTGGCATTCAAACAGCAACAGATTGGTGCTTGGCATAATGGACAACCAACCAGTCTGTCAGTCTCTCTTGTACTCATAATATTTTCATAATAATGAGCAGGAAGTTTCGAGTCGAAAAAAGAAAAACACCAAAATCGGCTTATGGCATTAAGCGACATTCAGTGTTACGACGAATGCGAGACATCGAGACAGACATCGACGAGATGCTTTGGCGATAATTAAAAGCGAAACTGTTACAAAGTACTTTTAATGGTCGCAATACATAGTTTAGATATATATGTTTAAGTTGTAAGTTGTGAGTGAGCGACAATTGCATAATTTTGTCTGCATTTGGCATTTAGGTGTATCAATTACATTTTACACTAATTGCAACAAATCCGTTTGCGATTGCAATCGCCGTTAAATTCAATTTGGTAACTTAATTAAATTACATAGTTAATCAACGATTTTTCATGCTCTTGCAACACACTAATCGAATTTGCCATGCTACCACGTTATGTGTGTGGCACAAACGGAAGCCAACATTTTTCATAATCATATGCATGTTGAGTTTATAAGAAACATTTGCTCGTGTGTTCCCATCTATCTATTCGCCTATTCAAATATATTCGTATTCGTTGCGGAAGTCTGTGCGTTGGCCAAACAAACCAGTTTCCAATATATACACACACAATATTTAATTGCACAAAATTGTAATTGTGCTTAATTGTTGCGCAAACCGGCCTCAGCCTGACTCAATCTACAATCCACAATCCACACACCGAGATTTGTCTTTGCTACTTTTTGTTGGTAAACTTCCTACCCAGAGAGTAGAAGGGTATTATAACTTTTTGCAGGCAGGAAACTTATCTATAACAGTCAGATGAAGGTATGTTTGACTCCACAAAGTTTATGTATCCTTGAACTGATATAGCTGACAATCTAGTATGTTTTGTACTATACATTTTAAATATACCGAATTAATACTCTGCAAATATACTAAAATATACCATATACATGGTATATTGATATAGTATTATACCGTATATAATATAAACATACCAAATTAATACTCCACAAAAATACGAAATGATGCCTATGGCTCAGTTTGGAATATTGATATAGTAATAAACCGAGTATAACCTTTGGTATGTCTCAGTTTGGTATATTGATATAGGAATATGCCGAATAAAACTTTTGGTATGGCTCAATTTGGTATACTGATATAGAATATATCGAATATAGACTTTGGTATATTTTTAGTATGTTTTCGGTATATTAACCTGGTATATTTTAAGAATTATACCGCACTGTTTCAGCTTTTATTCAAAATGCGAAGAGAGTGTCTCACAGTCGAGCACTCTCAACTGTAGCTTGCTTGTTTTGTTTTGTGTCTGCTTCTTTCATAATTGACTTTGGCAGCTTGTGAGAAAAACCAATAGTCTGAGTTCCAATCCGATGTGGGCATTGGTCATGTCATGCAATCTCAATACGGAACCGGCTGACTTCAGCTGCCGCTGCCGCTGCTGACTCAGCGGAAAAGGGCTCAAGTAGCTCGTTTCCAATTGCATTCGATGAGATTTTTCACAGTGCTGCGGAAAAGTGACATTCGTATTTGACGAATATAATAAGCTTGCAAGTCGGAGGGGGCGTGGCAAATCACGTTGCGCCGGCTGGAGATTACACAATCTCTTGCTGCCCACACACACACAGACTTGGGGGCACTTTCAAATGGTTTTCACTTGCTGCTGCAGCAAGCCGGGCCTAAAGCCAATTGACATGCCAAAGTAAATTTGTTTAGAATGATGTTGGTTAATTTTAGAAAGCGGCGCCATTGAGTTGCAAGTCGCATTTGCTGCACGTGCTGCACATGAATCATGGCACTCGATCGATTCGAAAGGAGCGACTAAATCATGCATCGTTGTTAAATTATACTTAGAGGCGAAAGGAACGTGACTATGAAGGATTTACACATGTCTATAAATTTCATTGAGGCAAGCAAGGGGCAAGCAACAAGCAACGGCAAACAGCGTGCAGCGTTGGCGGCAACCGCAACAGCAACAATAGAGGCTAACAAAAGCCGATGCTAGCAATCAGTGTTGTTTTTCTTTTTGATTGAGCGAATTTATTTATGTTGTCCGTCCGTCGTCCATCGGTTTGTCCCTCTATCTTTCTAGCGTTATTTTGTTGCGCTCTTTTGTCGGCTTTGCAAAATCGTGGCTTGTAATTATTGGCCATTATTATTGGGTCTAAAAGCGCACAAGCCGTTCACCGTACACAACACAACACAAGACAACAGCCGGAACTGTATCATCTGACCAACTTGGCTAGGAAACTGGCAACTGGGCAACATCGATGTGGTTATTGTTGTTGTTGCTGGTTCACGCTTCAATGAGTTAATAATCAATGCGGCTCATTGTTTTGCCAATAATGCGAATAAAATTGCAACAAGTGCAAAAATGAATTCAATTAGAAAAACGCCACACGACTTTCCGACTCCAATCGAATTTGGATTGCAAGTCAATTTACCAATACCCTGCAGGTTGTCATTGTTTATTAGCCTGATTGATTGTAATTCTAGGGAAAAATCAATTGACAAACCGAAAGAGAGAGAGAGAGATAGATAGAAAGATAGGCAGGCAGACAGTGCGATAGAAACCAGTTGAGGAGTCATCGAGATTGTGGCGAAAATTATAATGAGCAAGTTGGGGACAAGTTTCAAATCGTTCGACGTGTGAAACAAGCGATGAAATCATGCAGACCCCAAGACCACAATTCAAGGTTACGCGCTATATAATATTGTATATATAGTATATACTTTTCGTAAATACCAGACTAAATGCGCACAGAAATTTGGCCCCGCTGAGTTGTCATTTGTCAGCCAGGCTCAAATTGATTGGGCAATTAGCCAACGCCAGCAACAATAAGAAAGAGAGCTACAGACGAGTGTGCTTGACTGTAAGATACCTGTTATTCATTATCAATAAGAGGTAAGCATTGTAAAAGCGTTATTATCGATCAAATAGACAAAAATGTATTTGGTATATTAATATACTACTACTTGTGAAATATACCATTAAGTGCAAAATATACCATATGCCGGTAATCAATGCTAAAGCGGTATTATCGATAAAAATATACCAAAAGTTTTATTTGGTATATTAATATATTACTACATGTGAAATATACCATGAAATACAAAATATTCCATTCATCGTTATGCATTTTCAATTAAAAGGTAATCAGTGCAAAGAGGAATTATCGAGAAGAATATACCAAAAGTTATATTTGGTATATCAATATACTAATACATTGGAAATTTACAATAGAGTAATAATATACCAAAGCCATAATACCCTTCTAACCTACGAATAGTAGATATAAAAATACATTTATCATATACTAGCTAAATATGAAACGTAGTATTCCAAAGCAGCGTACACAACAAGGAAACACCCTGTAGCGAAGTGATACAAACTTAATTGAATTAACTGAGAAATAGAGAGTATGCTAAATTGATAATTTTCCGTAAAGGAAAAGTTTCTCTTACTTGTGGCTTATGATTCACTTTTATTGACTCACTAAGCTGAGCTGACGGCACATTACAGGGTATCAAAATTGAAAGTGATTTCATAGGGTTAACGAAGCAAGACAATAAGCGGCACAACACATGGAGCAGTAAAGCATTTGGGTTTGGGTGCTTTATGCACCAAAGTGCAGGCAATAAACTTTACGTAAGTGGCCAAGACTCACATGAAAGTGTTTTGTTGTTGTTATTATTGTTGTTGCTTCACTATGGAACAAAACAACGATATTTCACATAAATGTACTATGTGTGTGTATTTATGACATTTATTGGTACATCGATCCACATCGACATCGACATCGATTCGTTGACCCAAATGCTGTGGCGTCAGAGGGCCATTAGGCAGTCATTAAAGCGAGCCAAGATCGAGAAGATTTTTTTTTTTTTTTTGTGGTGTTTTGACCCAGGGGCGTTTGAATCTCTGATAGCTTGACTACAATTTTGCTGTTGATCGTCAGGCATTTTCAAGTTGTCTTGAGGCAGCGTTAGAAGCCATTTACTGTTCTTCTGTTGATTGACATGCAGAGATTGTATCTGTATCTTTAGGCTGTGTGCATATATCTTTCCATCTATCTGCATTGCTCTAACCTCATTTACAGTTGTGTATGTGTGTGTGTGTGTGCGTGTGTGACGCAGCTTGGCCTTTCTCAATAGGCTCATTGTAGTGCCTGACTCTGCCACAGACGCTCGACGTTTGTGGCAATATGGCAACGGCAGCGGCTTTTCTTCCGCTTTTAACGGTTCATAATTGAAATTATAATTCAATTTATGTTGCCTCGACTGCTTTTGTTTGCCACACTTTGCTTTTCAATTATATTCAATGCACATTAGAAATTGTCTGACGGCTCTCTCGAAAGTGTTGCCAAGAGTGAAAGATGCAATCACAGATTCAGCTACAATTGTATCTGTATCTGTAACTCTGACTGGCGTGTTTGGCGCTGCGCCTGCGCAAAAGTCGTAACTAAGTATGACTCCAAATTCGATTTGATTGTGAGATACTTTTTTGTCTGTCTATCTGTCTGTTGTTTAATATTAAATTTCATGCACACACATTCCGTCGTATTGTGGCAAGTATTGTAAATAAATGGAAAAACGTGAAGAAAACAACAGAAATTATTTTACAATGCCGTCGCAGACGCTTGCAATTAAGAACGCTTTCATTTTTCACTTTTCTTCCGATGCCTTGTTGCCTGCCGCCTGCCTGTGCATTTTCTCATTCATGTCGAAAAACGTAAAAAAAAAAATATAACAAAAATAAACTTTTACTGAATATAATTGAATTAACATTAACACACGATGCGATACACCCAACCAAAGATGCAGATACATACATAACCAATCGAGCCACAGATACATGCATTTATGCACGCAGATCTAAATCAATTTTCACTGATCATTTTTACAGTTTTAATTAAAATAGTTTCTGCCTCAATCTGCCAGCACATTAACTTTGAGATATTGTTCAACTAATTAAAGAGACAAGCAATTCTTCTTCTGCCCCTCAAATTATTTGTTCTGCTACTCGAAAAATCTTTCAAGTGTGCGAGCTGTGTTCAAAAATAGCAACGAAACTGAAATATTTTTTTGTTTTGGGGTCGCCTCGATATACATAGAATTTGTGGGTTTTTGAGTATTTTTATGTGAGAGGGATTCAATGCACTTGAGAGTTTTCCACAATTGGAAGTAGTAAGAAAGCTAGAGTCGAGTGCGCTCGACTTTGAGATACCCAAAATTCAACCAAAAGAGTGCGATACAATTCTTAAAGTATACTGAATTAATATACCGTAAATATACTAAAGTATACCAAAAGCTATATTTGGAACTACATTTCAAATAGCAACTTATAGCAATAGACAGACTGACAAAGTACTACCGTAAGCTACATTCATAATATACCATAGAGCACAAAATATACCAAAATAGACAGACGACTTTGATAAGAATGAAACCGGCTATCCAATTTACATTGCCAAAGCGAAAAAAATAAAAAAATATATCAAAGCTCATAATTGGTATATAAATATATTACTATATTTGAAATATACCACACATAAAAAGTATACCAAAGTTATAATACCCTGCTACAAACTTATAACACCATTCTCCCCTTTCAGTAGCGGGTATAAAAAGTAGTTGCAGCAATCGCATAAATTTCTCTTCGACTGATAAGAGCAGCCCCAATAATAATGAGGGTCAACAGCAGGCTGCCTCAATTATTTACAATTTCATATTGATTTGTAGTCAGCGCTGCGCTTTTCTTTTCAATTTCGGCTATTTTTGGGTGTGGCCGGGGGAGTTTACTTCAATTATCAGTCGCGGCATAATTGAGTGCAGGCCCCCGCTTTGACCTCGTCTCAGGCACTGAGCTGAGGGTTGGAGCCAAGTTGATGTAACAGCAGACCAACGCATCCACGGGAGTATTTTTTGTTTAAATAAATGCCCCGCACGCGTTTTGCATGCGTTTTAAAAACGCTTGCGTAAGAGTCGCGAGACAGTCGCAAGGTGCGGTTCAATAGAAAGTGTCGCTTGTTTTGACGATTCACGCGACATAAATTAAGTAATTTTAAACATACTATACGATTATGTGGGTTGTCTCTCTTTCTCTCTCTCTGTTGAAGTTTGTTTACAACTTTTTATGGCGTTGTACCCCCCCATTTATCTACTTATGAGTATTTGCTGCTGATGGCTGATGGCAGCAAAAGGCTTAAAATATTTTGATTAATTTGCAGTCAGCTTTTGTTGTGTTGTGATTGTCTTTTCGGTACAATTAATTGTTATGCGATTTTAATGCCGCTTTGTTACCATATAATAAAATGAGCAAAGGTGTTTGCTTACATAAACCCCTCTTCATATGTATTTATTGAAATTGGTTTATATATGTATATATATATAGAAATTAATCACATGTTTGCATTGTGCACTTAACAGTTTTGCTGCGTTTTGGAATTTTGCCTTTTGTTAGCATTTTTTTTTATTTTAACGTTAATTTTATTTTTGTTGCTTTTCGCGAAGAAAAAAAAACACACAACGAAAAAAAAGAAAACTTTCTCCGCGGCTTGTCGTGCAAAACTTGACGCACAAAAAGCAACAGCAAAAAGTGAAAAAAGATATATATATATAGAAAAAAAGAAATGTACAACAAGCAGATGATTTACAGCATAAATAATGAAATGGTCATTGTTGGTTTTGAGTTATTTGCCAAAGCCACAACAACAGCAGCAGCAACAAGTGTCGAGACAGGAAATTGAACTTTGTTAGAAAACCGCACGAAATAATTGCTCGACTTACAAGCACAAATAAACCGAGTGCTCATCTTATGAGTACTAAAGTACTCACTACTTGTTTATGGATGTATGTCGGACAGATAAGATCCAAGCGAGAGACACGCTCTAGTTTAAGTGCCAATCAATCACGTTTCTCATATTCTTCTTATCAGCTCAGCATGTAACTTGACCGCAGTAGAATGAAAATGGAAAAAACGCGCGCGTTTTTCTGGGCGCGACTTTTCTATTGAATCCCTGACCACAGACAGACAGCAGCAATTGTTGTTGTTGTTGTTGTTGTTATGTAAACACACAAGAAACTAAGTCAATTTTTAGTACTTAAACAATGCAAAGCAAGCGCAACAAAAAGTGCGTGATTTGAAAAAGCAAAAAAAAAAAAGCAGTTTAAAAGTGAAAAGTTTTGACTGTGCTTTAATGTGCATAATTATTTGACTGCGTAACTTTTTTGGTCGGTCGGTCGGTCTCCTAACCAACTTCAAGTGCGGCTTTATTCGTGTCAAAATGCAGTTTTAAATATATGCCTTGTTTGTCTAAAACAAAAAAACACAAATTCCTAAAAAACAAAAACATTCGCTATATCGAAAAAGAAATCCAAATGCAAATCTTTGTTTCTGTGTTTCTTTTTTTGCCAGTGAACAAGTTTTGTGAAAGCGTCTCTATCTCTATATATGAGCATGAATTTATTTGTTGTTAACTCGCCAGCAAATAGTTAATATATGTAACTACCATCAAACAACGTACGTATGCCGGTGGCAGTTGTTGCTGTTGCCCATCGATGGATGCATCGATGGAATCGAACTCCTTTTGCTTTTGTGCACAGAGTAGGCAGCAAACAAGTTTTTTTTTTTATTGCAAATTTGCAGCTCGCTTTTCCACCATGCGGCTTATTGACAATTTCTTTTGGAAAAGCACACGCCTTTTCCAGCGATCGCCGCGCTCCGACTTTTCAATGGAATTTTCCTCATTGTGTCTGCAGTTGTTGCTCCCAAAGTTGCTGTTGTTGCTATTGCTGTTGCTGCTGCAACGCTTCATTCATAATCAATTACGAGGCACGAGCTTCGTGGATTACTATGGTTACGTTGGGTTGGGTTTGGTTGGGCTGAAGGCCTCAAGAGGTCAAACTAACTGCACACGACCTTAACTTTGCAGCCGAGAAAACTTGACTGCGATTACAGCAAAGGTTCATTAAACCAACTTTATAAATGCCTTTTTGACTACATTGCAATCGTCAGCTCTTTGCTTCGACTCTGATTTTATTAAAATAAATTATGATAATCTTAAAAACAATTTATTGTCTTGTCTTCAGCTTGTAGCCCCAATATATCTTTATTGTTTCTTTTAATTATTCATTGCATATTAACTTTGCATTTTGGTTTGCTCAAAAATATTAAGACATAAACAGTTCAAGTTGACTTTGATTATGGCAAAGATTAAACTTATCATCTTTAATTTTTTTAAAATAAATTATGATAATCTTTAAATCTTTAAACCCCCTATATAACATTCGTTTATTTCATTATTGAAACAAACAAATAATATTTATAATCAGATTGCCGGTTTTGTTTCGATTAAAAATATTAAGAGACTATGAATTATAAACCTAAAATACAATCCTCAACTTTCTGCCTTGTCTTCGATTTGATATTAAATAAAAATAAATATCATCGAAAGCAATTTCTTATCTTTAAGTTGTTTTTTAGTCTTGGCCCCATTACTACTTTGGTTTATTTTATTATTCAACGCACAAGAAATAAGCAAAATTATGTTTATGTTCATTTCTCACTTCGCATTTTTGTTTTGGCCAAAAATATTAAATGACATAAACAGTTTCGCTCATTTCCGTTGACAGGTTCTCAATTTTTAAGTTGTTTTTTATCTTTTTGTTTTTTTTTTTTTTGTGCTGTGCACGTCATTTACAAAACATTTGAGAAAGTTTTTTATATGCGAATTTCTTAAGCACAATTCGTGTTTAATTAAATTTGAAAAAAAAAAATACCATAACTTACCTGCTGGGTGTTTATGCAAACCGGCAGTCGAAAATGTTGTTGAAAAAAAAAAACGAAGAATTTCACAGCGTCAGCAAGTGACACAGAAATGTGAGAAGGAGGAGGAGGCGGAGGGTAATAATTATCCAAGAAATTCTAGACGTTTTGCAATAGTATGTGTGTGTTTGGGTGTAATGCGAATCCGGCTGGCGAAGCACGTTAAAAGAATGCGAGTTGTGCTTATGAAATTGCAGTTGAAAAGCTTTTAGAACTTTTCACTGGCTTCCATGAACTTTGCACAAAAGTTGGCCAAACAACTTGTGGTTGTTGTTCTTGTTGTTGTTGCTGCTGCTGTTGCTGGGGCCAATTGTATTGAACACGCTCTCAGATTGCGTTTAGGAGCTCGTTAACTCGTTTCGAAGCTGCAGAAATGAATCCAAAAGGCGTTTGCTCTATGCCTCTGCTGCTGCGGCTGCTGCTGCGCTGCTTTTGTTGTTGCTGCCTCTGCTGCTGGTGTAGTTTACACGACGCGGTTGCTGCGCTGCTGCTGCGGTTTTGGGTGACTGACAGAGACAGCGACAGCGACACAATGATAGAGCGAGAGGAGGCGGGCGGGGGAGTTCCGGTATATCGTTGTTCGGTATCGTTTACAATGCGTTTTAAGTCAACTTTTTTCTTGCTAAAAACTATTGTTATTGCAGGGGCCGGTTTTCGTTTAGTTAGAATTCGTTATGAGTAGAAAAAAAAACGTAGTAAACAAATTCATCAGTATCACTTGCACATTCTTTTTTTTTCTATTATTATTTACTTGTTAATTGATTTCGTAGTGAGTTGATTCTCTTTCTTTTCTTGTCGATTTTGTTTGTTTTGTGTTTTTGTTGTCGTTTAGAAAGTGGGTTAAATTAAACAGCGCGTCTTCTTAGCTACGCTTTATGCAAATTATTTCTCGCGTTTGATATTCACATACAATACATAGAAACATACATGGAACACGCATGTATGGGGCTTGTTTAGATCTGTGATTTATTTCGATTTCTTGCAAATATCAACTTCATTCAACTTTGTAATCATGCGTTGCGTTTTTTTTTTTCTCTTTTTTGATTATCTATCTCTTTCACTTCTTTGAAGTTCGCAACTAAGTTAAATACAACTTGATTTTCCGCTTGAGACGTTTGCACTTCTTCTCGTTTCACTCGCAACTGAATGGAAGCTCAGACTACGAAGACGGCGACGGCGACGGCGATCTTCGTGACTGCGCGGCGACCGCTGCTGCGAGACACGAACGAACGATCCAAGCTGCAGATGTGGCTTCGTGCACTTATTGTTGTTGCTGCTGCTGGTGCTCGCAGGTGAGAGAACCAACGAAATGAACAAATGAATAAGAAACCGCGCTCAACAACAGCTTTAGATGTAAGATAAGTGATTTCTTATTAACGTATAGAAATAATAATTACTTCACAATAATAAAACACTCTTCAAGCACTTTAAACTTTTTTAATTTTCACTTTTACCGGCGCGTCGGAGAACAAACGAAAAAGCGCAGAGAGCAAACGGTAAATCACTTTTAGCGCGGAGCGATCGTTGCATTTGATTAATACGAGGTGACCAAGATTTTCTAACAAAAAAATACTAAATGAACACCTAACAACGAATATCACAATATATACTAGCAAACACTAGTAAAAATAATGCTTAACAATTTTTAAGTTATATTTTCAGTGTTAGACTGTGTATAAAAATATTTGTTATTGAAAACGATTCCACTCGCATTCAACAATTGTTTGAAAGCGATTGCCTCTACAGCAGTGTTGGTAAATGAACTAAATGAACTGCTGATTCAGTGCAATGAACAACTGTGCTAAAACACGGTGAGACCGTTTGCAAAACTTACATATAGCTTTCGGTATATTTTAAAATTCAATTTGCGGCCACATCCGGTGTCAGAGACGAAAGAAATTTTATACAAATCGAATTCGAAACGAATTTTTGCTGACGCGCATCAATTTTGTACAAAACTATGATTAATACTACTGGGGTACTCAATAAATAAAAAGCAATAAACCGGTTACCTGTAACTGAAAACAAGTAGGCAAACTAAACTTTATTTAAAAGTTTAATTTGTTCATTGTTTTCAAATTCTTTTTCTGCTGCAGTTCTAAAAAAAAATGACTGAAATAAAGGAAATGGTTGTTATTGTAAAATGGAGTGGCAAGGAGTATCCGGTGACCGACCTTACCGACCAGGACACCGTCGAGGTGCTGCGCCACGAAATCTTTCGGAAAACACAAGTGCGTCCGGAACGCCAAAAGCTGTTGAATCTGAAGCACAAAGGTAAGTTGGAAGTTGATTGGGGAACATTCATATAAATGAGGATTTTACAGGCAAACCCGCTGCTGACAATATTAAGCTATGCAATCTGGAACTGAAGCCCAATTTCAAGCTGATGATGGTGGGCTCAACGGAGGCGGACATCGAGGATGCCTGCAGTCTGCCCGAGGACATTGGCGAGGTCATCGATGACTTCGACGATGCCGAGGAGCGGGAGGAGAGTGTAGAGAACTCAGCAGTGTATCTTGCGAAGGTGCAGCGACGAGTTCGCGACTACAAAATCGCTGAGTTGTCGCCGGCACGCGAAGGAAAACATTTGCTAGTGCTGGACATCGATTACACGCTCTTTGATCATCGCTCGCCGGCAGAGCAAGGCTCAGAGCTGATGCGTCCGTATTTACATGAGTTCCTTACTTCCGCTTATGAGCACTATGATATTGTCATTTGGTCGGCGACCAGCATGCGTTGGATTGAGGAGAAGATGCGTCTACTGGGTGTGACTACCAATGAAAATTACAAGGTCATGTTCTACCTCGACTCGAATGCAATGATCTCAGTGTATGTGCCAGATCGTGGTGTGGTGGATGTCAAGCCCTTGGGTGTCATCTGGGGGCTGTACAAACAGTATAGTTCCAAGAATACGATTATGTTCGATGATATACGTCGCAATTTCATGATGAATCCTAAGTCTGGTCTCAAAATTCGTCCATTTCGCCAGGCGCACTTGAATCGCAGCACTGACAAGGAGCTACTCAAGTTGTCCAAGTATCTGCGCCAGATTGCAGTCTACTGCAAGGACTTTAATCAGCTCAATCATCGCAAGTGGGAGCACTACGATCCCAAGAAGAGCTCTTAACTAAATCTCTGCTCGCTTGTTTGTAAGATTCGCTTAATTTTTATTCAATTAAAATGTATTTTTTAACGCTTCGTAAGTACGTTATTCTATCCTAGAGCGTGTAACCGCCCTGATCCGCCCAGTGAACGCGTCTAGCCTCCAGATACTCTTCGTGCAATCGTCGTCGCTCCTCCTCCAGCTTGGCCAGGCGACGATAACGCTGCAACACCATGCCACAGCCGAAGAGCAACGCCACCTGACAGATCAACCAGAGTATGAAGAGCGCAATGAGCAGACTCTGATTGATGCAGATGTTGTCCAGGTGCAACTGATCATCGATGCCAGCAATGAGCAGCACGCCACGTTCTCCATACAAATAGCTATTGCTATTCGCCTGATCGGGACCATGGACACGCAGATTGTAGTTCAACGGCAGCACAACATCGGCATTGTTCGTTGTATTCCTCGGCACATCCATGACCGTTGAAATGTAAACTGGATTCTGCACACGAAGCTCGTCCAGTTGCCGCTTGCGACGTTGCCTATGCTTGGGCATGAGATTCATGCAATTGGAAGGCGGACAACGTTCCACACAGAAGCGTATCTTCACATCGAAATTCACATTGGCAGTGCCCGAGAACTTGAAGGCATGAAAGCGAGCGCGCAGCATCGACTTTGACTTGCTGCGCACGCGTTCCAGCTCAGGGAAAACACTCGCATCGGTTGGACAGCCGCGTTCATCGATGAGCAGCACATAGTGTTGATTATCCTGCGATTTGGCCACCAGCGATGTGGCTCTAAAGTCCGGCAACGGCGCCAGCTGCAGCTCCAATTGATCCATGCTGTAGGCGGCCGTAATTTGCAGTTCCAGATTTTGGCCAATTCGCACATCGTTCGTTTCGTGCTGATGCGAGAGATCAACGATCTGGAGCGAGATGTGTGGATGCGGCTGCGGGCCCTGGCTGCTGTTGTAATGCACCATGCCCTCTTGAGGTAGCATGCTAAGAAGGAATGCAATTAGTGGAGGATTTATAGCAATGCTAAGTTGTCTTACTGCTCAGCGTATTCTAGCGAGGATTCAAGAGCGATTGCGCTAGGCACCTGCTCCGAGGCATCAGCGCTGTTGTCGCGACTCATTTGACTCGTGGCGTTGTTCAAGATGCAGCCCACTTTGATGAGACGATCGCCTTGCGTCTGCACATTGGCATTGTGTTGTATGACCACCAAGGCAGAGATGAAGGTTCTGCAAGACAGTTGGATTACTTTTAGAGCTCTTAAAGGAAAGCGTTGCTTACCTGTGATAAGTCTGCGTCATTTCGTAGGCACGCAGCACGCCACAGCGATTCTCCCTAGTTTCGGTGCCAATCTCGAGGGAGAGCAGAACACTCTCATTACCCGAGCCGCTCACTTCGCAATCCTTCGAGTGCATGCTGGCGTACATTTTGCCCGTGAAGGACTCCTTTGGCTTGTAGCGTATGCTCATCTCATCGCGTGTGCAAAAGACCTGCACTGTGAAAAGGATTAGAGAGAAGGGAGATATTCCATGCTCGAGTCTAAGCTAACTCACCATCCAGACACTTGACGCGTCGCATGTAAACGGAATTCTCGCGCAACTTCAAGCTGCGTGGACCCAGCGAAATGATGTCCTCGGAGTGGAGCAAACACTCGGAATGCGTCAACTGATCCACATAGTAAAAGGAGATGCCCTGGCAATAGAATTTCGACTCGTGTGTGCAAAGCGACTGACACTGTAAGACAGCAAAAAAGAGTAAAGGGTCATCAATCATGTATCATCGATTAGCATCATCATCGTGTGACTGCTCAACCGCAACAGCAACAAGCTTAGAACACACCTCTTTCTGGGTTAGGCCCAAATATTTGGCTTCCGCGTAGATGAAACTGCTGTTGGCATACAATTCATACGAGCAATTGTCGTTCTCGGCGGGTCGCTCATGGCACTGGTTCTCCATGTATTCCTCATCGTAGGGCGCCGCCCGGAATGCGTCCGGCTGTATCGACTTGTCCTTGTCGCTCAGCGTGCAACGTCCGTATGTGGCATGTGGCGGCGCGCTGCGTTCCTCATTGCGAAACCTGCAAATGAAATGATAATTGAAGAACATTTTCCAGAAATCAAAAACTGAAACTATTAATTACCGCTCACGATTGTTGCGATACGAGGGCGCAAACGAGGCGGAGAGGCAGCGGAATTGTGTTTCGAAGAAACATCTCTCGGCGCACTCACGACGCGTGACCAGCGTTGAAATTGTCTTTCTACCATGAAACACCAGACTGTTGCCCGGAATTTTGGTCAGCGCCCAGAGGCGACCTTTGCACGCTTCGGGAACTGCGAAAGATTTCAAGGTTTCAGCACACGCCCACATCCCGCATTCGGGGGAAAAAACTTCGTCGACTCACCATGCAGACAGGTCTTCTCGTAGAACATGGCCTCGCCATCGGCAATCAATGGCAACTCATCCGCAATGGGCAGATAGCGTGAGTTGCGCTCAAAGTACGAGTAGCCATAGCATTCATCCGTGTCCAGCAGATGCACATACGCAATGCAATCGGGATCCTCGTTGCAGCTGCGCCAACAAATCTGACTTGCAGGCGCATCAGTTGCTGACTTTTCATAGTCACTGCCACTGCGTCGATCGCGATCCTTAAAGTTGCTTGCAGTGGGCGTGGCATAGATCAGATTGCGTTCGCTGAGGTATTCCAGTGGCGGTCGGAAGCCCACAATCTTCTGTAGCTGCATCTGATGCAGCGGACACTTGAGCAGCAAAGCATCTGCGGGATTGAGAATGATTGACGCATGACTGAGAACAACACACACACACATACACACACAAATTCCATGAATTGCTGGGAACCAAATGAGCGAAATGCAAAACTATATAGTATATAGTTTGATCTGAGCAATACCTCGATTTGCGCATATTGATTTCAATGCGAGAACAACACGGCGAAAAAAGTACACAAATTGTTTAGGTTGCAAATAATATTGATTAGCCAAGCGAATAATGCGCGACTTCTATGCATAGCTAAGCAATTAGGCAGCTATTTAGAAAGATGATCATATGCGATCGTATCTACATTGCATATTCACGTGAGGGGAAATTCTTGAAACTATTGCAAAAGTATTCGCTGTTAGATTGACAGATATTTTCACAAAGCTTGAATGATGATCAAATATAGTATATATAGTATATAGTATAAACAACTGCGGCAAATTCTTGAAACTATTGTAAAAGTATTTGTTAATAGTTTAACAGATATTTTGCGAAAGATAAAATAATGATCTTCTGTGATCGAATATAGTATATTAAGCAGCGCTAAATAACAGTTGAATCTATTGCAAAAGTCTTTATAAAATTTGAAAAAAAAATCATCGTTATAAGAATGATCGTAGCTGCGGGAGATTTTTCTACCTATTATATAAGCATTTCATTAGAAAATGTGACTCAATATATTTTAGATATACTATATCCATCTAAATAAAGAATTATCTAAATCTAAAAATACGTAAATGTATATAATATTTTTTAGGGATTTACGTATTCTATTATCTGATATTAATCTTAATATTCCCCAAAGCATAAATATATTTCTGTAATTGAACAATTAAATCAAGTGCGAGTACTTCCGTCTCTCACGACAGTTATGTAATTTACTAAACAATAGTTATCAGCTGGAGTGCTTAGACATGCTCTCATAGTGACTTAAAGATCGCACTCTCTATCTACATCTATATTCTAGTATCTCTCTTCTATACACACTCCACACTTTTTGTCTGGCACTCGGTTGTAAATTGATCTGTGTCGTTTTGGCTTTGACTCGCAAAAACATTGCCATACAATGCAAATTACAAGTGCAAAAATGATTTATTAAATGTGCGAGAGAAGAGTGATGGACTGTGAAATACCCTGTAAATAGACTTGACGTTTCCACAGCATTACAAATTGAATTCATTTAAAAGTGTTTAAACTATCTATGTGGTTCCTGAATGGAAGAAAGTGTATAAAACAACGAGCGCTAGATGGCGCCAGCTCTGCATTTAATGCTTTCCATAAGGGAAGAATGTTTACTTTCACAGAGTTACATATATCCTAGAGGTTTTGTGTTTATTCATATTTCGAGATATAAATAAAAAAAAATTTATATTTAAAATAAAAGTCAACATCAGTAGGCACATTTCTGTTTATTGTAAAGAAAACTGTTACTACTTTTCTTATTTATGTTATAGCATAAAATCTACATCAAATAAAACAAATCTGGACTGCACTTTAAAATTGTTTATTTTACAAGGTATACCAAATGATTTAATGGCTGCAGCGCATCATCTAAAGCAATTGCCTTTGCCTGACCTCAAGTTACTCATTACAGATCATTGTAATTAAATGCGTCTATGTTTCGACTGTTTCAACATGGGAAACAAACGCTAAACATTTGCTCCCACACCTCAGAGCTAGGCTTGTCCTTCCACTACAGGGCATGCAAATATACCCGGACAATATTAGAGCTAATTAGTTAAGCATACAAAACAAGTGAAATGCAGTCAGAATTTCAGCTGGGGAACATATCGAGTGATGGGCAGAAATTGGCCAATAGCCAATGGCCAATAACATTGCTTACCATTTGCATTTTGTTGCAGCAACAATAATATTATTGTGAATATTAAATTGCACAGGCATTGCGTTGTTGATTCTGATTTCGGCATTGTTGTTATCCCCTCTATCCACTCTCCTCTCCTTGTTTTGTATTTGTTGTTGATGTTGTTCGATATGCTTTTGTTTTAGGCAAAAGTTGTTATTATTGTTATTGCATTGCAAATTGTTATTGTAATTGATTTTCAGCCAAATTGATATGCGTTTCCATCGGGATGTGTTTTCCTATTTTTGGCCCACTTTAACACTCAGCCACTTTCAATTTCAATTTAGATTTGAATTTCGAGTTTTGTAGCAATTGCAAATGGGAATTCAAGTCGAAATGCCTGCAAATGTTGCCGCAGGTCAAACTTCAGTCGGTTTAGCTTTAGTTGACTTGTCAATTAGCCCAATTAAATTTAATGCCTCGACAATGGCGATGACAAAACACCTTTTATCATTTTTATTTATTACACTAGTTATTCTATAAACACTTTTAATGCACTTTACACGCGGCTTTTGTTTGTTTGTTTTTTGTTTTTTGATCGCGCACGTCCGACGAGCGCGACTTTCGACTTGCAAATAGCTGAGGCTTCGGCTACAACTGCCGCTGAGGCTGAGACTAACGCTGAGGTCGCGCCAGGTAGACACACACACACACATAGATGTTAAGCTACCTGAGCTGATATGCAGTCGAAGCTGATCGAGCGTCGACGTCGCGGCTAACCGAGCGTATGAGAAATTTCATGTCAACGTCGCCGGCTCACTCGATGATTAGATCGCAGCTGGGGTGTAACTGCAATGCGAGAGAAAGAGAGAGAGAGAGAGAGGGAGTGAAGGTAGAGAGTGGGAGGGAAGATGCTACCGAATTGTGCTCGTTGGCTTGCTTACAATGTGCAATAAACAAAACTATTTAACGCACATGCCTCTGAGCAGCGACAAAGCGTGAGGGAGAGAGAGAGGGGGGCAAGGGTTAGAGGGAGGGGAGAATGCTGGCTCAGCTGTATCTATAACGAACATATAGCTCCAAACTATCGGTGGCAGCATCTAGCGAAGCATTAAGCGCACTTTCCGTGTGTCTTTGCTGACTGTTTGCGCAGTTGTTGCAGCTGTTGTTATTGTATTAGTTCAGCTCGTTGTTGTTGTTGTTGTTGCTATTCGTATTGTTGTTATACCTCTAGTTGTTGTTGTATTCAATGGCACTTTTAACAGTTCAGTGGTTTTTTTCGCCGTTGACAACTTTTGTTTGTTTGTTGTTTGCCCCATGATAAATGCTTAATTCACAATTGTTGCCTCAGCATTGTTACAGTTGCAACATAAATATATACTTGTGTGTGTGTGTGTGTGTGTGTGCACAACAATTGATTCTTTTACACACACAGACACATACACAGAAACGCACACGCACAGTAGCGTTGGGCACTACTGGGCGTATGCGCAATTTTGTACATGCTTAATTTGCTGTTGATTTCTAATTAGCCACAGTGGCAAAAATTAATTAGCAGTGCGGTAAAAAGAGCAACAAGAGAAGCAGAGAGAGAGAGAAAGAGAGAGCGCGTTTAGGTTCTCTCCACCCTTTGACATCGCATAATAATTATGTTGTAATGCGCCAAAGTTGTGCGTGACCTTTGGCGGTTACACATTTTGGAATTTTATTTATTTACTTATTGGCAAGTTGGTCAAGGTCGTCATCAGACGCCCATCTGTCTTGCTTGAGCGATGTTGTAGGCCCATCGCCGCTTTAGTTGACATTTTATATATATGTACATATATAGAGATTGTGAGCTACATGTCGTATACGTAATTTACGCAGGAACACAAAACATGCAATTGCTCAATTTACTTTGGACAATGAAGCAAGTATGCAAGTATGTGAGGCAATTATATGGACTGAAGTATATTAAATTGAATTATCAATTAATTAGTTTGGCCATTAGTCGCTGCTTGACATTTTGTGTGTTGCCGTGTCAACTTCGAATGTCTTCGAATTAACGAAACAATCCAAGCTATCAGCAAGTCAATAAATAATTGTTATCATTAAAGCATGTCTCGCTGAATTTGTTTTATCTACTGTATAAACTTGATTTATTTACCCCAAAAATTTTCGGATTGGTAATTAGCACGAATTGCAAATAAATTTCGAAGTATTTTTCCCCCAAAATGAAAATAATAATTGCACATAAATATATTTAATCCGTTGCATGAATTATTGTTATTGGTAAAATTAGCTTCGAACAGCCGCAAAACCTTCTAATTCTTTTGAGAGCAATAACTGGCAAATATGCGGCCGAATGTTAATTAAACAAAAACAAATGTCTATTTTCGATTTAGAACTAATCGTGAAGAGATTTGTATTTTAATTGCTTTTATTATTCACTTATGCATATTATTAAAGCATGGCCACTAACTTTTCCAGCCACTGAATTTATGCAAGAGTATTTTACAAATTGCGCAAAGCTTTGCGTTTTAGTTGTCTAGAAGCTTGGCTTGCCAAACATTTGAATGGCTCAATTTAAATAAATTTGCAATAATCTAATAAACTGCCAACAATTTGCTCAAAGTTTAAATAGATACCATTTGGTGGAGAATGCAAACTTCGTATACTTAATATTTTACGGCCAAGTAGACAGAAAGTTGCATTCGCATTGTTGTTGTTGTAGCTGACCTCATTTAATGAGCAATTTCCATTAAATTTTCTTTCTCTCTCCGGCAGAAGAAGAGTTTACCTTTCGCTTTTGTTGCTGCTGCTGCTCGCCTTGTTCTGATTGTCGCGTTGCGTATACGTAATAATTCATAAGCCTGGCATGTGCTCCGCATGCAAGGGCACTATAATAATTGCATGTTGCCGCGCAAAATAAAACAATATGCAGGTCGACATAACAAATATAATCACACACACACACACACACACACACATAGAGTGAACCTCTGGGCTCAAAAAGGGTCAAGCCAAATACATTTGCGAACGGGGCGTAAATACTGTATAAACTATAAACTTTATAAAATAGCAAGTAAGAAAGCTACAGACGAGTGTGCTAGACTGTAACATACCAGAACTTTGCGGTATTACTCTTAAAATATGCCGAATTAATATACCACAATAATACTTAAAATATATCAAAGGATATATTCGGTAAATTAATACAGTATTGCACACCATATATACTAGTATTATATACCACAAAGAGCAAAATATACCAAAATTTACCATATAAGCTGTACAGTATTTATTTTAAAATTTACCAAATGGCTACATTTAATATCAAAACACACTCACTTGGTCATAAGTTGCCAAATATACCAGATTGTCAACCAAAACAAGTAAGATCCTAGTAGTAGGCGTGTTTTCCTATATGATGATTATTGTATATACCAAAATTTGCGACTCTAGCTTCAAAATTACGCTTGTTAGTCGAGTTTTGTCAATTCTTTGAGGCAAGTGCTGTTGAAAAAGAATTATATCTCTATGTCTCTTAGTCTCTTAGATCTAGATATTCATACGGGCAGACTGACGAACAGATAGACGAAATCAAAAATATGGCTATGATCAAGAATATATATTATTTATAGGGTCGGAAATGGTTCTTTCTGCCTGCAAGCTCATAATTATAATACCCTTCTACCCTATGAGTAACAGGTATAAAAATGTGCAACAATAACAAAGTTGGCGTCAAGAATGTGACTTTAAAATTTGTATAGTGTTGTGTTGTGCTGCGTTGTGTTGTATGTGTGTGTGTGTGCGTGTGTGTGGTGGCAGCGTGGCAGCAATAAACAAAAGGCCGCGGCCAGTTGCAAGTTTATTTTCAGCACATGCCCGATCCACAGAGTTTTGCATTTCACCTTGAACTATAAAAGCCATTGCGTGTGCTTCTGACTGTCGTTGTGTGTGTGACTATGTGTGTGTGTGTGTTTGTCAGCTTCAAACACACACATATGAACATAGTAGAAGCAGCGACAGCGTCAGCGCCTCGCCGAGTGACGCCTGAATGACGCATGAAAAACAAAAAGTTGCAAACTTGCAAACACACACACACACAACAACAACAACAACAGCTAAATAATTATGTATGTATGAGTGTAAGCTATGTCTGTGTGTGTGTATATAAAATTAACCTGCGCCGCATACATATGACAAAAGTCTGCCTAATTAAAAATGCCAAAAAGTCAGGCAAACGGGGGCGACTGGCGACTTAAGTGGGGTCAGACAGCAGCAACAATGAGACACTGACACTCACACACACACCAAACACACAAGCGCACACACACACACACACAAGCACAGCTGGGTGACATGTCAGACGGGTCGACAGCCAGTCAGTTTGGCGCAGGAAGGAAGGAAGGGAGAAGCAGGCACGGGGGGGAAACAAAGGCAAACAGCAGCATAAAGCAACGGCTAAAGTTGCGCTTCAATGCTTCAACGAAGGCAGCAGCACCCACAACAGCAGCAACAACAATGGCAACAGCAAGAGCAACAACCACAGCAGCTGTCTCAGCCAGGCGTTGCATGCAACTTGTCACATTGTTTAAATCACTGAATTATGCAAATAGCTACGCACATATTACGATGGCAAGTCTAGCTCTCTCCCTCTCTCGCTCTGTCTGTCTCTCATTCGCTCTCTTTCCTTCTCTGTTGCAGTTTCTATTAGCAACAATAACAAGTTGCTACTTAACACCATAGACAGAGACAACACTCTGTTTGAGTGACTAAATGACTAACTAAAAGTTGCACATGTCCAAGCCTTCTCTGTGTGTGTGTGTGTGTGTAATACACACGTACTTTGTGTGTCCATGTGTGTGTGTGTGTGTGTTTGACATATGCTTAATTGTCTATCGTTTTGTTGCCGTTGGCACAACTTCCGTTTTGTCGAGCTTGCCAAAAGTTGCCGCCGCCGCCGCCAGTTGCACCCTTGGCGCCTCTAACTGCCCCCCTTATTACTGCCCTTCCCCCATCTCTCCCTCTCCTCCACTCCACGCCCAACTTCAGCTCCAACTAGCGTGTGAACTGTGTACGAAACGAGGCGACTTTATCGGCTGTCTGCGCTGTCGCCGCGCGCCAACTAAAATTTATTTAAATCTCTGCCATAATTGTTTTGTGCGCCTGTTGCTTGTTGACTGGTTGACTGTCTCTTTCTTTCTTTCATTCTTTTTGTGTTCGTAGCGCATAAAATTAGCGCTGCAAATTTATTATCATCGCTGCACATTCTTGTCTTAGTCTCTGCTAGTTTCGGACTCCGTTTAAATGTCAGCAGTCAACAACATTTATTTAACGTATAGAAGAACAATGACAAAGTTTAAATAAATATTTAATTCACTTTTGTTTTGCTGTATTTTTGTGCTTTCTTCTGCTGAAAATTAACCATGACCCATAAAAATACGGCACGTGTTTAAATTGCATTAAATTATATTTATTGATTTCATCGCTTTTGTATATATATAAATAAAACAGACATATATTATAATATATACGTAATTTAAACAAAATCTAAAGCGTTTTAACTGTATTCTTAATCGATTTACGCTTGCATTATTATTCGACAAAAAAAAAAAAATGCACATAAACAAATGAAAAAGTCAATAAAATTTTCTTATGAAATTTATTAAAATGCATTTATACGTATTTATTTTTGTTGTTAATTGAATAAAATTGTTAAAAAACCGTTTCGTACTATTGAATATGTTTTTTTTTTTATGTTTTTGTTTTTAATTTTTTGGTTTTTGTTTTTAAGCCGTAAAATGCAAAGAATGAAATCAAAGTCGAGTATGGAATTAACAGAGAGCTCTTTCCCAAATGCAAAAACTTTCGTCTAATTTTCCAACTATGCCAAAGCTTTGGCGAAAGTTTCCATTTCGAATGCGGTCTGCAGTTTTTGTTGTTGTTTGAAATTTGAGTGCCAAAAGTGGATTGATTGATGGATTTGGGAGGGGGAGGGGAGGAGGTTTTTGGCTCACTAGAATTAATGCAATTCGCTTAATACACAAGTATACATAAATACATACATAAATACAATCGTGATCATAGTATATATAGTCAGTTTATAGAGTGTACACCACGCGTCAATTTTCTATTAAATGCAGCCAAAAAAACACAATTTGTATAATTATTATGATTTTCCCGATTTCTCATTTTACGCGCTGATGTTGCAGCTGTTGCTCAAAGCACAAAATCTGCAGCATACTTTTAGGATTAACTGAGAATTTCAAATTGCACCCGAAAGTATGCTACGCTTTTTTTTAAATGCGACTCGCGCACAACTTCGACTTTATTCTTTGCGCTTTTAATTAAAAAGTTATCCAAACCAAATTTGTTTGAATCTCTCGCTTTGCCATTTGGCGCATTTTGCATTTTTGCTACTAATTACTGCGAATTTTCTAGTTAATAATGATTGCAAGCAATTGTTGTTGTTGTTTTTTAAAGGGGGAAAACCAAATTGATTTGGGATAAATAAGCGAAATGATTTTGAATGAAGTTGATTTTCCATTTCGGCTGCCACTTAATTATGCCACTTATATACTTACATACAGTTTAAACATATTATATATATATATATTTTATATTTATTTACTTTTATATATATACGTATATATATATGTATATACTATAGATGTATATTGTGTATATACTCGTACGTATGCATAAGCATTTTTTTTTTCTTACGTTTATATCGTATATTATTATTATTCTTTAATATGATTTTATGTGGAAATTTGTAGATCTCTTTTGCGGTGTGCCTGGTTGCAAGTTGAATGTATATTTTAGCAAATTCTGATTTATTTTTTTCGATTTTCGATTTTCTTGATTGGCAATTTCCAAATGCCCAAATGCAAATGTGTGTAAAGTGTGTGTGAGGTTATTGGATAGTTTGAAGCAATCGCTTGGCTATCATCATGTGGCAGGTGCTAAATGGAAGAGTCGGAACATTTTCTATTAAATGAAAGCAGTGCCTACTCATAATTATGTGGTATTATGTTCCCCTCTAACACTAGGAATCTCTAAAGAATGCTGACATATATATATATATATATATTATAGATATATGTATGTAGTTCGCTCTCACTATTTATCTGGTATTATGCAGTACGCTAAGTAACTCTAAATGGAAGTGCAACTAACATAATTATGAGTGTTTTGTCGTTTCATCTCTTTAATTTTCATAATTACTCGAAGCGAACACAAAATTTAGCTAGTTTTCATTTGGTTTTGTGTGTGTGAGTGTGTGTGTGTGTTTCCCCATCATCAACATCATCATCATCTAGTGTCTGTCTTCAATTTTCATTATCATCGTTTTCATTTCATTTCGTTATTTTTCAAAACCTATCACATAATTTATATGTATTTTTTTGGGCGGAATTCTTAGCGTGTGTGTGTTGGCTTTGTTTCGGTTTCGGTATCGAGCAGATAAAGATAAAGTAGGAGACAGAGATAGAAGAGAAAAGGAAAGTTGGCTATAAACATTTCGAATGTGTGTACAATAATCTCTTTAAAAGCTAAAAGACGGATTCGCGTGCATTAACAAAAGCTGCGGCTAATTTCAATTACCGCAAAATACTCAGACACAGCCACAACAAACACATAACTCTCAAAACTAAACTTAAAGGGTATTTGATTTATGTGTTGAGTGTGTGTGTGTGTGTGTGTGTGTGATTGGGGGAGGGAGGGTTCAACCTTATATAAGCTAATTTTAGCATTTGTTTAATACCAATGTTGCGTGCAATACGCCTTGAACTATGCAACGCCTATCAAACGATGATTTTCACTTTTTTATTATTCATTTTTGTTTGCTATCAATTTGCGAGTGTTTGTTTTGCTTTGCTTTTGCTTTTTGCTGCTGCTGCTGCTAAGTATATGGTTTAGTTGTAGTTGTTCTTTCTATGCGAAAACTCTTACATAACTACTGCACATTTATGTTCTTGTTTGTTTGTTGTTTTTTTGTTTGGGATTTTCCTTTTTTCATTTTCATTTTTAGTTTGTTTTCGTAGTTATCATAATAATAATAATAATAATAATATTAATGTTGTTTTTGTTTCATTTTTTGGTTTTTTTTTTTTCTGTTACGCCGTAATGCTCGCTGATTGGATTTGTTGCCAAGGCAATCAATACTTATGCACGTCCTGGCATCGTCCTGCCGACGTCCTAGCATCCTGCGTGCTGCCTACGGCCTGCGGGTGTGTGTGAGTGTGGGGGAGGGGAGGCGAGCCGAGGCTTTTAAAAGACCAACATTTGATCGGCGCTGCCCTCCGCACTATCCTCATCGTCGGCGCCTTCGTCCTCGTCGTCGGATGTCAGCGAGGCGGCATTGTTCACCACGGACTCTGCGCAGAATGGCAAATGGAATGTAAAATTAAATTTTGCGTGCCCGCCTCAAATATGTGTTCGTAGTCGTCGTCGTAGTCGTAATCGCAATCGTAATCGTAATCAACATAAACATAAGCATAAATCTTAAATGAGTTTGTTTTTGGGTCTTGAGTTATGCATGGCGTATGCGTGATATTAATAGCAAAACTTAATTATGGTCATCAGCTTAGCGTAAGTTAAATAACTGCACACAAATGCCGCACTTTTGCTCAGCTTCCGCTTGAGGTGCGCAAAAGCCATTACGTATACGCATTGTTGGCCATTGGCAATACGCAAAGAGACCGCAGTTGGATAGATTTGTGTCAAGTGTTGGCAGAACTGTTCGTTCCTTATATACATATGCATGTATATATGTTTGCTTGATGAGTACTCACCGCAGTTGGGCTTGCCACGTGTGCGTGTGTTGGCGAATTCAACTCCATGCTTGTCCACACACCAACAGACACCCACCGAGTTGTGGCATTGTGTTGGCTTGTAGAATCCTTGTACATCGCAGTCGGGTGCGTAGGCGCCTAATTAGTTTATGTGCCGTAGAAGTGAAGGAAGAAGAACAACAATAACAATGCGCAATTTTAGTAAGTCTCTGCATAATTTTCCAAGCAACGTGTGGAGAGAAAGCGGCAAAAGCGAATTCTTTTTTTTTTTTATATAGTACTTGTTCTTGGTTTTTTTGTATTTTGTTTTTTCTATTGTTTTGCTCTGTTTTTTTGTTTTTCTTTTGTTTTGTTTGTACTTTTTGGGTCGTGTTAAGAGAGCGAGAGCGAGACAGAGAGATGCCCAAGAGACAAAACGAATAAAATGCAAAAAAGTAAATTATATAGTTAAAGTTGATAATAGGCCAACAAAAAAACAAGAACAAAAATGGAAGCAGGGAAAAAGTTGTGTGTTGTTGTTAAAAGTGTTTAATTTGCTGGCTTAAAAAGTTGCGTTTGGCTAAAAGGTAAACGAGAGAAGAGACACAGAAAGGAAGCGAGAAAAAAAGTAGGTGTCCCTTTTAACAGTTGCTGTGGCTACTTAAGTGTGTGTGTGTGTGTACGGGTGTGTGTGTGTGTGCGTGAGCAGGCGCTTAATTATAGTTTGAATTGGGTTAAACGTAGTGTAAAGAGTGTGTACATAAGTAAAGAAGCAGCGGAAAAGTTACAAAAATATAAAAGAAAAGCGCAGACAGCGAGACAAAAAGTGAGAGATAAAAAGAGAGAGAGAGAGAGCGGGCCAGAAATTGCGAAAGCAGAAAAGTAAAAGCAGATTTACTCTGCAAGCTATTCAGCAAAAAGTTGTTTTTCTTGGTTTCTTTTGTTCCGTTGTTGTTGTTGTTGTGTAGAATCAAGAAGAACCGAATACAAGACAGCAACAACAACAGCGGCGATAGAATATACATACGAGTACATATATGGGAATATGTTGAGAGAACATACGAGATACTTCTATATATATATAGACAACAGTGTTTGTTATGTTAGCTAGAGAAATGTCCACCTGTACCTATCTCACCTGCAAAGTCGCCGGCGATTCTTCGGCGCACCGCGGCACATGGACGATCGGTCTTCTCAAAGCAGCGACACCATTCCCGTGTATTGATCGAGCTATCCTGATCCAGATCGCATGTATCGATGAATGGCTTGATGCAACGCTCGTTCTGATCGTGCTCCAGATCGTACATCTCCTGCAGCGACAACATGCCATCGTTGTTCAAGTCCAAATGGCCAAACATCCACTTCGCTTCGGTCTTGCAGGCGGGCGGGAAGTGAGCCTTCGACTTTTGGCTGTGCTGGCGACGCTTCTTGCTGTCGGCCATGATCACGGAGAACCAATCGAGCAGACGATTGCCAATTGCTGTTAATTGCTGTGGCTTGCACTCAGCCGACTTGGATGGATAGCCTGGCATAGTGAATAAAATTGTAAAATAAAAGCATTATTATTTTGAACCCCTTTGTAGTCTTAGAATATGAAATATTTACTAAAGGTGGTATATTAATGCGCTATATTTTTTTGAATACGAAATATGTATATATACTAAATAAACACCTCAGTATATTTTAGAACTCTTCGGTATATTACTGTGGTATATGTTTGGAATATGAAATACATACTAAAAATAGATTTTGGTAAATTGAAGTATTTTTCGGTGTATTGATGTGGTATATTTTTGGAGTATGGAATATATACCAAATGTAGTTTTCGGTATACTTAAGTATTTTTCGGTATATTTTTAGAATATATAATATACCAAATATAGCCTTCGGTGTATTAAGTATTTTTCGGTGTATTAACTTTGTGTATGGAAAATACCAATTATAGCCTTCGCTATATTTAAGTATTTTTTGGTAAACTAATTTGATATTATTTAAAATACGGTTTTATTGCAAAGGGTAGCAGCTGTAGTTTTCATACTTATTTTCTTTACAAACAACCTAAATAATGTCTTGCTTATATAGAATATTAAGGTCATATGTATATTTATTCCACTCACCGTTGACATTGTTGTTCTTGTTATACTTCTGTGGCTGCTTCTCAACAACTTCGTTCTCATTGTAGTTGCGCATCTTGTGCTTCTCCTCCTGGTATTTGGCATCCTGCAAACGAAGTTAATTGTACACAATTTGCATATGAAAAATAAAACTAAAAATAAGTATTGAAATATTGTTTTTTGTCTTTAAATATGATTGCCTAAAACTTACTTGAAATACAAAAAGTTTAATAAAAATTGTGAGTATGTTTGCACTACAAAAATGTTAAGTTTCTATTTAAATCAAAATTGTGAATTTGTAAAATTGTTAAACACAATTTGAAAATAAAATAATTGTTATTTATACAACTGTGCAATTTCAAGAAAAAAAGTTTATGATTAAGGGTTTGACATAAAAAGAAATATCACAGTTGAATAGTAAATTTATAGAATTCTTAAAACCAAATTTAATAAATAACATTTTCCAAATCAAGTTCATCTTTTTAAAGTATTATTTTTGATTTTTTTCTTGCTTGCAATATTGCAGTTTTTGAGTCCAGCATGCGACACTAAATTTCTCATATATTTTGATTTATTTTCTCCTCAGTGGACTGTGGCTACTTAGAGACATGTTTTATTTTCTTTTTCGTTCGTTTGTTGTTTCATTCGTACCTTCTTGTAAGCCGTGTACTTGAGGTACTTGTAGTGCTTGTTGTCATATTTGATCTCCTCGGGCGTGAACGTGTACTGGGCATTGATGTGATTGAAGTGACGATTGTTGTCCTCCTTGTCCTGCTCCAAAACAGAGAACAGTTCAAAATTCCGTATGTGTGTGAGAGAGTGTGTGTGTTTAAGAGTGTGTGTGTGTATGTGTGTGTGGTCAGTGTGTCTACACTTACGTTCATGATGGTGTTGAAGTCGTTGTTGTTGTTGCCCATCACATTGCCACTGTTCATCATGATGTTGTTGTTGCTGCTGTCCTTGTAGGCCTGCTGCTGTTGTTGCTGCTGCTGTTGCAGCTGTTGCTGCTGGTCGATGTTGAGCTTCTTGCTGTTGTACTTGCTGTTGTAGCCACCACGCTCGCCGAGTCGCTGCAGCCGCTTGCCATCGGTATTTTCTGCGAAACGTGCAAAATGGGAAATGCCAAACGGTTGAAAGGGGTGGAACAAAGGGGGGCGGAAATGAAGGCTGAAATGGCCGCCATAAAATCGCTTGGCAAAGGCAAAACTTTTCGTATCCTGGCGCTGGCCACTGAGGCGTCATTTCTATTTTATGCATGCTTCTTGTGCATGTTTTTTTGTTTTTTTTTGTTGTTTTTCATTTTCGTTTCGTTTGGTGTTCGTTTTATGTTGCCAAAGCAGGAGCAACAACAACATGAGTTGACTGTGCTTGTGCAATGCGCTTTCATCTGTGTAAATTTAAAATTAATGTGCTTAACATTGTTCTCGATGTTGTTGATGTTATTGCTGCTGCTGCTTCGCTGACTCGCTGAGTGCCTACTCATGCCCCCAAGTCGCGTCTCCTGCAGCTAGCTGCATTGTTTTGCTTTAGAACAATGGCGCTTCTTGTGCAACGGATTATTAAAAATTAAACCATTAATACGCTCAACTTTGAAATTTAAACTCGAAATCAACAGACTTTCTTTCCGACTTTAACCCGTTGACCAATTGCAATAGCAGTTGCAATAATATTTTTATTGCATACTTTTGGGAGTTCGTTGCCATTCGTTCATTCACCTTGCGACGCTTTACAACACTGGTAGGAGCACTGTGGCTTATGCATGAGAATTTATTTCGATGGCTGCTGCTATACAGAGAACTAGCTGGCCATTTGCCAGCCTCAAGCTCATTATGCGGTTTGCTCCTCGGTTTCGGGCTGTCAACTCGGCCTCGAGTTATAGAACTTTCTATACGCTATAGATATATATGTATGTATTTGTAACTTACCCTTGCAGGGACAGAATCCTTTGCAGGCAATCCTTATGGTTGTCGAATGTATGCAATTGTGATAATCCAATCTGCATAGTGATGAGTAGGTTCTGTTGTCGGCGCCGCAGAGGAACGTTGGCTTAGCCACGGGACACGGCTTGCAGTTGCTGTTGCAAAGAGAAGTCACAAAAATCAGTAAAGCCAACTCAGTGGAGGAAAATGAAGTAAGATAAAGTACAGAAGAGAAGAAGAAAAAAAACAGAGCAAACAACAAATAGACGGCATGCAAAATTAATTTTTATGCAAATGAAGTCTGGCATTTGTTGCACAGGTGAGAGTTGTTCCAGTTCCCCGGCTATGGCATCTTTTATTTAAATATTTATTTAATATGCCAAGCACGCACTCTCAGCTCGCAGCTCAGCTCAGAGATCAGAAACAAATGAAGGCGCGGAGGGAAACGTCAGCTTGTATCTTTATTTAATAATTTGTGCAAATATTTGAGCTGACACACAAAAAAAATGTAAGTGAAGCAAAGCCAAATACAGCGTACACGTAAAATACTCTATCTCAAAGCGAATAATAAATTGTAATTTGCCCTTTACAACATTCGTTATTTTAACACCTCCCAATGTACACATTCAAATGTGTATACAAAGCTATCGATTTATCTCTTTGGCACATTTAATAAAAAATGTATGGCGCCCCGGAAACTCATATGCATTCCTTTTATGCATAAACATAAAAAAAAAACAACGAATAAATAATTAATTCAATTAATTGCACCACCCGCCTCGACTCGCCTCGCCTCGCTTCGTTTTGCCGTATGGCCATTTATTAAAAAGGCTTTTGGGTAGCAGGATTTTTTTTTTAAGAATACCCAGCAAGTGATATGAGAAGAATATATCAGTCGCTCTCTCTGCTTGTTCATGCAAATAACTACAGGGTAACTCTTAGTTGTTCACTCGCTTTCATTAACAGATAAATTTGTAACTTGTTCTCTTCAGTTTTTTTTTGTTGTGTACGCAAGGTTTAATGATTTTTATTGGCCAACTGCGAACAAGCAGCCAATTGACAGTGAAAGCATTTCATTTCACCCCTCGCATGTGTGTTGTGTTGTGTTGTGTCTGCATAGTATTATTCAAAATATTCCCTAGGCCGTGCAAATTGAGCGTGTTTACTCAGTAAATTGGTTTTCTGTTTCCCAGCTTTCAGCTTTCAGTTTTCAGTTATCAGTCGTCGGTAATTTACAGCGTGCTTTTTGCTCAAATTGCTCGCAATTTGCTAATTGTTGGATTTGCCAGCTTTAATTGCTGCCGTTTTCTGTTGCCCACGTTTTAATATTAGTCTAAGCAAATAAGATTAAAACTAAAGTGAGCTTCTTGTGGCAAACGATGCTCGACTGGGGAATATCTTGGAAGCTAAGTATAATTCAATTAGTTATTGAAGTACACTTTTATAGAAAAAGAAAAATATGTTTTTATGTGGCTTAAATATCTATAAATTTAATGTATTTCTGAATGAAATTAAAAGAAAAACTTTACTATTCAAGTAAACACAATTTTTTAGACTAAAGTTAGTATATTTCGAAATAAGAAGTATTTAGTATGGACAAATGTCGGTATATTTTGAAATAGTTAGTATTTAGTATATTTCGAAACGAATAGTATTAAGTATATTATAGTATATTATTCACATGGTCATTTTAATAGTATATATTTAAAAATAAATAGTATTAAGCATATGGTTTGTTGTTTATTCTCTTCATGGACAAATGTTAGTAGATTTCGAAATAAATACTATTTTGAAAATTGCAGCTAATTCTCTATCACGTATATTTCAAAATAAATAGTATTTAGTATACTGCAGCTTAACTCAATCTAAACTCTATCACATCCGCTCTGAATTTCATTTTGCAACCACAGTGAGCTTAGAAAAGCAGAAACAAAATTGCGAATTTTGATTGCCATTGAGTTTCTTTTTGAATTAGGCACTTAAGCTGCGCTTCAGTGGCAACTTTGATCAATTAAATCCTCCTCGAAGCTCTTGCATAAATGAATTTAATTTTTGCGAATTTCAAAAATCTTCCACACACACATTGACATATACAAACAAACATACATATGTGTTCGCATACTCACGCTTTGTTTGCATTCTGTGGCAGTTAGTTAAAAATGCATTTTATATATGTTGCGTATCTAGGGATCAAATTCCAAGCAAATAAAGTAAAGCGAAATGAAATTAAATGAAAACGTAAATGAAATAAAATAAAATCAAATTCAACCAATTGAAATGGAATTGTACTTGAAGTTGTCAAAGCAACGTCGGAGCGGCGAAACTTATTTCAGCCAAACATTTACATGGTTATTTAAGCTGGCCAATTTCGTAGCTAAGCCAAAGCAAACAAGCCAAAAACACCAGAGAGCAGCTGCCACTTTACGAGTGTGTGTGTTGTCTCATTGGATCAAATGAAAAGTCGCTTTTAATTAAAAATGCAATTGTCGAAAGTCTTTCGTTGGCTTTGTGTTTCATTTGTTTCATTTCAAATGAAAACGAAAATGAAATTTACAATGGCGAAACGCCAAAGTAGGCAAATTGAAGTCAAATTCTTTTCCGTTTGTTCTTTAGGTCAATGACTGCAACAAACGATTTTGTTTTTTTTTTGTGTGTTTTTTCGGTGGTTATTTTGTTGCTATAAATTGTAGATCAAATAGCGACAGCCCCTCCAAAAATGCCGATGTCGATGCCGTGAAATTTGTGAAAATTTTGCTCAAATATTTGCTTTCAATTTTGCGCCGAGAAATAAGTGGGGCAGGTATCAAAGACAAGGGGGGAGGGGGATGCGACCGGAGGTGGGTTATAGAATTTTCGAGCTGCCTTTGAGTCACGCTGACGCTGACAGCTTCATGTGCATAGAGAGAGAGAGAGCAAGCAAAAAGCAGCTCAGTGGTTTCAAATAACTGCCAACAACAGAAAGAACCTCAACTCTGAGCTCAGCTGAGGTTGCGCTCAGCGTCGAGTCGAGTCGAGTCGATGTAAAGGGCCAACTATGCGTTTGTGTGTGTGTGTGTGCTAGTGTGTTGGTGTGTGTGCGTGCCACGCCCCCTTCTTGCCAGCTACCTAACAGAAAGCCACAAGCGGGGGCCATATTGTTACTAAAACAATGGCTGACTACATGAGTTATGAGTTCTAAGTGTCTGTGTTCTGTGTGTGTGCTGCTTTTTGGTCTATTACAAGTGCCCCTCCCCCATTCCCCTCTCTCTCTCTCTTTGTTGTCCCTCTATCTCTCACACTCGCTCAGCAAGTGGCCCATTCACAAAGCAAATCTTTTGTTTGACTTGTGGCCAAATGGAGAACTGAGCCAACGGAATGCCAGATAAATTGTGCGCGCAAACTATTGATTTTGTTAGCCACCCTCCTTTCCCCCTCCTCACCCTGCCTCTGGCACAATAGCAGCACACTTACCCTCCCCCCTCCACCTATTGGTTCAGAGTCTATGCCATTGACATAGATACTCACACGAACACTCGTTCACTTCCCATGCACAATGGCATGAAGAGAGAGACTTTCTTGTGAGAGCGCCGCAAATTGAAAAGAAAATGCGAAAAATATGTCAAAAGCCATTTTTTTGAATATTAGAGGGCGTGGCATGACTCTTGATTTGCCCAATAGATAGATTGATGATGCTACTACAGAGCACAGCACAACAATAGAGGCCAAAATGGCGCAATATCTTTAATAATAATGATGCCAATAATAATAAAAAGAGGAACACCATAATGATGATGATAATGATGCCAATAATCAATTTCAAATCATTTGACAGGCTTTCAACTCGAAATTGAATTTAAGAATTTAATTTCAAATCTGTTTCATAGATAAACGTAAACAAATTAGAATATTTAAATTGCACGCAATAATAATTGTATTGCAATTTTTAATCTGCACTGAAAATTCATTAATTAAAATTCAAATTTAATATCGATCGACCGTTACCCGTATCCATATCAGCAAATACCTGGCTTTATATCAACTATACGCCTTGCTGGCCAGCAAAATTTACCAAAGTCCAAACATTTCATGAAAATTAATTTTCCACTCAACAAACTGCCAGCCAAGGGATAAAGAAAAGTTGCCGCCATGCGACAAAGGTCCACCTGATAGGTTCGTCTCCCCTCCCCCTTCCCTTTGCCCTTCCCCTTTTGCGTTTGCCACTCCCTGGAGAGCAGAACAAACGTGTCAAGCAGCTAGCATGAAATTAAACTTAAAACAAAAAACACTCACAAAACGAAAAACAAGCTGATAAACAAAACGAAGCTGAAGAGCAAACAACCGAAATGTTATAAGACTTTTTCGGTCGATGTGGATTTGTGTAAAAAAGAGAGAAAAACAAGTAAGAAAACTACAGTCGAGTGTGCTCGACTGTGAGATACCCGCTACCCCTTTTGAATAAAAGCAAAATATTGCGGTATTATTTTCAAAATATACCAAAAAAATACTGCAAAATACTAAAAATATACCAAATGGTATATTTGGTATAACGATGTGATACTAACATTTAAAATATACCATAGACGGCACAATACACCAGATTGTCGGCCAAAGCATTTGAGACCCCCCGTAAGTGGCCGTTTTGTCCCATAAAAAAGTGTTTCTTTAATAACTTCCACAATTTTTATCTGATCGCAAGCAAATTTTCAGGAATCATAAATACTATTGTTATTATTATATATACCAAAATTCACAGCTTTAACTTTAAAATTACGCTTGTTATTCGATTTTTTTTGATTTGCGGGGGCGGAAGTGGGCGTGGCAAAAATTTGAAACAAACTTGATCTGCGTGCAAACATAACAAATGCTGTCGAAAAAAAATTATAGCTCTATCTCTTATAGTCTCTGAGATCCAGTGTTTCATACGGACAGACGGACAGACGGACAGACGGACAGACAGACAGACGGACAGACGGACATGGCTAGATCGTCTCGGCTGTTGACGCTGATCAAGAATATATATACTTTATAGGGTCGGAGATGCCTCCTTCTACCTGTTACATACATTTCCTGCCGGCACAAAGTTATAATACCCTTCTACCCTATGGGTAGCGGGTATAAAAAGGAGACAGGCTTTGCCCACTTTTTTGAATAACCTGGGAAACCAAAAATACGCTTGCCGATAATCTTTACAGAGGCTTGCACACTGCGTTAGTCGAACAAAGAAGAAGAAGAAGAAGAAGATGGGTCTTAGTCAATATTGAATTTTTGGCCATGACAAGATGGCTGAACATCGACAAAGGATTTAAACATGTGTTACATTAGGATTGAATTGAATCATGGCTGCGCCGATTCATATACAACAACAATGAGCAGAAAAAAAAAAACGAGAAACGGATATTGATATTTTGAAAGTTGGCTACAACTTTCCGTTACAGTTGCAAGCACGTCAACATCGAGGGCGGAAAATCGCAACCAATTGAACCTTGGCCCGACGTTGACTTTGACTTCATTCCAAAACAGACGGCAGTTGAGTTGAGAGTTCGAGAGCTGAGAGTCGCACCTGTGGCCCACTCCACAAGCAACAGAACACAACACAAAACTCGACAACAGGGGCAACTCCATTGCCTTCATTCTAGTTGGATAGACGTGTTCGTTGGGTCGCGTGCATATTCACAATTTGGGTTAGGGTCAAAGCGATAATGTTGAACAAGAAGTCAAAGGATACAACTATGGATGCTATGGCGACGACGACACGTCCTTTTCTACTACATAGGCAAAAGGACTCATGCGATGACGCAGCACAACAACAGAAAAGAACAGAAAAAAGTGAAATGCGTGCTAAAAATTGCGGAGCTGCAACTTTATTGCGGAATTTGTATACACGATAAAACAATTTGTTATTAGCGTGCCGGTCATGCAAATGAGCAAAGGAATGAAACGCGGCCTCAACCCTTACACACATTTTCCATCCCAAATATAAATGAGAATTTGTTAAATGAATTGTAAAAATGCCATTGATATGCAAAAGGGTCTCTCTCGACAAAGAAAAGAAAGAAGAGAGAATAATGATTGCGGCTGCTGGGCAAATACTTACTCCAGTTCCTCATCATCGTCTTGCTGCTGGGCAGCTGCGGGTTTCTGCAACTGCTGCTGCTGCTGCTGTTGTTGTTGCTGTTGTTGTTGCTGTTGTTGTTGCTGCTGCTTATCGCTGGCAGCAATGTTGTTCTCATAGAAGACGTCGTCCTCTTTGGACTCATCATCGTCGCCCAAACTGAGGCTTTTATCCTCATCGTCGTTGTTCTCCTCGTTGCCCTGGACATTAGCCTGGGCATTATTGTTAGCATTGTTGTTGTTGTTGTTGCTGTTCATGTTGTTGTTGTTGCTGCTGCTGATGCTGCCATCGCTGCTATTGTCCTCGTCATCGTTGTTGATGTCCTCAACATCCTGGCTATCCTGGTTGTTATCCTGCTGATTGACGCGCCGTTTGGCTTCCTCCTCCAAATATTTGGCCTTGGTGATTATCTCATCACTGCAGAGGGTTAAACGTGGGCAGGTCGAATGCCAAAGGCAGAACAAAACAAGTTTTCATTTAATTAGTTTATTAACTTTCTCCTCCTCCTCTAAACAGCAATCAGAATCAGAGAGAAGGAGAGTTTTAAGGCAGATGCTTACCGATTCTTGTGCAACTCCTTTTTCGACACGCACACGGCGCTGAACTCGTCCTCGAGCAGGCAGATTTCACGCTTCTTACAGTTCAGAGGCCGGCAGAGGTCACCTAAGGGGCGTGGCACACACACACACACAGTAACACACAAAGAGGGAGAGAAAGATTTAATTTATGATTTGCAAACATGCTGCATTTGCTTGTGAATAATTAAACTCATTACGCGCAGTTGCCCTTGAAAAACAGTAAGGGAAAAGAAGTGGGAAAGGGGAGGGGAAGGGGAAGAGAGAGCGGAAGGAGGGAGTCTACTCACTTGAGGGATCGTGTATCCAGCGCTTGTGTTCGCCCACATTTTTGTTATTCTGCTGCGTATTTTTATTAATCTGCAAGCGAGAAAGAGAAGTTGATTAATTTACATTGTAAGTGAAATATTTTATCTTTTAATTTGGTTATTTAAATGCAAAAATCCAGAGAGCATATGACATGTATATCAAGCACTCTCACACACACTCACACACACAGACACTTCTCGGATATATTCAAGTGCAGTGACGTATACGTAATGCTAACACGTGTCGTATGTGTTATACATTCATAAATGAGAAAAAGGCAGCTGTTATGCCATTTGTCGGTACACGAACCGAGGCAGCTTGCCACAAGCAAGTTCATCATCACAAAACTCCTGCAGGAATTACAATTCTCTGTTGCCAGGGCAAAGAGAGAGAGAGAGAGATGGACTGTGTATCATATATAGTTAAATGCAGTATACGAGGAGTTGCTTCATAAAACTTCGTTCAATTTGTGTGCTCAAAATGCAAAAGAGATTTATTTTAATTTAATTCAATTCAATTGCGTGTGTGTGGCGCTTCAAACACGCCCCCAAAACGTTATTAAGTGCAATGGTGCGTATGTGTAATATTTAACTTGTCTCTATGCGGCAGCGCACATAAAACATCAGCAGCCAGCTCTTCTATATAGTGGTAGTAGTAGTAGTAATAATAATAGTAATAATAAAGTGCTGTCATGCCGTCGGCTGGCTAAAATGCCAAAAGCCAGCTCCACCCCCCGCTTCCGCTTTTCTCCTACGCTTGACAGTTTTTGCAATGGCGGCGCCTGAAAGGCTGCAATGCAAAATTTACTATGTGACAGCAAAAGCAGTTTTTATGCTGTCACTGTACGTTGCTGCTGCTGTTGCTGCTGCTGTCACTTGGCGCTCCTCGCTTAACTGGGGAGCTGCAGCTGGCGCAGCCCTAAAGCTTTAAGCGGACAGTTTGCTAAATTGGCAAACTGGGGAAATGCAGCAACAGAAACAATAATAACGAGAATGCCAAACAGGTCAGTCGTTGACCCCGTTTTTCGGCGTCCACTCAATACACACACACACACACAGCCACTTACACAGCACTTGCCTCAACCTCCGCCCGTGCACCTCACGCACTTGCAGCAAGTGGCAATTGCGGTGCACACACACACACACACACACATGTATACAGTGTAACCATAGTTGCAACGCGCCTCAGTTGGCAACTGTAATGCAATAAAGTCATCGTCGTCGTCGTCGTCGTCCTGTGGACGCTGGCAATTTGCATGCGTTAAAATGCAATTTGTGCGCGTTTCCCGTTCGCGGTTTCCGCTTTCCCATTGAGATTGCTGCTCTTCTTACTTTGCAGTGAATGACTGGCTGACAGGCTGACTGACTGACTGGCTAGATGACTGGATGACTCTCTGACCAAACTGTCCATCTCTCTCTCTGCCATTGTTCGCTGCATGTTTGCCTGGCCTGGCTTCAATGGCCGAAGGTCAGTGCTCGGTTCTGCGGTTCTGCGTGCTGTTGATTGGACCCCGACCCAGGTTTGATTTGATGGCCAGGTTCTCTCTCCCACTCACACTCACACTCCTGCACACTTTTGTGGCCATTCGTTTGTTGGCTTTAATTGCGCTGCGCGTTTGTGGCTTACGGCGCAAGCGATTGGCCTTATTGTGGTTTAAAAACGTGGCGTCAAAGCGTAATAAACTCCCATCAGCTGCTGCTTAAATATGCCACGGGAATCCCCCATATTAACTGGGTCACAAATGTGCTCTTCCCATTAACACCTCCCCTAGCTTGGAGTTTTGGTAGCCAAACTCTGCTGCAGCTTTGGGGGCTCAAATTGCACTAGCGCGTTATGCAAGCAAATCCAGTTTGCACACACACACAGATACCGACACTCAACTGCACACAGACACCGACACCAACATCGACATCGACACCGAGCTGAGGCAGATAACAGTGCCTGCGGCAAGTCCTTGCACCAACGAAGCAACCACAGCAGCAACTGCAGCGACTGCAGTTTAACCTCTTTGCCGGATTTTTGACTGTTTAAGTGGCTTGGCTTATTAAAGCCCATTTAATTGACCGACCCGAAACTCGCAAGGTGCCTGCCAAGTGCTTCCCTCTCTCTCTTTCTCTCTCTCTCTCCCCTCTTTCTTCACTCTTGCTTCCTCGCTGTGCACTTCCGCAACTTGACCTTAATTCGCTGCGCTGCTTTTGCAGCATTTCCTTTCGCCAGCTGGCAAATATTTTGCACGTTTTGTTAAACAAATAAAATGCTTGCACCAACAACAACTGGCAAAAAAAAAAGATGGCGAACTTTTATACACGTCATTTTGTTGCAGCTGTGTAGCTGCCACGCCCCTCAAGCCAAGCGCCCACCGCTGCAGCCGCTGTGTGGCAATCTGTCAAGCTTTAAATTGAATTTACGACTTTGTTTTCGTGGCGCTTTCGTTTCATCTTTTTTGTTATTTTGTTTTTGTGTTTTTGTCCCCTCACTTTCCGCCTCTGCCACTTCTCTCTGCATTGTTTTTCTTATTCACTAGCCAAGAATAACAAAGAAAATGGGCTGTGGGCGTGGCATGCAGTCTGCCATTTGGCCTGTCAATTTGCCTGCATTATGTAAATGTAATTTTTACTTAACATCTTTCGACATTTGCAAAACCCAAAAAAAGCAACCACAAACAAATAATATATAAATTTGTCCCTCAGAGAGTTTTGCATCTAAAAACCTAATTGAGGAATTGAATTTGGCATTTCGATTCATTGAATGCTAATGCATACATTATGAATGATGTCATCGCCTGGCATCACACACAATTTTGTAGCTGTAAAATGCGCTAAAAATGATCGCATTAAATTGACAATCAGCCAAAACTCGTTATGCGATTCGATGCGATGCGATGTTAGCCCAATAAAAACCTTGCACAATGCATAATTCAAAACGAAAAAAGACGAGCAGGAAAAACAATTGTTAAAGGGGGATTTAATACTCTATATGGAGAGAGAAAAATCTAGATTGAAACGAATCGTGATTTAAGAACTTTTCGATCTTAAAAAAAGAATTTTGAACTTGTTTTTAAAAATGTCTCTTGCATTAGAATTTAAATTTGTCGTGTTGTTGATGTTAGCTCAGTAAAGATATCGCAAATAAAACTCTGGTCGGTTTGTAAAAGGGAAAAAAGGTAGTTACTGTTTTATTTTAAAGAATGTATATTTAAGATGGTTCCATCTTGATTTAAGATTTTGACTTCTTGGTTAAATTTTGAGATAATTTAATAATCTAGAATCTAGAATTCTGATGTTGATTTGAAAATAAGCCTTCTTGGTTTATATAAAATTGATTCAACATTTTAATCTTGATTAAAGCACGTTGATTCTCTCTGTGGAAGAATGGAGTTGAAAAGCAGCTTTGAAGATGAGCCTGTCTTTGAATGAGAGAGAAACTTTTGTTATACCTGCTAAGCTGAATAAAAAGCTTTCAGTTTAATCAATACATATAAAAAGCTTTACAAATGTGAAACACAATCAGAGCAATTTTTAAATTGAAGTAAGAGTTACTTTATTCGTATTTCGAAATCTGAATGTGTAACATTATTCGAAATATTTTCAGTGCCTATCCCAAAATATGCATCACGTTGCTTGGCATAATTGTTGAGCACTGTGCAGTTAGGGTATAACAAATTCATGCTACATGCAGCTGAAATTGTTGTAAATTATGCAGCGGGCATCGAATGAATGCCAATGATGGGCGGGAGCACGGATGCAATCAATAAAATGTATGGACAGAGGCTGAAAGCTGAAGGGAGAGAGGGAATGGAAGGATTGGGATTGTGTATATGGCGCATAAATAGCCGCAAAATGCTCTCTGTGTGTGTGTATAAAAATGTGAAAATATTGCGGCTATTGTGGTAAAGCGACAGCGATGCATTAGTTGTGGCAATTAGAGCGAACCAAAGAGGAGAGAAGAGAGGGAGGCAGAGAGAATTATGGCTTTGGCCAGACTGACTAACTGACTGACTGAGTGACTGACTAAACTCGAGCCGTGGCCCATAAATTATGCAGACGGGCTTTAAAAATGCATTAGCCAAGAGAGCAAGAGAGAGCGAGTTCAGTGCATTTCAGTTCAGCTGATGTAACCAAAAATGTTGGCCCCGAAATGCGAAATGCGGTTATCAGGCGGACTCGATGCCGCAGGCTCTTTGCCTGTTGGCCTGTTGGGGGCTTGGACCACATAAATTGCACAATTTTCGTGCACACAAATGCTAAATCAATTTCTATTACACAAGCGACGCCAGACTGCTGCCGCTGCTCGGGATGTCCTGGCTACCACATTTCCTGGCAGGAAGCTCACTCTAGGTCTCAGCATCGTCCTGGTTTGTGGCCAACGTGCAAATCCATCAATATAACTTAACGTCGTCGTCTGAAAGTTTTGCAAAAGTGAACATTTTTGGCTAGCAGGAAATTGCATTCTTCTCTCGGCAATGGATGCGATTGAATGGATTGGAGATTGCAGCAGCAGCAGCTTAGAGCAGCTTGCGATTGGGGGAAGTAATGCCAAATGTCGCCGGATGTCACACAGGATGCAAAAAGGGTTTTTGTTGGCCAGTTTGATAGCATCTAAGCCCGAGTAGCAGATGCCACCACAGACAGACAGACAGATAGACTGACATAAAAAGCGTAGCATGCTTCAAGGCGCCTAATTAACACTGTCACTCCACAGCCGGAAGTGTGGGCGACAGCGGAAGTCAGAGAGTGAGGGGGGAGAGGGGGGAGAGAACTGTTATGACGCTGTTTAAGTGAAGCTGTCGTTGTCAGTGTCGCATGCATAAATTACACAATAATCTCAATTTAATTGTTAATTTCATTAGTGCAACGCGCAAAAACATCAATTCTGACAGCAGGCAGAAGAGATATAACTAAAGTGAGTAAAAGAGAGAGAGGAAGAGGTAGATTTATATATAGAGTTGTAAAGATAGATTGAGAGAGGCAGAGAGAGATAGCTGGCATAAGTGAGAGAGACAGCGACAGACCCGCAGTAAGTGCATTTACTTCATGATGCATAAAAAAACATGACGTGTCCTGTAATAAAATAAACATGCCACATGCCACGTGCAGCAACAGCCACGGCAACAGCAACGGCAACAGGCCTAGGCCGAGTACATACATTTATGCCACATGGGGGCGTGCCACTTGGGCGTTATGTTTATGCATCATAAATGAATTTGGGCCCCAGCATATATAAAATGGAATGTGAAGCGAAAGCTCCACCAGGTTGCAGGTTGCTGGTTGCAGGTGGCAGCTGGCAGGCGCAATCGCGTAGCATGGCCATAAAACATTTGAAGCAACAACCGCAAAACAGAGACAACAAATTGCAACAAATTGCAGAGCACTAAAAACCAGGCTCTGGCTCTGACTCTGACTCTGGCGTATGTGTTTACCTCAGTGCAGCAAATACGATTACTCCTAGTTGAAATGCTGTATTTATAAACATGTAAACAAAAAAAAGAATAGAGGAATATATATGCAGCATGCTGCATGCAACATGCAACAACAAAACACAACACATGCCAACATGCCCAAAAGCCGCAATGCCCAGTGGCTTTTCGGGGGGGTGGATGGGGAAGAGGGGGGATTGTTATAAAAAGGGAGTTTTGTGTTCAGCTTTTCAGTTTCAGCTTTTGCTGCTCTTGGCATCTGATTGCGTTGTTTTATGCCATGCACTGCGGTTTTTGGGTCGAATCTCTGCACAGATTAGAACAAGTTTATTATGGGGGGTTAAATCCAAGCAAATGGGTATCCCCCAGTCGAGCATTCTCCACTCCCCACTCCCCACTATCCCCACCCCCACATAAAAACATAAGGTTTTGCAGCAGGTTTTGCAAAGCCGCTACAGATTTCAAAGAAGTTTATAGCGGTAGGCAAAGTGCATGGAATTCGGGAATACCTTAGGAAATAGGTATACTCCATTGTGCTGTCGTATCTGTGCATAGATTAAATCCAATTTATGGATACATCAATTTACTAAAGTAGTAATCCAGCAGATTGATTTAAAAACTGCACTTTACAGAATGAAGGAAAAAAGGTAAAACTTTGATGAGGAGCCTAAAATTCAATCTTCTTTTAACTTTATTGAAGCTGAATTCATTCTAGTCCAATTAAAGTGAATGTCAAATATTAATAATAAAAGAAGAACAACGATTTATTTACGGTGATTTTAAAAATTATTAATCTTGTTTAAAGAATAATCTGAATAAAAAGTATTAAAATAATATCAAGTATTCGACAATTTGTCCTTGCTAAAATGCAAACCAAAAATCAAATTAAATAGATTGAAATAAATAGGCAGAAATCGAAACAATATAAATGCGACTTCTTTTTGTGTTTTATCGACAATAAATACTCCGCAAAAAAAATGATAATAATATCAAAAATTCGACAATTTGCCAATGGTATAGTTCAAACCAAAAAATAGTGAACTTATTTAAAGTAATGTAGAGAAATAAATGAGAAAAAACAAAAGATACAAAACAATACAAATGCAACTCCTTACTTTGTTATATCGCCTTTGTTTAATGCCTTTATAACATAAATAAAATAAGTATTCATTATAGGAAATATACTCTTCGTACATCTGAGAACTGACTTTAAAAGTCTACAAGTATTTTCTATTCCATCAAGATTAGCTATCAAGACTATGTACAATGATTAACTTAAATACGTTTCATGAATCTACTTTGCCGTAGATCAATGAATATAAGTATCAAAAGAATTGAATTGTCATTGAATAAACGAAATTGAACTAAGCACAGCACAACTCTCAATGCTGTGTAGAAAACTATTAAGAAGAGCAACTCTGCAACAAAAAGTGAGCTTTAGTATGAAAATACATGCAGAATGCATAAAAGATTAATTTGCCATTTAATGGGTATGTGGCAATTGAGCACACTCACGCAGAGAGAGAGAGAGCGGCATTAGGCGAGACCTTCTTTGCCTTTAGTGAAACCAATCCCAGTCTGTGCTTCGCCCACATAAATTAACGCCAATGATTTGAGCAAACTCACAATTGGCCATTAAGCATAGTCAGGTATTTAGCATGGCATGAAGAAGAGGTGGCAGAGTGAGGAAGAGGGAGAAGGGCGCAGCCTGGCTTGTGGAAGGGCTGGGAATGGGTTGCATTAAAAGCTTTTAGCTGCAGCACCACATGCAATCAGCCGTGGACAAAGGGCTACCGCCACTATGCGGGCCACTGACAACGGCGGTCTCCACCAACTGCCACGCCCCGTTTTGACCAGCACGCACACACACACACACGTTAAATGGTGAACGCAGCCTTTAAATAATTTCCGAGCCAGAGCAGCCACGCCCACAAGCAGAGAGCGGGAGTGGGAGAAAGGTGCATTTTGGGAGCGATTGAATAGTTCAATCAATTAGTTAATTGCAGTGCCTGGTCAAACGTCTTTTCGGAATGGACTTTAGCAGCACAAATCGTGGCACTTAGCAGCAATCAGCAATTAGCAGGCGAACAGGATACGTCCGGATGTGGAGGACCAGACCATAATGGGCTCTGCGAGACGTGGTCAAGCCAAGTAACTGTTAATGGCACTGCCACTAACTTTTAAGTCTTTCAACTGTCAGCAGACAAAGAGGGACAGACAGAGCGACAGCCAAGTACGTGGCACAATTAAAAACTCTTGCTTTAACGTTACACACTTACCACGAACTGACAAGGACAGCAATAGAGAGAGAGAGAGCGAAAGAGTGCGATAGAGGGAAGCAGCTGAAGTGAAAACAGACAAACAAAAATTTGTCGCGCCAAACACAAAACTCAAATGAAGCAGCGGAAAAATGAAGTTTTTCCGAGACTCTACACACACATTGAGGAGAAGAAAGGGGGAAGGGTGAGGGCCACGTTGGGGTTTCCATTGAGTGTGCAAAAACTTTGCAAATTGCAGCTCATCGTTCTTACGAACGACGAAAGGGGGACGAGCAAGAGGGGGGGCGACAAAGAGTGGCAAAGTGCCAGGCTTGTAATAGAAAATAAAAGCGAAGCAGAAATCATGCTTGCTTTTTTATTAGAAGCCATTCAGAGCAGAGGCAAAAGCAGCCATGACAGGCCCGCAAATATGGCGGCAGCACCCGGAAGTTGCTTGTCGGTTGTCGGGTGCTACCCCCCACCCCGCCCTTCGCCTGACAGCCTGTCTGTCTGTCTGTCGGTCTGTGTGTTGTCGAAGCTCTGCTGATGAGAAATGACAGGCAATAATGCTGCCGGCTCTGCTCCATCTGCATTTATCATAACTTTCGTCTTTTATTTGCCTTGATAGCAGCGCGTTGCCTCAGGCTGTCCCCTGTCTCTAGTTGTTGCTGTTGTTGTTGTCGCTTTCCTGTTGCTATTGCTATTGCTGTGTTTGCTCGTGTTCGAGACTATTGCTCGTGCTTCGTTAGCAAAAGACCTTTCGCTTTTTTTGTTGCATAGCGTTGCTTTGGTTTCGCATTTATAAATGGCTCAGCTCTCCGCCTCTGCCCCGCCCACCTGAGGATTATAGCTTGAGCTTGTTGCTGCTATAATTGCGCATTGTTTTGTGACGCCCCAAAGTATGCTATAGTTTTTAGCTGCAACTTTTGCTTATCAATCACAAATGTTTACTGTAACGTGTTGTATTTATCACAAATATATATATTTATTTATTTGGATGTTGTTGCCTGGCAATTTGCCACAATTACGTGTTGTATGTTATCCAGCATAAACGCATTTAAATATTTAAGTAGCTTAATTGCATCACTTTATTGGCAGCTGCATAATTCAACAGCGCCAATTTAAACAACAAAATCAATTGAAATGTAATGGAATAAAATAAATGATATTAAGTACATGTGCAAATAAATGCGGAGAGTTCACTTGATCCGATTTGGGTGTGCGTGTGTGTGTGTGTGTGTGCGTGTGTGTGTGTAAGTAATCAATCCGTTTTGGGGGTAAATTAATTCAACAAGGCTACGCTAATTAATCAAAAATTCATATTTTCATCAATTTAATGTGACAAATGAAAACCAATTATTATCGCTTTTAACTCAGCTGAATGATGCAATTAGCGCAATGTAATTAAGGTCGTACAACATAGTCGCAACTTTTGTGTACTAAATACACTCGCAATGTAGCATTATGCATATTCATTTAAAGGCACTCTTCACCCTCATTCCACATACTATACAAGCGACTCACGCATTACGCATACGCACTGTGCGCGCTCGTTTTGTACGCACAAATTGAAATACGCATGAAGTTGCACAACGATTTTGCAGCTCTTGATGTGCTGTGTGCTATGTGGCACACATCATGTCCTTAGGCGTGTCCTTGAGGCATTCGCTTCATGCATAAATTTATCTTCAACTTTTGCTAAAAGGATGCCATAGAAAATCGTCGTGAATAGTTGAATGTGCTTGGCTTGAGCATGCTCGACTATTATCGACTGGCAGCAGCAACATTCCGCACGAATTGTTCGACAAGTGTTCGCATACCCTGCACTATATTTTCGAGGTACTCTTCCTCTTTTGCTTTGTATGCAAAGTGTACTTTAGTTCGATGGCTTTGATGATCGTAGGGGAAACCAAAATTTAATTGCATTTGACAAGCGGAGGAATAGGGGAGGGATGGGGGGAAGGCGTGTCGCCTGACTGACTGGATAATTGTAACAATATACAAAATTTTCATTTAGTTTATTTGTGCACTGACAACATACCACGACAACGACAACGGCAAACACACCCAACAGCAACTATGTACACACGAGCAACGAAACGAGCGTCAATACAGCAAGCAAAGCATATGTACATACTATATAGATGTAGATATGTCCGGGTGTATATGACTTGTTTGACTTATCTGTGTGTGCGTATTTGTTTGTCATTTGAAATGTAGACATGTGTTGCTGACACAGTTGCCATAGTTGCTGTCGTTCTCGTTCTCGTTCTCGTACTCGCTGTTGCCATTAAAATCCTTGCAACATTGTTAATGAACTTTTAATGACTTTTTGTGATGGCACGAAAATATATTGTACGAAATATACACACACACAGAAGCACACACACACTCACACACACACTCACACCTAATGCAAACAATCCTCAAACTCAAGAGCCAAAGCCAGCACACAAATCTCAACATTTCAGTTGATTTTTTTCGGTTTTGTGTGTTGTTTTTTTACGTGCAACTTTTATTTTCAAGCTCGCTCTCTGTCACACACACACACACAACACTTTGCCGCCCATTGAAGGCAGCGTGAAATCTGACACACAGGCAAACAAACACGCCCACTTTCGAGTGGAGAGGAGGCGCGTGGTAAGCTGAGCAGCGAGAACAACAGCAGTGCCTGGTATCAGCATCTGCATCAGCAGCATCAACATCAACAACAGCAGCAGCAACAGCAACAGCAGCAATAACAAACAACAACAACATTGGGCAACAACAACTTGTTTACACGCCACACGTTTGGCATAGATGCTACGCTTGCTGATTAGGAATTCAACTGGAATGTACATATGCTAACACACACACACACACACACACAAATATAGTATATATATTGCCAAAGAGGTATACAGAACATTAAGCCAAAAACAGCAGTAACAGCATCAACAGCAACAGCAAATTGTGAAGTCAAACACAAATGCAGAGAACAGCCAACAGTATGAAACAGTTTTGCTGAAGCTCTGTTTTGATTATGCCAAAAGTATTTCGAGTTAAAGATGTTGCAGATGTATTTAAGGGAATGCGTTTGCTATGCATAAGTGAGAATTCAAAAGGATTTTAATTGAGAACTTAAACGGCTCTGAAGTTGATGCTGCTCCTCTATTTTGTGTCAATTCATGACTTGCATCAATCTGTGTGTAAATTAAATGGGCAAAACTTTTCAACTGCAAAGAGAAGCTTAATTCAAACAGTTTATTCTAATGTACTGTAGCTAAAAGATAATTTGGCAAGCAAATGAAGCAGTGGACAACTTGAATAACTTTGAAGTATTTACAGTGTATCACAGAGTTTATTTCGAACGACATTTTTAAATCATTTTACTGACCAAACTGAGAGAGGTTTTGAATTCATTAAAACAAAGGATTTTAGTTTAATGTTACTACTTGAAAATACTAAATAAAATACCACAACTTATTTAGAGCAAAAGCACCCAGCTGTGCGACGATCAGTGTTATAGAAACATATCTCTATTTTATTGATCTTTTGGTATCATTTAAAGTATATATCACATATCAAATGAATGATGTATTTATATGCACATTCAAAAACGTCTCTTGAAATTTGAATAGCGATATCGCATAATCTAAGAATACTGAGTAGCTGCCAGACTGCCAATATTATTTTACGTTTGGATTAAAGAGGTCATCGTAAACACAGACTGACTGACTGACTGGCAAGTAGTGCAAAATGTAAACAAAGAATGTTGATAAAAAGTGAAACGCAATAAAATCCAAATAAACAATAAAACTATATGGCAACTATATATACATATATAGTGCAGACCACAATCACGCTGCGTTGATAAGATGTTGAACAAAAACCTCAAAAACCGCGATAATATCGCGACGCTCTCGCTTGAGCATATTTAAACAGCGATCGCAGCTCAACGGCTTCAGTCGACGTAGATCGCTGCCAGTGTTGAGAAAGGTAAAGAAAAAACAAACGGAGGCTGTGCGATCAGCTGTGCGTTCAAACAGCTGTTCAAAAAACAAGCGGACTACTTTTACACACAAACAAACGCATTTGAATTTATTTTGATTTCTATACATAGACATCGAATCAAAGTGTCACGATGAGCAAAGCCGAGTGGGAGAACAACGAGGAAATCAAAATTTTCCGCGAATATCTACGCATTCCAACAGTGCATCCAAATGTGGACTACAGTAGGTTTTTAAGATCGTTTTTTGCTTATCAGCGTTTATATCGTAGCGTGTGATAAGCAATCATTAAAGTATATTTTTGGCTAGCACAAATCTCATAAAGATTAAACGTCTGCGATTTACAGCCGCATGCACGGAATTCTTGAAGCGTCAGGCCGCCAGCCTCGATCTGCCCGTGGATGTGCTTTATCCTGTGAATGAAGCCAATCCCGTGGTGGTCATGAAATGGCTGGGCAAACAACCTGAGCTGCCCTCCATCATACTCAACTCGCACACGGATGTGGTGCCCGTCTTTGAGGACAAGTGGACACATGGACCCTTTAGTGCTGATCTCGACGATGAGGGACGCATCTTTGCTCGCGGATCGCAGGATATGAAGTGTGTGGGCACTCAGTATCTGGCTGCAGTGCGTGCTCTCAAGGCAAGCGGCTTCCAGCCCAAGCGCACTGTGTACCTGACCTTTGTGCCGGATGAAGAGGTTGGTGGACATCTGGGCATGCGTGAACTGGTCAAGGGAGAATACTTCAAGAAACTGAATGTGGGCTTCAGCTTCGACGAGGGCATCTCAAGCGAGGATGAGACTTATGCTCTCTACTACGCTGAGCGCACGCTGTGGCGTAAGTTAAACTTGAACTAAGACACCTGAAGTTATATACTAATAGTTTCATTCTTTGACAGATCTCAAGTTCCAGTTCAGCGGCACTGCGGGACATGGTTCGCTGCTGCTGCCCAACACCGCCGGACAGAAGCTCAACTACATTGTGCACAAGATGATGGAGTTCCGTGACTCGCAAGTGAAGCGCCTGGAGGAAGATCCCAACCTGGATATTGGCGATGTAACCACTGTGAATCTGACCAGACTTGGCGGTGGCGTGCAGAACAATGTAGTGCCTCCGCTACTAGAAGTTACCTTTGACATACGCGTTGCCGTCACCTTGGATTTGGCTGCCTTCGAGCAGCAAATTCGCGATTGGTGCAAGGAAGCAGGCGGCGGCATTGAGCTGGTCTTTGAGATGAAGAATCCCTTCGTGGAACCCACCAAGATCGATGACACAAACCCCTTCTGGGTGGCCTTCAAGCAATCTCTCGATGAACTGTAAGTGGGAGAGCGAGAGTCGTTGAATTTCTACTAATTTTCTTTTCATTCCTGCAGCGGTCTGAAGACTCGAGTGCGCGTTTTCCCTGGAGCAACGGACAGTCGTTATGTACGCTATGCGGGAATTCCCGCTTTAGGATTCTCGCCCATCAACAACACGCCTCTATTACTGCACGATCACGATGAGTTTCTGCGGGCCAGCACTTATCTACATGGCATTGAGGTCTACAAGAAGCTGATATCAAATGTGGCCAATGTTTGATATAAATCTCGCTGTACGAAATGCATTCGATTGTTTACATTAATAAAGCCAATATTTTTTAACCATGTGTAGATATGATTTGCTGCAATCATTGCCATCGATCATTTATGTTTGTCATAAAAATGTAATTTCCATGTATGAAATATCAAAGCAAATGCTAATGTGTTGATAACATTCGATGCTTATCTTTATTGACCCGTTTTAATCGCGATAAATGCCAGAGATTATGCGACTATCAAAATAACCGAAACACACATAGAAACAATCAATCTAAAAGTGTTTGGAATGAGTAAGGTGCAAGCACTTCAATTCGAATGTGAATGCCTTGCATTAGCATTTCATTATGTTTTAATAATAGCTCGAAAAAGTGTGTGTATAGATGGGAGATAAGAATTCGATTTAACAAAAAAGTTTATTGGGGGAAAGTTTTCTATTGTTTGTTAATCGACAGGTAGCACTCAAGCTACCGCAATTGTTTGCGAAATAGAAAGAATTTTATATGCGATTGAGAGAAATATGTGCGATTGAGTATATGGTTTGTTATCGCATGGCAATATTACTTTATATATAGTATAGTATATGTAGTATATAGAAATAGCTATGGGTTGTGCGATTGTCTGCTCAAAAATCTGCTGATATCGTTACGCTTTTTAGTTAAAAACAAGCAATAAATACAATAATTAAAGGCGCTCGACTTGAAGATATTCACTTTCTACATGTTTTTAAATAATTTTAAAAAGTTGCATACATATATGAGAACTAAAAATATATTTCAAATATTATTTAAATATAAAAAAACTACATAAAAATATTTTCATTCCTATTATTATACATTAAAAACAGCAATAGTTATCAAACAACCGATATAATTTTACGAATCTGATTTGTACTCAACGAAATTGATTCTTAAAAAACTTTGAAGTATCAGGAATCATTTCGATAAAAGTTTTTATTGTGGGTAGTAAAATATTAAGGTTTTCATTGACGAAAATAAAATTTTTGGCAATTACTTTATTCCATCATCATTCCTATTTCATTTGAATGAGACGAAAGAGTCGTGGCCAACTTATAAAACAAACCCGGACTAGGTTGAACAATTTTTAGTGCGTTTGATGACCATTTAGATGATGACTATATAAAGATGGTTAAGGCAATGTTATAAACATTTGGTGTAAGCACTATGCTATAATACCCTATACCCTATACCCTAATACTATCTTTCTTAAAGGGTATAAAATATAGCTGATATCGCTGTGGTTAAATCTAAAAGTAGCAGATAATTTTATGACATCAAAAGAAATTCGTCAAAAAGAAAGATATTCGTCGCTGAACTTCTTCATACTTTGTTGTGACGATTACCCACATTTTAATCAGTCGTAAGACATACTTTGTATGAGATAACTAGACATTGTGGTTAGTGATAAACCACCGCAAGAGACAAGTTGATAAGGGGACTAAACCATAAACCAATTAAACATTGCGATGACCCGCTTGCAAGTCAGCTACTATTTAAATGCAATGCTTAGTCACTGGCAACAATTACTTGAAAACGAACAATTCACACAAGATGAGCAAAGCCAAGTGGGAGAACGATGAGGAAATCCGAATTTTTCGGGAGTATCTACGCATACCATCGGTGCATCCCAATATAGATTACAGTAGGTCATCCTGCGACTATTAAAACTTTTTGCAAAAACTTTAGTTTATGCCAACAACTTTTCTCAGCTGCTTGCGTGGAGTTCTTAAAGCGTCAGGCGACTAGCTTGGGATTGCCCGTGGAAGTCATCCATCCGGGCAATAATTCGAATCCTGTTGTCGTCATCAAGTGGTTGGGCAAACAACCAGAACTGCCATCCATCATACTCAATTCCCACATGGATGTTGTACCTGTGTTCCCCGACAAGTGGAATCACGCACCATTCGACGCCCATCTGGATGAGGAGGGGCGCATCTTTGCACGTGGCTCGCAGGACATGAAGTGCGTGGGCACACAATATCTGGGGGCCATTCGATCTCTACTTGCCCAAGGACATCAGCCCAGGCGCACGGTCTATCTGACTTTTGTGCCCGACGAAGAAGATGGCAGACCTGGCATGGCCGACTTGGTCGAATCTGATTACTTCAAGAAACTTAATGTGGGATTCAGCTTCGACGAGGGCATTGCGAGTGCAGATGAAACTTTCACGGTGTTCTACGCAGAGCGCACACTCTGGAGTAAGTCGAGTTTTAACTTAGATGACAGTCTAACCATTATGCTCTCTTAGATATACGCTTCAAGTTCAGCGGCACTTCGGGACACGGTTCACTATTGCACAAAAATACGGCGGGGGAGAAACTCAGCTATGTGGTGAACAAGTTTTCGGAGTATCGCGAATCCCAGGTGAAACGTCTGGAGGATAATCCCAATTTCGATATTGGCGATGTGACCACGGTGAATCTCACTCGCATTAATGGTGGAATTCAGAGTAATGTTGTGCCACCTCTGCTCGAAGTTCTCTTCGATATACGCTTGGCTGTCACTGAGAGTTTGGTTGAGTTCGAGCAACAAGTTCGCAAATGGTGCGAGGAGGCAGGTGGCGGCATCGAGTTAGAATTCGAGTGGAAGGAACCCTATGCGGCACCAACAAAGATCGATGCCTCTAATCCCTATTGGCTGGCCTTTAAACGTGGCTTGGATGAACTGTAACTAACGAAACTATACCAAAGTATATTTTATATTTACTCTACTTCTCTTTTCTTAGCGGTCATAAAATTCGCACACGGGTTTTCCCTGGCGCCACTGACAGTCGCTATCTGCGTGTTAAGGGCATTCAAGCTCTGGGCTTTTCACCCATTAATAATACTCCTGTTCTGCTGCATGATCACAATGAGTTTTTGGGTGCCGAAACTTATTTGCGTGGCATTCAGATCTACAAGAAACTCATCGAATACGTGTCCAATGCTTAGGGAATCTTATAAAACTTCCCCGCTGACTTGTTAAAGAATAAACTCATGACAAAAGATTAGTTTGAATTCTTATTATTGGGATGATTGCAAACCGATGACTGTACACACAAAAACATACGAAAAGGTGCAAAGTACAGGTTAACACTTTGGGTGTCTCTGAGCGGGTGTTACGTCAAAAAAACAATGTCGAATGTTTCCCGATAAAAGTCTCATTTGCAAAAGCACGCATTAATCACACAGATAACGGGAAGCATATCAGCCGAAAATGTTCTATTAAAGACCGGTAGTCATAAATCTGATAAAACCAAAACTGTGTTACTGACTAATATTGTATGTGAGTGTCCATTTGTTTTATCAACGACGCTTCGTCGTCGTTGTCAACGTCGCAGTCGACTGCGAAATCGAAGCTGATACTGCACTATTTCTCTAGATGTCAGCTAATGCCAACAGCCAGTCATAAATAAAAGCTGACAGCGTTAAGAAGCCAATAAAACGCCAAAACTATTGTGGTCAATCGGAAGTGAAAAGTGAAAAATATTAATACTAGCAACATGAGCAAAGCCGAGTGGGAAAGCAATGAGGAAATCGAAATCTTCCGTGAATATTTAAAGATTCCTTCGGTGCATCCAAAGCCAGACTACAGTAAGTGAAATACTTTAGCACGCTATGGAAAGTGGCTAAAATTAAAATTCTATGAACAGCTCCTTGTGTGGAATTCCTGAAGCGACAAGCGGAGAGTCTGGATCTCTCGGTGCAAGTGGTTTATCCTGCCAATGAAGACAATCCTGTCGTGGTGCTGAAGTGGGAGGGCAGCGAACCGGAGTTGCCCTCCATCATCCTCAACTCGCACATGGATGTGGTGCCTGTGGTCGCTGAGAAGTGGAAACACGAACCCTTCGGTGCCGAGATGGACGACGAAGGACGCATTTTTGCACGTGGCACACAGGACACCAAGCAGGTGGGCACACAATACTTGGGCGCTATACGTGCTCTCAAAGCTGAAGGATTCCAGCCGAAGCGCACTGTCTATGTGACCTTTGTGCCCGACGAGGAGCTTGGCGGCCATCTGGGTATGCGGGAATTCGTCAAGGACGATTACTTCAAGAGCATGAATGTGGGCTTCAGCTTGGACGAGGGATCTCCCAGTCTGGACGAGACCTACTATGTCTTCTACGCAGAGCGCACAGCTTGGCGTAAGTATAAGAAACTTGAAATGTGATTCTTTAGAGTCACTCTCTTAATTCCCTCGCAGCTTTCAGATACAAGTTCAAGGGCACCGCTGGCCATGGATCTGTATTGCTGCCCAACACAGCGGGCGAGAAGCTGTGCTTCATTCTGAACAAGATGATGGACTACCGGGCATCGCAGGTCAAGCGGTTGACTGATGATCCTGAGCTATTCATTGGCGATGTGACCACCGTGAATCTAACCCAAATTCTTGGTGGACAGCAGAACAATGTTGTTCCTGCTGAGCTCGAGCTAATCTTTGACCTGCGCATTGCTGTCGATGTTGATCTCGAGGCACTTGAGCAACAGGCTCGCGATTGGTGCGAGGAAGCTGGCGGCGATGTCGAGATCATCTTTGAGCGCAAAGATGACTTTGTGGCGCCCACAAAGATTGGTCCCGAGAATCCCTTCTGGGTGGCCTTTGAGCAGTCGCTAACTGAACTGTGAGTAAACTCAAGTTTTGCTACGGAATTTGTTAATTGAATTACTTTACTTTTGCTTAGGGACCTGAAATTCAAGCCACAAGTTTGCCCTGGCGGCACCGACAGTCGCTATCTGCGTCAACAAGGTGTCTCTGCTTTGGGTTTTTCGCCTATGAACAACAATACACCCATCTTGGCCCATGACCACGATGAGTTCATCAAGGCAGATGTCTATCTGCATGGCATCGAGGTCTACAAGAAGATAATTCCAGCAGTTGCCAATGCCTGAAAAGCCACACAGTACAAGTATTCTAATCTAAGTGTTCAGTTAATAAACTGACGTTATCTAAGCGACAAGTATTATAACCAAAGATACCTTTTTGAATGTGTAAACTTAAAAATAAACTAATATAGATATGTTTCTAATCAGATGTTGTTTTGTGAACTTGTAAACTTAATAGTAATATAATACATAATTTATGGAATCGGATTTGAATTTTACAACAATAAAACTTGTATTTTCGTATGAAAATATATGTAATCAGTTTTTGGTTTTACTATAGAAAGTATTTCTTAAACTTTATTATAAAAAATATAAATTGTATGAAATCAGATACTGTTTTTACTGAATTAACAAAGTCTTTTCAATTCAAAAGGCGCGTTAAATAAGGAAAATGTATATTGGAATTTTTTCATAAAATGTCAAATGAATTTGATTGTCGTTGCTATTTTTAAACATTCTAACTTTGACAGAAAATTAAATAAATTTGTGTAATAATAAAAAGCTATTTATAGCACTTTAGCGAAATCTCTTGCCAATACAATTTATATAAAATAATACGAATTGCATATGCTGTTCATAAACTTTTTTGGTAAAATAATAAAAAATTATGTTTGTAATTACTATAGATACTGATAACATTTGCTACAATCGATAACATTTTCCAATTCATTTTTGGCTGCAAGATAAGCTACAATATCTTTGCCAAAAATATTGAATAGAAGCAAAACACAATAAATTCCATTGATAAACAGATATTGATTGATAAAGGAAAAAACAAGAATTCGGAATGGAAATCGCTTTTGCTGTTTGACAAAGTCAAGACAGTTGAAAGACAAGACAGTTTGTTTTGGGGTAGCCCCCAACGCAAAAGGGGAAAAGAGGGGATTATGTTGTCGATTCCGCTTGACAGCAGCGTTCTTTGATAAAGGCCAGAAAATAAATCGATTAGCAAAACTTGCGTTGATTTTTATTATTGTATCATTGAATTTAATTATGAAAATCATTTGGTCAAAGGTGTCCCTAGCATACCAAATAACAAACTGATAACTGATAGCAAATTACACACACGATAAAAAAATGAGGAGAAACCACAGCAAAAAAACAACAATACTAAACAAAAAAACAACAACAAAAAAGTCGGAAATTGTTTTAGAGGTCTCATATTTAAACGATGGTAGCGATAAGGCAACCAACCAGTCGTTTGCGATCGCTGGAACAGTTAAGAGGCTATTTTTGGTGCCTAGGATCTGTGACACTCTCACTCTTCCTCACTTGGAATATAGGAATACAGCGAAGGAACCACTCGAAGAAAATTCACACTTAACTCATAGCACATAAATTGGATATAAATAGCAAAATGAGCAAAGGCTGGTGGGAAAATAATGCGGAAATTAAGATTTTCCGCGAATACTTGCGCTTCAACACCGCTCACCCGAACATTGATTACAGTGAGTTAACAAGATTGTGAACTTTATGGTTGCTGCGATAAGCCTAACACGGGGTCGTGCATTAAGAGAGCATCATAAAATATATATTTCGGTTGCGATTAGAATTAAAATACTTAATCTAACACACTTTGCACAGCTGCTTGCGTGGAGTACTTGAAACAACAGGCAGCCAGCCTTGATCTCCCCGTCGATGTGCTGTATCCTGCCAACGAGGACAATCCCGTTGTGGTCATGAAATGGGAGGGCAAAGAGCCCGATCTCCCCTCCATCATACTCAACTCACACACGGATGTTGTGCCCGTGGTGCGTGAGAAGTGGACACACGATCCCTTCGCTGCCGAAATGGATGACGAGGGTCGTATCTTCGCTCGCGGTACACAGGACACCAAGCAGGTGGGCACTCAATACTTGGGCGCTATTCGCGCACTGAAAGCCAAAGGTTTCCAGCCAAAGCGTACTGTGTATGTGACCTTTGTGCCCGATGAGGAGGTTGGTGGCCATCTGGGCATGCGCGAGTTTGTCAAGACGGATTACTTCAAGAAGATGAACGTAGGCTTCAGCTTGGATGAGGGATCCCCGAGCTTGGATGAGGTCTACTATGCCTACTATGCAGAGCGCACTGCCTGGCGTAAGTTTCAATCGAGATTGGAATATATATAACACTTCAAATTAACAACTATTAATTTATTACAGCTCTCAGGTTCAAGTGCAGCGGCACAGCTGGTCATGGCTCCATTCTGCTGCCCAACACAGCGGGCGAGAAGCTCAACTACATTGTGAACAAGATGATGGAGTATCGCGCCAGCCAAGTGAAGCGCCTCAAGGAGGAGGGACTCTTCTTTGGCGATGTGACCACCATCAACCTAACTCAGCTGGAGGGGGGAGTGCAGAACAATGTGGTACCAGCTCAGCTGGATGTGGTCTTTGATCTGCGCATTGCCATCGACGTGGATCTGGAGGCACTTGAGAAGCAATTCCGCGACTGGTGCGTCGAGGCAGGCGGCGGTGTTGAGTTGGTCTTCGAGCGCAAGGATGAGTTTGTGCCAGCCTCGAAAATTGGCGCTGATGTTCCCTTCTGGGCTGCCTTCGAGAAGGCCTTGAATGATCTGTGAGTAATCTCCCAAGTTAGGCAATGAACTTTATTCAAATAGTTTTCCATTTTCTTAAAGAAACCTGAAAGTGCGCGCTCAAGTTTGTCCTGGCGGCACAGACAGTCGCTATCTACGCCAACAGGGAGTCACTTCATTGGGTTTCTCTCCACTGAACAATAATACACCTATTCTTCTGCACGATCACGATGAACACATTAAGGCTGATGTCTATCTGCATGGCATCGAAGTGTACAAATCGATCATTCCAGCTATTACCGATATCTAAACTTGGCTGGACGGTGATAAAAACTTGTTAAACTAGTTTTACAGACCAAAGATCAAATTTTATGAATTGAAATATTCAACGAAATATATTTAAAAACAAAACGAAACAATGTTTATTTTTGAGGGCTTAAAGAAGAGGAATTTCTAAGAATTTTGAAAAATATTTAACAATTTTAATTGGAGTTACAAAATGTTGAAAGTTTGAATACTAAAGATTCTGCTGTTAAACAAATCTATATAAAGCAAATATTGAGAGCAAAACTATACCCATAATTTAATTGCTCAATAACTTAAATTTACTACAACCAATTTTAATTTATGAGTTATAAAAACTTATAAAATAACTAAGATAAACTCCTATAAATTCAAATGAATAAGACAATAATAGCTGTTTGTATAAAATGTAATAATCTTTTACCCTAGAAATGTCAATCATAATAATATAACTACAACCTTATCTAGTAGACAAGCCATAACGAAATTCGGCAAAGAATTATCTTAATACTAATAAAATTGCCAAACAAGGAAATCCGATGAGCCAACCTCAAAGAAAGGCGCCCTGCGGTCTCTCACACTGACAGAAATAGTCGACACACTTCTCTGATAAAAGCACACCGCAAACATTAATGAGGAATGCCCTAAAATCATGATTTTTATTACTCCTAGAAAGGTCAACAACACACCACAATAAAGTGATAAAAACAAAATAGTGCGTATGATAAAAGTGGGCAAACACGCATAATAAAGTTCCGAAATCAATGCAGACATTTTCGTATTTAAGCGATCATCGCGATAAGTCTGCCAACAGTCGTGGATAATCGCTGGAGCTGTTAAGAACTCTGAGAGCTAAGAACAATGGCGGCAAATGTGGAAATTGATTTCAAATTGAATAAAGCAGAGTGGGAAAATAATAAGGAAATTCAGATATTCCAAGAATATTTGCGTATTCCCACCGTGCATCCAAACATCGATTTTAGTAAGTTAAAAAAATTAAGGAATGTTGAAGATTGTAAAGTAATTTCCATCCCATACTTTAGCTGCTTGCTTGGAGTTCTTGAAACGCCAGGCAGCAGATCTTGGACTGTCTGTGGATGTGGTTTATCCTGGCAACGAGAAGAATCCCGTGTTAATTATGAAATGGGAAGGCAGCCAGCCCGAGTTGCAATCGATCATACTCAACTCGCACATGGATGTGGTGCCCGTTTATCCCGAGAAGTGGACACACGATCCTTTTAGTGCCTTCTTGGATGATGATGGCTGCATTTATGCGCGTGGTGCACAGGACACCAAGGAGATTGGCACTCAATATTTGGGCGCGATTCGAGCACTAAAAGCAACTGGCTTCCAACCGAAGCGCACTGTTTATGTGACCTTTGTGCCCGATGAGGAGGTGGGAGGTTATCTGGGCATGCGTGAGTTTGTCAAGACGGATTACTTCAAGAAGATGAATGCAGTATTCAGCTTGGACGAAGGATCGCCCAGTAGGACTGAAGTCTACAATCTTTACTATGCAGAGCGAACTGCCTGGCGTAAGTTGAATAGAAAAAGTGAATCTTCATTTGTGTAGAACTCTTTACTTTTCAGCCATTCGCTTTGAGATCAGCGGCACTTCGGGACATGGCTCGATGCTGTTTCCCAATACGGCTGGCGAAAAGTTCCATTATATATTGTCAAAGATGAATGAGTTCCGCAATTCACAGCTAAAGTTGCTAAAAGATAATCCAAAGCTTATGATTGGCGATGTAACTACAGTGAATCTGACCAAAGTTAGCGGCGGAATGCAAAACAATGTTGTGCCTCCAAAGCTCGAGGCAGTCTTTGATTTGCGCATTGCTGTCACACAGGATGCGGCTGCCTTGGAGCAACAATTCCGCAATTGGTGCATCGAGGCAGGTGGCGACATTGAGATTGTCTTTGAGCGCAAAGATGACTTCTCGCCAGCCACGAATATTGAGGCAACGAATCCGTTCTGGACAGCCTTTCAACAGGGTTTGGCTGAGCTGTGAGTATAGGCAAGTATTAAAATAGAAACTCATCTAATATCTGTATAAATTTCACAGCAATATCAAAGTCAAACCAAGTGTTTGTCCTGGCGTCACAGACAGTCGCTATCTGCGCAGCAAAGGAGTCTCCTCGCTTGGCTTCTCGCCGCTGAACAACAATACAACAGTGCGTATACATGATCACGATGAGTACATACGAGCAGATGTTTATCTATATGGCATTGAGGTCTATAAGAAAGTTATCCCAGCTGTAACAAGTGTTTAAGGCAACATAATTTATGCTTAATAAAGAAATTAACCACCAACATGTGTTGTTTATTTAACTGATAAGCTGTAGCTAATTGCTTAAAAATCACTGCGAAACTTGATAAGATAAAGAGCAGATTCCTCTGTGAATTGCAACACTAGTAATGACATTTTAGAACTATTCTAAAGATACGCATGTGAATTGATTTAACAGTCAAATGTTGTCATAAATTTCACCGCAAAAGTATTAGTAATTTTAATTATCAAAAGTTGCGTTTAAAGGTCATTAAAAAAGACCACGAAAACCAAGATAAAAACTGCCAGCTACTGTGTAAATATGATAAAGAATACATTTGTGATCGATGACGATATTTCGCATTTAAGCGATGACCGCGATAAGAACGCAAACAGTCGTCGTCGATCGTCGGAACAGTTAAGAACTGCAATAGATCTAGAGAAATGAGCAAAGCCGAGTGGGAAAACAATGAAGAAATACAAATATTCCGCGAATATTTGCGCATTCCCTCAGTGCATCCAAATGTGGATTACAGTGAGTGATTCAAAGTGGAAATTTTGTGTGTTCTTTGTGGTTTTAATTGTGCCAATTGCAGCACCTTGTGTGGAGTTCTTGCAGCGTCAGGCAGCTAACCTAGAACTGCCTGTGGAAATTGTTTATCCGGTCAATAAGCAAAATCCCGTTGTGCTCATCAAATGGGAGGGAACGCAGCCCGAGTTGCCTGCTATTATTCTCAACTCTCACATGGATGTGGTGCCTGTGTTTCGCGAGAAGTGGACACACGATCCCTTCGCTGCTGAGATTGATGACGAGGGACGCATCTTTGCGCGGGGCACACAGGACACAAAGGAGATTGGCACACAGTATTTGGGTGCGATTCGTGTGCTGAAGGCGCAAGGATTCAAGCCAAAGCGCACGGTTTATGTGAGTTTTGTGCCGGATGAAGAGGTGGGCGGCTATCTGGGCATGCGGGAGTTTGTCAAGACGGATGACTTCAAAAAGCTTAATCTAGGATTCAGCATGGACGAGGGTTCCTCCAGCCTGGATAGTGGCTACTACGTTTACTATGCAGAGCGCACTGCCTGGCGTGAGTTTTAAATAGTTTTAAGTTAAGAGAAATGATCTTAAACACTCCCTTACAGATCTGCGTTTTAAGATTAGCGGCACTGCTGGACATGGGTCTATACTGCTGCCCAATACAGCAGGCGAAAAGTTAACTTTTATCATGGACAAAATGATGGGATTCCGCAAGACAGAAGTGCAGCGCATGGCGCGAGATTCGCAGCTTTTCTTTGGCGATGTGACCACCATTAACTTGACAATGGTCAACGGAGGTTTGCAGAACAATGTGGTGCCAGCTCATCTGGAAGTTGTCTTTGATCTGCGCATTGCCATCGATGTGGATCTGGAGGCACTCGAGAAGCAAATACGCGATTGGTGCGTCGAGGCAGGCGGCGGCATTGAGCTGGAGTTTGAGCAAAAAGATGAGTTTGTGCCGCCTACAAAAGTTGATGATTCGAATCCCTTTTGGTTAGCCTTCAAGCAGGCAGCTGAAGAGCTGTAAGTGTACTCAATACTCTACAAATGTACATAGTCTGATTTAAAATTCTTTTCCCTAGCAACATTGAAATCCGTCCTCATGTCTGTCCCGGCAACACGGACAGTCGCTTTTTGCGCTCGAATGGAATTCCGGCTCTTGGTTTCACGCCCATCAATAACACGCCCATTTTGCTGCATGATCATGATGAATATATTCGTGCCGATAGCTATTTGCATGGCATTGAGGTGTACACGAAGGTAATTGCAGCCATTGCGAATGTTTGAGCACACACACACATATTAAGTATACGCCACCCATTTTAGATATAATTAATCATAAAATTTCCAAGGTATTATTTAATGCGTTAGCTAATTAATAAATAAATTTGTCCGTAAATAAAAGCAATCATTCAAGGGAAATCTGCTTGAATCACGCTGTAATGAGTCTCTGTTTTTATTTGATATGTGATGAGTCATAGGGTAATTACTCGCCATTATCAATTTGAAATGAAAAATACATATTGTATTGAAATTGAAGCATTGTCATGTTGTGCAAGGTAAAATATTGACAGGAATTTGACAGCGGGTCAAAAGAGTAACAACAACAACAGGGAACTTTGTCTGCGCTGTCAGTCAGTGAAGAATAAATGTTAAACTCTCTCTCTCTCTCTATAGTTGAGAGAAATGCTTGCATGCCTGTGACAGCAAATTGTCAGGCGAACATTGAAACGTTTGGAATGTCGGGCATGTGGCAATACAGAGAGGACATAAATTATGCCTTGGCTCGCTGAATGAATAATGCCCCGAATGCGGCCCCAGCTGTGACTCCCCCTCCACCACCCCTTTGCCTGTCTCTCTGTGTGCTTACGTCTGTCGATTAGACACGTTAATGCATGTGTCAGCCGATGAAATATGCATTGATACTCGCAACTCGAACATTGAGTGGGGTCAGGTCAACTGATCAGCGTGTGTCTGAGTGTGTGTTAGTGTATGGCATACAATTATGACGATTTATGCGGCAAATGTGACAGGCATGGCAGGCTGGCGGTCTCAGGTGAGGTTTGCATTGCAAATGACTTCCACACAATTAGCATTGACCATTAGCAGCAGCAGAGTCGAGCGTAAGTTTGGCCTAATGACTGCAGTTTCAGCCCTTAAACATTACGTTCTCGTTACCGTTACGGTTACCGTTGCCAACTTAATGCATATCATTTTTACTTTTAATGAGCCGGCAACACTCTCTCCTGCTCTCTCCTGCTCACTCTCTCACTCTCTCTCTCGCTCTCTTGACGGGTTCTGGTCACAGCCAAGTGCACTTAATGCTGCAAGTTTTTTGCAGCCAAGTTTTTGGCGCATTCGCCCACCTGGCGCGGGCCAACTTGAAATTCAGTTTTTCCTCTTACTCAACTACTATTTTTTTTTTCTTTGAGCTGCGCTTTGCATTTTAAATTTTCTATAGCAAGCGTGTGTGTGTGGAAACTTTGGCAAGTTTTACATTTCAATTTTAATTTCTTTGTGCCACACTTTTTGGCGCAAACTTTAAGCCACAAGTGCACTCATTGGTAGGGGCAAAGTACAGGGGGGGGAGTACATATTTAATGGCCCACTCACACTAATTAGTGCGAGTTGAAAGTTTTTACTCTTTAATAAAAACCCGAAAAAAAACGATGGACGAAACGACGAAAAGAGAACATTTGCATTTTGCAGGCTAGCAACGTAGCCATGAAATTTTTATTGCCCTCTCGAAGTTTATGACATATAAAAGTTAATTCAACAATCAAAATGAAAAGCAGAACACGTTGTAATTAAATTCAATTTACTTGCAACTCCTGTGGCCACGCAGCACGAAGCAACATGAAGCCAGGCCTCCTCGTCTTGTCTTCAGGGCCAACGTTATGGCCGTGCAATTAAAATCTAAGATTAAACGAGCATCAGCCGCATGTCTACAACCAACTGAGCTGCGTGAGCTCTGCCCCGCCTCCACGCCTCCCCGCACTTCCCTAAACTCCCCTATATGTGGCACACTCTTTTCTGTTGCCTTTGCCTTTGCCTTTGCCTTTTCGCCTGTGGCAACAAAGTGTTTTTATGTGACGCCCGGGCAATTGAAGACGAGGCAGGCGACTCCTATGTAATTGAAACCCCCCGCCCACTGCTTACATACATTCCTAAGGTCTATGGCCCACGCACAGTGGCACCAAATATCATGGCAATTGCACACAAATAACATTATTATTAGACCCAATGATTACGCACTTGCCATTGTTACGAACGCTTCTTAAAATAATTAATTGTGCAATCACTTGACTGATTGAATGACCTTTCGTTTGCTCTCTCTCTCTCTCTCTTTATTTTTACGTCACTGTTCATAGTCTAGTCTAGATAGATTATTTATTGGCATAGCAAACAATTAAATTGTATTTTTGGTACCATTTTAGTATCAACCTAATGAGCAGACAAATAGTCACTTCTGTCGTAATTCATGCTCTGTTTCTATACCAGCTATCCAAAAGGGTAAAAGGTCTGTTTAACTGTTAGTCTGTCTATATAAGAAATAGAGCCTCAAACAAAAAATATATATAGCACACCTAATTTAAAAGGTATAAGTATTCTTGATTTTTGGTACAATCAATAAGAATTTCAGTTTTGATGATTCTTTAAAATTTGTTTGGGATCTTATAAATCTTAGAAGCTAATCGAAATGCTTGTATATTGTATATTCTTTGGTATATTTGACAAACTACTAATACATAGATATACAAAATACAGCATTTTAATTTATTTGGTTAATTTATTTGATTTATTCTTACGGCATTATCTTTTTCTTTCGCTTTGCTTTGCTTTTATTCGAATTGTGCAGCTTTCAACTGTAGCTTTCTCAGCTGCTTCTTATATTTCAATCCCCTTTTATATTTTTGCAGCACTTATCTTTTTCATTTTCTTTAACTTTCTTTAGTATCAAAGTCACCCCAAAGTGCAGCAGCTAGTACAAATGTTCTTTTATAGCTCTTTAACTTGTCAACTGTAGCAATTGGATGAGCTCATTAAAGTTTAGCGCAAGCTTATTCCAATTCATTCATTTAAATTTTAAAATAATACTCTCAACACAAGCAAAAGTTCACAAAAAAAAGCAAAACTTTGCTCCATTTTCTGCACTTTACAAATGAAACTTTGCAACTTCTTGGGAAGTCTGCTTAAGAGAGCATTTCCCCTTAACTATGCAGATTAATTGGCAATATAAGTTTAATGCAGCGTGTACAGTTATGCTGACTTTCATTAACACCTGCCATGTACATTTCTTTTTGCGTAATCTGGCCACACTGGCACTAAATTATAGTTTATATATGGAAGGGAGACACCAACAGCGACAGCTTCCATAATCTCGGTTTTGTGTGTGTGTGATGAGGCCACAGATTGTGTGGCAGCGAAAAACTGTGAGCTGATATTAAACACAAGTAATAGCAACCGTTAGCAGACATCTTAAAAGAGGCATTAAAGCAGCAACACACACACACACAACAACACACACACACATGCATTCTTACACTCGAGGAGTAAATAGAGTCAATTGAAGCAGGAGTAAATGTTTTGGCAGTGTGAGTCGTGTGGTAAATAATTTATTTTGTCATTAAGATAAACTCTAAGCCACACACACACACATAGAAAACTCAGGCATTCAGTGCCTTTAACCCATGGTGAGCCACATAAATGTCACAGCTAGAACCACGAAAACGCGAAAAAGGCAAACTAATTAACTTGTTTAGCACCGGGGTGCACAATTTCTTTGGCCCTTAACGTGGCTGCTGCTAAACTAATGAGCGTACACACATGCGTAAATGTCTGTGTGTGTGTGCGAGTGTGTGTGTGTGTGTGTGTGTGTGTGTCTGGAGAGGAGACTTGGCTAAGTGCTGGCATTTCTTCTAACGCTGCTGCTGCTTTTGCTGCTGCTGCTGTGCCTGATTAAGCCCCAGTTGAGTGCGTGGCATGAAGCAATTGTCGACGCTTTTTACTTGCTGTTGCTTTGGATGTTGCTCTCGGTCTTGCAACATGGCAAAAGTTTATTGCACACGCTGCGGCGCAAAAGAAAAGTGTAGCGGAAATGGAAATGCTGCTTGCAAACGCGCCGCAGCCAAAAAATAAAAATGTATATACTCTAGAAGGGCCAGCGAAATGAGAAACTTTCAATAAGCAGTCGCGTTGTGGCACGCCCTTGCTCCCCCTTCCCCCCCCCCCTTCACCCTCCTCCCCACGCCTTCATCGTCTTAGTGTTGTGCCTCAACGCTTCGCGACTTGGCGTCGTCTGCATGGCCCAGCAATTGCAATTTCATTTCCGTTCGTTGGCATTTTATTTGCGCTATGCTTTTCTTTTGTACATACATATCTCTCTCTCTCTACCGAAATGTATATATCTGTATTTTGTATCTGCTGCAATTTTATTTTCTTTGCTTTCGCAAGCAATAAGAATATTTCCCATCGCTTTGTTGTTTCGCGCTGACTTTTGAGGTTGCAACCGGGTTGCAAACATCTAAGCCGTCTAATTGAAACCGTGCTGCAAGCAAATGAACTTGCCAAAACACTGACGAATTCAACATTCAGCGCATAAGTTATTCATTTAATGGCAGCAGCATTGAACGAGTGAAGTAAAAGCAATTGCCAGCGCTTTGTGCTTTGTACTTTGTGCCAAAAAAACTTGATTGAACTTTTATGACTAATTGCAACTTGAGAAACCTTTAAAGGAAAAGTTTTTCCAGGCGAAACTCACTCGGCATCATTTCTCAACTGTCCGCACTGTTTACATTGTTAACCCAACGTCGGCATTTTCCAACTTTACTTATAAGTCGTATCTTTCATATTACGTATACGCAATAATTTTTGTTTTTTTCTGTTCAACTTGTCAGCAGTCGCAGTCAGTCGAGTTTTGCGACCCTTCTTCTTGGTTGCAGAAAACTTTTTGGCCAAAAACGCAGACAAAACTTTCGCTGACAATTTGTCAGAGATTTTTGAGCGTTTGCTTCGACTTCCACTTCGACTTCGACTTCTTCTTCGAGCTGCTGACTGAAGCAGAAGATAATCTGGCTGTCAACGCCGGAAACTTGGACTCAGCTGTATATAGTAGTATAGTATAGTGTTCATAATCGTGTGCGCAAAAACTAATTGCATAATTTGTATGCAGCATTTTGTGGCACACGCCCGCATAAAGGATAAAAACTTTATATGGCATTTGTAGGCAACATTTCGTTTCGTTAGGGTCTCGTTTTTGTGTGGTTTTAGTTTTGGTTTCGGCTTTCTTTTTGGTTTCGGTTTCGGCTTCGGTTTCGCTTAGTTTTCGTTGTGTGTGCGGCCATTGTGTTTAGCTCTTACGTTGTAAATTATTATCATTCACCGTCTCTGCATGCTCTCTCTCTCTCTCTCTCTCTCTCTCTCTCTCTCTCTCTCTCAACGCCCCCACCACATCACTCTTCAACCGTTGCTATCTGACTATGGCGCAAGTTTATAGCTTTGTCAGCTCTGACTCTGCCTTCTCTACCCTGCGGCATCTTGCATCAAGTTGGCAACTGTTATTATCTGCCGCCTGCTCGTTCGTCCATTTACAGCAACGGTGTTCACTCTCTTCCCCTCTGTGTGTGTGTGTGTGTGCTTGGGTGTGGGTAAGTTATCGCACACATGCAATAAACTCCACTGTGTGAGCGAGTAGCGAGCGTTATAATTTATTTATGGTAATGCGTACACCCACAAAAAGGAGGATGAAAGAGGAGGGCGAGCATGCAAAAAGGGGAGACTGTAAAAAGTTTTATATGCCGCAGCAGCCATTGCCTTACTTTGCTGCTGCTGCTACTCGTGCTGCTGTTGCAACAATGTCGTTTCGTTTAACGCTCATGCCGAATCCTTTTATCTTGCTTTTAATTTTTCGTGACACCTTCCTCCGCTTCCAAAGCTGTCCACCTGTCCACCTGTCACGCTCACAGTAAAATATTTAATGAACTTTTTACAACTTCTGGCTTATAAATTGGTAAGGGAAACCATACAAGCTCCTCTCGCTTTGCTTCACTATTTACTGCAGCATAGTTGAATTTTTCCCCCAAAATTTCGTGTCATTTAATTGGACTGCATTCTTGACTGCTTGGCTTGGCTGCTCTTTTTTTTATGGTCTTTGCAGCGTCACATTAAAATGTTGTCACGAAATGTCGAACACATTGAGGAAGGCATAAAAAGTGGCGATAATCATGACTATCGACTCTCAACTTTTGCTACAAAGTAAAGCAAAATATGAAGAGAAAAAACTGGAAAAAAAAAACTGTTATTGACAAAGCGAAAAAACCAATTTAACTTATTCGCTTTAAGTTTATAATACGTTAAGCAAATAGCAATCACTCGATGCGTAATAAGTTTGCATATTTCCAAAAAACACACACTGCGTATGCGTAATATCTGGGTGTGCGTGTGTGTGTGTGCGTATAAGATTTTGTTGGGGAAATTGATGTAAGCCACGTCAATGCAAGCCCGCGGCGAAAACACACAACGACGACGCATGAAAATGCTAAGCCATATTACGCATACGCCCTGACAACCGACAGCCGACAGCAGACAGCAGCAAAACGATATGTGTATTTATGTACTTTTGGAGTTTTGTGAGTTTCGTCGAAAAAAATGTCGCAACAGCAGCAGCAATTAATATGCATAATCTGTAACGCTTTTTACGCTTGTCATTGCTGTCTTTGAATCAAAGCCGAAAGCCTTAGCCAAATTGCTGTCAACAAATGGTCTCAGTGCGGCCCATAAATAACGACAGCCCAACGGACTCTATGGAACATCGAATAGAGAGAGAGAGGGGGAGCTAGGAGTCTAGAGCACGTTTGACATGTGCTTAACTGCCATAAGGTTCTAATGCTGTAGCCAGTGCTGTTTGCGTCGAGTCTCTTGAATAATTAATTGACGGCCCAGGCGACAGAGAATTGTCTTTGATTTTAGGATAGGATGATTTTGGGAGAGAGAATGATGTCCGGCTCTGTCTGTGGATGGATAACGCTTTAAAAGCCCATTAGTTGCACTTTGGCTCAACTCGATCGCAGTTATTAATTAAAACTTTGCACAGCTGTAGCTAAAGGACAGCTTGACAGCCAAACATCCAACCATCCAAGCTAAGGAAATTTAATATTTGCCCGACAGTAAACACAACTGCTATACACACACACATAACAACACACAACGCTCGTCTTACATAATCAGTTAAGTGGCACACATATGAAGCCAACTATACAGAAAAGCTTGAGGGAGGAAAGGATGCTGCTTCGCTCCTGCTCCTGCTCCCGCTGCTGCTGCTGTTCCTGCTGCCACACACAACAATATGAAAGTGAAAAATGAGTTTTGCCCAAGTTTTGCACTCAGTGGCCAAACAAACATATGTATCTATCACCTCCCCCCGCGCCCCTTTCAATGTGTGTGTGTGTGCTCGTTTTAAGATGTGTGCTAGCTCCCTGGATAGAAACCAAAATAAAAATGGAAACGAACGAAATGTTTTAGTTTTGCTTTTGATGCCAACATCGAAGTTGCGTTGGCGTTCCAAACTAATTTATCTTATTGAGCTCTGCTGAATTTATAAAGCGTGACATGAAACTGACAGCAGCAAAGTGGACCAGATGAACCCCAAAAACCCCTAGAAATATATATCGCATACAGACATGTGTGTACACGTTTATGTGTCAGATTTCATCAATGCATGCATTAGTCCCTCCAAAAAAAAAGGAGAGCAAAGAACAAAATCACTTTTCGCCTCATGACATGAATCGCAGTTAAACTGTTAATGCTTGAGGCAGCCAGCCACAATCTTGTCTCGCTGTTCGCTTTTTAAGCCCTGCCAAAAGGTATTTTAATTTTCTCATTAAATATGCAGCAACTTCCAGAAGTTGGTCTTCCGCCTTTGCAGTCTCGTCGAGGTCCAATGACCTTCGGTAGTAAAAATGTGTGTGCGCAATTCAGTTTACTTTGGCAAATTGAAACGTCTAGATATCTTTTGATTACACACATATATATTTATCTGCTCATCGTGTAATTGTAATCTAACTGAGGTCAGTTACATGCAGTCATATCTTTAATTATTTATATCAATGCTACATCCAAGTTGTTTCTACATCTCCACATATTACGTATACGAAACTCTCCCTATAATTATATTTGCATTTCAGTGCTGCTCTTGCCAACAATGGAACCTCAGCTTATGCATATTTTGCTGTATCTGCAACTCAGTTTAGAGCTGCAACGCAAACTGATTTCTCCCCCATTTGCAGATTTAAGTCACTTAAATTTATTGGTAGCTATTTTGCTCTTTGTTTGAATTGAACTTTATAGTGACATAATAAGCTGCACATTACAATCTTGGCAGTATAAATATATATTCAACTGATGCTGCGACTTTTCTCTTAAGTAAATTAGGTTATTACGTATACGCAATATCTGTGACTTCATCTCTTTTAAGCGGTCACGTTCTATGTTATGACTAATTTGTTTGCTTGTTTGCTCTAGAATTATCTACATATAGCAAGCAATCTGTCTATACTCATATTTCAAAATAAACTACAGAGCTTTCTCATTATATATTTATCCATTTTTATTGTCTCAAGTATCTTTTATAATATTCTCAGTTCTTTTTTGGCATACTATAGTTATTTTAGTTTATTTATTATTAATCTTCTCCATCATTGTGCAAAATACTATCTACCTCCATATCTTCCTTACATACTATCATAATTTAATCTCATTTATTGTTAATCTTCTCTCCGCATCGTACATCACATTTTTTATCGCCCTCCAATCTGCAGCTTGAGCAACTGGTTAGAGTATTTCAGATTCGACCTGTCACAATAAAAGTCGCATTTGTTGTTCGCTCGTTACCTTGTTGTGCATTTTCTTGGCAGTTTCATAAACAGTTTGCCCCGCATTTTTGGCAAAAGGAGTCGAGCAATTTGCCAGCCATAATATGCGCACACACACACACAAAAGTCGCACACTCATACACTTGCACACAATTGCAGAGCGAGTAAGCAGCGGGCAATTTGCTAATGTAACTGTGTACGTGCAACTTTTGACTCCAGCAACCAAGAAATTAAACGAGCGAGAACGCAATACAGCGAACGAGATGTGAGCTAGAAAGAGAGAGAGAACAGCAGAAGGTCGCAGGACGTGGAACGCAGAACGCTTCCTGCTGGCAGAAAGAGTGATGGGGTGGTTGGGGGAGGGAACAGAGAGTGAAACAATAAGGCAAGGCAACGAGGAAGGAACCGTGACCCGTGGCCATAAAGTATGCAACATAAAAATGCACAACTGGGCACGTGGGCGTGGCAAAGTGTATAAACAGTAAGCAAACTTTGCGACGGCTTTATAAGTTTTCTTGTTGTGCCAGGAAAAGAAATTGTTGTGTCTTCTTGAGTCATATTTCCATCAGAGAGTGCCAACAGCAAGCACAAGCACACTGCTCTCGAGGCTCTAGAGAAATTGCAAAATTTTCGACTGCATATCTAGTTTGTTTGTTTCCATTCCCCCCTGCCACCCCTCTATTTTTCGGGGGAACTTCACATGCGCATTCCCAATTCGCAATATGCAAATCAACTTGGAGATTGACATGTGGCGAGATAGAAGGAGAGAGATGAGAGATGAGAAATGGGAAATGGGAACTTGGCAAGTGGCATGCAAATGAATTTGCCACAAAACTTGAGTCTTGCCCGCTTGTCGCTCTTTAATCAAGCACCAGACATAAACGTAGTTAGGTGTTAACGGGCCAAGTCAGGTCAACTGTTTAACTTTCCGGCAAACCCTTTTTTTTTGGGAAACTTCTAACGTGTTGACGCCGTAAGTTCTGTCAGTCAGTCAGTGAGACTCCTGTTGGCAATTTATGCAACAGTTTGACAGCATAAAAGTTTATTGCAAACGTTATAGAGAATATGTTTTTTATACGCTCATAAAACTGGCCCACACACACAATATTTCAGGTGGCCATGCGTGGTCAACTTTCCGTCCGTAATTTGCACACACATTTGAGACGTCGTTGTCTAGTTTAAGTGATGCTCATCCAAAAATTATGCATATCTAGTTTATTGCCCGCACAAATACGTAGAAGCGAACACACTCGAATATTTATAGAAAGTTTTGCATATTTTACGCACTGATTTGAAGCCAAAGAACTGCTCAGTACTATTGATCTAAGCAATCTGCTTGTCAGTCTCCTAATGCCCTGTAAATAAGTGCAAACAAATGCTGGGTATATGCGTCTACTTGAAGTTAATATTTGTCCCTTACAGAGCATCTTTCAGTCGCAAAACGTTTGAGCTTGATGCATGTGAAGTGCACAATGCAAAGATTTATTTTTTGCTGACAAACAGCGACTCGTTTGTTGGTAATCGATGGAGAAACTGCCAGAGAAAGAAAGAGAGCAATGCGAACGAATGAATGCGATTTGCTACTCTGGCATTTGGCATGTTGTTTGCCCGTCTGATTATGGATTGAATGGAAGAGAGAAGCAGGAGACCAGGAAGAGCAATAAATAAGCATATATATCAGTTGAGTATTCCGAGCATTGAGCAAATCAGGCAAATACCCAACGACAGAAGCTAATTTGTTATCATTTCAAAACACATAAATATATATTACAGACGAGACCGACAATGAGATTGAGAGCCATGTATAATAAATGCAAGGCGTGCAAAATGAGCTAGAAATGTTGAATGCGAAAAGGGAAATCTTAACTCGTAACTCAAATAGTTAATGCCGAATATATGCTTAGCTAAGGCCAAATTGTACATATTGTATGCTATATTACGTATACGTCCGAGTAGCTGCAGCTTGTGCTTTATTAACGGCAACAGTTGATGGTTATTTATAAGCTGCTGGGTCAAAGGCAGTGAGATTACATATTTCCGTTGTCAGGAAGCAAATCACCGTTGGATACACCCACAAATATGAATTTCTATTATTCATTTTCGGCCTCCCCTCCCGAAAAGCGAATCGCACAAAACGAATCGAAATCAAACGAAGCCAGCCATAAATTGAGTCGATTTCGGCGCAACTCTCCCCGGGAAAACAACAAAATACAAAAATATTGATGGTCAATTAACTATGTCAAGAAATGGGCCACTTGAGTTCCGGCCTTCCTCTTCTCTTCTCCTTTTATCGGCGTCACTAAGCTGTCAATTATTTTGCCCCTAACTGCGAGCAATCCAAATCCAAATACTTTAAGCTTCCATTTTCCCACAGTGTGTTCAACTTCTGGGCGAGAACATCTTTGACACTTGCCACAAAAGACACTTGCTCCTGCCAGAGCAATAATATGTAACAATAGCGAACTTTTCAATTAAATTCAATGCCCAAGCTCCGACCCGCCTTGGAAAGAAGTTGAAACAATTTTGGTTACAAAAACTTTTCACATAATTTATGCCATTTCTAAATACTTTGGAAAACGCAAAGTTTGAAAATAAACAATCAAATTCATTGGAAAAATGTCGTAGCCAAAGATACGATTAGCTATAAAAGAAAAAATTTGAAAAAAAAAGGAAAAAAAATACGTAGCAAACATTAAATTTATGCAGCTGCAGCACTCGACTTGAAAATCTGGCTGTGGCAAGTGAAGTGGAAAAGGTTGTTTATGGCCTACAAAAGCGGCGAGCAGCAAATAAAGGCAATTATGCAGTATTTTATATAACAAAGCATCGAGTAATTATGCATAATGAGTTGCTGTAGATAGACCGACTAAAGTGTGTTATATAATATGTACATTAAAAATAATATGCCAAGTATTCAGTTACTTGGCAAATTTGTGAGTAAAAGTTTCCATAGCATACTTATGTGCGCTGAACTAAAGTTTGGCATTATTTCTAGGAATCGTTCTTGCGCTAATTAAACCAATTAAAGTGAAATACTCGATGGCAAGGCATTAATAATAGGATAACTACAACTTGGGGGCGCTTCTAGGGCTTCTCTCAAGGATAGTGAAAGAGATCCTAGAGGCCTGCGACTTAAATTTTAATGTGTTTATGTGCAGAATATAAAACATTAAAGCTGAATCTGTAAATTGGCTTTGTTGTTTGTGTGTGCCACACACGCACACCCCCTCTACTCACACACACACACACACACACACGCATGGGCTGCTTAAAATTCAGCGATTGTACATTCGCCAGCTCGCAAAAACTCACACACACATAAATTTTGCGTTCTTTCATTTTTGGCCAAAAACTTTAGCGCTTTGCAATATATTCACTTCAAGGCTCCACTCGAGAGTTGGCAACGCGTGTGTGTGTGTGTGTGTGTGTGTGTGTAGGCCTATTAGCACACACAAGTGAGGGAGAGAGAGAGAGAGAGAAAGAGGGAGGGAGTGAAAGGGAAACAGAGATTGAGAAGGAGGCAGGCTATGGCCACGCATAAAACAAGTTAAAAGCGCAAAGAGGTGGCAAAGAGGAAACGAAAAGAAATAAAAACGAAATGCCAAACAAACCAAGAACAACAACAAGGAGCGGGAAACAGCAGTGGAAACGTGGCTAGAAAATGTCGGCGAAGAGCTAAAGCAAATGGCTGCAAAAACAATGCAAACAGCAATGACGACGACGACGCTGCGTCTGTGACTAACAGTTATCGATGGCAGGGGCCGAACCGGAGGTGGGGGCATGGCATGGCGCGGGTGGCAGACAAATTCAAAGCTGCTTAGTGCTTACTTCATAGTTTACGCTTACGCGCAGCGTTGCCAACGACGTCAACGAGGCTGCCAAATGCTTTAGCTATTGATTTTTAGTTGCTTTTCCTGCTCTCTCTCTCTCTGTCTTACTCTCTCTCTGTCTCTCTCTCTGGGTGTTATCTGTGCTCTCTATCGCTCCATCTTGGCTTTGTATTGCGTGAGCCTTGGCTAAGACTCCCACCTGTCCTGGCTTACTGGCGAACGAACAACAAATACAGCAAATACACAACTACAAAGTGCAACAACTACTCGTACTACAAATCCGATTTGCGTGAGTAATTGGCAAGACAAACGTTTGGGCCAAGAGCGTATTGGCTACGCACAACATCAAGTTGTCGTAGTTGTTGTCGTCGTTGTTGCTGTTTTGGTGTGAAACCTCAGTAGCGTTGCCAAAGTGAATGCGTGACAGCAGCAGCAAAAAGAAGAGAAGACACAGAAATAAAGCAAAGAAAGAAATGGAAAGAAAAACTTGGCTAAAAGCGCAAATGCGTTATGTGTGCCACACACACACACACAAACACACACACAGTTGAAAAAAGAAAAGAAGAAAAGTCGTATAGGATACGCGGGAGTCAGCTTAGCCTGTATTAAGTAAGTGACAGACAGGCAGAGAGACTTGAAATTGAAGAAAGTCAGGGACAGGGAAGACATAGAGAGACATAGAGACAGAGCCATTTGGGACTTACCTCATCGATAAACTCAAAATCACCGCCAGTTTCGCCAACGTATTTCTTCTTTTTGGCCTCTGCGCCTGTGAGCAGGCAGGATGACATCAACACCAGCGCCAGACAAACGCTGGCAATAAGCGGCAAACGCGAACGCTTCATGGCGAACAACAACAACAACAACAAAAAGGCGCACACGAATTCGCTGAGCACTGAGAACGGGGAGACTTCAACGGAAGCGGCTTAAAGGCGTCGCAAATTGTTCACGATTTTTGCTTTTGCTTTACTAACTGAATCGCCTGGCAATGTTAATTGCTTTGAATTGTCGCTCGTATCGAATGCGAGACGGAGTTTGAGTTGGAGTATTGAACAGGGAACACACACACTAAAGCACGCACTCAACACTCAACACACTCGACAGTCGACAGTCACAGTTTTAGTTTGCTGGAGAGCTTTTTGCTTTACTCTGTGTTGCCTTTGCAATCGCTGTGGCGCTTTAATGCGATGCACTGCAGCAGCGGGAAAACACACACGGAACGTGAACGAACTGAAGGCGACGCGACCAAAACGTAAACTGAGAGCGAGAGCTTGGCCCAAAACGATTTGCATTTGGCTCGGCCGCACAAAACGGCATTGGAATTTTGCGCCAAGCGCATGAATTCACATAAGAGAGCGCACGCAGGACATCGAAGAGCGCAATGCGTAGGGTTGTCAAGCAGCGCAACGAAAAACTTGACAAACAACAAAATACATAAAATATAAATTAAATTAAAATTCACATTTAACTTTATTAGGTTTTAAAAATTACTTATATTTAATTCTAAAGCACTTTATTTGTAACTAAAGTTTATTACAGTGTACCACACTGCGTATGCGCAATGAGCAACCCTCGTTTGCCTCGCTGGCGACTGGGACAACGAAGCAGCAGCAGCAACAACTGCGCTCCAGCGCTTCCAGACGCCAACCCCTCACTGAAACACGTAAAGAGCATCAAAATCGATATTCTTTTTTCGATTATATCGCAATCTCTCTCTCTCCCTAGTTCTCTAGTTCTCGCTGTCGCCTGGCCCCAAGGATGCTCTCTTAGGCAATAATTGACTGCGCCACGGCAATTTGGCAGCGGGTCGTGAACCTGCTACCAGCTAACATCAAACAGCTAACAGCTTACAGTTACCAGCCTAAAACGCGCTCACATCCCAAATGGACCTCCGAATAGTTGTTGTTGTTGTTGGCTGTTGATTTTTATGTATTTGCCGCTTGGCACAGTTGGCTCGCATCGATGACGCCGCGCTGGCCGGGAAACCCCGTAACCATTTAACGCGTCAGCGCCTCGCTGCCAAAGCCAGCCTCCAAAAGCAGTCGCCGAGTCCAGTCTCGAGACCAGCATCGAGCATCGAGTCCCAGCCACGTTGGCCCCAAAAGACGCTGTCAGTTTTAAATTAATAGCCCCAGCACACACACTCAAACACACACACACACACACTCGAACACACAGTGACATAGGCCGCATGTGCGATGCTCAGCTGCTCCTCTATTTTTAATGGCATCATTGACTTCTGCTTTGATAGTCGGCCCCATTGGAGATTATGGCTTAACTTGTGCTTCCATCAAGCAGCTGATAACTGACATCAACTGAAGCGTAAGAAATGTTCTACTCTCTGTTTTTTTTTTTTTTTGTTAAATCTTTACATTTTATTTGATATTCAAATGATTTTCAATCAACAAGTCCATCTTATGTTACATTTAGTTATTGTTTGCGGTATACAAAAAATTGCAGCTGTTTCTGTGTGACATCAATTCGTCCATCAATCATTAAATTGTGTTGCAGTTGTATGTTGATTGGCTTGACTTAAACGAGTTAAATAAACATATTTTGTTGTATACATTGCTTATGATTGATTCTCAACACAAATCCATAAAAACGTATTGCAATTTGTGTGTGTGTGTGTTGTGCAGATTAATAATTATTTTTGGTTAGTTACAAGTCTTAAACGCTTTCTAAAATGGAAATGCCTTGTATAAATGAGTTTGGTTAGTTTCATGGAAATTGGAAATCAGAAATGAGAAGAATTTGCAGCTAACAGTTGCTTTGTTCGTTTTACACTGGGCGAGGGCTAAATTATTTTTGTTAGATTTGGCCTAAATGCTATCATAATAAACATGATGACGATAATAAAATGATATTAGTAAATACAAATACGTAAATCAAAGAAAAAGGAATACTATTTTTGATTGGCCGCCTTTAACATTATGGCTATAAGTGTATAAAAAAGTTTCTTTTTTTTTTGTTTGTGGGGAGATTCCGTTTTGGCATTCATAGATGCACCTTTAGAGATTCCATGCGCGTCACAATGCGACGACGTAGCTCCGAATATCTGCAGTTAAAACGCAAAGTTAGTGAATGTGAATCGTTATTAAGTTTTTACTTACCTCTCCTTAATTTTAACTACTTCACGCGCCAATTCCTGGTCATAACCAGCGAGTATGGCGCGGCACTCAGGCAGCGACAGATTCAAAAATTGAGCAACTTCATTACTAAGCAGAGACAAAAGTAGTTTTCAACATTATTATTTCAAAGTTAATTTCATTTAGTTACCTGATTTCATCAGTTTTGCGTGCATCCACCAGAAATAAACGCGCCACATCCTCGTGAGGTCCCAGAGTGATGCGCGTTATGAGAGGATATTCATTATCCTTCAGACGCTTCTGCTCCCCATTGTCGCGCACTATAAATAGCGAAAAGTTCTCCGCTGCACTATCCACCTTGTACTTCTCCAGCACCAGATTAATGACCTCTTGTGTGGTCACCAGCGACGTAACCCAAACGGACATCTGCGAGCCGTAGGGCGGCGTGAAAAAGGAAGTTTCGCGATTGTAGAAATGTCCATTGATAGAACAGCGACGCTTCAGCTTCGTGCGAGATCTGCAAGCATTCAAATTTACTATCAAATTGACAAGTTTAGAAAACAATCTCAACTAACCGCCGATTGCCACTGCGTCGCTTGATTGCGGCAGCTCCAGTGCGCGGTGGTCGACGCAGCACAACGCCATCCTCATTCACATGCAATCCCGCCTCGTTGCCAGCTGCATCGACGCCATCGCCAGCTGCTCCTCTGCCCTCGGTGGCCGTGTAGAGCTCCTCGGTCTGCGTCAATTCGTCACCGGCCACAGCGCCACTCAACACCTAAAACGCAAATCGAAAAGGGGAATTAGTTGGAGACATGCAGATAACGCTAAAGTAGTCTGATAAAATAAAGCTCATTATCTAGCTACGCGTAACAAGTAACGCAATTGCAAAATGGACTTAGTTAGATAAGTTTGCATAGTTCAAAGAAGTCGTGCGAATGATAAGCAAAAAAAAACAAGACTACTGAAAGTCTTAAGCAGTTTCAATGGCTTACCGACGAGGTGTCGCCGCGACTCGTCTCTTCTTTGGGATAGCAATTCATTTGGATCTGTATATAGCGTTGAGGCACATCGCTGCGTCGCACGGTGGCCAAACGATGTGGACGCAGCGTCGCATCGTCATCATCATCGCTGTCCGAGTATACGAAGCAGCTGGGTCCCGACTTCGAGCGATTGATGCCCTTCTCGAATAGTTGGCGGCCCTGCTCAAATGGCTTATGCTGCTCCCTGCTAGGAGCAGTGGAAGCAAAGGCTGAGCCGCTCTTTTGCAGCGCATACTGACGCTGCGAGGAGCGCGGCGAGTCGATGCTGCTGCGCAAATGCATCGTATCATTGATCAAGGCGGGATCTATGGAGCGCAGAGCATGCTCGCAGTTAAAGCTCTTGCTCATCACCGAATTCTCGCCGTAGAGCTTGAGGGAATCGTGAATGCGCGAAGGATCGATGGGCTGATTGCGTTTCAGCGTATCATCATTGGGCTCTTGAAACGAATTTGCGCCATTAACATAATCTTGATGTACGCTGCGTTTAAAGTCCTCGAAATCCATGGGTTTCAGCGTCGCATCATCGGATGTCTTGTACTCATCCAATGTGGTGTTTGTAGTGGTCACTGTGCTGGTGTTTTGGGTGTTTGTATTGGCAGTCAAGGAGTCGGTGGCCGTCATAAAGTTATCCGAGCTGCTGGTTGTGGTCGTCGTTGTTGTTGTTGGCGATGAGGCCGAGTTAATTTGATTATTCTGCGTGGCCGTAGAGGAGGAAGAAGTGCTTTCGGTACAGGTTTTGCTAGGCGAACTCTCGCTGGAAGATTGCGACGACGATGAGGGCAACTTAACCGGCATTGTCTCATAGTTCTTGTCCTTTTCGGTGTGACGTCGCTCCACCTGCAGCAGATCATCGATGTCATCCCAGTCCAGCTTCTCCAGATTGCCCAGCTTCGAGGGCAACGTGCTGGACACACAACTTGTGCTGGCCGTAACAGCTTCGGTGCCGCTGCCAATCAACGTGCTCGACGAATCCGTTGTGGTTGTATCCTCCTCGTCATTGTCCGCATTCGAAGACTGGCCGTTGGGCAACTGTCCACTGCCTGTTGTGTTGGCGGAGGCATCTTCAGGCGTTGTCGGCAGCTCGGAAATCTCATTTAAACTGCACGAATCAAAGGTCATACTCTCTGAGAGGGAAATGTCCGTGGAGAGTGGATCCACCTCGCTAGCCGTTGTTGTAGGCGGTGCCACCGAGTCGCTAGCCTCATTCTCCTTATCCGAGCAGCTTTCCTGCGAAGTGAAAAAGGTTTTTAGGGAATATTTAACAAAGTTTTATACACAAACTTACATCTGCTGCTTTGGAGGTACGACACGAATTACGTTTGCGCACTATGAACGTGCGCTGATCGTCGTCCTCCTTCAGATGTATGACGCCCTGGACGCCCCAGAAGACACGCAGCGGTCCTTCGAGCACCAATCGATTGTTCACTTCCCTGCTGCGTATCTCGAGACTTTTATTGTCGTAAAACTGATTGTAGACCTGCATAAATGTTTTAATTATTAAACTGCTGATTCAGTTAAATGCAACCGCACCTTTAGCTTGGACTCCAAGTGATCGCGCGGCAAGGCGGGTCCATTAACTTGAGCGGCAACGGGTTTCTGGGTGCCTTTAACGCCATAGCTCTTGTGTGACTCAACACGCGTGCCGTGACCAAAAAGCTGGGGACCAAACAAGGCGCCATAGCAGGGCACATGACAATAAGGCACTCCTTTATGCTGTTGAATGGAAATGCAAAATGCAAATGGTTAATTAATTGTACCTTAAAAGGAATACAGTGAAATCTCGCTTAGCTGGACATATATTTACTTATATTCTATAAGTGAAGTATATGGTAAATCCTAGGAGGTTGCACTTTCTACTAAACTTTTACAATTTAAGATTTATGATGTAAAATTAAAATAAGACAGTAACTATAGCTGCCACTTCAACCAGTGCTTAGCGAAGTCACGAACCTAAGACAATTTCCTAACATCGCTTACAGAGTAAATTAACACCTTAACTGATACTTCTTATTATTCAGTTACTTACTGAAGAGACAGTTCTTGGGGGATCACCTATTCTATGATACCTTTCCTTATTCTTCCCATTTGACCTTCCAAGCGAGTTTTCACTGTACTACATGATATGCTAATAAAGATCATTACCTCTGCATGCTGGCCGGGATTGAGACGCTTGCCGCACTCCTCGCAACGCAAACATTCCGGATGCCAGTCGTAGCCCAGAGACTGTTTACGTTCCGCTGTGTTAGACACACAAGATCAAAATATGTGTTATTTGAAATTTAGTGTTATTTAAACAAATGCGCCATGCACATTTAAAGGGGCGCGTGTGTGTTTATTTGTGTGAGAATGTGTGTGGGTGTTAAAAATTACCAAAGTAAACGGGTTTGCCGCACTTGTGGCACTTCCACATTCCAATTTCGCAGTCACTCGGTCGTTTGGGTCAACGTTTCCTTTCCTGATGCGCGGGGCGTGTTGTTTGTTGTGTTTTATGACGTCACAGCGCCGAGATATTTTGTATGCAGGTTGAACACGGAAGACACGCAAAAAAAAAATCGCACGTAGAACAAGAAGAACACAAGACAAGACAAAGGGTAAACAAATGGACGACGACTGCGGCGACGACTTATTGGGCGACCCGTTTCAGCGCTTTACTTTCATAGTTTTAGCATAGCAACATTGATGTGACGCATTCACATTGCACATAGAACGTTTGTGCATTGATAATAACTGTGTTTTTATACAAACAATTTTATATTACACAAAATAAAAACGGGCACCACGGCGAAAGAAGCAGAAGAACCAAAGGCAGTGCGCCAGTACTGCATAATGAACCACAGCCGCCGTGTAGCAGTGTTGCACAACGTGAGGCTAGTAGTATATTGCTTGTAAGGCAAATTTAGTGCGTTATTAAGCGCGAATAGAAAGTGAGACGACGACGATTATTTTTGTTGTGTGTTTTGTGTGCGCGTCGCTTTGTGTCAGTGTTGTGTTTTTCGTTTTCTTGTTGTTGTTGTTAATTATCTATTGTAATACGTCTGTCTTATTAATTAATTTAGTAATTCAGGCTGCAGTCTGCTGATGACTGCAAAGCAGTCGCCCAAATTTAGGGCCTCGCCGCACGTTAATCGTTCGCTCTCTGGAAACCCAATCAATTTTTTGGTGCAGAGAAGAAGCAACAGCTGAAAAATCAGCAGCCAAAATTTTTGCTTAGCCAACAGTGCAAATACTGTGTGATTAAGCCTTTTTGTGTGTGTACGTGTGCGTTAGTTAGTGCTTGTATGTGAATGTGTGTGTTGCCACAATGCGCGCCACAATTGATTTTGAGGAATGCCTAAAGGATTCGCCAAGATTCAGGTGCGTATATCTCCCTCTCTTGCCCTCTCTCCCTCTCCTGCTCTCGCCAATGATAATGCGCATTCTATTTCCGCATTTGGCATTTGCATTTGATAGCGTAGCGATTATGGCGAGGGGGAGTCTACACAGCATTTATAGCGTGACTGGCTCCGCAATATCGTGCCCCTCTTCTCTTACACTCTGCCTCCTGCTTACACCCACAACATGAGCTCAAATTTAGCTGTTAGCGACGCTTAATCATCGAACAAACTTTGCACTTGACTTGAGAGCAGAGCGTCAGAGTTTTGGAATTTATCATGCTACAAAAATAACAACAAAAAACATTAGTTACATGTTTCTATTTTTTGCTAATTGCTGCGGCAATCGATGCCGAGCAATGCCAATTTTACAGTTGCCACAGCTGCTTGATAAGATTTCACCCAAAAAAAAAAAAAAACCAAAGACGATCTCAAACAGAGCTTTCTCGCTGTTGGTGAAATATTTTAATTACCCAACTAATTTGATGGCTTTCACAACGAGCAGCAGTAGCAGCAACAACATCAAAAAAAAAACAAGCAACAGGTTAACTACAAAGTGAGAAAAAAAAACTAAAATAGTAGAATCATCCCATCCCATCGTCAGTTTGAAGTTCGCCTTTAATTGCAAGTGCAAACAGCACTTTAATAAAGTGGCTTAAATGACAAGCGTCAACATATAAACAAGAGCACAAGCAAGCACAAAACTACGACGCAGCCCTGAAGATGCTCCATCCCTCCTTCTGCCCACTGCTTCTCCTTCATTAAACACAAACACACACACACACAGACGCATCTTCTCGCTCAGTTAATCGACAACGACAGCAACGACGTCGCCCTTTCTTGGCTTTATTTTGTTTACACTTATTAAACAATACAATTCTGCAAACGTTGACGATTTTGCCATCCACAGACAATTCGTATCGAAGGAGGAGACGGACATCGAGCACTTGGAGCATCGTCTAGAGAAAATCATCAAGCTGTGCAACGTTGCCGTCGACTCGGGCAAAGAATATGTTAAGAATCAGAGGTAAATTGCGCATTCCTCGCTTATCTTAAATTATGCATGTTTATTTTTGTATTTTATTTACTACAGCGCCTTTGCGATGTCCTTATGGGATCTGCAGCAGCATTTCCTGGACAACAAAAATGCGCACAACGCGCTGGGTAAACTGATTCACTGCTTCCAGGTAAACTGAGTTTATAGAATGAATCTATTATTAGTAGCTTGATACGACTTAAATGCTTTTATTTTTGGGAACAGGAAATGAACAAATTCCATACAACGCTGTTGGATCAAGCGAGTCGAACGGTGCTTAAGAATCTCAATGAGTTTGTCAAAGACGATATCAATCAGGTCAAGGACTACAAAGGACACTTTCTCAAGGTCTCCGAGGGCTACGACAATGCGCTCATCAAGAACGCGCAGGTGAGTAGCAAATAAATATTATACAATACAACATATTAATACTCTCTTTCATATGACAGGCCAGCAAAAATCGACCACAAGAGGTTCAAGAAGCTGCGAATATCTTGTCTGCTTCGAAGTCTTGCTTTCAACACACCGCTCTCGACTATGTCAACTATATAACGCTGGTGCAGGCTCGCAAAGGACCTTCAATACTATCCACAGTGAGTTTGTTTCCAAGTCGATGCGATTGATGTATGAAAACGAAAGTTTTCTCTAAGATTAGATAACAAACTTGTCTATGATTTATTATCTACAAGTGTGCCCACGAAGTAAGAGATTAAACAATCTCTTATTACAGCTTAGGAAAAAGACAGATTGAAGTTTAAAACGATATCTAAAATAGATGAGAACTGCATGTGAAATGTTGAAATATGATAGCTTTAAGATAATAATATGTTTGTAAACTTCTAGCAAGATAGGCGGATACAAATTATAGAATAGAAAATAGGCAACGAAAGTATAACAAATCTTATTAGTTCGTAAAAGAAAAGAAAAGATAGATAGCATAATACAGAGAACAAAAATTATTGACAGTATTAAAAGTGAAAAGAAGTAGATTCTTAGATAAATAAGAATCAAAAGAGCTGTCCAATTCTCTAGGCAAAGTTTGATAGCAAGTATTAGTCTTATCTTTATTGCTATTTGGGGACTATAAGTTGAGCTTGATTTTCATTAGATTGCTTATCTTGCTTTCGTTCGATGTGTGAATGAAATGTCGTTGTCTTGAACGTAAACGTAAATAAATACGAATCAACAATTGAATAATTATTGTTGCTGTTCGTGACGTCATCTCTCTGCATGCGATATACACTTCAAAGATATGCGAATCGAGTGTGTCGAGTGTGTGTATGCATAAGTATTTAATGTACTTTTTCACTCGTATCTTGCGCCCCTTTTGATCGAAGTTGACTCAGTCAGCAGACGACTATTGACCGTCGTCAGTCGTTGCTGTTGTGTGCTTGTGGCAGGTTCGTGTTGTGTGTGGGGCAGCAAATAAATGTTAATAAATTATGTATTTCAACACGTGCCTTCGTCTCACTTCCTCCCAATACTGATGATCTCTATCAAACACTCTTCTGTTGCAGCTGCTGGACTATTATCAGGCGTGCGTGACATATTATCATCAGGGCTTCGATTTGTGCAACGACTTTGACGAGTTCTTCAAGAACATTAGCGAGGATTTGAATGCGCTGCGCGGCGATTATCATCAGCTGGAGAAGGCCATGCAGAATCGACACATGAGCGTGATGCGGTATTGCGATTCGAATACGAACAGCGCCTCGCATAATGTCGAGGGTTATCTGTTCAAAAAGAAATCGAAAGGCTTCAAGACGTGGTGTAGACGTTGGTTCTATCTCAGCGATAATCAGTTGGTCTACAGGTGCGTTTAACGGCTAAAGAATGCCATATAATCATTACTGTATCCGTTTCCTTAGCTCATTTCTGATTTGATTTGATTTGATTTTTCCGTTCTCCCATATTCCGATTTGCCGGTTATATCTCTCGACATCCATTTTGCCATTTTGTTATGTTATGTTTGTAATGTGTTGTGTTGTGTGAATTGTGTTGATGCTGTACGCTGAAGTGATTTGGATTCGAATTGCAGAAAACGCAGCAACGAGGATTCGTTTTCCGTCATGGAGGAGGATCTACGCATCTGCACCGTTCGGCCAGTGAACGAAGGCGATCGTCGCTTCTGCTTCGAAGTCATCTCGCCCACCAAGTGAGTCACATCAACCATAGTTCGTATTGGGAAAACATAATAACTATTTTGTATCAACAGATCCCACATTCTGCAAGCGGACTCCGCGGATATGCTCTCTCTCTGGATATCGGCGCTGCAGCACAGCATTGGCGCCGCCATACAACACGATTCCACGCATCATCCCTCGCGACCGCAGTCTACAAATGCTCCAAATGCGCTGCCAGCGAAGCGACGCATGTAAGTGTCGATTAACCAATTGATAAGCTTAGCCCATTAATGATTCATTCATTCCTCCGTCATTTAGTCATTGGGAGGAGTTTCTAAAAATACCAGGCAATGCGCAATGCTGCGACTGCCGTGGCTCCGATCCACGCTGGGCTTCCATCAACCTGGGCATCACGCTGTGCATCGAATGCTCTGGCGTTCATCGCAGTCTCGGTGTGCACTACAGCAAGGTGCGTTCGCTGACGCTGGATGCGTGGGAGACGGAGAACGTCAAGGTGATGATGGAGCTGGGCAACGAGGTGGTTAACCGCATCTATGAGGCACGCATCGCTGACGATTGTGAGCTGAGAAAGCCCACCGAGCAGTGTGAGATTGGTGTGCGCGAAGCGTGGATTAAGGCAAAGTATGTGGAGCGTCGGTTTGTCTGCGGCATGCCCAAACCCCAAGAGCTGTTGGCCAGCGAAACAGCCGAGGTGCTGAGCATAGACAGCGGCGGCGTCTTGGCCGACGATGCCGTCGAAGGCAGCAGCAGTGTGGCTTCAGGAGTTGGCGGTCTGCTTAGCGGCAAGCGAGCCACACTCTCGCTGGGCGGCACTCGCAAGTGGACGGTGAAGAAGCTGCGAAGGCGACGACGCCAATTGCGACCGCTGCCCAAGACGCTCAGCGATGATCCGAGCATTTATAACACGGCCAAGACGGGCGATGAGCTGGATGATGACGACGACGATGAATCGATTAATATACCCTCAATGTCGCTGAGCATATCGCGTGATGATTTGCTCGTCATTGGCGAAGATCTGGCGCTGGATAGCTACGAGACGCC